>CM062813.1:142140285-142853467 GCA_031772625.1 Pinus tabuliformis
ATTTATAGCATTGAGGATGTCCTGCCCCAACAGCTCGAAGAAAGCTGCGTAGAACTCAATGGTCCAGCATCTGGTCCCGGGCTCTTGTCCTTCTGGAAGCCTTTGATGGTGGATTCCAGTTCCTCAAAGTAATATCTTTTGTGAGTTCTTCTGCATCCTCCTCATCCACGAATCTAGGGAAGAGTTCTGCCACTCTCATAATTTCAAGTAGACTTGCTTGTTCTGGGGCCTTGTATATTTTTTTGAAGTGAGAAGAGGCTAGATAAGCAAGTTCTCCAGGGCTACTAAACGAATATCCCTGATCATCCTGTAGCTCCCAAATAGTATTGATTGCCTTCCGCCCATTTGCAAACCGATGGTAAAATTTTGTGTTCTCATCCCCCTCCTTGAGCCATATGGCTCTGCTTCTGAGTCGCCAGGAGTCCTCCCTGTCTCTGAGAATCTGAGTCCTCCTTTTGATGAGGTCTTCATACCTGGATTTCTGATCTGGGGATAAGAAAGTACCATCTGAGAGGGATTCAAGGGCTTCTATAGCTTGTTCCGCCTGAAAAATAGTTTGATCATCCTGTTGTCTCTTCAATTTTTCCCATTCTCTTGTAATCACTTTGATCTCAGAGAGGTTTCTGACAAAGCCAGTGGCTGGGTCTACTTCTTCCGGGATCGGATGTGCCTTCCAAAAGTCAGAAATCTGTTTGATATAGGTGGGATCCCGAAGCCAAGTTGCATTAAATTTGAACGGGGCTTTTTGGGACTGATGTCTTGCGCTCAATTCCAAGTATATTGGTCTGTGGTCCGAGATTCCACCACTGCCCCACCATTATCTGGCTCTAGGCTGTTGGTTGCATAGTCCTTCTTTTATGATGAAACGATCCAACCTCCTGGCTAAGCTTTGATCCCCTGTTCTGTTGTTCTGCCATGTGTATTGGATTTTTGCAGAAGGGAGGTCAATCCAATGATGATCCTCAAGCATTTGTCCGAAAAAATCAGAGAGGGGGTCGATTTGAGCCTGATGTCCCCATGATTCAGAGAACCCATTGAGAAATTCAGATCTCCCCCCAGTATAATGTTCTCAGCTTGTAGGAGCGAGGAGCCGAGAAGCTTTTGCCAGAAAGTTTCTTTGTTTAGGCAGGGGCCATAAACATTTATAATTTTAAGATTTTCCTCCATGTCTTTTGAATATATATCAGCTCCCAGAAAACCCCCACCACCCCAGATATTCTTCAGATGAATGGTGTTGTTCTTAAAGCCGATAGCGATGCCTCCTGATCGGCCTGATACATCAATGGCTGTAAAAGACCATCCTGGTAACCATGCACCTAGTATGGAGGTTGCAGAGTCTGCTTTACATAATGTTTCTTGAAGGAAGATGATGTCCATAGGGTTTGTAAGAAGAAGACGCTTCAGGGCCAATTTTTTATCAGGGCTGGCCCCCCCTACAATTGAAGGACAAGATTTTCATAGAGGGGGGTGGGGGAGGGTGTCCTGTGCTCTAAGGGCCCTGAGAAGTGTTTGCTGTCTGCCTAGGAGGACCTCATCCTCCATTTGCTTTCGTGCGATTGACATAGCTGACGGTCGACCCCGCCCTTGCTTTGGCGAGAGGATTAGGGACTCCACCGACAGCCCAATGGAATCCGAGACTTTCAGCTTGGTGGTCGAGCGGGGGGGTATCTCGGAGAAGAGTTTACAGAAGGGGAGGGCGAGGGAAAGGAGGGATGGGGGAAAGAGGGATGAGAGGAGGAGTGGGGAGACCAGATGGCCTCGGATAGGGCAGGATACATATATCGAAGGGGATTGGGAAGGGTATGTATCCATTACCAGGTCAAGGGCAGATGGGGAAGAGGGAGGGGGATTCTGATGGGGGGGGCATGCCCGAGGACGATAAACTCATAGATGCATAATGAGAAACAGAGGCAGACGAAATAGAAGACGTACCCGAGGAGAAGACCGCACCCTTTGCAGCTCTGGATCGTGTCAGAGGAGGTGATGGAGGCCGAGTCGAGTTTGAGACTTGCTTCTTGCGACGAGGTGCAGGAGGCGCTTCCACCGTGTCCGATGTGATGATATGGTCCGTTCTTGGTGCCGTTGCCACAGGGGGGTTTGGCTGTCCTTCTGTGGTGTGCAGGTCCTGGTCTGATGTTGTCTGCTGGGTCTTCTGGAGGAGGGGGCAGTCCTTGTATAGATGACCCACCTGGTGGCATCTTCTACATCTATAGGGGATGCCTTCATAATTGAGCTTTTGCTTTCTTGTAGTAGACTTCCATTGTATGGTGATGTTTTCGGCACCCCCCTCTGGTATCCATATGCACTAGTATTCTTGCGTATGACATCGCGCCCGTCGCTATGTATGATTTGTCTGATTCCATGAAGGTGCCTAGTGCATTTCCAATTCTCTTGAAGATATCTTCAGACCAGTACTGCAGAGGCAGCCCTGGTAATCTAACCCAGACTGGACCGATGCCTAATAGCTCCGTCTCCGGGTCGAAGAGCAGCGACCATCGTTTGAGAAGGACCGGGGCTTTCTCAAAATTCCAGAACAATGAAAGGACCCAGCTCGTATGGTCCGCCCGTGCAAATTTGAGTGCGAACCACCCTCGCACAAAGGTCTGGACCGATGGAATCTCCGCGAGGTATTGACCCCAAATCTCAGTCGCCCATTGCTTTAATTTTGCAGTCGGTGCGTGTCTACCCTTAATCCGACCCACAAGGACGCAATCCGCTAGGTCCATAGCTCCCCCCAGCGAATATCCTCCTCCAGTCTCAGAAAAGCGTCCTCCGCAGTGGATTTAAAACAGCGCTGCTTCTTGGCGGGGCGGGAGGACATACGGCCCGGGTTGACAGTTGCCTGAGAGTCCGCAGGGGGGGGAAACGGAGGGGGGGGGAGAGGGTTAGATCCGGGAGGGGGATGGCTTCCGGGAGGGGAGGGACCTCGTGATAGCTGCCAGAGGGGGCAGAAGGGATCGAAGGAGGGTTTGTAACCGAGATGGGAGGGTTTGTATCGGGAAGTAAGGGGGTCTCTGAAGGGATACGGGAGGAGTGGTAAGGGAGGGTAAAACCGCTTGTTGGGGGGGATCGCCGGAAGGGGAGGGATGTAAACAGTTCGCCAGGAAACCCAACGTAGCCGGAGGGGGACCGAGAAAGAGTTCCAGGAGGAGGGCTCGCCAGGAAAGATGGTGGAGGGGAGAGATGGTTCAGTGGGGGGGGAGAGGTTTTCGAAGCTAGCAGACAGATTACCACTGTGTAGACCCCCAGATGAAGAAAACGTGGAACGCCAGATGGAGCTATCCGCCAGCGGAGACTCGAGTAATCCACATCCTCTGTGTCCATGTCGACAGCTGCAATATTCCCTCCTCGAAAAACAGGTAACCATCCGTTAGTGCTTTCCTCGAATCCTGGTAACCGTTTAGGGTTTGCAACGGCAGCAGGGGGAAAAATAACAGTTGAGCCCGAGCAGGTGATAGATCGAAAACAGCAGGTTGCTTTCCCCGCTAGCAGTGAAAACGATGCTTTCGTAGAGCTGTCGGCCGATCCGGATGGTGGGCACCGTTCCGAAGCAGGGAAGATCAGGGAGCCAGGAAGAGCGAAATACCAAGGTAAGAGGAGTAAAAACGGAGGAAGGGTAAAAAAGGTGAAGGGAGTCACGGGGCGCGGGGGAGAAAAATGAAACCGAACGAAAAGCCAATGAGAAAACGGAGGGGGGAGTACGGGAGTGGGTGGGGTTTACAGGGCCGTAGGACGGCCTGCAAACCCCTGTCAGAAGGGTTCCATAGCTAGGGTTGCAGAGCCAGAAGCATTCGGAGAGTAGTAGCTTCATCTACAAGGCTCAATTAATAATAAAATGTTAAAGTAAATAAATAATAAAATGTAATTTATTATATTTTGATTTTTTATTAACTTGTGAATAAGCTTTAATATCATGGCTTATCAATACCACATGCCAAAAACCATAACTTATTTCACAACCAAAATATTTTTTAGCAACATAACAATATTATTAACCATGGATATTCACCCCCCACTTTACCATAGATATTATTAACTTGTAAATAGGCTTTGTTAACCATAACTTATTTCACAACCAAAAATATTTTATAACAATATAACAAGATTCTTAACCATGGATATTCACCCCCACTTTGCCATTGATATTATGAACTTGTAAATAGGCTTTGTTACAATACCATGGCTTATGAATACCACATGCCAAAAAAACATAACTTATTTCACAATCAAAATATTTTATAACAATATGACAAGATTCTTAACCATGGATATTCACCCCCACTTTGCCATTGATATTATGAACTTGTGAATAGGCTTTGTTACAATACCATGGGAAAATACGATGGTTTTTTAATACCACATGCCAAAAATTCATAACTTATTTGACAATCAAAATAGTTTATAACAATATGACAATATTCTTAACTATCGATATTCACCCCTACTTTACCATGGATATTATTAACTTGTAAATATGCTTTGTTACAATACCATGTGCCAATAGCATGACGTCCCCAAAAAACATAACTCATTTCATAATCAAAATATTTTATTACAATATGACAATATTCTTCACCATGGATATTCACTCTCACTTTTCCATTGATATTATGAACTTGTGAATAGGATTTGTTACAATACCATGGCTTATTAATACCACATGCCCAAAAATCATAACGTATTTCACAATCAAAATATTTTATAACAATATGACAAGATTATTAACCATTGAGATTCACCCTAATTTACCATGGATATAATTATCTTGTAAATAGGCTTTGTTACAATACCATGGGCCATTACCATGGCTTATCAATAACACATGCCCAAAAACCATAACCTATTTCACAATCAAATATATTTTAGAAAATATTTCATTTTAGTTTAATTTTATAACATTTTTTAATTGAATATTAAAGGGAAAAGGTTATAATTACTTTTGATATATATCTAAATCCTTTATCCTCACGACTACTAAAAATATTCTCATAGAAATTAAATCAAGGTTTTAATAAAATTAAAAATGAGAATATTTTTATATATAAAGATGTGAAATTTCTATAATATAAATAATATTATTAAGAACTAGCATAGATCTATCTTAACTAAGGATCCAAGCAATGAGACAAAGAAAAGTGACTAACAATAATAGAGGAAAGATAGTGCATGATTTTTAAGTTTTTCATTATTGTATTTTCTTTGACATGATTGATCCAAAATATAGGTTTAATATAATTTAGATATTTTCGTAAACACAAATTACACAATGGGATCAAATTTAGGAGAGATGGAGGTGGGGGGTGAGGGGAGATTGTGACAAATCTGGATGGCGAAGAGAGAGAAGAGAGAGAGAGAGAGAGAGAGATGGGGGAGGGAAGAGAGGAAGGAAGAGAGTGGGGATGAGAGAGAGAGAGAGAAAGAAATAGAGAGGGAGTTGGAGGGGGGGAAGAGAGGGAGTAAAGAACAAATACATAGAGATATAGAGGTGAAGAAAGAGAGATGGAGTTGGAGGGGGAGAGAGAGGGAGTAAAGAACAAAGACACAAAGAGACAGAGGTGGAGAGAGAGAGAGAGGGATTGACAAAGGAGAGATGGAGAGAGAGGAGTGACAAAGGAGAGATGGAGAGAGATAAGAAGAGAAGGGGAAGAGAGAGGGAGACACAAAGATGGAAGGGAGAGAGAAGGAGATAGGGAGAGAGATAGTGACATATTTGGAGGGAAGAGAGAGAGAGAGAGTGATGGGGGGAGAGACAGAGGGAGGTGGGAGAGAAAGGGAGACAATGGAAGGAAGAGAGATAAGGAGAGAGAGATATGGATTTGGAGGGGGGTGAGAGGGAGGGAAGAAGAAAGAAATAGAGGGAGAAAGGTGGAGAGAGAGAGGGAGAGGAAGAGGGAGGGAAAGAGAGATAGATAGATATGGAGAGAGAGAGTGTATGTTTGGAGGGTGAGATAGAGAGAGGGAATAATAAAGAGACACATAGATACAAATATAAATATTATATAATATTGTACAACCAGCCTAGATCCCTGTTAACCTTGGAACTATCAGGCACCGAGAGGGATCAAATATCTTGAGTTGTAAACATTTCCTCGGGTTTTACACTCAAAAAAGAGGTTTGCACCTCGAGAGATTTTATCCCTCTTGGCGCTTGACATCTTCGGGGTTAAGATGGATCTAGGTTGGTCATAATTGGAGAGAAACAATATTGATCATAGAACATGGGAATTCATCACTCCTAGTTCCACAACATCAAATATTCAACTTGACACCAAAAAACTACTCGATTCCAAATATTGATACAAGGAAGTTTGATGGTAAATATCCTATAACATGGATATTCTAAATGGAGTAATACTTTTATCTACACCAAATGTTAGCCTTGCAAAATTAAACTATTGTATCACAGTCCATTTTTACTAAGTAATAGTTAACACATTATGGCGATATTAAGAGAATTATGTTGTTTTTTCGATTAGTAAATCTTTGGAAAATAGGTCTAATTAGAGAGCACATTCAACAATTCCAAAAGTTGAGCCTTGGGATAAAGAAATTTCTAGAGGATAATTTTTTCGACCTATTTATGGGAACTTTAAAGGAAATTACCCAACATGACATGTGTCTCTTTGAACCTAAATCCCTAAGCATGATTTCAATTTGGAAAGGAAATTTGAAAGTAAAAATATGGCTACTAGAAGAGTGGTCACTAATAGCTATAAAGAACATCATCTTCCTCTCCTGACCTCACTCAACCAACGAGGTGGACACCACAACAAATGGATGAAATAAGAGAAAAGGGACTATGTTTCAATTATAAACAACATATACGGTAAGGGTTATAAATATGGTGAGAAGAAATAATTCTACATAGATGGTGAAGAAGGAGAAGATTACAAATTCGAATTGTCACAAGATTTATAGCTAGAAGAGACACTCAATAATTCCTTTTCATGCATTGGTTGCATCATTACTCCATAAAACCTCATTGTAGAAGGATATATCAAAATTAAAATGATAAAAATGTTGATTGATTCAAGTAGTACCAATATATTCATCAACTATAAATTAGCGAAACTTCTCAATTTTCGTATTTCAACACCAGAATTTCAAGTAATGATTGCATATGGAGGTACCATAAATTATCTATGGAAGTGTCATAGTATTAATTTGAATATGAGTGGTTATTTAATAGATACTTTCATTATTTCAATCCAAATGGGTGGTGTTAATGTTGTAGTAGGGGTCCATTTGTTACGTTATAATTGGGAACAATGGCCCTTAATTTTCAAGATATTTTCGTTATATTTTCCTCAAAAGGTAAGGAAGTTTAACTTAGAGGTATCCAGAGGAAGCCTTTAAAAGTGATAATCTCTAATCGTATGACAAAATTACTCAAAAGGGATAGCTTGGTGTAATTGCACAATTTTTCTTACTAGATGTTAAAAATCTATATCCTCTACTCTAGTGGATCCCAAAACGTTGTCAACAATCATTCCAAGGTATTTAAGATATGCCCAAGTTTCTTCCACATTCTTGAGATCATGCCGATGATATTCATTCGCAACTTGTAATTCTACCACCTAACATTAGGCCTTACGGGTATCCTTATGCATAAAGAGTGAGATTGAGAGTATGATTCAAGAAATGTTAGAGACCAACATCATTCAACTTAGCAAAGTGGTTTCTCTTCACCAATGATGATGGTTATAAGAAATTATGGTTTGTGGAGTATGTTTCTAGATTATAGATAGTTCAACAAAATGGTCATCAAAGATAAGTTTCCTATTATTGTCATTGATGAATTATTAGATGAATTGCATGGAGCATATTTCTTTACTCTTTCGAATCATTGTTTGGGATATCGTTAAAAATAAAAATGAGGCAAGAAGTCATTCCCAAAACAACCTTTATAACACATGGAGGTTATTATGAGTTTTTTTATGCCATTTATACTTAACAATGCACATTCAACTTTTGAAAGGTTGATGAATTCCATTTTCAACCCCTTCCTTAGAAAAATTGTGTTAGTATTTTTTCATGTTATAGTACTCTATATAAAATATTCCCGAAGATCATGTACAACATGTTGACAAGGTCTTAAAACTATTAGAAGAGCAACAACTATATGCAAATCCTTCCAAGTGTGCCTTTGGGGTTCAAGAAGTGGAATACTTGTGTCATATTGTATCTCATGAAGGTGTCAAAGTGGACCCTAACAAAATTAAAACTATGATGGAATGGCTAATCCCAAAAACCTTGAAGAAACTTAGAGGATTCTTATTATTGATATTATAACTACTATAAATTTGTAAAGAATTATGGTCAAATAGTAGTTCAACTAAAAAAATTATTAAAGAAGGAAGCATTTTCTTGGAATATAGAAGCAACCAAAGCTTTTGAAAAACTTAAGGAGGATATGTGTACAACTCTTGTCTTGGCCACACCTTCAAACTTCACAAAAACCTTTATTGTGGAGTATGATGCCTAAAGCCATGGAATTGTTGCAATTTTAATGCAAGGAGAATTGCCCTTTCTTTTGAAATCAATGAAATTAAAGGAAAGAACTTGGTCAGACCTATTTAGGAAAAAGAAATGTTGACAATACCACATGAAATTAAAAATTGTCACCCTTACCTAATAGGAAGACACTTTAAAGTAAAATAGATCATGATAGTTTGAACTACTTCTTAGAGAAATTATTATCTTCAAAATAGCAACAAAAATGGGCTGCGAAGATGCTAGTTATGACTTTAAAATTATCTACAAAAAAGGAAAACATAATATGGTGGTAGATGCACTTTCAAGGAAAGAAGAAGAAACATAGGGTTTACTATGTTTTATTTCTATTTTGCAATCTAATTGAATGGAAGAAGTAAGAACCAATTGGAAGAAATATCAAAAGGTATGCAAGATCATTCAAAAAATACAAGAGGATCCAAGTGAATTAGATAAATTTGTGTGGAAAAATTATTTGTTGTGGTATCAAGATCACCTATATTTATGCAAGAATTCCCAACCCAAAGAAAAGGTCCTTTTGGAATTGCACATTTCTCCTATAGAAACACATTTAGGGTTTTTAATTACTAAAGGATCAAGAAGGATTTTATTTAGGAAGGTATTTTAAAATTTATGCTCAAAATTTTTCGATTGAATGTGCAGTCTACCAATAGAATAAAGGAGAAGCAATCAAGACCCCGAGTATTTACAAGAATTATCTATACCAAGTCAATATTGGGAAGACGTTACAATGGATTATATTGCATGTTTACCAAAATTGAAGGAAATAATGTAATTACGGTAGTAATATACCAATTGAAAAATTATTCCCATTTTCACTCCCTTTCTCATCCTTTTAAAGAAATTATATTGGAACGAAATTCATGGAAATAATCTTAAAGCTACATGGAACCTCAAAGATTATTGTAAGTGACAGATATCTATTTTTTACTAGAAACTTTTGGATTGCATTATTTTCTTGTTTGCATACTCAATCAACTCAGAAATCATCTTACCATCCTCAATCTAATGGGAAAATTGAGATTGTGAATAAATTTTTAGAATGATATCTTTATTGTTTTACATGTGATAAATAAAAACAATGGGTCAAGTAGTTTACCTTGGCAGAATGGTGGTACAAACGCATCCTCCCATACTTCAACAAAATGTCCTCATTTAGGGAACTTTATGGATACCATCATATTACCATTGAAATGCATTGAAACGTTCAAGTAGTGGATGGGAATGTAAGGAACCATTAACATTTTCTCAAACTATTGAAGGAAAAATTGGTTATAACACACAATAGGATGAAACAACAAGCAAATCAACATCATAGTGAAAGTGAATTTGAAGTGGGGGATTGGGTATTTTTTAGGCTATGACCATATAAATAGGTCCCCCTCAAGCAACAAAAGAACAAGAAGGAAGATAAATTAGCACTTAGATATAATTGTAACACTGCTTTGACCCCAATTTAATAATGCATTTTGTACATGATGAAAGGCTAGAGAACCTAGCTACGTAATGGTTTCGAATATTAATAATAAAACCACCATTGACTACAAACATACAATGATAAGAGTATATGGGGCTATGATTCCATGAGAGTGGACTAGCCATAGAGGCTAGACCTTTTGGTTTATATTTTTATCATCCCCATTTCTGGAAATTAAGGGAAAAAATTGTTATGTGAGCCTCTTAGGAGAGGCCATGTGGCATTTTGAGAGCATTCATATTTAACCATACTTTTTTGGTTGTCAATTATTGTAACTGAAGAAATTCAATTGCATGTCAATCCAATCCTTACTAATATATATAGATGAAACCTCTAATGGCTTTAAGATTGAATAAAATGCTTTAAATACTTCCCATTCACAGGTAGTTCTAGTAATTAACCTTCCAATTTATGCATAATAAAAATATCATTACCTTTTGAAGTTGCAATATTGAATGGGCAAAACCAAAAATTAATAAACTTTTCCATGTTTTCCTTTATCTTCTAATCTAGTGTCCCATCTTAACACTAGATCTCCCAAATGAAATCCTCTATCCCTCGCTCTTTTTTCAAATATATTTTTCATTTTACTCTAATACTATTGAAACTTTTCATTGATATATTCCATGTTCTATTGTAATTCAACAATTTGATTAATTCTCCTTGTGACATCATTTATCTCTTTATAAGAATCTTGTAATAGTTTCGTAATAGGGAAATCAAGGTAGATAGGATAAACAACATCAACACCATATACAAGCTAAAAAAGAGATTTTCATGTATATCTTTTAGTAGAGATTCTATTAGCCAAGAGGATATATTTAAGATTAGAATCCCAATTCGTTTTTATAACTATGAAAATTGTCTTAATCATTCTCATCAAAAATTTATTATAATATTTCACATGCCCATTGCCTTGAGGGTAATATGTTGTAGAATGCTCAAGAATAATATTATATTTTTGACAAAAATTAACGATACAAAGATTTAAAGGCTTAAGAATTATCTATTATAATTTTTCTAGGACATTGAAAACATGATAAAATATTGTAACTTGACAACAACAGTCTTTGATGTAGCTCTGGTAGGTAAAACATATACCCACTTTTTAAAATAATTTGTTGTTGTAAATATCCCTATGTATTGTCCATTGGAAGGTGGATGAATTTAGTCTATAAATTCAAGACCACACTATATAAAAGGAGTTTCAAGATGAACACGAATAAGTGGCAGATGAAGCTTATGTTTTCTAGCAAACAAATGACACTCAATACATAACCTGACTATGATACTTACCTCTGAAAATAAATTAGGCCGATAAAACCATGCCCTTAGAATTTTATGTGCTATTTCTCTCCATGAATAATGTCCTCCACATATTCCTTTATGAAATTCGTAAATTATCTCCTTTGTTGATTCTTCAAGTACATGCCCAAAGCATCTTTCCAATATAACATTTTATCATTGATACAATAATTAGATTATTTGAAGCTTTAAATATCTAACCTTTGCCTTATCTAGATTAGTTGGACAATCCAAGTTTTGCAAATAAAAACAATATATCTATACCAAGTGGAAGAAGAAAAATATTCACCTATTTTCAAGAAAGGTTCTTGTGGATTCTTTCTCTTGGCCTCCGCTAGAGAAGGTTCTTGTGAATACTTCTCAGTTATTTGATCTAAATATAATTCTCGCAACTATGATGCAACATTGATTCCTAATACTTTGCAAATTTAATTTTGCAAGCAATTTGGCTAATCTTTTTCCTTTGAGCAGCTTAGTGGGTTGATTTCTAGATCAAATTCATTTATTTAGGCTATCCATTTCCTCTATTTCCATCATTGTCTGATTGATTGAGTATATTTTTGAAAATACTGATAGGTACATATGCAATTATTTTTTAATGTAATACATGCCCTAAAATATTTTAAAGCCTGTACCATTGTATACGCTTGTTATTCCAAAATATCATAATTTTGCATCTTTAGGAGTCATACTAAAGAAAGATATAGGCAATTCATAACTTGCTTATTCTTCTATAACAATACAATGGCATTAATGTTTTGGCATTAATGTTTTTTTATATATATATATATATATATATATATAATAAAAGCCTTACAGTAATCTGGAATACAGGTGCTTCTCCCAATGCCTTCTTGATTTGTTCAAATGTAAATATTTCTTTAGAGGACCACTTCACATCATGATCCTTTTTCAACATATATGTTATATATTTTATTATCTCAGCATAATTGGGCATGAACCTTCACAAGAAATTGATTTTACCTAAGAATGACTACACTTTCTTTTAATTTCTTGGTAGACCAATAAATTTAATTTCATCAACTTTCTTTGGATCAATTTTTACTCATTTTTTAGACAATATGTCTTGGTATCTTCCCCTCCTCCATAGAAAAATGGTATTTTTCTAGGATTGAGAGAAAGGCCAATATTTTTGCATTTTTGAAAAGTTTTTGTGGGCGTCTTAAATGTTCCATATATGAATTTGAAAAAAAATATTAAATAATCTAAATATAATATAATAAAATTATATTTCTCTCCTACAAAATTGAAATCCATTCCTCTATGGAATGTAGCCCTTCCATTCATCAAAACAAAGGGAACTTTGGCATACATAAAAGTATCCAAAGGTGTGGTAAAAGAAGTCTTTGTTTGATCATCTAGATGCATTGCCACTTGGTTATAACCTAAAAATCCATTAATCATATAAATTCTAGTTGCGCCAACTACGCTCTGTAATATGTGGTCCATATTTCATAAAGGATAAATATCTTTTAAAGAAAATCTAATTGAATTTTTTAAATCAACACAGCCTAGTCTCCCCATCCTTTTTCCAAACTATTACTAAATTTGCTACCCATTCTAAAAGAGGAACTACAATCTTGGCATCTAATAACTTCTTTAATTATTTTTCAATCATGGGTAAGAGAAGGGAATTGACTACTCTCAAATTTTGTCTAAATGGTTTTCACCTTGGCTTTAGAGGTATTCTGTGATAAATGATAATAGTTTCATAGGTCATTAAACCCTCATATTTCCATGTAAATGCATCGACATATTGTTTGAACAAATTTCCATACCTATTTTTTATATAAGGTAATAATTTAGATAGCTAGATGAATTTAGGTTCTTCTTTTCTACCAATATTACAGTCTTCAACTTATTTTGTTTCTAACTTAGCAAATGGATTAATAGTTACACCATTATGATCAAATAATCTTTCGAAATGTACTAATCCTTTATAATGAAATTATTCTTTAGTTGCATAATATTATAGTTTGAAATCATTTTGATCCATTATGGTTTACAATATAAAAGCTCTATACCATCTTCTTCTTTAGATTGTTGATCAATATGTGTTGAAATTGTAGCCTCGGTGGTACTCCCACAACCCTTTGGGTACTAGGTTTGTATGGATTTGACCCGCGAAAATGAGCTTTGTGGGAAAGTTCCCAAGTGGTGGGATATGGACCCAAATTTTTGGGATAAAGACCCTAAGGAAAATCCTTTTTTATTTTAATTATTAAAAGAGAGCACCTTGAATAAAGTTGGCTTCTAAGTTGATAATT
This sequence comes from Pinus tabuliformis, assembly GCA_031772625.1. NCBI lineage: Eukaryota > Viridiplantae > Streptophyta > Pinopsida > Pinales > Pinaceae > Pinus > Pinus tabuliformis. The sequence continues at coordinate 142,153,870 of CM062813.1, forward strand.
AGAGAGTATAAATAAAAGTGGCCTAGGGAGAGGGAAAACACAATATTGCAACTCATCTCAAATAATCACATCGAGCCCAAGAAGAAGATGAAGAACCTCAGAGAGTTGCAGTAGGAAATTGTGAAATTTTATTGTTTATTTCGGGTTGGAAGGAAGGTCGAGTTTTCTCAGGAAAAGGCCAAGATTCATCTGTGTTTTATGTGCCCTAATAGGGCTTTGTCCAGACTAATTCTAGGAGGAGATATCACTGAAATAGTGGGTGGAATCCATGCCCTAACTAAAGTTTGTTCAAGCCAAGTTAAGCCATTGAAATTTTGTGGGAGGTCTGCACATTGTTCTGTGTATAAGGGAGAGGAACTAGCCATTGGAATAGGTCTTACAAGCCACATATTATCTTTTTGTGGAGGGTCGAAAGGCCACAAGTGATGGGTTAGATTTTTGTGGGTATGCCAACCCTGATGTAACTAATCTTGAAACCTTGGAACAAAGTTGTGAGCTACCTCAATTGCAGAGAGATGATAGCAAGGTAGCGAAGGGGTTGATGCTTTGGAGTTTTGATTTGTTGAGTGTGCATGTTTAAGGGATGTCTATCCAAGTCCTTGAAGAGTGTAAATGACAATGAGAGAGATACTAAGAGGTCTAATGTACAGTGAACTATAAGGTTGATTCATTGTGAGTAACATACCTTGTTTTGGGTTGAGAATGCAAGGTATTTGAAGGAGAAAAGACGCTTTTGAGCAACTGAATTTTAGAGGCATCGAAGCAACAATTACTCTATTAGAAAGGAGGCCAAAGACCTACCAAGTACACTAAGGACAAGAGGACAAAGGGTTGTAAGTGAAGGTCATCTACAGCAAGTCAAGGATTTGTTTCTTGTTGTTTAGGAAGATTAAGGATCATAAGTAGTTTACCTCAAGAACTAGTGTATACTATGTATATTAGTGTCTTGTATCAAGGTTGTGTAAGGGCCATGATCCCTAATACGGGATCCCTGTGTTTTTTTAACTAGAGTAATAAAAACAAGTTTTGGGTCGACAAACTTTGTGTGTACTTAATTGATTCACTGGTGTTACATTTCTGTTGTGCAAAGTGTTGAAACTTGTGTGTATTTCAGTGTGTTTATGATCATGATTAGACATAGACCTCATCTAAATTACTAGAAAAAACCAACATGGTATCAAAGCTACTTTATAGGGACATTTGAATTAGAGTGTGCAAAGTGAATAGCTCAAGATGGAATTGGTTGCCTTGTTGTTGGACTAGAAGCATGACCAATTTGGTTACTAGTCTGAGATATGATGATAGGTTGGATGTGTTGTCCAACTATAGTCCTTAGAAGGAAAGGATCGGGTCGGCCTTGTTGGTGAACAAGATTTTGGAGTTTGCCAACAAGGAGATTCAAAAACCAATAGATTGCAAGGAGTTGGAACTATATGAAGAGTTGTATGTGAAGGCTAAGTTCATCATCTTAGATGGTGTCAAAGATCACTTGATACATCATCTAACTGGGAAGAACACTGCAAGAGAGATGTGGAAGCCTCTTCAAGACTTGTTCTAGAATAAGAACGAGAACTAGTTGTTGGTATTGAGAGAGAAGCTCAAGAACACCAAGATGTTGGATGGTGAGGGTGTGGCTCTTTATCTAACAAATATTTATCTAGTTCATGATGATCTAATTGCCATTGGAGATAACATTCCAGATTCTAAGTTAGTGACGATTGCTTGAAGGTCTTTACCGAGGAATGGAAGCCATTTATTAAAGGGATAGTTGCTTGAGATAAGATGCCAGATTGGAACAGGTTATGGGACAACTTCATCCAAGAGGAACTGTGGGACAAGGATATTCGTAAGAAGAAGCCTAATGAAGAGAATTTGGCTCTTGCAGGAAAGATGAATGGAAAGTGAAGGACTTGAGAAAGGTGAAGTGTTACACGTGTGGCGAACATGTTTCTTATGTGAGTATATGTTTGCATCGTAAGAAGGGAGATAATGAGAAGACTCAAGGAGATAGCAATGGTTGTTACATCTTCAACTGAGTTGGATGACTTATCAATAAGATTCAAGGAAGAATTTTTGTTGGTTTCTCATTTCTCCGAGGGTACCATTGACAAGGGTGCATAATTCATTGATAGCAGAGTGTCAAAGCATATGAAGGAATCACAAGAAGTTTTTGAGACTCTAACTAAGTGGTACTCGAAATTTCACATGAAGGTTGGAGATAAGAGTCAGAAGATTGTCAAAGGGTCAGGTGTTGTGTCATTCAAGATGGAGTTAGGTGAGATGTTATGATTTCAAGATGTACTATGGGTGCCAAAGCTCAAGTTTAGTATGTTGTTTATCTTGATGATCGAGGTGAACTAGTTTAAGGTGATATTTCGAGATGGGGAAGCAATACTCATGCCCAAAGGCTCTTACTTTGTTTGACCAATCATTGGAGTTAGGGGGAGTGTTTTATACAAGCTAAAGGGAAATCTTATAGATCAAGGGAAGAAGTAGGTTCCTAAGACTCAGGAGGAGTCAACTCCAAGAGGAAGTTTGCAAGTCTAGAGAGAGAATTTGCAACCCAAAAAGAGCGCATGGTTAGTGGGGAGTAAGGAGACTTCTATAGCTGGAAAAAAGGAACCATGGAATGTGTTAAGGGCCTATCATGATAAGAAGAAGCGAGAGGATTTTTCGTGGTAGGGACACTTTCAAGGAATGTGTTGTTCATTCTAAAGGGTATGTTGCAGTGGTGGATGCCAGATATTGCGATGATGTACTTGATGAGTTACTTATGAGGAATGGAAGTACCTCTATCGCTAAGAGGGAGTGTTGGAATTGTAGCTTCAAAGGTACTCCAACAACCCTAAGGGTACTAGACTTGTGTGGAGTTAACCTACGAAAATGAGCTTTTGTGGGCAAAGTACCCAAGTGGTGGGTTGTGGACCCAAAGTTGTGGGCTAAAGACCCAAAGGAAAATCCTTGTTTATTCTAATTATTGAAAGAGGGCACCTTGATTGAATTTAAGGGATCATAAGTTGATATTTGGAGAGTATAAATTAAAGTGACCTAGGGAGATGTCAAACATAAGATTGCAACTCATCTCAAAGAAGTAAATCAAGCCCAAGAATAAGATGGAGAACCTCAAAGAGTCATGGTCGGAAATCATGGAATTTTATGATCTATTTTGTGTTGGAAGGAAAGGCGAATTTTCTCAGGACATGGTTGAGATTCATTTGTGTTTTTTGTGCCCTAATAGGGCTCTGTCCAAACCAACTCTAGGAGGAAATATCACCAAGATTGTGGGTGTAATCCATGCCCTAAATAAAGTTTGTTCAAGCCAAGTTAAGCCACCAAAATTCTATGGGAGTTTTGTGTATGGTTATGTATATAAGGGAGAAATCAAGCCCTTGGAAGAGGTCTTACAAGCAATAGAGTATCCTATTGTGGATGGTTGAAAGGCCATAAGTGTTGCACTAGATTTCTATGGGTAGGCAAAGCACTTAGGGAGGATGAAACTACTCTAGGAACCTTGGAACAAAGTTGCGAGTTACCTCAGTTGCAAAGAGATGGAAGTAGGGTAGCGAAGGGGTTGATGTGATGGAGATTTGAGTTGTTGAGTGTGCATGTTTAAGGGTTGTTTGTACAATGCCTTGAAGAGTGTAAGGGATTGTGAGAGAGCTACTAAGAGGGTTAATGTACAGTAAACTATAAGGCTAATTCACTTTGAGTAGAAAACCTTGTTTTGTGTTGAGAATGCAAGGTATTTGAAGGAGCAAAGACCCTTGTGCGCAGTTGGAGTGCAGAGGAATTGAAGCAGTAATTACTCTGTAAGAAAGGAGGAAAAGGACCTACCAGGTACACAAAGGACAAGAGGACCAAAGGGATATAAGTGAAGGTCATCTACTGTAAGTCGAGGATTTGTTTCTTGTTGTTTGGGCAAATTTAGGATCATAAGAAACTGACCTCAAGCCCTAGTGTATAATGTTTATACTAGTGTCTTGTATTAGGGTTGTGTAAGGACCATGATCCCTAGTACAATATCCCTATGTTTGTTTTATTAAACAAGAAATAAAAACAAATTTTGTATCTGCAAAATTTTTTGTACTTAATTGATTCACTGTTGTTGCATTTCCATTCTGCAAAGTGATTGAAGTTATGTGTATTTCAATGTGTTTATGACATTGTGATTATACATAGATCTGATTTGAAGTATTAGGAAAACCAAAAATGTGTGGAATAAATTTCATAAATCATTTCCAGAAACTTTTTAATCTGATGGTCATCTTCAAAAACCTACAAATGTTTGGCATTGTCAAGAATTGAGTGTTTATATCGCATTCCTATTTCATATCTCAGTGGTGGTTTAACAGTTGGTTTGAAAGTACTATTTGAAACTCAAAGAGAATTTTCTTTTTGATTTTTACATCTAGTAACTGAATTATTATTAGGTACCAAAAAGAAACTTTTAACTAAGTCCCATATTGCCACATCGCCAAAAACAACAACATTCTGGATCTTCAATTTTTTTGTAGCTTCCAATCCTAAAATTAATGCTTCATATTCTGGTAGGGTGTTTGTAATCACAAATTCACACTCTTAAGACAGAGGAAATAACTCTTTTTAGGAGAAATTAATATAACTCTAGCACCAACACCATCCTTTGAAGAAGCTCCATCAAAATACATTGTACATACATCAATTTCTGAAATAATAGACATATTGATCAGTTGTAGATGTTTATAAATCAGTGTTTATAAATGAAATATAACATCCCAAATCTTGATCTATACAATATACAGGAAAATTATTGGGATGCTTAGAATCATTAATAGTGTAGGAAACATTTGCTTCTTTGTATAATATCTTGGTTTCACCTCCAAAGGCTAGAACAATTGTATATTTCATATCCGTTTGTAATGTTCATCCAAGCTTGACACCCCAAGATCTTGACAATAACATACCAAATTTTGTAGGAATATCAACAACTTGCGACTATGTTTTTCACATGCAGTTGAAATAAAGCCACAACTACATATCCTTTATCATTTCTAACACATTTCACTTTTCTAAAATCAAAAGTATATAAATCATGATAAGGCTTAGTTATCTAAAGCATTATGTTCTCCATAATGACCTGTGGGATTAAATTGTAAGAAGCTCCTAAATCAAGTATAAAATTGTGTAACATATACTCATGAAAATTGAGAATTACATAAAAAAGGGAAAATTACATCTCCTCGATCTTCAACATGTGGTCCAAACCATCAATCTCTAGGATTTCATCTTGCAAATTGAGTGTGTCTTGCTGAATTGCTACATTTGGATATTGAATCACTTTTGACATTTGTTATTGGTAAACTAGATTTTTTGCCAATTCAATGAGGAATAGGAATTTTTATTTTCTCTAGTGCCATTTCCAAATTAAAAGAAAATGATGATTTTGTTAACTTTTACATGTGCTTCATTATATTTATTCATTTTCTACGATCTTTTGAAGATGGCATTACAAATACCAATGTGGCTTACTCAAATAGGGCACAATACCTTCTTATTACAACTTCTAATTAGTTGAACTATCATTTATTTATTAATTGTTATCTTGGACTACAACACAGGTCCCTTCATTCATGTGTACGCTTTCAAGCCCTCAACCAATAAGATCTTACCATATCCAACGAATGACATGCCCAAACCCTATTCCATTGTATATTGTATTGTAACCTTTGGAATCTATACAACCATGTTGACTTGTGCTTAGCCTCCTCACTAGTTGAATGAATGCTTAGATGAATGTTGGGTTAGAAAGTAATAGGTTGTATCATGTCATCATAACTATAAATAGGAAATATAGTCACCCAAACAAAAATGCATATCTACCCACATGTAGAAGCATCCGTCAACAAAAATAAATCATATAAAATAAACCTACACATATTATCAACCATTCACATCATACATGAAATATAACACCGAAACAACATTACTTATCTACAAGTCTAGTTTTGAGCACATGGAATGTCTACAAAGAAACAACTCACTAACCCACCATAGGCCTAACTATGAATGTCACTCCCAAACTAAGCTTATTTTCTAACAATAGCTAGGGCAAGGGAAACATTCTCACAATTTTCAATAATGACTCATAAGAAACTCATTAGCTTATGCACTAGATATAAGATAGTAAAACATTGTCAATCATCTAAAAAATTGGTGTACTAAATAACAAAATAACTTGCTAACGTGTGTCCTAAGACAAGCATCCCTGAGATAAGAGACCATATCTCACTAGACAATGTGTTGCAATAGGTGGCTCTCACATTACTATTGCAACTCACTCTATCTCCATCATTCCATGTTATCCATCCACAAAAACATGGAAATAAATACAATAGGTAATCACTCAACTTGTTTCAATCCCACCCACTATCTTGGAATTATAATGCACTTGACCTCACACAAGCACAGATTTTCCCACCATCACATAACCACAATGAGAAGCAACCTACAACCCTCCCTTCACAATGTTGGAATGTGCTCACTCATGAAGGAATGACATAATGAAATAAAACCTTTATATCATTAGAAAAACTATCAAATGTGAAGGAATAACCCTTTTATAGCCTCAAAAGGCTATAGATATAAATGATAGGTGTGCATTCCTCCTCCATTCATATTCTCAAGCCACCTAATATACATAAAGGAGTTGAATGGATGCCATATGCCCCCTCGATCTCTCTTTTCTCAATGCAATTTTCCAAGCTCCTTGTTTTGTTCCCATAACTATGACTATTGTATTATTTTCTTGTTTGAGGGGTTACATCATGCTTACTTCATCACATGATGTTGAATTTAGAGAAAGCATAAAACTTATAAACAAAATGTTATGCCCACCATTTTTATTTTTCAATTCATGCTATGCACACCAACCTAACTTAAATGCCAAGAGTCTTTATTTTTCTTCTAGGTGCAAAATGTCTCTGATGCTTTTATATGCCAAAGAGCTTCCTAGCAACATAACCCACTTACTAGAAAATAAAATAGATTCAAGAGAAAAGAAAACCGCATGATAAATGTAACATATTTAGAAAGCTTGTAGAATGAGTAGTATATGCATTGACCATTATATACTTTTATATGAGATTCGATTTCTAATGGTGATTATATTTTTAACTAGGTATTATACACACACAGTTCAAGTTTTGATACTAACCTTATAGTGCCATATAGAAGGTAACACTTGCCATATTCTACAAACAATATTATGCACTATATTCTCATGCACACTATCATATACACATGTTGGTTTTAGAAATGATCAACTTGTGATCCATCACAGATTAACCTAATGGCATAAATGAAATAGTTTCTTCGGTTGCAATCTACGATTACAGATAAGTTGTGAGAGGTGTTAATTAAGCACATTCAACACTTAATTCATTTTCTTTATGTTCTCCTCCAAACCATTCTCACAAATTTAATTTCCATTATAGCAATTGTTGAAAAATGTATAACTAGGTTTGATCTTCATAAGTATGTGTTGTAGCGGCTACAACCACCCTTCAAAATTTTGCCTTTGCTTCGTTTTGGAGCCTCCCTGCCAACCTTTCACAACAGCATGTCTTTCCTTGTCAAGTACACAAGCTTCAGTGATTCTCTTGCAAAATGCTAGCCTATGCATTAGAGCTTGTTGCATTTCCCTCACATGTTGTTTCTCCGAACTTGGTCCAGTTTCAAGCTGAGCAACTCCCTTAAGAAATTGCGCAATTCTAGAGAGCAACCAACCTTCCATCCAGAAATTTCCCAATTATGTTTGGCAGCCTGCTGGGCTCCACAATTGGGCAAATCTGTCTGTCATTGTTCACTCGAAAATTTGCGCAATTCCTCCCAGCAGGACTGCTCAGCCCAAAATTTGCGCAATATTGGGCAGTGGTCACGGGTAAGTGGTCTTAACTTGTATTTTGCAGCATTTTTGTTGCTTTTTGTGTTTTGGCTTGTGTGTGTTGGGTCCCTATAATACTAGTGATTACCCCATTACTATTCCAGTTGTACCCCTTATTAATATTGTTGTGCCCCTATTTTCCCCATATTGTTATTATTGTGCCCCATAGAATCCCTCTATTGTTATTTTTGTGGCTTTATATTATTATTGTTAGGTTAGCTGGGTTATATTGTGACTCCTTAGACTCCTATATACATAAAGGAGGTTTTGTCATTTGAATCATCCAAGAATTGTTCATTTATGTAATGTAAAGGAGGTTTCCCCCTCGAAGAGGCTGAATTCTAAGGCATTGATCTATCTTTTCTTGAGCTGGTTTCATAACATTTGGTATCAGAGCTTTGGATTCTAGGGTTTCGCTGCTCCAAACAGGTCATCGTGGAATTTTCGCTATAATTTTTTTCTACGATGTTTCAGAAGCTAAAAAAAAAACCCATTTCAGAAGAAATCGAGCTAAACCTCGAGTCCGAATTTCAGAGCTTTTTGCGCTATATTTGTGGAGATATGATCTGAGGAAGTTGGTCTTTTGCATACTCCTTAATTACATTCCAAACAGGTGACCTGGGGAAAATCGTCATAACTTTCTCTCTAAATTTTTGTAAGAAGGTACAGAAAGAGGACAGACTGTAGTTTCTTGTATATATTTGTCAAAGCCAAAGGTCAAAATAGTGACTCGTGGAACGTCGTACAAGTTCGCTCTACTGAATTAGTCTATAATCAGGTCACTGTGGGAGATTTGGCATAACTTTTCATTAGAGAATCCAATTGGGGTCAGACTGGTGGCATTGGAAAGAGGACACAGAGGGCTATCGCAGGTCACAATTTTAGAACTGGATGATCCGAAATTACAGAGATACATTAGAGGGAATATCGAGCACCTACAAAGTGAAAAAATGTATGTAGATTTTTTAAATTTTTGCTTAAGCTTGGTTTGAAAAACTATTTTGAAGGAATTAAAAGGGCATAGTAGAGCATTAGTATCGGTAACTGATGCCCCGAGGAAAGAAAATGCAAACACCTAGTAAGCAATCTGAAAGATCTAGCATGACTCATGAAGAAGAGGAAGAAATGCTACATGATATATCAAAATTACAAGACCAAGTGCAACAAATTTGACTCTCACAAAAGCTAACAGAAGCTAAGATAAATGGCGTGGAATCTAAGATAAAGGGCGTGGAAGCCAAGATTGACGATTTGAAGATAGATTTGAAGGTAGATTTGACAAATTTTCTACAAAAAATACTTACTAATGGTGAAAGGGGAGTAAAGGAAACTCAAGATGTAAACAAAGGAAATGTTAATCATGATTTCATAGACTCTAATGTTGGATCGAAGACGCACCATATTCCAAAAATCGATATGAGGAAGTTTGATGGCAAGGATCCCGCAACATGGATATTACAGATGGAGCAATTTTTCGATCTCAATAATGTGCAAAACACACAAAAGGTACGTATTGCAACTTTATATTTGGAACCAAATCAGTTTGTATGGTATCAATGGCTTTGCTCTCGTAAACAATTTATCACTTGGGCAATTTTTATGGAAGAATTGATAGCACACTATGAGGATACAAAAAGCAACACTTTTTTTAGCCAATTGATAAGTCTCAAACAAAAGGGTTCAATAATGGAGCACATTGAGGAGTTCCAAAAATTGAACATAAGGGTAAAAAATATTCCAGAGGAGCATAGGATTGATGTGTTCATAGGGTCTTTAAAGGATAATATCCAACATGATGTTCGCCTTTGGGAACCTGATTCATTAGAGAAGGCATTCAGGTTAGCAAGAAAAATGGAAAGCAAAATTATGGCAACCACGAAGCATACCACTCACAACTATAAGGACGGAAGTGTTGTGGCCGCTAGTCTTCCACAACCTATAAGGTTGACACCACAACAATTGGAAGAAAAAAGAGCAAAAGGGCTTTGTTACAGTTGTGATAGCAAATACACTAAAGGTCATAAGTGTGATGAGAAGAAATTATTCTACATAGATTGTGAAGAGGAAGAAGAAAAGGAGCAAGAAAGGTCAAAAGAAGAGGATATACTCCAGGAACAAAGCCTAGATGAAGAACAAATGAATCCGACCATATCTTGTAATGCATTGGTGGGAATTACCACTCCTCAAACCATCAAGATAGAAGAAAAATCAAGAAGAAAAAGGTAATAGTGTTGATTGATTCAGGAAGTACCCACAATTTTATTCATTGTAAGGTAGCAAAAGAATTGAATTGCTTCTTATATCCAGCACCAGAGTGTCAAGTGATGGTTGCAAATGGAGGAACAATAAATTGCTTTGGAAAGTGCCATAATATCAAGCTATCCATGGGAGAATATGTATTGACTAGCCCAATGCTTTCCATTCCAATGGGAGGTGTTGATGTTGTACTAGGAGTCCAATGGCTACAATCCTTGGGTACAATAGCTTTTAATTTTCAAGAATTTTCATGAAATTTTCTGTGGAAGGAAAGGAAGTTGAATTAAGGGGTATTGCAAGGAAACCAGGAAAGATAATCAGCTCTAACGGTATGACAAAGCTTCTAAAAAAGGAACAAAAGGTGTAATTGCACAATTATGTTCGCTAGATGTTTCCACATTGGAATCATCTATTTCTCCAGATCTCCAAAAAGTATTGGACAATCATTCCAAGGTATTTGAGACTCCCAAAGGTCTCCCACCTATTCGTGATCATGATCATGCTATTCATCTGATTCCAGGAAGTGTTCCTCCAAACATCAGGCCGTACAAATATCCCTATGCCCAAAAGAGTGAAATTGAACGTATGGTTGCAGAAATGCTAGAGGCTGGTATAATTCAACCGAGTCAAAGTTCTTTCTCTGCTCCAGTAGTATTGGTGCACAAGAAGGATGGATCATGGCGCATGTGTCCAGATTATAGGGAGCTCAACAAGCTCACTATTAAAGATAAGTTTCCCATTCCTGTCATTGATGAATTACTGGATGAATTGCATGGATCAATTTACTTCACCAAGTTGGATCTTCGTTCAGGATATCATCAAATCAGAATGAAGACTGAAGACATTCCGAAAACAGCATTTAGAACTCATGAGGGTCATTATGAATTTTTGGTCATGCCTTTTGGCCTTACCAATGCACCTTCAACATTTCAAGGTTTGATGAATTCAATTTTCAAACCATTCCTTAGAAAATTTGTGTTAGTATTTTTTGATGATATACTAATCTACAGCAAGTCTTGGAAGGATCATGTTGAACATGTTGACAGGGTGCTACAACTATTGGAGGAGAAACAATTATATGCAAAAAGATCCAAATGTTTCTTTGGAGTAAAAGAGGTGGAATATCTAGGTCATATTGTATCTCATGAAGGAGTTAAGGTAGACCCTAGCAAAATTAAATCCATTAAGGAATGGAAAATCCCCACATCCATAAAACATCTGCGAGTATTTCTCGGGTTGACATGTTATTATCGCAAGTTTGTTAAGAATTATGGGAGAATATCAGCACCTCTAACAACACTATTGAAGAAAGATGCATTTTCATGGACTCCAGAAACAACAAAGGCCTTCAAACATCTTAAAGAGGCAATGTGCCAAGCACCTGTCTTAGCTACACCGGACTTCACAAAAACATTTATTGTGGAATGTGATGCTTCAGGAAATGGAATTGGTGTTGTTTTAATGCAAGATGAAAGACCCATTGCTTTTGAAAGTCGTCCAATCAAGGGAAAGTTTTTACACAAAGCTATTTATGAGAAGGAAATGTTGGCAATACTCCATGCACTTAAGAAATGGCGACCCTACCTAATGGGAAGACACTTCAAGGTAAAAATGGATCATGATAGCCTTAAATACTTTTTAGAACAAAGATTATCCTCTGAAGAGCAACAAAAGTGGGTCACAAAGATGTTTGGTTATGACTTTGAAATCATCTACAAAAAAGGGAAGCAAAATGTGGTGGCAGATGCACTCTCAAGAAAGGATGAGGATGTGGAAGCATTGTTGTGCACCATTTCTATTATCCAACCAGATTGGATAAACGAAGCAAGGGAGGAATGGAAGAATGACGAAGAAGTGTGGGCACTTATTCAAAAGTTACAACAAGATTCCAGTACGTCTGATACATTTAGCTGGAAAAATGATTCGTTATGGTACAAAGATCGCTTATACCTCTGTAAGAATTCCCAGCTAAAACAAAAGATTCTTATGGAATTGCACACTTCTCCCTTAGGAGGGCACTCGGGATTTTTAAAAACTTACCAAAGGGTTAAGAAGGAATTTTTTTGGGATGGCCTTAAATTATATATTCAAAAGTTTGTGGCGGAATGTTTGGTTTGCCAACAAAATAAAGTTGAAACAATTAAGACATCGGGTCTATTACAACCTTTATCCATTCCAAGCCAATGTTGGGAGGAGTTTTCAATGGATTTTATCACAGGTTTACCCAAGTCTGAGGGAAAGAGTGTCATCATGGTGGTAGTTGACAGACTTACCAAGTATGCACACTTTTGTGCATTATCACATCCATTTAAAGCCAATACAGTTTCTACTTCATTTATGGAAACAATTCAAAAGTTACATGGAAACCCAAATATTATTGTAAGTGACAGAGATCCCATTTTCACTAGAATTTTTTGGACAAAATTATTTTCTTGTCTTGGTACTCAGTTAGCTCATAGCTCATCTTATCATCCTCAATCTGATGGGAAAACTGAGATAGTAAACAAATGTTTGGAAGGATATCTTCGTTGCTTTGTATCTGATAAACAGACACAATGGGTCAAATGGTTGCCTCTGGCTGAATGGTGGTATAACACTTCCTTCCATACAGCAACAAAAATGACCCCATTTATGGCACTTTATGGGTATCAGCCACCATCCATCACATCATATTTAAGAGAAAATTCTAAGGTTCAAGCAGTGGAACATCACATCGAACATCAACAACAAGTCCTCCAACTCTTAAAGGATAACCTCGTGTTGGCACAGAATAGAATGAAACAACATGCAGATCAACATCGCAGTGAAAGAAGTTTTGATGTAGGTGATTGGGTATTCCTACGGCTACAACCATATAAGCAAATGTCCCTCAAGCAAGCTAAGAAGGATAATAAATTATCACCAAAGTATTATGGTCCGTACAAGGTGTTGCAAAAGATTGGTACTATGGCATACAAATTGGAGCTTCCTGCAACTTCTCGATTGCACCTAATTTTCCATGTTTCATGTTTAAAGAAGGTTATAGGCGATAAGCTCCCAGTTCAAACAATATTCCCAGAACTTGACGAGGAAGGAAAAATTATATTGGAACCAGAACCAGTCACAGAAACAAGAACTCGACAGCTACGAAATCAATCAATTTCAAAGTATCTTATCAAGTGGAAGAACTTATTTGCTAAAGATTCCACATGGGAGGATGAGAATTTTATACAGAAGCATCCAGAACTACTCAAAGCGTTGAGGACAACACTTTTTTGAAGGAGAGGGGCATGTTGGGTCCCTATAATACTAGTGATTACCCCATTACTATTGTAGTTGTACCCCTTATTAATATTGTTGTGCCCCTATTTTCCCTATATTGTTATTACTGTGCCCCATAGAATCCCTCTATTGTTATTTTTGTGGGTTTATATTATTATTGTTAGGTCGGTTGCATTATATTGTGACTCCTTAGACTCCTATATATAGAAAGGAGGTTTTTTCATTTGAATCATCCAAGAATTGTTCATTTATGTAATGTAAAGGAGGTTTCCCCCTCGAAGAGGCTGAATTCTAAGGCATTGATCTATCTTTTCTATCTTTTCTTGAGCTGGTTTCATAACAGTGTGAGTGTTGTTTGCTTGATTTCTATGAATGTGTGCTATCATTTACCTGCATACTAGCTTTTACTAGTACCATTTCAGTTTTCGTTAGCATCTCACTATTGTTGCATACATGAAACTATTTTGCACGAATGGTCACCAATTTGATGACTTGCTTCACCCACACGCATGTTGTTATGTTTTCTGAACCTTTCATTCATTATTTTCATGCACGGTCATTCACTCCTACTTACAGTCAATATCGCCATGCATTCACAATCACATTTGCTTTCAGTTGCCCGTCGGGGAGTCTGGGCAGGCTTGGCCTGAACTCTGCCTCACAAAGACAGCATTGCGTAATCCTGAGAAGGAAGGATCTGTCTTCCCCTCAGGAAATGCGCATTTCTGCCCAGTGACTATCATCTAGTCTTGCATTGCGCAATTATGAGGGATAGTGAGTGTTGGCCTAGAAAATTGCGCAATGCAGTCACTGGGCCTGCAACAACTGCCAGTTAAAATTGGGTATTGCACAGTGCCAGCAGCCAACAGGTCAACCTGAATTGCACAATTCCAGCAGCTAGCCAGCCACCCCAGATAGCCCAAACTATCTTTCGCGCAGTTCTGGCTACCAATCAGCCAGCCTCCCAGAAGAAATTACGCAATCCTTGCCAGACAATTTCCAGGTATGTTGCATGTCGTTCCTCAAATTTGCTTTGGTTATTGCTGACAGATTTCTTTCCATGCATGTCGCTTTGTCTCCAGATCTAGAAAGTGTTTGTCTGCCTCTTAGCAGTTCAGGATCAATGGCCTCCAAGAGAGTAGGATCAAAGGACACTGACGGAAGTGCAACTAGAGCAATAGTTGAGTGAGTGTCTGCAAGTCTACTGATCTATGAAGATACCAAATTGATTGTAGACAAGGACATCAAGCTGAAATGGCAAGAGGTCAATGATGCATTTGCAGGCACATTTAGGGAAGACCTCGAAGACTGCCAAGTCTATGTGAACATCCACAAGTCCAGCTTGTATCGTATTGCATGCAGGTATCCCGTGCTCCCATGCGCAGACATGATATAGTGGATCGTCTCACACACTGATCCTGAGACGATGACATTGAGCAGTGTCACTGGGATGAAGATTTCTACCTTTAGGGCTCAAGATTATGATGAGATGTATCATATGTCTAAGCCCGTGATCATCATGGAGACTCCCTTCAGCATACCCATCAGTAATTCCAATTCCAGAGACATCTTGAAGAACTGGGTAAAGGAGTCGTTAAATTTAGGATGACACCCAACCAGGTCTACAAGACAAAGATACTGTGGAAGGCGTATCGATACTTGGTCATCTTTGCATGTCGACTGTATGGCCAAGAGAGCACGGAAACCTTCCCACAGAGTTGGGTGATCGTGTTGGACCAACTTGAAAGAGAAGGCAAAGCATGCAACTGGTCCGACATGTTAGCTCATTGTTAATTTTTCGTATGTTCTATTCTTAGAGCAATTTTTTTCAATTTTCACATTTAGCTCAATATCTTTTCCAGATTAGCAATCACATCAGCATTAACGTAAGCTGCAGATAGAACATAAACATAAATCGCAGAAGACAAGACAAGACAAGAGGACACAAGATGTGGCTCTCACCAAGGACAAACCCCACAATGTGGGGAAACCCTTGATCAATTCTTCTTTTATGTTCTTCAAAGTTCAACAGAGAAAGTGAGAGAGATAGTACATATACAATAGAAGTCAACACTTTGACTTTTGATATCTATAGAGATCAGTTGAAGACATATTGCTTCAACTGATTCTCTAAGGTGACCTCTTCACCTATCATAGTGTTGCATCTCGTCCATTTGCTGCACCTTACCATGTAGCACCATCATGTTGCATCATGCATCATCATGTGCTCATGATCACTGCGATGCCCATACATCAAGTTGTCCATGATCTCATACATCATGTTTCCCATGCATCATGTTGCCCATGATCTCATCCATCATGTTGCCCATTCATCATGCTGCATCCAACATGCTGCATCTATCATGCTGCATAGTTGTTAGATAACTAAGCCCTTCAAGGACTGCAGACCACCTAGGAGAGTCCCTCCTAATCCACGCTGCCACCCACACTCAATGCATGATGAAAGACTCCCATGGAACAGCCTTAGCTGCTTGCTATGGCTTGCAGCCTATCAAAGCAACTATTTGTATCTTATCGAATATTCCAACAGGTCTAGAAAAATCATGAATTCATGGCTATTCATGACCTTGAAACTACGCTGTCACCTACAGCGATTCTGGTTGCATTTAGGGCTCCTTAACAACGTCTTGAGGCCTCTCCTTGATGACTGTAATGATAGAGCCTTCTTCTAGCTATGAGACAGAACCTTACAAGTTGTGGAGAGGTCACTTCTGGACAGCGTTTAAGCTTACTTGACAGCGGCTAGATGTCCTGGCTCTTGTGCGGATAAGTGCTGCACTTAATAGTGTATTGGAGCTTCTCTTAACAATGTATTAAAAGCTTCCTTGAATAGTGTATTAAAGCTGCATTGAAACCACCTTTCTGTGAAAAATTAGACAACATTTGAGAGCCAACTATATGACTGCGGCTAGGGTTTGTACTGATTGCAGTTACGGCACATAAACCCTCCTTAAACTGTGGCCTAGTCTTTCATCCTTCATGACTGCGTCTATAGGGCTGGCTTCATTGATTGTGGTTAGGGTTCTTCATGGAAACATTAAGACACTGTGAATTAGACTTCTTTCAATGGAAGTTAGGGCCTCCTTTAGTCCACAGATTAGGGCTTCTTTACACTATGTATATGACTGTGGCTAGGTCTCCATGAAAAACGTATTATATTTCTTCATGAACAGCGTATTGATTAACTGTGGTTCCATATAATTTGACTGCTGCTACTTCTATCTCTGCGACTTCATATACATGCTCCTTAATTTGTAGATGAATACATCTCCATTGCCTGCGGATTCATGACTGCGTTCTCCATTAGGGCATCATCATACTAGGCCAGCGTAATCCATAGTGTATCTCCTTCTCCAAAAACCCAAGACGTGGAGAGGAGATCACTTGAAGAGAGTTGTCAAATGACTTCAAATCCTATTTTATTTATACTGAAATGTAGATGATGAATAGACACGTCTATTGGGCTTATGAGCCTACTCAAATTGTTGTTCGGCTTGATAATAATTCCATAATCAAAATAAATTCATATTTCCATAAATACTTATCGAAATCGGATGATCTTTAGATCAATCCTAGACCTCTCGACGAGAAGGATCCAATAAAAATATCAGCTGCCACAAATAAGCTGACCCACATGGAGTTTGACCCTAGTTGCAAATTTTAACACTCATCCGTTGAAGGAACAGGTAACAAGGACTCGACAGCTGCCCAAAGGCATGCCCTCTCATCCTGTTTTGAACCTTTTCATATCTATCATGGAGTCTTGCACTGTCCTCCCTCCAAAATGTTTTTCGCATGCCGAATATGTAACCATCACTGGGGTGTTCTTTGATCTCTTGTCTACATTCACGTATGATGGTGAAGGCGAAGTGGCCTAGCCTGAGTTCTTACATGACTTCCTTGCCTTGCTTCATGAGGATGATGGATGTTTTGATGAACAGGCATGTTTGTTGCTTGCATACACACTTCGCAAATCTCCACATCGGTGGTTGTGCAGCCTACTGGCTGACAGCATGCACTCACTTGAGCACTTATGTGATCTCATTGAAGACACTTTCTATCATTTTGATCCAGAACATCTTGACCAAAAACTATTACAATAATGGAAGGCTCTGCATGAATCACCTATGGATTTTTAGCAGCACTTCCATGATTTGCAGTTTCAACTTTTGAAGAGCCAGATGAAATTTTTCTATCTTTGGGATAGATTCGAGTATTGTATTAAGAAATCTGCCCATCCCAAGAAGAAGTTTGAACTCAAGTCTCCCTCGGCATTCTTCAGTGGTGGAGTTGCGCAATCACAGACGGATATGGTCACTGTCACAAGTGATTGTCCATTGTCCCCTCATCAAACAACTCCACCACTGCAAAGTGATGTGGGAGATCATGCTCACACATTTGTTCAGCTGTCAAATCCTCCTAGCATCATTTCGCTTAATTTTCACGCCGAATTGGTTGTGAGTCCATTGATTTGTCATATGCATTTTGTACCACATCCTCCGTCTTCGTACTCGGTTGTTCCTCCAAATGATATTGTCTTGTGTTCTTTCATTTTGGACTCTACACTTGTTGTGAACGAGGATCAAGCCACTAATGGAGTTGGTGTTTCACAACCAACATGCGATATCATTCATGAAGAGTATGACTGGGAGCTTGAGCATCAGCACTCAGCGAAGGATGACTCATTTCCCTATGAGACTCCTCCATTCTTTACTGACATCTTTGGTGAACCTGCCATCCATGATTTCGCATGTGTATCTTCATCTACGGATGCACCCATTTTTTATCACTCGCAGGACACACCGAATGTCAGTCCATCATCCGACAACGGAGAGGATAAGTTATTCATTGAAAATCCACTTGACCTTTCATCTGCCTTTTCCGAAAACACAGAGGATGAATTTGTTCGCTTCTCATCTACCCCTCTGTTTGATTTATCAAATCATGAGGATGTCGATGAAATCATTGATTTTTCTGATCGTGGTTGTCATGATCTATTTACTCCCATATTCGATCACGATCATGATTCTATTGCAATTGATTTTTTGAAGCCACATATTTATGATGATCTATCTGACGATGAAGTCGAAACACCCCAGACTGTTGAGGCACTTTAACCCGAGCTCATGGTTATGACAAGCCCTCGTTGTCCTGAGGTTGGTTTCACTTCTGATCAGGAAATTTTTCAGTCACTCAAGCCTCCTCATTACTCATCTGTATACGTTGAAGATCAATCTCACACATAGATCATGCCTCCTCCACTCAAACTACACGATCCCATCGCTCATGCATTGGAGGAATCCTACATTGCAAGACACAAGTTTTCTTTGTTTCTTTCGTTTGCTTGCATGTCACAGTCAAGAGTATGCGTATGCTTCAAAGCTGCACACAGTGTCGCACAGCACTGTGACAAGTCCACGGACCACATGTCATGTACTTGCACTCACTTATGTCATGTGGACACTTTGAAACATGAAGTGTGTTTGTCTTCATTGTTATATCTTTCTTGTTTGCTGGTTCACACAACTGGGTTGCTCGCGGACCAAGCCTTCACCAACATGGGTCAACCAATGTGTTGGTGGTTGCATTGGAAATATCACTTCACGTTATCAGGCCCATGCACCATTAGTTTAGGAGTAAGAGTAGTGTTTTCTTTTAGTTTGTTTGTTTGCATACCTGTTTGCTTATTTTCTTCGCTGGTTTGTTTGTCTACTTTCTTGTTTTCTTACTCACTCTACTTTGCAATTACTTCTGCTTCTGATTTGCTTTATTGTTTTTTTTCTTGTTTTGTTTGTAGGTTAGTTTCGCATGAAACCATGTATGACTATTGAAGCAAGCAGGGTAAAGTACAAGAATCCTTGTGCAGCTATCACTACTTGGTTATCTGTTGTCCTGCCTTTGTATGAAGAACTTGTTAACTTTTATTCCATGACACGTCGATGGGAAATACGTATTGTTCGAAGTGAACCTTGGTGAAAACACAATGCCTGCGTGCTAACTAGTATCACCTACTCTAGTCGGTTGTTTTTGGGTTAACCCTTGTCAGCTCAGTCAAGTAGAGTAAGGTGAGGGGGGAAACCTTAACAAGCATGCCAGAAGTATATAATACACTACTTCTCTAAAGGAACAACCTCTTATGCTCTCAATAAGTCAGGATCCCTCTTCCGCCTCTGAAATGAATAAGTGTTATGCACAGTTATGAAAAAAATGAAAATGAATAAGGCGAAAGAAGAGAAAGGCTTCCTGTGCAGAGAGGTGATGCAAGTAACTCTGTCGAGGTACTAACCAGGCTCGCTGGAAGCGGAGCGATGCTTGTGTTCCTATGTGACTCTGTCGGGGTACTATCCAGGCCTGCTAGCAACGGAGCAACACCAGAGATGAAACTAAGACTCTGATGACTATACTGCTTGTGCACCAATATACCCCTCAATCCCAATCAAAACAACTGTGTTGCCTTGGCTTGGAATTTGTTTCAATCGACCAAGAGCTTGGTAGATGCTACATCTTACAATCAAGCAAGTGTGGAAACCAAGACGAACTAAGAATTGAACAATACTTCTAGAGGTGTTAGACTTGCTTTTCACGAACAAGGTCCATTCAAAGAGCTGGAGTTCTACCAGTGTGTCACCAAGTGTTGTAGTGGCTACAACCACCCTCCAAAATTTTGCCTTAGCTTCGTTTTGGAGCCTCCCTACCAACCTTTCACAGCAGCATTTCTTGTCTTTTCAAGAACACAAGCTTCAGTGATTTTCTTGCAGAATGCCAGCCTATGCATCGAGCTTGTTGCATTCCCCATAGTTTGTTTCTCTGGACTTGGTCCAGTTGCAGGATGAGAAACTCCCTTAAGAAATTGCGCAATTCTAGAGGGAAACTAGCCTTCCCTCCATAAATTGCGCAATTCTGCATGGCACGTTGTTGGGCTCCATAATTGCACAAATCTGTCTGCGACTGTTCACTAGAAAAATTGCGCAATTCCTCCTAGGAAGATTGCTCAGCCCAAAATTTGCATAATCCTGGGTAGTAGTCAGCTACTCTGCCCGTAAATTGTGCAAATATTCTGGGAAGCCAGCCCATCTCCCTCCCAGAAATGTGCATTTTTTCCTCCCAGCTGAGTAGACTGTTGCATGTGGAGTGGAATTGACTGGTTCCACCCAAGACCAAAAAAAATTGACTTGCATGCATGGCCCGCTTTTTCACGGAATAGAAAAAGCAACATACAAAAAGCATCCCTAGAATTTTGGGAGTCGTTTTTAACAGCTAGAGGTTACATGCAAAGATCATTTTAGAGTCTTTCCTCCAAGTGTCGCTTTTCCCAAGATTTGTGGCATGTGCGTCATGAGCTTCATCTTATTTATTCGACGCTTCAGATCTCACTCATTCAGATTGATCGTGGAGCTCTGACATCCCACAGCACATCTAGGACCCTTCGACACATCCATCTCAGTTATTCATGGGTAAGTTGTCTTAACTTGTCTTTTTCAGCATTTCTATCACTTTTTTTGTTTTGGCTTTTGTGAGTGTTGTTTGCTTGATTTCTGTGAACACTCGCTGTCGTTTACATGCATACTAGCTTGTACTAGCACCGTTTCAGTTTTCGTTAGCATCTCACTGTTATCGCATACATGAAACTGTTTTGCACGAACGATCACCGATTCGGCGACTTGCTTCACCCACGTGCATGTTGTTTTGTTTTCTGAATCTTTCAATCACTGTTTTCATGCATGATCATTCACTCCTGCTTACACTCAGTATTGCCATGTATTCACAATCACATCTGTTTTTAATTGCCCGCCAGTGGGTCTGGGCAGTTGCGCAATCCTAAGAAGGAAGGCTTTATCTTCCCCTCAGGAAATGCACATTTTTTCCCAGTGACTGTCCTCTAGTCTTGAATTCCGTAATTTTGAGGGACAGTGACTGTTGGCCCAGAAAATTGCGTAATGCAGTCACTGGGCATGCTACCACTACCAGCTGAAATTGTGCATTGCGCAGTTCCAGCAGCTAGCAGGCCAGCCTGGATTGCGCAATTCCAGCAGCTAGCTAGCCTCCCCAGACAACCCAGACTGTCTTTTGCGCAGTTCTGGCTACCAATCAGCCAGCCTCCTAGAAGAAATTGTGCAATCCTTTCCAGTCAATTCTTAGGTATGTTCCATGCCATTCCTCAAATTTTCTTTGGTTTTCGCTGACAAATTTCTTGCCATGCATCTCACTTTATCTCCAGATCTAGCAAGCGTTCGTCCGCCTCTTATCAGTTCAGGATCAATGGCCTCCAAGAGATTAGGATCAAAGGACATTGATGGAAGTGCAACTGGAGCAGCAGCTAAGCGAGTCTGTAAGTCTACTGATCTATGAAGATACCAAACTGATTGTAGACAAGGACATCAAGCTGAAATGGAAAGAGGTCAATGATGCATTTGCAGGCACATTTGGGGAAGACCTCGAAGACTTCCAAGTCTATGTGAACATCCACAAGTCCAGCTTGTACTAGATTGCATGCAGGTATCCCGTGCTCCCATGCGCAGACATGATACATTAGATCGTCGCACACTGACCCTGAGACGATGACATTGAGCAGTGTCAGCAGGATGGAGATTGCTACCTTTAGGGCTCAGAATTATGATGAGATGTATCAGATGTCGAAGCCCGTGATCATCATGGAGACTCCCTTCAGCATACCCAACAGCAATGCCAATTCCAGAGACATCTTGAAGAACCAGGTAAAGCAGTCGACTAAATTCAGGATGACACCCAACTAGGTATACAAGACGAAGATACTGAGAAAGGCATATCAATACTTGGTCCTATTTTCATGTCGAATGTACGGCCAAGAGAGCATAGAAACCTTCCCACAAAGTTAGGTGATCGCATTGGACCAACTGGCCAGAGAAGGCAAAGCATGCAACTAGTCTGACATGTTAGCTCATCAACTGAAGGAACAGGTAACAAGGGCTCGACAGCGGCCCAAAGTTACGCAAGCAAAGATCTACATGTCTACCTACATCTTGGATGCAATCTGTGCCAGACGGGAGTTCCCGGGCTTGAAGTGGGCATGGATACTAGCAGAGACTGTTGTGGACACTTATTGTAAGATGTTGTCTGAATGCATCTTCAGAGAAGTTATCACGCAGTTGTCCAATCAGTTTTTCACCCTAGTTTACAAGATGACATTCGAATAGGATCCACCCTGCATGTTGAAGACATCAATGGAGGGACTGATCGACATGGCTGATTGGTATGCCTCACCGTCCGACACCTTCATATGAATGTACAGCGCGGAGAAACCTCCGCATGTTCTTCCAAAGTTTTCCTTAGACAAACTCGTCATGCAGAAAGTATCATATCACATCTCTACAAGATTGATAGCTAGGCTACACCAGAAGAAGAAGGCACCTTGGCCCGTTCTTCCGTTGTGGATCGGGTTATACGAGATAAAGATTTTCAAGCATGTAGACGTCGAAGCAGATCCGATGAAGAAGTCTCCATTCGACCTCCGAAGTTACAATCTGTATGACCCGCATTGTCTTGTGAAAGATCACTGCGCGAGAGTACAGTTCAACTGGATCCACCAGGAATTTGATTGGGCGGAGGAGGACCCATGGAGATATTTCTATAGTTTCTCCAGACTCAATGAATTGGTCGGCCTCACTGTGGAATGGATAGAAAAGCAGTGTGAAGCAGCATCCCAGAGATCACCAGAAGTAGCAAAGGTGAACATACCAGTGCGCGACAAGGGAAAGAGGAAGATTGTCGACCGCATGGAGGAAGAGAAAAGTTGCAAGTTCCGAGCAAACCCATTTGTGCAGAAACCAGCTTTGACAATAGAGGCAAAGAGGCAACAACGCAACAAGAGAAACACGCAAAGGTAGAGAGAGAAATGGAGAAAGGAGGAAACATAGAAGGAGTTGCATGAGTTGAAGGACCAACTTCGGAAGGAATAGGAGCTGCAAAGACAGGGGAAGGAAGCGCATCAGGAACAAGTACAGCATGGGGCACAACATGTACAGACATATGAAATTGCGCCTGTACAGGTAGTGGACTCATCAGAACAGCTAGCATCAGGCAGACAGGGTGAACCATCGCAGGAGCAGGACTTTTCTCAGGAGATAGAGCAAGCACTTGAACAGATGGATATGGATATGGAGCAACAGGAGTTAGAGCAAGACATCGACCTCATGCCTCATCACCAAGAGGTTGATCCACCATCTTCACCATTTCCAAAAGAGGAGCAAGTCGCAAGCAACCAAGGAGACACAGAAATCCTTGGAGACAATCCGGAGAAGGAGATGCACAACATCTCATTCGACAAGTCTCAACATAGAGTTGTGCAATCTCGCAAAGTTTCGACTCTGGATGATCATACATATCCTGCGTAGTTCGAGGAACGAGTGATTGTGTCTGGTGTGTGCAAACATCCAAAAGCATTGGCTAATGCTACCAGATCATATGCTGAAGCCACTAGCTCAAGCGTTCGCTTCCTAATCGCTAAGAACGAGTGAATGGTGAAGGAGCTACAAACGGCCAAGCAGGGAAGAGAATTCGTTACAACATCTGCCCGAGCAAAATTGAAGAAGGCAATAATAGATGAAGTATTTTCCCTTGACACAGTCATGCGAGCATTGTATTCCAAGTTTGGTAACGTGCATAAGGCAGTCGTCCATCTCAACGGATGGCAGCAGTGATGTGCTAGAAGATCACATATCTTGTCAAACGTGTATGCTGTTGTTGATTACAAGCAAACATGGACGATGAGATTGTAGTGCCCACTCTAGTTTCCTAACCCTAATATGACATTATCTTAGATACTTTAGTCTATGAGGAACTCAGGTTGAGGATCCAGAAACGTGACTTTGTTATTAGTGAATGTGATGGTTATGTATGTTCTCTATTAATATTATGATTACGATATAATTAATGGTTATGTGTACTCTCTATTGATATCATGATGGTGATAGTCGTAAAGCATAGACATGTTTTCTATTGATGTTATAATGATGATAGCTTTGATCTATATGTATGGTTCGATTAAGGTTATGATGATGATATCCATGATGGAGGTATCCCCTATTTTAGCTACTTACATTAGTTCTGGTTCACAATGAACAATGATGTGAATGACCAGGTGATGGTAATAATGCTATTATGACAATGACTAACACTTAGAAACCTGGTTACTGATTATTATTGAGTATGGCAGGAAACCACCAGAGGCACTTGCACATGACGAGTTGACAACCCCTGGTTTGATGAAAATTTATATTATTTTATCTTTGAAATTCTACGTCGATTTTGAAACCTGCTATATATGTTTATCTATATTTTGATGATATGTTAATGGTTGTAGGCATAGATTAGTTGCTTGGCCGAATGACTCACATATGGGTGATGGGGTTGTACAAGTGGATGGAACTACATTGGGGGGTGGGACAGTGTCCTTGATCTCACTCGCTATCACTTCCACCGTGACTTGGGTTGGAAGGGTTGAAACACCTTCGCCTTGAAGATCACGATGCCATGAGGGCAGGTCCCAAAGCTGGGTCACTCATGAGGATTTTACCGGGGGGCGCGCATCAAAGCGGATTACTTGATCCCCGACACCATTAGTCTCACTATAGCAGGCAACATAAGCGATGATAGCCGTCTATGACGTTGCACCTATACTTTCCCCTCATAGTCATTGAATGCTTGAAGGGCAAGTGGCGTGACACTCGTGGAACTTCAAGAGAATTTCTTGAAAGGCACGAACAACTTGGCACCCTTGGCATCACAAATAAAATGTTAGGCGTGGCACCCTTGGAACTTCAAGGGAATTTCTTGAAGGGCATGGCCAACTTTGCACCCTTGGCATCACAAATAAATTGTTAGGCATGGCACCCTTGGAGCTTCAAGGGAAATTCTTGAAGGGCACAACCAAACTTGGCACCTTGGAACCATTAAAAATAAATTAATTAATAAATATAATCAAGAAATGAAAACTAGGTAAATTTACATCAAGGGTAAATGATGTTAGAAACTGTGGTAATTAAATCAAGAATAAAACTTGGGTTAAGAGGATCATAGGAAGAAATAAAATATTTTAGCTTAAAAACTCTACCCTCCCCATGTTGGAAAATATTAGGTAGATTATGTAGTTTAATTAGGTAAAAGGGGAAAGAGGGACATAATTGTAAGGATAAAGATTAATCCTAAATTAAACCTAAATAAGAGAAGAGGAAGGTGAATTAAAATAAGAATAATAAATTAAATTTAGAGAGATGTAAGAGAACCTTCTTGTGGCAACAACCAATATAAGAATATCCATCTAAGAGATAACTTGAATTAAATTAGGGGGGTAGATAGGGGATCAAATCTTGACTCATTAATTGACTTTAGTAATGAACCCAAATTAAGGAATAAAAAGGGGGATAAAGAGGCAACTAGGATAAGAAATAGGAATCTTGTTGAAGTGAGCAAAATATTAGTTTTAAATTAAAATTTAAGTAAATAATTTTGGGAGACCCTTGATGAGAGAGTGACACATGGGTGGGTGAATAAGCAAGCTATTGAATTATAAAAAATAATTAATTATACATGACATGCCAAGTGTCACCTATGAGGACTCCTATAAAAGAAGGGACAAGCCATGAGAGAAGGGACTTTTTGGGAACCCTATAGTTGGATGGATGAGACTATGTCAAAGCAGTGATTACAAAACTATAGTGAGTTTGATGAGGTAAGGGATTTTAAAGAGGGGACTCTTGAGCCAAGGAGTGCTCTCCTCTACCAGCTATTGCATTCCTCCATTGTACAACCCCATTGCAGCTTGCGGGTCCATGGGGAAGAAGAGTACCCAAGGAGTAGGCTCGGAGGTTAACCGGTGGGTCATCGCATTCGGATCAAGTACGTCGTCATTCACTCTCGGAGGTGACCAGCAACAAGGGAAAACAAGTAACAGCAAATCAAGTGGAGTCTCGTCTTCTGGTGAATGGTACATGTGTGTTGCAGTATTATTTTGTATGTTTTCTTTATGGCCTTAGTTAAATGTATGTCAAATTTTATGATATGTTCAGTGAAATGAAATTTAGGAATGTGTTAGACAGTTGCCAAATAAATTTGAATTCCCAATGTTTTTCTCTTCTGTTTGTATTTTATTGTGAGTTATTTAAAAAAATAAAAAGTATATATACATATAGTATATAACATGGTCCTTACAGAGATATAAGGGAGCCTCACTTCACTTTCCTAAGATGATGAAGCCCAAAGCGGTCAAACTGAAGGCACGCATCTGGAGTCAGATCCGGAACTATGAAAAGCTCCCGCAGCTCATCACTAGTCTACGGCTTCCCATGCACGTGTATTCAAGAGTATGGATGTTGTTGTGTGTGCACATGTGATCCCATATATTGGGACTCTCACCCAGGCGAAGACAAAGGCACAGGTTCGACTAGAGCTTGACTCGTACTTTGATGAGTTGATGTGCATAGCCACCAGCCCAGACTTGTCCATCAGTGCAGACACCATGCACAAGTATGTTGTTGGTCCGGCCACACTCAAGACAAAGATGTGCATGCTATTAGACGAGTTGGACAGAGGAGCCCGAGCAGTGTACCCAGATGTTATGGATGCAAGAGTCAGGTTCCAGAAAGATGTCACATTATAGTACATGGACACTATCGCGGATTACCGATCTTGGCATCAGTTCGCTACTGTCGACCACCGTGAGGATGTCGAAGAGCTGGTCTTCCAACAGTTTTCCAAGTCATAGAAATGTCTTGCATGGCTTGCTCAAGCCATTTTGTCTCACATGGGTACATGTGCATTTTAATGTAATGTCTTGTCAAGTGTAAGTTCAAGTGTCGATAGTTGGATGTAACCGTCATAGAGTAGATGAAGAGTCATGAGGGTAGATGAACTATCACAAAGGGGAATGTCAAGGGCCACCCCACCCTTTGTAATAAATAGTCCCTCATAACTTGTTGTATAGGATTTTGGTCAGCCAGGCTTCTGATAAGACTATCTTAGAGAGTGTTTGGACAATATTGTAACACGCCTTGGCTTCTCCACTACGCAGAGCTAGTATATCTCTTTGGAGGAGCATGCAGTTGTGGTTGTAACGTTCCGCTATCGGGACTAGTTGTTGGACATGGATGTATTGTATGACTAGAACTTACACTTCTTAATATAATAGAGATAGCGCATTTCATGCATATGTCATATTGTATTCTAGCTATCTTATATACTCTAAATGGTATATGTATATGTTTTCTTACGCATGCATGTATGGACTATTATGTATAAGTATGTATAAATCTTACTAAAATGTGCTAGCTCTATTGGTTTAACCATCACTTTGGATTGTTAGCTAACTTGATTTTCAGTTTGCGATGCATCTTCGCTCATGTGTTCCCTTCCAAGCCGCGTGTTATCACAGGTTTCCAAGGGGCGCACTCACCCCACTCTTCTTGTGTTAGAACCATTCATGCACCTGCCTTGTTTTTCCATATCTGTCACACCCTTGCTACCAACATGGGCATCTTACTTTCTTCTGTGCGAAATCGCGATCAAGGAATTATCGCACGACCCACAGTTGAGACTCCTACACCAAACGGTCTGAGGTCTAATTGGGACTTCTTACTGGGGAGATTCCCTGACATGTTGGCAGGGCCAACACCGTCAACAGTATGAAATGATAGAAAGTTATTATTATTATTATTATTATTATTGGAGCATGGGTTTCATACTCAAGGTCTTTTATTTTATAAGACAAGTACCCACTTAGTGCTTACAAGGTTTTTCCTAGGTCAAGAAGTCAAAAGAGTCATTGTGATAAGCTGAAGACCCCATTGGGCACATTGTAGCTTGTATAAGATATTTGACTAAGTTTGACTAGATCAAAGTTGGCACATCATCCAAAGAGGTTGGTCTTGGCCTTGGAGGGCATTGGTCTCAGTGTTAAAGTCGCAGAATTCGTCAATTGAAGAATCTATAAGGAAGAGAAGAGATTCAAGGGTTTTCCTCTCAAGAGGAGCAGTTTTGGCCCTAGCTTGTGGCCTATATATTGTGTCATTGTTATTCTTGTTTTTGGTAGTTGTTTGATGCTTCACACACATAATAATAAGGAACAAAGCTAATAAGTAAAACGAATCACAAGCAGATATCAAGTAAAGAGAATTAATCATAATCATTTCCCTGTTGAATTCTCAACATGGTTTCAAAGATAAGGTTGGATAAGGGCATCATGAAGATCTCCACGCATCGAAGAAGTTCATCAAGAAGTGTTCAAAATTAGCAAGTTATCTCAAGAAAAATACCAAGGAAACATGGAATCCCTTATTCTCTACAAAGAAGGAAGTAACCAAGGAAAAGGATGAAAGTCTCTTCTCGGCACTCATTGGCACATTCCAAGACGAGCATTTGGAGAATTGATAGTGGTGCATCTAGGCATATGACATGTCATCACAAACAATTGAATACTTTATCAAAGGGAAAATCTTCTTATTCAATGGAACTTGGAGATAACAAAATATATCTTGTAAGAGGTATTGGATCAACCTCTATAGAGTTGGAGAATGGAAGCAACATTCACCTCAACAACATCCTATTTGTTCCAGGTTTGCATAAGAACTTGCTTTCCATTCCAAGTCTAGAGGATAAGGGTGATAGAGTAGCTTTCATTGAAGGAAAGGTTGTTGTATGGAGTAAAAATTCAAACATAGAGAATGCTAGAGTCATTGGTATTCGAGAAGGAAGAGTTTACAGGCTGATATCTCCTCTAGGTCAAGCCTTGGTTCACATTGAAATTAGCCCATGTGAACTATGGCATATAAGATTTGGTCATCTCCATTTCAAGATCCTCCCAAATCTAAGTTCCATAGTAGATGGAATGCCTGAACTAAAAGAAAGACCCTGAAGAAGTATTTAAGGGATGTGCATTGAGTAAGAATACCAAGAGACCATTTGGAAGCAGTGCTTCACTGTCAAAAGAAATATTGGATCTCATTCAATCTGATATTTGTGGCCCTGTGACTCCTAAATATCTTGGAGGTCATCTATATTATGTCACATTTATAAATGATCATTCAAGAACAACCTGGGTTTACTTAATGAAAACCAGGGAAAAAGTATTTACAAAATTTCAAGGATTAAAACCTGAAGTGGAGAACCTTACAGAAAGGAAAAACAAAATACTAAGATCCAATAATAGAGGAGAGTATATATCTAAGGAAATTATAGTATTTTGTAAAGAGTCTGGGATTAAGAGGGAGTTGATAGTCCCATATAATCCTAAACAAAATGGAATTGTAGAATGAA
Source organism: Pinus tabuliformis (assembly GCA_031772625.1). Classification (NCBI taxonomy): domain Eukaryota; kingdom Viridiplantae; phylum Streptophyta; class Pinopsida; order Pinales; family Pinaceae; genus Pinus; species Pinus tabuliformis. The sequence continues at coordinate 142,183,613 of CM062813.1, forward strand.
AGAACCAATCCATTGAGGAAAGTGTAAAGGTGATGTTACATGATAAAGATATACCAAAATTTCTATGGGGAGAAGCCACAAAGACTGCAGTATATATTCAAAATCGAACTCCCCATAGGTTGTTGGACAACAGGACTCCTAAAGAAGTATTCATTGGGAAGAAACCTACTATAGATCATCTCTCAATCTTTGGGTTTCATGTATATATTCATATACCAAAGGTCAAAAGGAAGAAGTTGGATCCCTTAGGCATGAGAGAAATATATGTTGGCTACAGCGACTCATCTAAGGCTTATAGAATCTACATAAAGGAAGGACACCATATAGAAGTAAGTTGAGATGTCATATTTGATGAGAATATCGCATTTAAGAAATCTAAGGAACTTCCCATGGACTCTAATGACAAAGAACTTCCAGTGTTTGAAGAAGAAGTTAACAGGGAAGAAGAAGAATCCCATCATGAAGATGAGGGTCCTAGTGAACCCATTCAACCTGGGGTCCTCCCCAAATCAAGAAAGAGACCAAATTGGTTGAAATCTACACTATTTGATGCATAAGGTCATGGGGCAGCGAAAGGCTCATTTAGAGAAAGCAAGAAACCCAAAAGATATTTTGAGTACACTGCATACATGACAAAACTAATATAAGAATAACCATCCACTTCGAAGAGGTTGTATATCATCAAGAATGGAAAGGTGCCATGAATGAAGAGTATCAATCTATGATAAAAAATGGAGTTTGGGAGATTGTACCTAGGCCCGAAAACAAATATGTGGTGACTTCCAAGTGGATCTATAAGATCAAACATGCGGTAAATGGAAGTATAGATAAGTATAAGGCAAGATTTGTGGCTAGAGGCTTCTCTTAACAAGAAGGCATAGACTATGAAGATACATTTGCTCTAACAGCAAGGTATAAAATTATTCATTCATTGGTCTCTCTAGCAACATCAATGGGATGGAACATCCATCAAATGGATGTCAAGGTTGTGTTTATGAATGGCACAATTGATAAGAAATTCTATATAGAGTAACCCTTGGAATTTGAAGTTAAAGACAAGAAGGCATATGTTTGCAGATTGAAGAAAGCATTATATGGCCTCAAGCAAGCTCCAAGGGCATGGTATATTAGAATGGATGCAAAGAATAGGCTTCACAAATCTTTTTGTTGATCTGAACCTTTGTATCAAGGTTGTAGATGGAGAACTTGTGATCATTCTTCTGTATGTAGATGATCTTCTCCTAACAGGCGTAGAAGGTTGAATTGAAGAATGTAAGAAACAACTAGCAACAGAATTTGGCAAGGACCTAATGAAATTTATCCAGGTCAAGGAAAATATGTGATCAAGATGTTGAAGAGGTTAGCCATGATGGATTGCAAACCTATGACCACTCTAATGATCACAAACTTGAAGAGTCTAAGGATTTTTGAATCAAGCCCTATGGATCCTTCCAAATATACACCACTAATTGGCTCACTGATGTACTTGGTGAATACTCGACTATACATATGTTTTGCAGTAAGCATTCTTAGTCAATTACAAGTGAAGCAAAAGCATGATCATTGGATAGCAACAAAACATATACTGAGATATCTACGAGGGACTATCCACTACTGCCTGAAATATGATAGGAGGAATGATGTCCACTTGATTGGAAATACAAATTCTAACTGAGGAGGCAGCGAGCAAGATGGAAGAAGCACTACCAAAGAATGTTTCAGTTTGGGATCCTCTATGATCTCATGGATGAGCAGAAAGCAAGACACGGTTGCTTTAAGTAGTGTTAAGGTTGAATATGTTGCATCCTATGAAGTAAGTAAAGAAGCGGTCTGGTTAAGGAAGTTTCTATCTGCCCTGTTCGAAACACTGATGGACCCTACAGTGATACATTTTGACGACACCAGTTGTATACGTTTGTCTGAGGACCCAATATTTCATGGAAAGACAAAGCATATAAATAACAAGTGTCACTATATTCGGGAGCTATTACAAAATGGTGTGCTACAGCTACAATATATCTCCACTAATTAGCAGGTCGCTGACATATTGACGAAATCTCTTCCTAACAAGAATCTTGTGTACTTGAGAGACAAGCTTGGCTTGGTTGATACATTCTCCCTAGTTGAGAGGGAGAGATAGGCACATCATTCTTGTCTTCACTTGGGAACACAGAATGGAGGATTAGGTAACCATCTGACATCTAATACTCTTTGAGGATGAGGTAGGGCATCCAAGATAAGAGTAGTCGTGGACCAATATTCTTTGAGAACTAGCTATCCAAGAGAAGAATAGTCCAAAGGTCATACTCGGTGAACACTCTAGTGCAGTATGTACCTTGAGAGACAATGATGATGGTGTTTATAAATCATTGGTCTCACCAACATTGTGCTTTGATCCTGTGGGGAGAGAGAGTTGTTAGTCAAGGCCTTGCTATTTGACAATGATAGTTGATATCATGCTAGACAGATGGTTTACCAATCTGACTCTTCTTATGAGATCTTTTCATAATGAAAATGTATATGTACCTCTTATGAATACCTCCCTAGTTAAGAGGGAGTGTTGAAAAATATGTAACTAAGTGCGATCTTCATAAGTATGAAATGTATTTTTTATTCTTGTAAATTATGAAATGAAAGAAAAATATTACTATTATTTTTTGAGCATGGGTTTCATGCTCAAGGTCTTTTATTTTATAGGTCAAGCACCCATTGAGTCATTCTAGGGTTTGTCCTATGTCAAGAAATCAAAAGAGTCATTGTCATAAGCTGAGGACCCACTGGGCACATTTTAACTTATAAAGAAAATTAAATTATTTTTTAAGTGTCAGAATAGCCTCCAAGATCAAGTCGACTTGGTAGCTGGCAAGTTGGCCTAAAGGAAGCGCCACATCCACCCTTGAAGAAGCCTATAAATAGAAGAGGCTCATCCTCCTTGAAGCACACTCACTCACCACTCATTATGGTGAAGGAAGATAAGATAAGATAAGATAATTATATTTATGTCCAACTAATGACCACAAAGTAGGTCAAAGTGACTGTTGAGTACAATGACGTTCATAAAGTGCAGGAGAACCAAACGTGTTGATTCGGGGTAGCATCGGGTGTGCTTTAGCCACGAAATTTGGTGGAGAGGTTGGGGCAGATGAGATCTCCAATACCCAGAAAGGGTTTGGGCAGATTCTAAACAGATCAGAAGATATTAAAATAATTAATATTTTTAATGGAGTCCCTAAGTCTTAGGGAAAATAAAATATTAATGTGTATTAATATGAAACTATGTTAGAGTGGTCCAAAAGACATGGATCAAGTCAGATCTAATCTTAGTCGTTGATTAGTGACTTAATCTTGGTCGTTGAGATGTCAACAGCAAAAGTATAAGAGGAGGCTTGAGGGTCACTTGGAGAGCACATCAGAGTGATCAGTGATTTTATTCTCTAGAGAAGAGTTTGCTAAGAGAGATAGAATCAGTGATCGGGAGAGCAGCTGAGGGGCATTGAGTACAGAGAAGGTAGAGATTGTGCTGGGAGACCAGCGCAGAAGCCAAAGAGAGTGATGCAGAGCCAACAAAGGCTCACGCAGGGCTACACAGAGGTGGCCAAGTGTTGCGCAAAGCACCAGAGGGGCTAGCGTAGCTGACGCAAAGTCTCCCAGAGCTAACGCAGGGCCTCCTGGGTTGACGCGGGCCAAGAAAGGCTGACGCAAGGCCAGCATGAGATAGAGAGGGGCTGACGCAGTCCATATTAGGCAGAGGCTGGGGTTGCAGGAACAATTTTGTGCTGAAGAGTTGCCGCAAGGATTTTCTGGGGTTTCGGCGAGGAGATTTCTCTCAAACTGTGAGGTATAGTTGCCAAGGAAAATCTTTGTTGGGTAGGCCAGTTTCAGCACCCAGATTGTACTCTGATATTGCTTAATAAGAAAACCCTCAAATAGGACACCAGTTTTCCCGCATTGGGTTTTTCTGGGAACATTGGTCCAAAAATAATGGTGTCATGTGGTGTGTTTGTTCTTGTTTCTTTTAGTTGTTGATCTGTAATATGTTGAGCATGCACTGGTGTTTATTTTCAGTATTTACTTTGTAAATAACTTGTTAAAGAAAAATAACAAGTAGGTAGGAATAAATCAGAAAAATTGTATGAAGGGTTTCTAAACAAAGTAAACTTAGAAACTTCAACATGGTATCAGAGCGTGATTGCAGACCATAGGAGGACTAAAAGACATCAGCCGAGCGGAGCAATAGCAGCAGAAAACAGTTGTCCCGAGGTGACAATAGTTGTTTCTAACAGCACAGAAGCCAAGAAGTGTGACGCAGAGCCAGCCAAAGCCACGCAAAAGAAGTCGGAGTTGCGCAGAGCTTAGAGAGGCCAGCATTGCTGACGCAGAGGGCCAGAGGGCTGACGCAGACCCATCTAGGGTGACGCGGAGCCAGCATGAGGCAGAGGGGCTGACGCAGTTCACAAAGAGGCAGTCGCTAGAGTCTAGAATGCTGCAGAAGCATTGGAGAGTGGAGTTGGTGAGGTACTGTAGTCAAAACAGTATCTGACAGTGCAGGACCAGAGGAGTTGTTACCAAGGGTTTCTAGTCGAGGAACTTGGATCAACAGTGCAATTGCACAAGATGATCAGAGAAGGGGGCATCTCGACAAGCGGCAGAAGGATTTCCAGGAGGGAAATCAAGACTCAGAGGAAGTCCATAAGAGAACTTCCAGACGAGAAGTAGAGACTCAAAAGAGTCAAACAAAGAACTTCCAAAAGGGAAGTATAGGAGCGTCACGGCACTACACGGGGTAAGAGACCAGGATAGACTGGACGGAGAATCGAACTTCGCAGTCTGGAAGGTCAGAATCATATCAGTGCTTGTTAGGAATCGTGTCAAGAACTTCGCGTTGAAGGTTATAGCTATCCCAGTCAACCCCAATGATAATAACAAGTACGAAGAGGCGATGGCAAGGGCCAAGTGCATTATCCTTGACGGGGTGAAAGATCATGTGATACCACATATAGCCGAGAAGGAAACGGCAGTTGAAATGTGGGAGGCTCTCAAGAACCTGTACCAACATACTTCTGTGCAGAGAAGAATGTTGCTCAAGAAGGGTCAATCGATTGACACCTTCCTCAACTGACTGAATGAGATCCGAGACCAGTTGATTGTTATAGGAGCGACACCCAATCAGGAACTTATGGTGAGGACAACCGTGAATGTTGTCTCAAAAGATTGGGAAGTGTTTGTCCAAAGTATCATGGGCAGAGACTCTCCCACCTTGGGACGAGATGTGGGCAGCTCTTCGCCAGGAAGAGTTCAGACGACAGTCGAAGACAGGTAGCAGCAGCAAAGGGATCAAGGTCACACAAGAGGAGGAGGATGTGGCCCTAGCATCTGAGGGAAAGCAGGAGAAGCGAAAGAAGAAAGATCTCTCCAAGATCAGGTGCTTCCACTGTGGGGAGATGGGTCATTATGCGACCCAGTGCCCAAGGAAGAAGAGTAAGGGAGAGTCTTTCGAGACTAAGGCAACGCCATCACGGGTAGAGAAGGAAGTTTTGACAGACGATGATTGGGCCATGAGTGCACACGCACCACTTGAGTGGAAGTGGGGAGACATCAAGTTGTAGTCAGATGGACTATAGGCGATGAGAGGTAGGATCCTCGAGGTACCCAGCCTCTTGGATTAGACCTTGCTACGGGATCCCCGACAAAGAGTAGATGGACTGGCTGAGTGGCTAGAGATGGATGCGGATGGAGCGACAGCGAGAGATACAATGCAGGAGTCCCGAGACAGCGCAGAGCTAGTAGGCTACAACAGTGCAAGAGGCACAGGAGTGTTGCACCAGTGCAAACAGGCACAAAGAGGTGTGCAATGGTGCGAGATGCAGGGAGTTGTTGCAGCAGCGCAGAGGGAGCTTCAGCATCGTGGGTGTCTCTAGCCCAACAGGGAGGTCAGTTGGGAGATCAGTTACTTACTTCTCAATAACTGAGTCGCAGTGAAACAATGGTCAACACAATGCAGCATGATGAGAGGTGCAGTGCGGATGCAGTGCTGGGAGAAAGGACCAGCAGCAACATGGATGCAGAGGGAGTTGTCAAACAGATGCAGCAATGGCAGTGGCAAAACCATGGGCAGCAGTACAGGATGCAGCAGTGTAGAGGATGATGGGCAGGAAGGCCTAGCATCAGCATAGGGACTGATGTCGGATGATCAAAGTAATACTCAGTGAGGAGAATTGTTAGAGCACAGTCCTCGCTAAGAGGGAGTGTTGATTTGGAGTAACATCGGATGTGCTCTAGCCACGAAATTTGGTGGAGAGGTTGGGGCACATGGGATCTCTAATACCTAGAAAGGGTTTGGGAAGATTCTAAACAGATCAAGATATATTAAAATAATTAATATTTTTAATGGAATCCCTAAGTCTAAATTTACAGAAAGAAAAATATTAATGTGTATTAATATGAATGTGTTAGAGTGGTCCAAAAGACATGGATCAAGCCATCTGATCTGGCTTGATCCATGTCTTTTGGACCACTCTAACACATTCATAGTCGTTAATTAGGGACTTAATCTCAGCCGTTGATATGTCAACAGGAAAAGTATAAGAGGAGGCTTGAGGGTCACTTGGAGAGCACACCAGAGTGATCAGTCATTCTATTCTCTAGAACGGGGTTTGCTAGGAGAGATAGAATCAGTGATCAGGATAGCAGCTGAGGGGCAACGAGTACAAAGAAACAGAGAAGGCAGAGATTGTGTCAAGAGAGCAGCACAACACCCAAAGAGAGTGACGAAGAGCTAGCAAGGGCTCACGCAGGGCCACATAGAGGCAGCCAAGTGTTGCATAGAGCACCATAGGGCCAGTGTAGCTAACGCAGAGGCTCCCAGAGCTAATGCAGGGCCAACGTGAGACAAAGAGGGGATGATGCAGTCCAGATTGGGCAGACGTTGGGGTTGCAGGAGCAGTTTTGTGTTGAGTTGTCGGAAGGATTTTCTGGGGTTTCAGCGAGGAGATTTCTCTCAAACTATGAGGTATAGCTGCTAAGGAAATTATCTGTTGGGTAGGCCAGTTTCGACACCTAGATTGTACTCTGTTATTGCTTAATAAGAAAACCCTCAAATCACTGCACCAGTTTTCCCGCATTGGGTTTTTCCGGGGACATTGGTCCAAAAATAAAGGTGTCATGTGGTGTGATTGTTCTTGTTTATTTTAGTTGGTGATCTGTAATATGTTGAGCATGCACTGGTGTTTATTTTAAGTATTTACTTTGTAAATAACTTGTTAAAGAAAAATAACAAGCAAGTAGGAATAAATCAGAAAAAGTGCATGAAGGGTTTCTAAACGGTCTCTCCTATAAAAAAATACAGTGCATGAATATAAAAGGTACAATGCAAGAACATAAGAGATACAATGTGTGGAATGCCCTGGCGGAGAAGATCTAGGGGCTAATGAGTCTGAGGATCAAACACATCTCTCCTAACATCTGAGGCTGGTTGAAGAACACTGGAAAAAAAATCCACAAAGTTTGTTGGCCTTATGAAGGTGTAGTGGGAGGTTTAGACTGTCCATTAACTCATTGTCTAGGGGAGTTTGCGAGCTGTTAAGGTTTGGAGGACCTAGCCCGTCTCTCAGGGACGGATATGAGACGGTTTCGCTACTGAGGTCTCGTGTGGCGGTGTGAGGTCCCACGGATCTAGAATCTGGATATGAAACGGTATCAATCATTCTCTTTATGCTCCTGTCTAAAGGTCGTACCCTCAAAAATGTCGTGGTCCTCTGTGTGGGGTCGGGTCTAATGGTAGACTTAAGAATATGCGCTCAAAACCTGAGAGCCTCCTGCATATATAGGGCCAGACATCTCTGATCCGGATATCTGAAAAATTATGCGAGTGTCTGAGAGTCTCTGAACAAGCAATGGAACCTTCCTCTAATCTCGTAGTAGGTAGGGCATCCCAAAATGAAGTGCACCTCGGCCTCTACTTCTTGTAAATGACATACCTAGCAAATTCTGTCTAGTATATAAATCTGGTGATTTGTCTCTACCCAAAGTCGATGAGAACCTACTCTGAACTGGCCTACAAGAATGTGAAGAGCATGCATCCAATGGTGAAATGTTAGAGGACGTGAAAAAGAAGAAGGACGAAGGATATTTATGTTTGGGTTATCTCTCTCTCATGTGCTAAAGAGGACCTGGGTTTCTACAACAGACCTAGGGCATCCATCTTCAAGTTCGATCTTGGAGATAAGGAGGCAAAGAGCTCAAGCAAAGGTCACCAAGGGTCACTCTCAAGCTCCAGAAGTCGAGGAAAGGCAAGCGAAGGTTAGAGGAGGGCTCTAGAATAAGATCGAAGTTCCCACGTGTGGCACCAGAGGTTGTTGGGAGGCTGGAATTTCAGATCTGCAGCAAGAGGTCGAAAATCTTGCAGCGAGAGGTCGAAAAAGTGTTACTGGAAGAGATTTAATTGGGTTTGACTAGATCAAAGTTTGGCACACCATCCAAAGAAGTTGGTCATGGCCTCGAAGGGTATTGGTCTCAATCTTAAGGTCATGGAATTAGTCAATTGAAGAATCTACAAGGAAAAGAAGAGATTCAAGGGTTTTCCTCTCAAGAGGAGAGGTTTTGGCCTTAGCTTGCAGCATGTACATTGTGTCATTGTTCTTCTTGTTTTTGGTAGTTGTTTGATGTTTCACATATATAATAATAAGGAACAAAACTAATAAGTAAAAGGAATCACAAGTAGTTATCAAGTAAAGAGAATTAATCATAATCAATGTCCTATTGAATTCACAACCGCAATATCTATACATCCTCAGCTTCCTTACAGTGTTATATTGCAAGTACCAAAAAAATGTATGAAAAGTGTTTATTGACCACAGTGGTCGTAAGAGGGGTGTTTACATACCAATGAACATACTGGGTTTCTTTTAAAAAAATTAACTTCTGCTATTTTTTAGACTTTTTTATTTTTATATAACTTTTAAATAAAAGATCCATGCATATATATAGATTATTCTTATGTAAACTTTCAAAAATAAAAATAAAAAACATTGAGGACTCGCGATTCTCACATAACTTTATTCCATTAATAAACGTCAATCACGAATAACTTTATTCCATTAATGAACGTCCATCACAAATTTTGGCATAAACTTTGATAACAAGGTCTAAACAAAGTTAGATTTAGATAAAGCTTATTGGCTTTAACTATGTGATGCAGACCATCGACCCACCTTCGAAAAATCAGTGAAATGACTTCTATGAGAAATCACGTGGAAGGCCGCTGTCAAAAGGCAACATGAATTGTTAATTTGCTATTTAAAAGGATGGAAAAAATCATATCTGTGAGGTATCATAGGGATTATGTTGAGAGCTTTATGGAGAAAATGATCCATGAAAATGTATTTTCCAATATAAATCATATCATAGTCCTCGGGTGTTGAAAAAGGGCAACCATCGAATGATGCACAGGCCCGTCCAGGTCACCTAGAGATGCCATATTATGATGGATCCATAAGGCTTAATAAAATTTGGGATCCCTGTGATATAGAATTCCTGCATATATGAATCTCACAATTTATTTATTCACCATATCATTGTGTGTTCGCTGTGTATGTTGGAATGAATGTATTAAAATGCGGTGAATATAAGTTATTGAATCCTGGTAGATAGTCGAATTTGTGCACTGTAAGAAGACTAACAAAGCAATAATTTTTTAGTACAGAGTTGAGTAGAACTCCTGTAGGAAAGTTACATTTTCGATTGAAGTTTGAAATTGGGTAGAATCTCGGCAAGAGGCTCTAATTTCTGTAGAAGTCTTTAAAACTTAGATAAATCCTATGAAGGATTGGGAAATCTCATGAACTTGGATATTGCTCTGCCAAAGAAACCGTTACTGAACTTGCGACTCAGATTCTAGGCAAATGAGAAGTCGAAGATTCCACAATCTGGGTTTTGTACAAAATGTGGTCTATTATGTGACTCGTGGGCACTTTTTCCGAGAAAAAACCTAGCTGATGAGATTCATGGAGTTCTCTGAACTATCTTTTACAAAAATGAAACATTGCCTTTGAGTCGAGGCTTGGAGTTCTCTATCAAAATTGTGGTGAGATCTATTTGGCAAGAGATTCGACAACACCCAGCGTTGGCAGTTGAGAGAAACTATAAGGAAACCAAAAAGCCTAGTTGGAATAACCGGATTGAGCTCTTAAGAGGGCGACGTAAGAACATTGTGTTGAAGGCCGCAAGCCAAGTTGTTGCACGGGGGTAGGATGAACCGTTTGTGCGCTCATACCCCGTAGGTCCAAGGATCGATAGCCACATTAAAAGAACTTGAAAATCAAAGACCCCATAAATCATTTTCGTCAAGTGGTATCAAAGCACAAAAGATCCCTGTGTGTAGTGTGGAGGAGAAGCAGTAGAATAATGTACAAGTTGATTGAAATCTGGTAAAAGATTTGTTTTCTCTGTGCAGGTGATAGCTAAGCAAGGTAAGAAGATTTGCAGTAGCCTAGAGCAAGGAGTGCTCAAATAGTTCTGGAGGAAAGACCCAGGGAGACGCTAAAAGGCCAAACTCAGGAAAAAGTTTGGTGATCCATCCTGTAGCAAGGTGGAGACTTCTCACTGCAGAGGTGTGTTGCAGCAGACGAGTTGAAGCTGTTACGAGAAGCCCAGAAAGCATATGACCAGGTGGTCATAAATTTTTGTACCTTAGGAATCTGATGCAGAAACATTGACCCACCTCCGAAAAATCAGTGGAAGGCAACTGTCAAAAGGCAATGTAATTGTTAATTTGCTATTTAAAAGCATGGGGAAAAATTATATCCTTAAGGGATCTCGGGGGTTATGTTGAGAGCTTTATGGAGAAAATCAAGGATCCGAAATGATCCATGACAATGTATTTTCCCAATATAAATTGTAACCTTGGGGAATTGAAAAAGAGCAGGCTATTGAATGATAACAATGTATTTTCCCAATATAAATTGTAACCTTCCGGCATCGAAAAAGGGCAGGCTATTGAATGATGACAATGTATTTTCCCAATCAGGCATTGGAAAAGGGCAGCTATTGAATGATGAACAGAACCGCCCAGACACCTAAAGATGCCATGTAATGATGGATCCATAAAGCATAATTAAATTCAGGATCTTTGTGATATAGAATCCCTGTGTATATTAATCTCGTAGTTTGGTTATGTGAACATATCATTGTGTGTTGGCTCTGTGTATGTTGGAATGAATGCATTGAAATCTGGTGAATACAAGTTAATGAATCCAGGTAGAAGACAGTCGAATTTGTGAACTGTAAGAAGACTAACAAAGTGTTAATTTGTTAACACAGAGTTGGGTAGAACTCCTATAAGAAAGTTCCAATTCGATTGGGAAATCTCATAAGCTTGGATATTGCTCTACTAAAGAAACTGTCACTGAACTTACGGCTCAGTTTCTGGGCAAATGAAAATGAATTCAAAGATTTTGCGATCTAGGTTTTGTGCAAAATGTGGTCTATTATGTGACTCGTGAGCATTTTTCCAAGAAAAAACCTGGTTGAAGAAATTAGTGGGGTTCTCTAAACTATGTTTTACAGAAGTGCGTGAGACAACGTTTTGGAGCCTAGGCTTGGGGTTCTCTGTCAAAATTGTGGTGGGATCGAATTCGAAAGAGATTCCCCAACACCCAGTGTTGGCAGCTGAAAGAAACTTTGACCAAATCAAAGAAGCCTAGTTGGAATAACCAGGTTGAACTCTTAAGAGGGTGACTCGTGAGCATTTTTCCAAGAAAAAACCTGGTTGAAGAAATTAGTGGGGTTCTCTAAACTATGTCAGAAGTGCGTGAGACAACGTTTTGGAGCCTAGGCTTGGGGTTCTCTGTCAAAATTGTGGTGGGATCGAATTCGCAAGAGATTCCCCAACACCCAGTGTTGGCAGCTGAAAGAAACTTTGACCAAATCAAAGAAGCCTAGTTGGAATGACCAGGTTGAACTCTTAAGAGGGTGAAGCATGTAAGAATGTTGTGTTAAAGGCCACAAGCCAAGTTGCTACACAACCCGGGCAGGATGAACAGAGTCTGCACTCATAACCCACAGACCAGAGAATAATAACCACATTAAAAAAAAAACTTGAAAACAACAAACCCCAGAAATTGTTTTCATCACTATGAAAAAAAATTATAACCAAGTGTCTTGCCAAAGACATATAAAGCAAATACCAGGGCTTTCCACTAGTTCATTACATCTATTTTACCTATAATGAAGTGTAAGAAGCCTTTAAGACGTAATTTTCGTCACACGCATTAGGGGAGAGCAGCGTGGAGAGTACAACATGCAATGTTAATATCGGTATCGGCAAAATATCACCAAATATCGACAAGCATAAAAATGCATAATATATTCATTTTTTCAGATTTTTAAACATATAAAACAATAACAACATGAAATAAACACATTGGCACATAAATATGAAGAAAGCACTGATATATATGATGTCAAATAGAAATGATACATCAAAGGCGATACCAAATCCTGTTGATCCCTAATAATTGTCCAATCAAGCACTCAAATGTGGAGAACCAATACAAAATAACATCACATATATAAAAGTATCTCATCATCATGACTTATATGTAGCAAAACAAATAAAACTAGCAGCTATCTATCTGAAATCGGTGCCCTCTCCCCTTTTTACGGGAAAACATGATGGGTTGTTTGCCAGGCATGCCCCTAGTAGTAGAAGGCCCTGGGGCCCTGCCCTACACCTAATGTCAAATAATGAGTGCTAGGTATGGAGTTGTGCTCTCCTATATCTATAGAAGATGGTGTTGACGTTGATGCTCCCACAGTCTCCTCCTTTTATTTTTCTACCTCCTGCTCCTCCTCCTCATGTTGCTCCTCCTCCGAGTCCTCCTTTTGCTACCCTTGTTCTAATGGATCATCTGGCTCTAACCATGAAGGTGACTCCTCCAAGATGGGCTCCTCAGACTCCACCCTCCACTGAGACAATACATCAATATTGTCTAAGGAAATGGCATTTGGATCCATTGGTGCTTCTATTTGCTTCACTCTAAGTCAGATATTGTAATGCACATACACTAAATTATTGAGGCGTGCGAACTCCAACCTGTAAGAGTGTCAAAAAACTAATGAGTCTTGACTTTTGACACTTGAAGGTCATAAATTAAAAATTAAAAATTACAATAAGTGTAATTGCTCAACTAAAGGTTGGAGCTCAAAGTTATACCTGTTGCATTTTTTTGCGTGTATTTTCTCAAATACACCAATTGCGCTCACACCATGAAGAGCTACATGTTTGACTCAATATTCTTATGGCCAATTTCTGCGAATTTGGTGCCCTTGCACCATAGTTTCGCCACCAAATATCTACAACAAAATAAAGAAATAAAAAATTCAAAAACATAAAACATAATTTAACTTTCAATTAAAAGTTACATAATTGAATTTTAAAAATCTAGAATTATAAGTAAGGAAATTCTAAATTGAAAATTCTAATTTCTAATGAGCGATGACTTGTCACTTACGTGGCATAAAGCGGGCCCTTTCCCTAATAGCATCATCAAAGCCAAATAGGCCAACACAATCTCGATAAAACTGTATCTCGCGATTGATTTTGCTACAAAGCTCATGATCAGGTACCATCCTATGAACACAGGAATGGAGCCCTTCCATCAACTCGCCATCAAAATCAACGCCGCATTTGTATGAAAATGTAGGGTCAAGAAAGAGTCATGCTGCATGAATGGATCGATGAACATCCATGTCCACCGACTATCAGTCACATCCCATAACATCATATGCCTATCAAGCCCAGCAGAACCCTTGTCTGCATAATAAGAATGAATGGCCTCCTGGCCCTATCCATGGCATCATACAAATAAGCCATTGCAGACTTCTTGCCATCTACCAATCTCGGAACCTTTACTATAGGTTCACTAACTGAGCATGCTTCTTCTACTCCCTGCCAAAACGTGTCAGAGTACACCATTTTTGCAATGGCTCTCTCGTCCTATCTCATGTTGTATCTACAATCACGTCACTCATCATAAAGAAACATTTGCTTCAAATCGAACTGGCATCGAAGCAAACACTAAAGAGTAATAAAGTTTGTGGCAAAACATGTGATTGCAAGACACTGCAACTACTTGTTTCTAGTGAACCTCCTCATGAGGCTAAGAACAAAAGCATGGTTATAAATAAACTTGGAGACACTCCTAGCCATATCAACCACCTCCTTGATGAAGGAGAGTTTCCCCATATCCTCAAGCAGCAAATCGATACAATGTGTTGCACACGAAGTCTAGAACAATGTGCGATGCGTCTCCATAAGCATCTTGTCAGCAGAGACATAATTAGTTGCATTCTCTGTTATGATTTGCACCACATTCTGCACACCAACCTCCCGAATGAACCCATCTAACAACTACCATATCGTTGTTGCATCTTTGATATGTGCTGATGCATCCACTGATTTAATAAACATGGTACCTTTAAGACAATGTACCAAGATATTTAGAAAGGTCCTACCCTTCCTATCTGTCCAACCATCAGACATCACTGTGCATCCAGAAACTTCCCATGTTTTTTCAACTCCGCCAATCTAGAGTTGATGTCCTACTTTTCTACTTGAAGAATTGGCCCCCGCAACTCCTCATATGCAACACTTTTGTACCCTGGGCCCACAACAGCAATAGCATCACACATTCGCTGCCAAAATGGATTGGTTTGGGTGATGTTGAGAGGTAAGTCGCTCCAGAAAAGACACCTCCCCATGACTCTATATGCTTCTTGCTTCTCGTTTTTTTTAATAATTGATTTTATGTTAGGTTGTGCTCCATGTCCTGTTCGTGGAACAAAAAATGATGAATTTGCACTAGCAGTGACAGGTGATGTTGTGAAGCCCCTCCCACTACTCTCAACCTCAAAATCAGAAAAAAGATATCCCAAAATATCTACCTACACGTTCAGCCGTGTTTCTTTCTGCCTCTTCCTTCTTTCTGTTATGCATCTGTCAAGCTTCAAACTAAAAGTCGTACAAATCCCAACATCATGTCCAGTGAGTCTAGCCAGATGGTATTTCAATCGCGTAACCCCTTCTGTCATCCTGGTCCCATACAGTTTGCATGATAGATATGCTTGATTTGTCCCACCATTAGGCTCCCCATACTCCCAAAATGGGTCCAAGGCTTTTGGCATATTTGAATTTTGTAGTGAGCTAACTCAAACCTAGGGTACCAAAAAAATAATTGGAATTAATAAGTAATAACCACCTCATTTTACAAAATAATTTTTTGCTACATTATTTGCAACATGAATTCAATGAAAATTGACAATAAGAGGGTGCATTTGAAAGTTAAAAAAAATGGACGTTGTTGTCCAAATATGGAGAAAACCTTGGCATTGGCTCATGGACATGAAAATCATAGAAAATGGATAAGCAAACAAAAACAAGCAAAATGTTTATAGGCAAAGAGGCAAGCAAGAATAACCCTAAATCTATTAAAAAAATCATTAACATAGGGGTTTTTTAGAACATGCCATTTAATGGAAGAAATGAAGATTGTCTCACTGTTGTTCAATCTTTGATCAACAAAAAATTCGTTGTTGGTGGCGATAATAGCTATTCAACCCTCGATTCCCCCTTGACAGCAAACACAATGCTCTCCCCTTCCTTCTCCAACAATCAGAAAACAAAAATGAAAAAAAAAAAAAAAAATCGCATTTTTTAGCTGTGGCACTGCGTTTTTTAACCCGCCTTGCGATATTTTGGGTCGTAGTGTGATATTTTCCCGAAATATCGCGCTATTTTTGGGGAGAGATAATATCGCAATATTTCCTTGGCGATATTTCGTCTCCCCGAAAATATCGCAATATTTGTGAAAATCGGCGATTTTTCGGCGATATTATATATACTGACAGCATGTTTAGATCAAATGTGTTTGAAATTTAAAGATTATATTAAAAACAAAATGTCCATGCTACTCTCTTTGGGATTCGAATTATAGCCAAACCATGCACAATAAAGTGTAACCTCCTACCTACCAAAACTCATGAGTCTTTGGAAATTTATTAAAAGTAGTGGGGATTTGAAAAGAAAAAGTTCATTTAATTCGTGTGCATCTCCAGAAAAATTTCATGGATTCACGGGTAAAATCAAAAGTGTTGAGGTGGGGCAAACAGCAACAAAATTTCAAACTAGCCCAATGACCTTGCCCTATATATGAGTTGGGTTCCTCGTGAATCAATTGCTTGTGACTATAGGTGACTTGAAGTCTTTTTAGAAGATGATGATCCCCATACATCGTTGGAGAGGAAAAGGGGATGATCATTAACAGAAAAGAATTGTGGCATCTTGTTGCGAAGAGAATTGGACTTGAAGACAGAGGGAGACGTAATCTTGAGGATGTGAATACTTTTTTCTTCAACTTTGATTTCATATGAGTAATCCAAGAAGTTTGTGTGGGGCTAAAACCAATGTTTTAAAACTCCGACTCCGACTCGGCTGAGGGTAGACTCCGACTCCGACTCCGACTCTGACTCGGTATCGACTCAGCCGGCTCGATTTCAATGACTCGGTTGTGCTAAAAAATACATTAAATATTTATTTTTTATAAAAACACATAATTTTAAAGATTTTCATTCATGTTTCCAAACACACAGCAATAGAATATAGATAGAAGACAACATATGATCAAAGTAGGCTCATGAATATATCCATTATATCAAAATGGCACCCAGTGCACTGTCCAATACATACACAATGATGATATAGAGATCAAAACAAAAACACATAACCAAGGAGGCTATAAATGGCCTCTACAACAAAAGTCTATGACCAGTACTACTGGCTACTACTAGAGTTGCCAACATCATCTGGCTCAGTGTTACTTGGGAGCAGGAGCGAAAGTGGGGAGCAAGCGCGAAAATGGGAGCGGGAGCGACATTTTCAGAAGCTCCTGGTTTGGGAGTGAATCCCAGAGGAGTTCGACAACCAATGTCACTAACATCAAGGTACATAGAGGGATTGGTGCTCTTGATTAAATACGAGTTCCATACCTTAATACATGACAAAATTCAATGGCAACATTGCAATCCTCCAATCTTGAAATCCTGAAAAACTGATAAGTCCACTGGACTTTGAATGAAATCTAAATTTCTACTTTCTCCATATGAAATCCAATGAGGCCGGAACCACTCTCAAACACCCTGAGTCATTTCATGGTAATGTTAAAAATTTAAGTAAAAGGATCATCCTTTTACTTTAAGAATTTAACATTACCATGAAATTTGAATAGCATATCAATACTAGGAGAGGGGAATGGACCCCAAATAGCATTTAACTAATTTAGGAAACACCTTGGAGTCCAAACCAATCAACAAACACTTCAAAATTTCATTAAAAAAATGACAAATCGTTGTTTTGATGGGGTTACGGGCCGCAGGTTATGACTCGGCCGAGTCAATACGGAAACGGCCGAGTTGGCCGAGTCAGCCATGACTCGGCCTCCCGAACCATTTCCTCCACCGAGTCACAATTCTGGGCATTGAAACGGATCAACTCGGCCGTTTCCGTTTCGAATCGGCCGAATTTTAAAACTATGGCTAAAACAACCATGGTTGGCATAACATGTCCCTTGACAGATGCAGAGAATATATCTGAAGATCAGCATGGATTAAACAGATGCAGAGCTTATATCTGGAGATTAGCATGGATTAACAAATTTGGGAAAACTTTACTAAAAATAATACAGACAAAGAAAGGAGACTTGTCCTTACACACATTGATACTGGGCTTCAGAAAATGGCATTTTGGAAAAAGGTTACTGCTCAAAAACGCAATATACAGGAACAAGTAATACAATCTTTATGTTTGTCCAGCAGAGCTTCAGTAGAATATCAACAAATACTTGCAAAAATACCACTATAAATTTAAAATGGTTTGGAAAATAGACGAACGTACTACCACTAAACACTTAAAATGGCTTGGCAAACAGACAAACCTGTTTTTATCAAAATAAAACATGTAGAGCCTTAAAACATAGGAAATCAAACAGAAGACTCAAACCAGAAATGTTGCCTTAAATATTGTTCAGAAGGGAGAAGAATGATTGAGGTGAAACCAAACATATCGTTGCAAGGCTGTTAATTTCCATTTCTAAGTTTGCAAGAATATTTGAAACTAATGACTTGCAATTATGTTCAAACTATAATAACATCCAGTCTTGCAATATATTTTCTACTGACATTTTTTTTACAAAAAATTACTAACCAGAGTAACTTCCACCAAACCAGAAGGTGAAGGAGGACGAGGACTGGAGAGAAACCATACCATATCATTTTAAGATCGATCTAGATATGATAAGATTCACATAACTCGTCAAGACAGTGTCCATAAGTATTTTTATAAAAGAGATATTGAACGAAAACGAAATGCATAAAATCTTGAACAAACCTACTTACATAACATAGGGAAGCTTCAATAGATACAATCCTACAAGAACATCTCCTATAGTGTTTCAGTAAAAATATCAGATGCTGTACAAGGCCAATAAACAGTTCTATATAAACAATATTGATGTGCCACAATTGATGCACTGACTTCATCCATCTCAAATATATATACAGACAAGATTGCCAAGAGGAGCAATGCCCAACGAATTATCTCCTTGTTGGCACATTATCAAGACCTTTCATCAGCCCATGGGTGGAATGTCACAGTTAGCATTGTGTAAATAAGTAATTTGGAGTGGGCCTGCAGATGTTTAGCCTGCACAAATGAAGCAAATGGTAATCAGAAAATAGAATCCATTAAAATCTACCAAATTTCGTAATCATCATTCAAGTAGAGCCATAAATATTGTAAACGTATCCACCATCTAGATGACTTTGATCGTTGCGATCACAGCATTCCATCTAGATTCTAGATAACTTTGATTGTTGCATTCACAGCATTTAAGCAACATTGAGATCATTTGTATGACTGACAAAACATATTAGCCATTATATTCAAAGCTATCACATCTGCTTGCCTGGTTATTTCCTATGCATTCTAGTTAAGGGACCACCTTTTACTCACCTTAGAATGATGATAATCCATTTGATTAATATCCGAGTCTATCTATATCCGAACACTTAACAATTTAGCACAACCTATTTCAAAATGCCACCAAATATTCAAGTGAAGAACTCCAGTTGTATGGACCTTTGGGACCAGAAGGTCTCAACAGTAGAAACAAAATGCCAGTAGGATCATAAAGAGACAGCCAAACAAGAGCACAAACATTTACCCTAGGAAAAACCCACAAGGTGGAAAACCCAGCAAACTTTTCCTTGGAAAACTTCTTCATTCAACAAGATACACACCTAGATCTTCTAGTCAATCACAAGGTCAAACTGACCAGCAAAGAAAGCTTGGTCATACCTGGCCCAACTGCCTCCTAGTCAAGTCCCCACTGAAATCGGTCTGGTTAGGTCTGCTACGGCCAAATTTCGGCCTCATACTATGCCTAGAGAAGCTCGTTCCTGCTGCCTTTCACAGAATTTTGGTCCTCAGAGATTCAGCCCTTCCACAGGGATTTAGATATCCTGCTACCTCAGAAATTTGGTCCTGCACTTGAAGCTTCAGATTCATCCTTCAACAAGCCTCAGATTCGTCTTGTCTTTTACCTCAGATTCACCCCTTTATTTCTGCCTCACATGATCTAATTTTTCTTGCTTGAGAAGGAGGTCGAATGCCTCATATATATGGAAGACTGGCTGGCCAAATGGGTGCCTCTTTGACTGGGCCAATTTGACTAGGAGGGCTGACTCAGCTTGTTTGGAGCCAAAAATTCAATTTTCAAAATTCAAATTTTCTCTTTTGAAAAGGACATGAAGAACATGCCTTAAAATTTCTCTTTTGACAATAGCATGAAGAACATGCTTTATATTTATCATTACATAAGCATCAAGGGCTAAAAATATTATTTATGAAGACTGACCATGGCTACAAAATTCAACACTCCCTCTTAGCTAGGGGGTATTCATAATGACTATCTAGATGTTCCCTTCTTGACAAATTTGTCTAAGAAAATGTTACAACAATTCATCATCAGCATCATCCAATTACCAGAATCCTGGTCAGCAACTCTAACTCATGGTAAATCAACAACATCAACTAGTTACCATAATTCCGGTCGGGACTTCTGACTTATTGTGCAACATAATCCTAGTCGATATGCCTGACACATGGTACATCATTAGCATCAACTAGTCACCATAATTCAAGTACCTTTGGCACATGGTATATAGACTAGTCTTGGTTCACTATCATTCCAATCAATATCTTTGACACATGGTGAATCTCCAGAGGCCACACTCTACATGAGTAATTTCAGGCCTAAAGCTAAGTGAACTCACTCAACCTATCTGGAGAGTTCTGAGCTAGATGCTGAGAGGCACCCACTCAACTAAGTTTTTGGACCTCTAGAACCATTCTTCCTAATTCCGGTCAACATACTTGACACAGGAAGAATGACAGTCCTCTGTAGGACCAATCTCCCTAATTTTGGTCAACATACTTGACATAGGGATAATGTTTGTCCTTGATGCTGCAATTTCATCACTTTGGCTTGTTGAGAGAGACATGCTCAATCACTTCAAGCTTGTCCTTGAAGTATACAGACTTCGTCTTGGGACAGAGGCTTTGTCAGCAATCTACTTGACTATAGAGTAGAGCGGGAAACACACTATTTTCTTTTCTATCATGTCTTGGTACTAGATTTCAATGTGCTTTGACCTGTCACCATGATCAAACAATATTGCTTCTCAACTTTTCCAAGCAAGCTGCAATATATTCAGCCTCTGCAATATTGAGTGCAACAAATGTCTGCTTCCTACTCATCCAAGAAATCATAACGGAGTCCAAACTGAAGCAATATCCTGATGAACTATTTTCGTCTTCTACACTCTCTGCCCAATCTGAATTTGTGTATCTTTGCAATTGTACTTCACTGTTTGAGTCATATCTCAAACCATAACCAACTGTTCCATGACCAACTATACCATGTCGGTATTTCAACACGTACCTTAGCTCAACCTGATTTGCTTCCTTCACTAGATCCATCAAAACAGTTGCTTTCCTATCACCCTAACTAGGAACTCCTTTTGACACTAAAAAATATCTTGTTGTGGTAATCTTGGTTGCTCCCTCTACCACTGCAGCTTTCTAGTTATTGTTATCTATATATATATATATATATATATATCAGTTGTCTAGCCTGACAGTCCATTATCCCAAAAATCTATGAGAGATTTCAAAATTATGCTTCAAGGAGGTATGAATCAACTCGAACTTAGAGATCAAGTCCCTCTAAAGCTAGAACAAGATTTCCTGAGGAAACCCTGACTACTCCCTCTAATACGGAAGCAAATCTTTTTGCCAATGTTGCTCCTTCTAGCACGAGTCCTTTTGCTTTCGTTAAAAACAAATCATATAGGATCAACTTTGATTCATCAATCCAAGTGTATCAAGTTTGAGCAGTCTGTACAAAGCCTTCTTCTGCCTGTAAGTAGAAGACTCCTTCATGTACCTCAAAAGCTTGAGGTAGCTCTTATGTACACTTATCTTTCATCGAGAAAAGACGGTCTCTACATCCATCTGATGTAAATTTCAATAGAAATCGTAAAGATAATAAATTTTTAACAAAAGTGTACCTAACTTCATAGTCTTCTCCCTCTTACTGAGGTAATCCTTCGCTTTGTACTTTTCTTAAGTTGCCATCTATTGCATACTTCATCTTGGAAGTCACCACTGACTTCTTTTTGGCATAGATTTATTCATCAAGGCATTCTTCAATCTTGTTGATATATTTTCCCCCGCTGAGCTCAGGGATCTCTCAACAGAAATCACTGATCCGGGGAGAGTCCTCTTGTCACAACTTTGCTTTTATCTACCACCACTTCCCTTCGCTGCCAAATTCTTAGTAACCTTTGCTATGTACCTGCAATTCTCACTAGGAGGTTATGGAAGAACAAGTATAACCAAATGAAGGGTATAAAGACAAGAGACTAATTAATAGTGAAAACAATAACAATAATAATCAAAGAAGAGAGATATAGGTTACTTATCTTTTGAGGATTTTCTGAAAATGTCAGCTCCCTCTTGATCTTAGCCTTCTTGCATACATCTTGCAAACTTATCAACCTCGTCTTCATCATCAGTAAGATGTCATTCCTTCCTTACATGAGCTAGGGTTTCTTCTTTCAGCGAAAACATTAATATAGGTCCATCTCTAGGGTTTTATCCACAAATCTTAGGGTTTTCACATCCAAGACTTTCAGTCTTCTAAACCCTAGATTTTCAAAAATCCATTTTATACCTTATGCAAGTCTAATTGACTTCGTCGAGTGCAAATTTTCCTTTTCACATTGAAATGTCTAAAAACCATAGTCCCAATCCCTCAACAAACAATCAACAATATCAGGCCAAGAAAATGTTTCAAGATCAAGGATCTTCCAATGAGATATCTTCATCGAGAGAGAAATATGACAGACCCATCAGATACTGCTTTAGCATTACTAGCAGTGATATTCTAGCAACCATGTATTCTCAACTAAACATTGATCTTGATCCTTTCAACCAAAGTAGTCTATACTTTATCATAATAGTAATAATGACACATCAAGTTCTGCACATGAATCATTTTTCTCAAGAGGATTTTGGTTCTCAAACTTAAAGAGGGACTTGGCCTCCTTTTCACTGTAAGCTTGTTATAAGTAAAGGTAATATCCAAGTGAGCTTCCTTCATAACAGTGATCCTTTTCCTCATTTCGAATTTTGACTGCTTAAAGAATAGATTCTAGGACTGGTCATCCATATCTCATATTTACAATATAAGTCATACCTTATCATCAACACATGCAATGCATCTTTCCAGGGCCTTTTACTTAACAATGCAAGGTTCATGACAACAAATGGCATTAAAACTTTTCAAGCTTGTAGCTTCAACCAACGTTGCAGGAAGCGCCCCCCCCCCCGGATCCTAGGCCGGAATCGCGCCCCGTACGGAAGCGTTCCGGAAGCGCCCCAGGAAGCGCGATTCCAAAAATTCCGAAGCGCGATTCTGATTTTTTAATGCGCTTCCTGGTTTTTATGAAGCGTGGGCTCCGAAGCGCTTCCTCCAAACGATCCACGTCTTTTATAAACCTGTGCGTTACACGTCCGGCTGTCTGAATATTATTTGCCAACTGTTTATAAACAGACCATCGATAAAACGCTTTAATCGTTTTATCATAACCCAACCAGCCCGCTATGTATATATTTTTCTGCGCTTTCTTCAAGCGTGACACGCTCCTACAGAACTGCGCAATAGTATAACCAAGCCACTGTCCGCATGTAGAGTCACTAATCGACTTCTGCACAACCACTTGTTTACTGTCTGAGATATCGAACAACCTGTATATTCTTTGCGCAATTACCGAACCCTCAGGTAATACCGCGCATTATGAATATACAATCGTTGTTCAATTTACACCGGCCGGCGACCACTGTTCACATATAATTTTCTGCACTTAACCAAAGAGCGGGCCTTCAAACAGTCACCCAGAACTCTTTTACCCTTGCGCAGTTATACGCTCCAGCAATCGACCGAATTCCGAGACTGTATAATCTTCTGCGCTGCCGCCTGCACTCTATTATACCAGTCTGCCGTTTACGTGTTCTACTCACCGTTTACTATCGCTGGATAACAGACTCCCACGTCAGCTATAGCACATTCAACCCTGTAATGCACACAAGCCGTGCGCATTAGAACTGCGCCATCTTTTGCTGGAAGTCAGAGCGATATTCTCCGATGATGCCAAATGAACCTCGTCACATGCTTTATATATGCATATTATTGTTTCTCCAAGTGACGTGTCCCTCCATGGACCGACTTATCAAACAATAACCGCTTCACACGTCGGCTTGTTCACTTGCCTTATTCATATACGCACTTTTCATATTTTTAATGGCTGTCCCCCATCAAATATAAAGCCACGTATATTTTAATTGTATTTTCTTCCACGTATGCGTATGTGCTCTACATACACATGTCGGCTTTGCTTTATATCATACACGGTCTTTCTTAATGGTTGCTCCATTATAAACTCCCGTATATTGCTGTTTTATAATATTTTATCCCATCACATACGCACTCATTATATTATAATGGTTGCCCATCATATGTATAAGCCACGTACGTATAGATATGGATGCCATATCTATCTTGATTTATGCAAAAATATGCATGTTTTCATGTCTTCTACAATTAATTTGGTATTTGGGATGTTTGTTTTGAGTATAAATGCAAAAAAATATAAAAATATATATATATATAGCAGACGCTTCCGCGGACGCTTCGCTTCCTAGATTTTTGGAAAATGACGCTTCCGCGCTCCCGCTTCCGCTTCGCTCCCGCTTCGTGCAACATTGGCTTCAACATCATGCTTCTGAGCACATTCTGAAATATATTGCAACACAGGTTTGTCATGTAACACTTCAAATATTCAAAACTGTGTATGGATCATATATTTCCCTTATGAGGCTTTGAATTGCTTTGAGCAACAATCCGATTTGTGATACTGTCATTGCTTCTTGAAATATCAAGATGACTTTCATGCTACAAATTATCTAACAATATTTTCTTATAGTTTCATAACTTCCCTTAATGGATTCTTCAAAGAGGACAACAGATCAGATCTTTCTTATGATCTGACTAAAATACAGTCCTATTTAGCTTCTTATCAAACAACTCTGATATAAGTTCTTTCAGCCAAGCATATTTATTGTCAAAGATTATTTTGGTGATCATTTCCTCTAATTGAGGTTTACAAGAATGATGCCAAAGTAAAACCTTTGATCACTGTAGATAGATTGAGTGATGATACATACCTTTTATTTCAAGCATTAAACCCCAGACTCATAGCTTTGTTGGTCTCTATATAGATCTGCATTCCAAGGCCTGATACTTGTTTAATTCATTACTATAATGTGCTTGCATAGTCCTTCAGATTAGACAATATGTATTGTATCATATATCAGTCCCAGTAGCCATAACAAATCTTCAAGGAGAACTGGGCATGAGTGTGGAAATTTTCTAAGTTCTGTAGCCCTCCTAGTTTTAAGGTTTTAGCATAATGTTTAATGCACATAGCCACAAAGTAATTAGTTGAGATGTAAACTTTTAAATTCTTTTGAAACATTTAGGACTACTCTATATAGATCTGCATTCCAAGACCTGATACTTGTTTAATTCATTACTATAATGTGCTTGCATGGTCCTTCAGATTAGACAATATGTATTGTATCATATATCAGTCCCAGCAGCCATAACAAATCTTCAAGGAGAACTGCGCATGAGTGTGGAAATTTTCTGAGTTCTGTAGCCCTCCTAGTTTTAAGGTTTTAGCATAATGTTTAATGCACATAGCCACAAAGTAATTAGTTGAGATGTAAACTTTTAAATTCTTTTGAAACATTTAGGACTACTCTACATCATTCATATTTCCAGCTGATAAAAAAGTAAATTCACAAACACACATAATTTCACACTTTTTACAGTGATTTTTGGTCAAACAGTGACCTTGGAAAAACCCCACAGTGGGGAAAACCAGTGATAGGGATGAATTTATTGTTTCTAATTTTCTGAGAAATTTACAGAGAAATTAACACATTAAGGTACTTATCTCCCCTTGAATGTCGTTCCAGCTTCCTTGGAATTTGTGTCAAAGTCCTGAACACCTGCCTTGAAACTTGGGCCACTCTTCAGTACTTTTCCTGCCTAGAAATGCATTTCTCTGATGACAGGCTCAGCTCAGAAAGTGATTTTACACCCCAGCAATCTCTGCATTAATTTTTGGTGTAGTCAGACAAGGAATCTCTCCTGGAAAAACGTGCCACATGTCTGATAGAAGGCCCTCCTGAAATCTGCGCTGGCTCCTATATCTGACAGATTTCTACAGCACTAACAATTATACCCTCAGTCCAACAATCTAACCTCTGAAACCTCTTCGAAGATCTCACAGAATCTCTGCCTCAAAACTTTGAGAATCACACTGGAAAAAGTCTTAGTTACAACACTGGTAAGTTCTACAAATTATGGTCTGCATGCTATTATCCAAGCACAAAACTCGGGCTTGAGCTGAGTATCTTCTAGCTGTTCGATTTCCCTCCTGAAGCAATGCTTTGCAATCCCTGCCTCCTCCTCCTCCTTGCTCCCTCTCTTCTCTAAATGCTGATGTGAAGAATGAATGAGCTTCTCTTACCTTTTCTCCCTTTTTCTCTCTCATTAGGTAGGAGAACCCTAACCCTATTGATCAAGGGCTGCGATTAGATCTCAGCCCATGAGATCAATGATGGAGATCATTTGAAGGAAAAGAAAAATAACTTATGTTTCAAGTAGTAATGTCATCTTATCTAATCCTTAGGGTTTTTTCCTTGACCTAGCTGCCTGCGCTGCGCTTTGCTGAAGTTGTGGTCTCCCTCTCTCCCTGTCGATTTTCCTCATGGCCCCTCCAGAGTCTGATCCAGAGGGGGCTCGCTCCTCTGCTGTCCCCCCCCCCCCCGATGAGGCTGCCTCTACTTTTGCTAGCCTCGTCTCCTCCCTTGGTCCCCCTCGGGACCGTCCTTGAAGCGAACAAAGTTCCTTCTTTGAGATTAATTACTCCAAAAGACTTGGAATATCAAATTATCCATTAAGGATATAAATATTAATAAGAATGATGATGAATTACAATGAGAACGAGAGGCTTGCTTATATACTCAGCAAGTGTCTCTTCATGAAGAGTCATGTCTTATTAGACATGCCTCTTCAGCCTAATTACTAGCTTAACTAATTATTATTTATGATTTATCTTTATTATTTATATTTATATTATTTATATATATTTTATTCGTTACATTGCCTTCTTCCTCAAAAAGCTTTGTCCTCAAAGCTTGTCGATGAAAAAGGCTTGATCTCTTTTTCTGCTTCGAAAGTCTTTCTGTCTTGGAACAGTCAACTTCGTCGATACAAGCTGATATGATCTTCTTAGTGACAAACAAAATTGTCGCACTGAGAAGGGATCAGCCCATCCCAGATTAATCTTCTGTATAGTATTCTGATCACTGGAATTTTGTAACGACTTGTCAGTGTAAGACTGGATGGATGTTACGTCATTATTCTCTGAAACATTAATTTGTTGTCTTTGGTTTGAATGGTCCTGATACGTAGCTTGGTTGATTTGTCTACTCTCGTGATTCGGATGTCGATATAAAGTTTTTAGATTTTCTTTTGGTGAAGATGTTGTTGAATTGGTTATGGAACATTCACTTGGGATGTCCATTGTCTGAACTGCAACATCTAAGCGTGTCGTTTCTTCAACTGATTTGTCTTCTTGAGTTGTCATATTCACTGGATCGGTATTCGTTCCCTTATTTTCAACTTGAATTGTTGCAACTGGAGATTTTGATACTTCTTCTTGAGTGACTTGTTCCAACTTATCTTTTAATGCTTTCTTATCCTCCTTAAGTTTCTTAGTTTGATTGAGCAGACTTTGATTATGGTTTCTCAGACATAAAAGTTCTTTGGTTTTTGATTCATCAACCTTATTTTCAGTGTTTTGAATTTTAAAATTTTCATCTTTTAGATCTCTGATTTGTTCTAATAAATTTTTATTGAGGTTCTTTAAACGCAAAGTTTCCTCTTCTTGTTCTGATAAGTGCTCCTTGAGTTCCTTCTTTGATGCTTTAGCTTTCTTGACTTGTTCAAGTAGCTTTTCTTGGTGATCTCTTAGGCGCGAAATTTCTTTGTCTCTGCTGCAAATGACTTCTTCAAACTCTTTTTGCTTCTTTGATATAGTTTTTTCATTATCTTGAAACATCAAATCTGAGATATCCTTAAGGTCTTCTAATGAAGATTTTATTGATTTTGATTTACTTGTTATGTCTCGAAAATGACCATCTTCCCTTTATAAGAAAACGTCAAAACTTGTTTCTTTATGTTTAACATGAATGTACCCAAATCCTTAAACCAGGGTTGACTAAGTATGATGTCAGTGTTTCTATCCATCCTTGCAACATGAAATTGAGATATGTAGTCATAATGACCTATTGTCACTTGTAGGTCACTAATTTTATACTTGTTTTGGTCAAAAATATTTTTCTTTACACTAATGCTTAGCTCTGGAATTAATAGTTGATTTGCCAAGTTGATGTTGATATAATTTTTATCATTGCTTGGGTTGATGGCGACAACTTCTCTTCCTTGGATATTTCCTTTTAATGTAATTACTCTATGATCTGTAACTGAAAAACCATTATAGGAAAACCTTTCTTCCTTCATCATTTTAACTTTGTATGGAAAAAAAAATTTTAATAACTTATTTTATCTCCCTTTATATATATATATATATATATATATATATATATATATATTTCCAATATTCTCCCTTAATGTGGATTGTTAAAAACTTGAATACCCTTTTATTAAAAAAAATACTCCTTTATATTGTTGCCCTCTATATATGTATGTATTTCTTTAAATTAAGACCCCTTTTCAAAATAACTTTATTATCTTAAAATAATAATAGTTTCACTTTTCTTTTTTTTAATAATAAATTGGTCCCTTTTTTATATACTTAATTACTCTCTTGATAACTTTTTAATGTCACCCCACTTAATATAAACATCACGTCTTTTCATATGACACGGTCACGATGTTCACAATACTTTTTAAGTAAAAATAATATTTACCTTTCACATAAGAGCTTTTGTATGCTTGTTTTCTCTTTAACTTTTAAAATACCATGGGCTATTACCATGGGTTGTTTCTAAAACCTCGGTTAATATTCTCCACGTAAAATGTAAAATGTAAAGGGCAATTACCATTGGTTTCTAAAATACCATGGGCAATTGTTTCTAAAACCTTGGTTAATGTTCTCCACGTAAAATGTAAAACTTACCACTGGTGGCAATTACCATTGGTTTCTAAAACCACGGGCTTCTCCACATAAAAAATTTTAAATATACTTGAAAAGGTTCCCGCTTATCTTTATTATGCACTTTTATCAATAATGTAAAACCCTTTATATATATATATATATATTCACTTTTTTTTGTTTGTTTAGAATATATTATTTCCTTTCCTCTTTTTTTTTTATATACCCTTTTTCTTTATTCTTTATTATTATTTTTTTAAATAATGGCCAAAGACCTAAAAAATGGAGAATCTCCCAATATGTAGCGAAACGCTTCAATTATGACAGCAACGAAGTTGATGATAGGTTGATAGCCAAAGGCCTGGTGATCAGCCAAACGTGGCTCAATGAAGCGAACAAAGTTCCTTCTTTGAGATTAATTACTCCAAAAGACTTGGAATATCAAATTATCCATTAAGGATATAAATATTATATTCTATGTTGCATGGGTTCGCGCACCCGGGGGTGGGGTTCTCGAACCCGTCCCGGGTTCTCGAACCCATCCCGGGTCTCGCACCCAAGTACCGGATTCGGGTACGGGTTCTTCCCAGAAGAACCCAGACTTCAAAAAAAAAAAATGGGTTCTTTTCCTTTAATGGGTTCTTGGATTCTTGGGTTCTTTGGGTTCTTTTAAAGGCTTGCCGGAATGAATGTCACAATTTCTTGTTGTTTCGGACTGTCTACAACATGAGCCACAACTGTCAGTCCACTTTTATGCACTCAATTTGCCTCCTACAGCTGCGGCATAGTCCCTCCTCCTTGTTGTTGTCAAACGCTGAGTTGTAGGGCTTGATTCATGCCACTATTTACACAAAACGGGCTCACTGTTCACTAAGGAACAGACCTCGGCCTCCCTATGCAGACTCCTGTACCCAACCGAAGCCCTAAACAGAGATGACAATGCCACAAACTTACCTCTACTCAGCCCAGACTTGTTAAATTTTTAATTTTTTATACTATATACTATAATATGAGAAGTATACATTTCAGTTCTTTTAACCTGAAATAGTTGCAATTAGATTAATAAAGCGCAGAAAATCTTCATCATTTTTTGCATTAATGAATGGCATTACATAAATTCATTCATACACTGAATATAGCTTTGTGCTATTCTTTACAATATAAACCGTTCAGTGAGAATGTATTTCAACTCAATCATCTACACAACATTCAAGCCAGTTCATTATCTACCCTCTAACAATGGTGTTGCTTGCCCTTGCAATGTAATTTCACCATGGATCAACAAAATCCAATTAAATGGTTCAGAATTTGTTCAGGAAAAAGTAAAACAGTTCATAGTATATATATTTTAATTTTTGAAAAATTGAATCATTACATTAACATATAAATTCTGTGGTTTTTTTTAAGGCTTGTGGCTACATTAAAGTATAAATTATGGCTGCTGGCAGCATATATTTCACTGCTGTCCCACCAAACACACAAGGCAGCCCAATAAAATAAAGTTTAAAATGTTGAGTCTTTGAGAACTCAGAATACTTCAGGATTTTTTAGCGTACTCCTGAGTTTGTAGGAAACTTGGCTAGTGTATCTCAGTCAGCTGTGTGTGACAAAATCTGTCCCATACCATGATTCATGTTAATATGTAAACAGTGAACAGTTTTTTGGTGATAAATTTTGAAATTTCAATGTCAATGGTGAATGTTCAATGATGTGCATGTTTAAATGATTATCATTAAAGTTTTCTTGTTTAAAGTTGAAAAAATATACAAATTCAAATTTCATATATAGTATTAATTATAAATTTATAATTTATAAAATATAATTATTAAAATTTAATATTATTATATTACCCGACGAACCCACGCACCCTGTTTCCAAAAATGTCGTCCCCGTCCCCGTCTCCGTCCCCGTTCCCGTCCCCGAACCCACGTTTCCTGGCAACATAGATTATATTAAATAAAATGAATAAGAATAAGAATGATTCTGGATTTAAGACCTCTGTGGTTTATTATTTTCGACTTAGTCACCAGAGAATCCACAGTAAGAACCATTTTCTGCCAACGTTTCAAATCCCAACCGGGATCCATCATCAGGACAACTTGAATGCTTGATAGAAGAAGAGCTTATTTGAGGGTTAAATAGTAATGCAGATCAGCAGCTCTTCTTGCTATCTTTGCTCTAGTTTTTTCGAGTAAATTGATTTCACTCCAGGTTAAGACCTCTGTGGTTTATGATGATGAATTAAATGAGAACGAGAGGCTTGCTTATATACTAAGCAAGTGTCTCTTCATGAAGAGTCATGTATTATTAGACATGCCTCTTCAGCCTAATTACTAGCTTAACTAATTATTATTTATATTTATATTATTTATATATATTTTATTCGTTACAGTCCTGCTATCTCAAAATTTGTTAAAAAATTCATGGATATCCCAGAAATTGTTCTTCCTCCTCTGCCTCGTAGGGTTGCTCTCTCTCTATCTGCGAAGGACCTGGTTGGGCAGTTCACTAGCCTCTAGACTTCTCCTAAAACTGTGCAAAAATGAGTTGGGCAGTTCACCTTCTATTTTGAATCCAAAGAAGACAGAGATTTAATATTCAAAAATGGTCCCTACTTCATGGATACCAGAGGTCTATATTTAAACAGATGGACCCTGTATTTCAATCCAGAGCTTGATGTCCCAAATGTTGTTCCAGTTTGGGTTTGTCTTCCCCACCTCCCTCTTCATTGTTGGGGAGATGAATCTGTGAAAGCAATAGGAAATGTTGTTGGGAAATATATTTGACCGAAGTGAACCAAAAGAAAACATGCATGCCTGTGCTAGAATCTGTGTGGAATTCGATCTGGGAAAAGGGCTTCCAGAAGCAATGAAAATAAAGGTAGATAAATAGAATCACATACAACAGCTGGACTACGACTCACATACAACAGCTGGACTACGAGCAGATTTCGTTCAAATGTAAGGTATGTCATGAATATGGTCATTTTGCAAATAGATGTTCAAAGAAAGAAGTAGAAGAAACAATAGAATCTCAAGACCCTCAATGGGTACCAATAAAAAAGAATAAGTCAGGACCCAAGTCTTCCAAGCCTTCCGCCCCCTCCTCCTCAACTCCCATTCCTAGGGGTGCCCCTCCTTCCTCCTCCCCTCCCATCTTCCCCTCTGATTCCAATCTTTTTGCCTCTCTAGCTCCCCCTCCCGATCCTTCCCTAGCTAGATTGGATTTTCCCCCTCTCCATTGATCCCTCACACTCCACATCCCTCCCCTCTAGATCCTTCCTCTCTTTTCCCCCTTCTCCCTCAGCCCGACTCCTCTAGCCCCCCCTTGTGTCCTCTTCCTCCTCCCTTTGAAAGGATTCTTACTAGAAATCAATCTAAGGACTCTCTTATTCTCTCTGATAGTCACAAGAAGCCTGGAAGGAAGACCAACAAAGAATTAAGGGATGAAGCAGCAATAAAAGAAATGGAAATGGGAACCCAACAGCCAATGGAAACATATATTGAAAAAGGTATTGGAAATAAGGAAAAATTCAGCAAATGGTTCGAAGGAAGGGTCCCTCTGCCTCAAATCAAAGTAAATAATGTATATGGTCTCTTGGAATTGTAGGGGCCTTGGGCATCCCTCGAAAAACAATGCAGTAAAAGATCTTCTAAAATCAAAATGTCCAAACCTCTTTCTAATCCAGGAGACCAAGTCCTCCGAACAAGAAATGATTCAAATAATTCAAAAAACAAAATATTATGGAGGAACATCAATAAAAACTATAGGAGCTTCAAGTGGAATTTGCACAATGTGGAACCAGTCCACTTGGGAATTATTATCCCATCTCAAAGAGATACATTGGATCAAAACTGATCTAAGAAATAAAAACACAGTGTATCAAATCTGCCTCTACAACATCTATGCCCCCTCTCACTATCGAGATAAGGAGCATTGTTGGTGCTCCTTGACTAATAGTTTAAACCTGGAATCGAACAATAATATTATAATAGGAGGTGATCTAAACCTAATTCTAAATGCTGATGAAAAGAAAGGTGGTTGCTACCAGGCAAATCCTTTCAGGGATATCCTTGAAAATATCATAGAGAAGCACAATCTAATGGACATAGTCCCAAAAAATGGGAAATTTACCTGGAGCAACAAAAGGTTAGGATTGGGCAACATCAAAGAGTGACTAGATAGATTTCTTATCCAAGATAGTGTCATATCAAACTATAGCGTAGTAATTTCAAAGATTATCTCTTCAACAGCTTCAGATCATAAGCCTATAGCAATCAAACTTGGAGAAAGTGAAAATTTGGGTTCCCTTCCCTTCCGATATAATTCTTTTTGGGCCACCCACGAAGAAGTTAGATTGATGGTCACAACAGTATGGAAACAGATTATAAATGGCTCTCCAAGTTTTGTTTGGGATAAAGCTAAAAAATGTTAAAAAACTTAAAAATCTCGGCCATAACACACTACAAAGAACCTCATCAAAAGAAAATCGAGCTGCAGAGAGAGATTGAACAAGTGCAAACAAATTTAGAGGAAGGAGAAGTAACAAAATAAAATCAATTGAAAGAGAAAGAACTACATTGGGAAATATATAAAAACAACAAAAAAGAGGAAGAGACATGGAGGTTAAAATCCATAAATTTGTGGATTCAAGCCGGTGATCAAAACACTGCCTTTTTTCATAACACCACAAAAATGAGAAAAATAAAAAACCATATAGAATCAATAAAAGGAGGAGAGATAGAAATCAAGGGACAAGAGGAGCTAAAAAAAGAAGCTCATCAGCATTACAAAAGTTTGCTATCAGTTGATCCTGTAAATCCAAGTTATGAAGAATTTATAAGTTATATTCCCAAAAAGATCTCTAAAGAGACAAATTCAGAAATCTTAAAAGAAGTGGAAGAAGAAGAACTACAGTCAGCCATATGGAATCTCCAACCAGATAAAGCTCCGAGTCCTGATGGGTTTTCCATAGCTTTCTATCGCTCCTTCTGGTTGATTATAAAAAAAATACCTTCTTAAGATGATCAGGTGGGTATTTAGAAAAAATAAAATAGGTGGCTTCACTAACTCCACCTATTTGGCCCTTATCCCTAAAGAATTGAAGCCCTCCTCCTTTCACCGCTTTCGACCCATATCTCTTTGCAACTCCTCATACAAAATAATATCCAAGATCTTAGCCAATCGAATTAAACCTCTTCTCCCCAACTTGATTTCCGAAAATCAAGGAGGCTTTGTCCCTAACAAGCAAATTGTCGACAATATAATGGTCGTTCAAGAAGCTATCCATTCAAGCTTAGCCAGAAAAGAATAAGGATTCATATTGAAACTTGATATGGCCAATGCCTTTGATAGAGTCAATCTCTCCTTTCTCTCAGTTGTTCTCCAAAAATTTGGCTTTGCTCCCGAATTCATAGACCTCATAAAAGCCTACATTATAGGCCCCTGGATTGCCCCCCTTATCAATGGAAGGCCTAGCTGCTTTTTTCAAAGCTCAAGAGGCTTAAGACAAGGCTGCCCGCTCTCCCCTTTCCTCTACATATTAATGGTTGAATCTCTCAGCAGGAACTTGGAACATTGTAGGAGGAATGGCTCTATCACTAGACTATTCTTCAGCAAAGGTGTCAAGAGTATTAATCACTCTTTATTTGTTGATGACACCTTATTCTTAGGAGGTGCTTCGTGTATTGTGGCTAGAAGGTTCAAAAGCATCCTAGATAGTTTTTTGGAGGTCTTTGGTTGCCTCCTAAACAACTCAAAAAGTAGTATATATGGCTGGAATGTTCCTGCAAGAACTCTTCAACGTATATCCCAAATCTTAGGAGTTCCTTTCCAAGCAAACTGGGATCATTTTAAGTACTTGGGATTTCCCATCACAAAAGAAATTATGAAGTCAGAAATATGGTATAATTATATAGAAAAAATGAAGAAGAAAATTCAAAATTGGGGCATCCTTTGGCTTAACCTTGCCGGGAGGATAACGTTGATTAAATCCGTATTAGTTGCTCTTCCTCTCTACCAATTTGATTAAATCCATATTAGTTGCTCTTCCTCTCTACCAATTTGCTACATTTCATGCCCCTGTTGGAGTCCATAAGCAAATAGAACTTATCAGAAACTTCTTATGGCAGGGAGGCAAGAATGAGACAAAAAAAATCAGTCTGGTAAAATGGAACCAAGTAATTGCTCCATTTGAAAAAGGAGGAATCTCCATCCGCCTTCCTGGATTAATGAATATAGCCTTAGGAACTAAGGTCATTTGGAGATTTATAACAGGAGAGTCCACTTGGTGGAAGCAAGTTTTGGAGGAAAAATATCTTAACTCTCCTCGCCAATCCTTTCTCACTGGGAAAATTCCCACCAAACCTTGCTCTCAAATTTGGAAATTAATCAAAAAATCCCTCCCTCTTGTCAAAGAAAACACATCTAGAATCCCAGGGGGTGGACAGGACATAAACCTTTGGAGTGATAGTATCATGGGCAATCCTCCTCTCTTAGATCTCCATGGAATTCAGGATCTTAAAACTTGAATGATTAATAAGGGAATTTTCTCCCTGGAACAAATATCAGAATGGAATCAGAATGATAATTCTTGGGAACGTTGGCTTCCTCCAGCTTTCTCCCTAGATCTCAAACCTCAATGGGACATTCTCTTGTCTCATCTCAAAGGTGCAGCTCCTATCAATTATGGACAGCAAGACTCCTTCAAATGGAATCCAACAGGAGGAGAGTTTACTGTAAAATCAGGGTATACGAAGCTTCAAGAACAACAAGATCATCAGGATTGGCCTCTTTGGAAAGTAGTTTGGAAGATAGAGAGTCTTCCAAAAATTAAAATCTTCATTTGGACCATGTTAAAAGGGAAGATTCTTACAGCAGAAAACCTTAAGAAAAAAGGCATTCTCGATCCCTCTCGCTGTCCCTTATGCCAAGAAGAAGAAGAAACTATTCAACATCTATTTTTAGGTTGCAAATTTGTTGAAGAATGTTGGTCCTTGTTGGTCTGCCCAATTGAAGCAACCATTAATCTCAATCTCACCATCACTAAATTCTATTCAAATTGGAAAGACAATTACCCATACTCCTTAAAAAACAAGAACTTGATAAAGAGGTTCTGGATCAGCCTTCCCTCTTTTTTATGTTGGCAAATTTGGCTTGCTAGAAACAAAGAAGAGGTCAGAAAAGTTCTTGCCAAAACTTGGGGGCTAGCAGCTGAATTCCTTTTTGCAAAAGGAGCGAAAAATCTAGATTACAGTCTCCTCCAACATGAAGAAAAAATATGGATGAGTTTTGTCTCAGATAGGCCTCAGATCATTAGAAGTCCTCTCAGAATAGCACCAATTAAATTCAAAGATTGGAAAATTCACCTGAAAGAAAAGGAGTTTTTGTTATGGTTAAGTACTCTAAAGAGGCCATGTTTATTTTTTGATGGTGCTTCAAAATCCAATCCTGGCAGAGAAGGAGATGGTGGCTATGTAATGGATCAAGAAAAGAAAAATGTGACAATCTTTGAATGGGGTCTTGGTACAGAATCCAACAACAAAGTTGAAGCTTATGGCTTTCTTCTAGGATCTCAAATCCTAAATAGAAAAAATTATTTGAATCCTGTCATCTTTGGAGACTCCTCAATCCTTATCCAGCAAATGGTAAAGAATGCAAGGCCGAAAAACGTTGGCCTCGGACAAATTACATCCAGAATCCATCTCCAATTAAAAAATCTGGGAAATGTCACCTTCTATCACATATTGAGAGAAAACAATAAGGTTGCTGACAGATATGCAAACAATGCAGTAGCTCGTCCCTAGGGAGAAATAAAAATAGATAATGAAGTCTCCAATCAAATCATTCCCTAAATCCTCTAATCTTTATCTTCCTCTGATTATCCTCCTCGTGCTATGGGAAATCTCCCTCAGAATCTTGTACCTCCTTGCCTCTGTCATCTCCATTATCCCAATGCAATCTCTTTCTGCCTTAGCTCTCTTCTCCAAATCGATCAACTCCTTTCCTCGTTCATTTTTCTCTGCTCCCTCCACTTCC
The DNA here is from genome assembly GCA_031772625.1 of Pinus tabuliformis. Lineage (NCBI taxonomy): Eukaryota > Viridiplantae > Streptophyta > Pinopsida > Pinales > Pinaceae > Pinus > Pinus tabuliformis. The sequence continues at coordinate 142,220,570 of CM062813.1, forward strand.
CAACCTCCTCGTGATCATTCCTCCTCTGACCCTCGGGCTTCTCGTTTGACCCTCCTCTCTATTTTATCCTGCCTCCTCTCATCTCCCCAGTGTTGTGTATCCTCCTTTCGTGTTGATCTTCCCCCCTGTGCTTCGTCCCTCTCCTCCTATGTTACGCTTTCCTTTTGTGTGGTGCTTCTCCCTTGCTCCTCTTCCCCTTGTGTTGCATCCCTCATCCCCTGTGCTCTGCTCCTTTGTCGTGCTTGACGGGTGTTATTGCTCTGCCCTCCTCCTACTTCCCAAATATATCCTTTAGAAATCTTCCCGAAGATTCAACCCTGCTCTCACTGTAAATCGCACAAAGTTGTGTTGGATCATATCTGATCCATGCATGAACAGCTGCGAAACTAGACCAAGTTAGAGAACACTTTCATTCTACAACAACTCAGCAAACATCGTGAAGAATTTGAAAAGCTCAATAACAAATGTGCTCATTTGGAGAACATTGTCACCTTTCTGCGAGATGTCATTGCAAAGAAGCTCGGGGAAAGCTCCAACACCTTGGATCGTAGCAACAGAAATCAACTACAAGAGGAGAATACAGTCAACCAGGAATAACAGGAACTAAAAATTGGTGCAACAGAACCATTTTTGCTCCCAGCCAGAAGGAATTTTCAGCTCTAGACACCTATCTAATCTTCATATCTAGTTATGAGTTGTAAATGTAAATTGTTGCTACAACAGTTTGTTAAGATCTATAAGTTAGATGATGTAGGCAAATTAGGAACTTTCAAAGTTAACTCAACAGCTGAAAAAGAAGGTTCAAGGATTTTGTTTCCTCTTCTTCCTTGACCTCTTCAGCACTTTTGTAATGGGACGCATTGCTTCCGCCTTTTTTGGAATGAATATCAAATATCCAACTTTGTTAAAAAAAAGGTAGAAATCATTTCCCTCACTTGACCCCCTCTCCCATGTGGTCCCCCTCATTTAATGAACTCCCTAATCACATTAATGTTTTGTACCTTGTACCTTTTCTCCACATAAAGTTAACTTAAAAATAGAAAGTAACTTTAATATTAAAAGGTACCTTAGTACTTTTCCTCATAAAGTCACTTTAAGACATAAAGTGACATTAATATAAAGTACCTAGTACATGTACCACATAAAATGAGTTTTCACCATGACTTTAATATAACCCATAAAGTCACATGCCAAATAGCTAATTTAAAGTGTCTTCCTAGGCAAAAAGTCTAAAACAGTAGGAAACACTTCCTTGGTACCCTTATTACTTTTCACAATAAGGTCCATGAAACACTTCAAACTAGTCATTATCAGTCCAATCTCTTCTCTTGTGTACAGTGCATTTCACAATTCAAGGATCAAAAGTAGACTTAATGCACAAATGAATGACTTTGTTGGCTTATCTTCAGACAGAGATGTCTTCTTTTGGTTGCTTCCTAAGATTCCTCAGCCTCAGTGATAGAGGCTTAGATCTTCAGAATACTCATGATCACATTAGTACATGACAATGTACATTTCGTCACAAGGTTATGCTTCTATTAACATTGCTTCTCCTTGTTGATGAGGTAATATCATCAAACGACCAAGGTATGTTCCAATTTAAGATTGTAACCTGCCTCCTTGTAGATTTGTGACATGAATATATCACAAAATTACAAACCAAAACAATTGTAAGTTGGCCTTTTCCATTAACATTTTGGATTCTCTGAGGCCATGTCTCTAGGACAAAATCCATATTTGGATTATGCTAGATTTACGACCTAGTCTAAGGTTCCTCGACCTATTGAAATAGGCCACGAGGTCTTCTTCAACTTACTAAGACAATTTTTGATACCTTCATATCATTCATCTAAGGTTTCTTGGTTTATTGTAACATATCCTATGGCCTTCTCGACATTCTGTAACAAGTTTTGAGGCTCCTTCGATCTACTGAATGGACTAAGGCCTTTCGACCTGCTTACTATTGGAGAATGTAACTAGATTCGGTCTTCATAATGACATTTGTAATCATGGCTTTGTATAAAGAAAAATAATTTCTATTTATTAAAGCATGGGTTTCAAGCAAGTTTAGGTCAAAGCATGTTCTTCATGCTTCTAGGTTTCTTTTTAGTCAAAGAAAAATGTTTGTCATGTATTATAGTCCCATTTGGACTCTTTGTAACAAAAGAATATAATTATTTTTGAGTCTAGAAAGTTAATTTATCCTCCAAGACCAAGTCGGCCCTATCAAGATGAAGTCAGCCTAGAAGAGGCCTATTCGACCACTTATAGAGTGTATATATAGCATGTGAGATCGCCTCATTTGGAGCATATCTTAAGTTTGATAAGGAGACATCTACAAGAAGGAAGTGCAAACCAAGAGCGAAGGAAGAAGACCTAGAAATTGAAGTTTTCCAGCTCACACATGCAAGGAATTAGCAATTTTTGGGTTGATTGTAGGGCTGAAAGTTGCAAATTGAGTTGCAGAACCAAGACCTTGATTGGAAAAGTTTGTGAGAAGTTTGACCTTCGTTGACGATGAAAAATTTTGCCTTGTTTACATGAGATCTTGTTGAAGGGTTGACTTGGTGCTTCAGAGGAATTTTGGCTTTGGTCTTTGGGTCTTGGAAATCTCATTTTGAATTGATTATATAAGAATAGAAGCATTATTTCTGGGATTTCCAATTTGAGGTGTTTTTCCCTGGCTTGGAGCCTATATCTTGTGTATTGTCTTTTGTGATCTTCATTGTTTTGGTAATTGCTTGATAATCAAGAAACAAAAAGTAGTAAAAGGCCAACTAACATCACAAGTAATTATCAAGTAAGGAAAGTCAACTATAATCTACAAGAACTTTGATTTTCCAACACTTACAACATAAGTTGAAGACTTTGATCCTCTTACAGATGCAAGAAAGGATCATGTTTTTTTTCTTCCAGTAATAACATAAATAGAACTTTGACCTTAAACTATGGCTTCGACCCTTTTACAGAGATTTGGACTAGAACTTCTTGTGGTTTAGACTGAGGTAGATAACTTTGGCGTACTCCTTTAACATTGAGATTTTTCCTTCATAACATGCTAGCTTGTTAAGGTTGGTTGTTCTTTCACCCAACACTATGATACCATGTTGATTTTTCATGGGATCTTCTAAACAAATAACTACTACTTATGATTTCTTTATTTAATCTTTTCTTGCATTCATATTCATCATAAAGCAATTACACAGAAGATCTCAAAAATAGAAACAAAATGCCAGTAGGATCATAAAGAGATAGCCAGACAAGAACACAAACATTTACCCTAGGAAAATCCCACATGGGGGAAAAACCCAGCAATCTTTTTCTTAGAGAAATTATTCATTTCAACAAGATACACACCTAGATCTTCTAGTCAATCGTAAGGTCAAACTGACCACAAAGAACACTTGGTCAAACCTAGTCCAACCGCCTCCTAGTCAAGTCGTAAGTCTACCCTGTTGACCACACATGTGTCAACTACCCCAAGAAGCAAAGTACATGTCAGTGGATAAAAAAAAAAATCAAAAGTCATCATCAACATACAACGTCCAATGTATTAGTGTAATCCCAAATTTTGTAGCCCTCTAGGCCTTCATTGTAAAAATGATTCTAATATGACTATGAAGCCATGTAAAAACATCAAGGTAAGCCTTTTATTCTTAACAAAGAGTTTCACTCTAGAGAATTTTTTACCCTCCACCAATTATTCAGGTTTCTAGACCCACTAATTGCCAAAGTTTTTCTCCCAAGCATCCCCCAAAGCTAGAGTGGGGCTCGACGGTAAGGTCTTAGGTCAATCCTAGTGTTATCGAGTCTATGTATTGGTATCATACTAGATCATATGTCCTGTGTTGCAAAATTTGGTTGAGTCTATGAGGTCATAGGTCTATTGTAAATTCCCCTTCTAATGGGATGTGTGTGTAATATCTTTATGTAAAAAGCAATGTTGCACGAAGCGGGGATGAAACGGGGACTTTTTTGGAAGCAAGGACACGAAAGCGTCATTTTCCAAAAATCTAGGAAGCGAAGCGTCTCGGAAAGCATCTAATATATATATATATTTTATATTTTTTTGCATTTATATTAAAAAACATCCAAAATACCAAACTAGTTGTAGAAGACATGAAAACATGCATATTTTTACATAAATCAAGATAGATATGGCATCCATTCTACATCAATGACTAATTATTCCGACATCAACCATCTACAATCTAGATTCCCCTTCTCTTGTCTAGCCTTTGCCTCTACTTCAATTCTATAGGGATTTTAGTCAACATTGCCTAATTTTGATCAAACAGCTTAATCCAAGCCTTATAATATGGTAGAAAAAGCTTAACATGCCTGATCAATGATTTTGACTTGAGTGAAGGGTACATAATTGTTAAGGCCATGACAAAAGAGTTCAACAATCAATAACACCAACACTGGGGTACATATAGGGCTTGTTTCTCTTGATTAAATGCCAATCACATTCCCTCATACATGATATAATCCAATGAAACGCCACAATCCCATTGATCCTGAAAACTGTTAAGTTTGTTGAATTTTGAATGGGATATGAAATTCTATTTTCTCCATATGAAGTCTGATGAGGTTGGAACCACTCTCAAACATCCTGAGTCATTTCATGGTAATGTAAAAAAATTAAGTAAAAGGATGGAAATGAAAGATAAAGGAGAATGTCACTTTTACTTTAAGAATTTAACATTACAATTAGGGAGCATAAAGGGGCACCTTGGGAGTACTCGGAAAGTGCAGTTCCTCACAGAACAATTTGGAATTTCCAAAAACAAAAAAAGCCCTGCGGAACCGTCCACGTTCTCTCAGATCTGCTCGCAATCCGCGGTGGATACACGCCCGAACCTCCACAGATCAGCGCCCGATACTTTCCAGATCCGCGGATCAGGAAATAGGAACCACGCATCGAGCAGTAGGAGCCACGGATCGAGCCCCCATGAATCCAATTTTGCAGGAATCACTAAAAAAGGAGGAACCAAGGATCTGATTTTCCAATCCGCGATTCTATCAAAGGATCGGTGGCAGATCATTACGGGGCGCAGATCTACCTTTGGATCTTTGGGGTGGAGGACGGTTCCTGCAACACTAGTAAAAAGTGTTGTCATCGCCAAAATATTTTTTTGACCCACTTTAAGGGCGGAAATATGTGTAGTCCCCTCTTAAGTCATTTTATTTATTTTTTGGCAAAAAATCAAAATAAAAGGAAAATTAGTTTAGCCAGAAATTAATCATAAATAAAATAAGAGAAAAAAAAATTCTTCAAGTGCAAAAATTATCAAAAAATTATTGAAGTCCTTTTTCAAAGTCCAAAAATATGAAAGGACTCATTTCCAAGGCAAGAAGTCCTAGTCTAGAAATTCGTTGGGACTAGAAAGATTATTTTTCTAGCAAAATAGAATTTTTGGGACCGGCTGGTTAATTAAATGTGAGAATTACGATAATTCTATTTTTTGAAGATTCTTCAATGGTCCAAAACCACCCAGGAGTCAAAGTTTGGTCCATCAAGCCGAACAATCAAGGAAATCGAATTCTTTTGGAAATTCGTGCTCCTATTTTCAAGGGATCAAATTAATTTGATAAGGATCAAGCCATGGATCAAGGAAACTAGTTGTTATTTCCACTTGGAGGGGTTTGATGCTCTCATTTTCTATATAAGGAAGTTATTTTGCTCCTCATTGTGTCATGTACTCATCAGAAAATCATTTGATCGAGCTTTGAGTCGAGCTCTGTTGGATGTAATTCTTCTTTTGGAATAATAAATCAGAAGTCTTGGGGATTTTTTCATGATGTATTCCTTTTCAGTTTCTTGTGGTAATGTTTTCTAGATATTTTCTTAATGCTCTACTGAATAATATTGCCCAAGTTAATATTTCATTGGCCAGTGGTTGGATTAACTATTTGCACAGGTATCTTGCATTAGTTACTGGGTTTAGAAAAGCATTCTAGCCTGATTGATCTAACAGGTATCTCTATATTTTAAAGGTTTTAATGTGTATCTAGACCCTTTTGATGTAATAACTTCATCTCAAGGGTGGAAAGACTCGATGGTATTCAGTGTTGGAAAATCAGAAAGGCAAAAAGATTTTCTTATGATGATAATTACTTGTGACATTCTTGTGTTCTTATTAACTTTCTTATGTTCTTCTTTTATCTTTGTTTCATCAAAGAATTGTCAAATACAAAACATGAAGATTGGGGACACCAGATGTATGCGGACAGCCAAGGAAAAACCCATATGCAGGGGAAAGCCCAGTCAACAACTCTTCCTTCAATAGTTTCACAAGACAAGACAAGATAATCCAAGACTCTTTGCCCTAAAGACAGACTTCCTCCAACCACCAAGTCAACCCTTCCTTCCTCTTTAGATGATAACCTTCCAGCAACAACTTTGACCTTGCAGTAGCAGAACTTCGACCTCTCCAGCAGCAAAACTTTGACCCTAGCAATAGTCTAGCAACTTCGCACAAGAGAGAGATAGCCTAAAAACTTCAATCTTGTCCTTCTCCTGCAATTCTCTTTCTTCTCTAGGAACTTCGCACAATAGTTTCACAAGACAAGACAAGATAATCCAAGACTCTTTTCCCTAAAGACAGACTTCCTCCAATCACCAAGTCAGCCCTTCCTTCCTCTTCAAATGATAACCTTCCAACAACAACTTTGACCTTGCAGCAGCAGAACTTCGACCTCTCCAGCAGCAAAACTTTGACCCTAGCAGTAGCCCAGTAACTTTGCACAAGAGAGAGATATCCCAAAAACTTCAATCTTGTCCTTCTCCTGCAATTCTCCTTCTTCTCTAGGAACTTCACACTTATTGTTCCTACTTTTGTATCAAACTTGTTGAGTGAGTGAGCAAATGGATCGAACTGCACTTCTATATATAACCTCTTCTGTGGGTCGAATTACCCTAATGTAGGTCGACTTCATCAGGTAAGGGCCGACTTGGTGTGGAGGTGACAAATGACTTATTTGACTCAATAATAATTCTTTTTATATGATTCAAAAGCCCAAGAAGGGTCTCAGATAATGGAAAATGATTCTAATGACTCCAGATAAAACCTAGAAGTCCTCAATGGGGACTTTGACCTAAAACATGATGACCCAAGCATGAAACCCATGCTTTAATAAGTCATAATAATAATAATACAATTTTCTTTTTCTTTCTTTTGATAAATACATTGCATTATGACTCAAACATAATTATGAAGATTGAACCTAGTTACATTCTTCAACACTCCCTCTTAACTAGGGAGGTATTCATAATTACACATATATTTACAAGTACATGGAAGATCTCAAAATACATGAGCTACAAAAAGTTTAAGCAGACACGGTGCCACAAGACTAGATTCCTGACCAAGCAATCTATCCGGGTGGGACTAAGATGGATTAAAGCTTTCAACCACTCTAGGTACCATCAGGCTTACTTACTAGCCATCGACCCAGGGAACTGGATGCGTAATGCAAGGTCAGAGTTCTATGACCAATGCCACCCTGCCTACTTCATGAACTAGACATCAACACACAGGTCAGCCAGATGTCCTCCCAAGCATTTTGTATTACACACAATGCCTCAACACTCTCGATTATTCAAATCGGTAACATCAAACGATCAAACAAATCGGTAACATGAAGCATGCTTCCAAAACTTCTAAAAATTTACCAGAACAATCACAACCCCAATCAGTAACAAACTTTCAAATACATAAGTAAACACAAATCTTCGGGGTCTTTAGACATCTCGATGCTACCTTGATTGTCTCAATTTTTCACGGTAGCACTTGAGACTTCCCAAACGAATCTTGACAGAAGTTTCCTCAACCATAGAGATTCCTTTCCTACTTCACATGCAGCAACATATTCTACAACTGGATCTTGCTTTCCTTCTTTCAGTAGCACCTTAATATACATTCTCTAATTTCTTCTTTAAGGTATCCATCATGACTATAATATGCCCTCCCTCTCAACTTGGGAGATATACCATTTATTTTATCCAAACTCCCTCTTAATTTAGGGAAATCAACTACTTTCTATGACATCGGAGAATCTTTCATGGCTTCAATCCTTCTTATCAGAGTCATCTTGATCATCATCATTTATATAACTTCCTTCATCATGCTTGCCAATCAAGTCAACTTTTCTTACGAATATCTTCAACATCTTGAAGATTATGTACTTGCACAACTTAGACAGCAAGTACAACCAAATACATAGAAGCATGAAGTTAACTATATTAAAATCATATATCAAATACATATTTAGGTTCATAATCAGCAAGAGACTATACTTCAACTTCTTGCTAGAGTTTTGTTACAAACCCTAGATCACATCAGTAACTCAATCAAGATATCAGTCTCATTATATCTAGGGTCTCAATATTTCTTTCAGACTCTTCTATGATATATTGCAAACCCTAGAAGCAATTCAAACAAGTACAATTCTACAATGCATCTAACAATTTTCAGAATTTATATGATAGAATTCTACTAAGATTTAATGCAAACCCTAGATTCCATCTTTGAGATACTAAGCCTTAGATATCAACAATCAAAACCAATCATAGCACAATCTAAGGTTTCAACAATATGACCAACTCTTTGTAAGCACTAGACTTTATCATCACATCTGAAACAATAACACCATATCCTAGAATATCAAACTTCTACTAGGGCTTAGTTACAAACCCTAGAATATACATACTGTGAGCATCAACAATTAGGTTAACACATATACATATCTAGGATTTCATAATCATGCACAAGCATATCACAACAACATATATTAAGCAAATCCAAGATATAAACATTAAAGTTAGACATACATCAAACTTGATCAAGCTAGGGTTTTGCTCATAAACCCTAATTTACCAAAACCTTAAAGGTCTAAGATTTAAATACACAACAAACCCTAAAATACTAGGGTTTCTATCATAATAGTATCAAAACCCTAAACACTAAAAGAATAGTATTTTCTAGATTTCAGCAATAGCCCTAAGTAGACTATCGACATACCCTTAGGTTAGGGTTTTATAGAGAACCTTTTTAGGTTTCCATAAGAATGATCAAATGTATAATGAGGGTAGATTCAATCTGATGATTAATCACCCAAATAAGAATCTTTGTGATTCAAAGGTCCTAGACATAACGATGTTAGTAATGTAAAGCAAATTTAAAATAAATGAATATACCTTTATTATGAAGAGAACAAAGCTTATGGTTTAAGACATACCTTTGAGTTGTTCTTTAACAAACCTTGTAGGACATCAATTCTTGAAAAGCTTCCTTTGCAACAAAACTTCTATCATGCTTCAAGCTTGTTCTTTGAGGTCTCCTTCATAACCCTTGAGTATATCAGCAAGCTTTCCTAAACAAGGAAAATATGAAAAGAAATGTTATTAACATCTAATACAAACACATCTAGATAAGAGAGGGAAACCAAATATAAAAGGATAATGCAAGGATTAAGATACTTATCTTTGGTAAAATGGAGAGGACTCCCTCTTATTCAAATGTTGAGGGATACCTACAACAACTCAAAAATGTTCTTCAAAAGCATCTTAGACCTGAAATTACTAGAAATCAAAACATAAAGGAAAACAATTCAAAACTTAGACTAGAAAGATATGTAAGGGATGGAGTCCCTAAGAGTCCTTAGCAAATAGGTCTTTGACTTTGGATCCTTCCATCTTGTTCTTCTTTGGTGAACCTTCGTTGGCAATGTTTGCTTGATCCCTATCTCTTCTTTTATTCCTTGGATTCTCAGGACAATTACTTCTATAGTGACCCATCTTGTGACAATTGTAGCATTCAATCTTGGATAGGTCTATCTTCTTCCTTGGCCCTTTGGACTTCTTGAAGGTTCCTTTATTCTTGTGATGAGTGGAATAGGAATTCGAGATTTTCTCTTCTTCACTCTCCTTGTTGCTTACTAAAGATATTCTGACTTCTTCTTGACTGCATGCATTCCATAATTGCTCGAATGTAGAAGTATCCTTCCAAATCTCTTGAGCAGAATCTATGTTGGATATATATGGGATGAGGTTATCCTTTATTCCATCCACTATTAGGCTCATGGCCAATATTTTTGTTTCTCTAAACTTTTCTTTCTTTGCTTCACTTGATTCATTTGTAGGCTTCTTTACTTTTCCTTTGACTAGATCCAAGACTTTATTCTTCTTGAGGATGAGATCTATCCTCTTTTTCCATGCCCTGTAATTGGAGGCTCCTTCTGATTTGTTTTCTCCCTTCAATGAGTTAGACATGGCTCTTGAAGATCGCAGGCTTCTCTCCTTATATGATCCCTTTTCTTGATAGCCCTTATTCAACTTCTAAAGACTCATTATTCTCCTTTCAATAGATCTGCAGGCTGTGTTTTTCCTTCTTCTTTACCATATCTTTGATACCATGTTGGAAAATCAGAAAGGCAAAAAGATTTTCTTATGATGATAATTACTTGTGATATTCTTGTGTTCTTATTAACTTTCTTATGTTCTTCTTTTATCTTTGTTTCATCAAGCAATTATCAAATACAAAACATGAAGATCGAGGACACCAAATGTAGGCAGACAGCTAGGGAAAAACCCCTATACAGGGGAAAACCCAGTCAACAACTCTTCCTTTAGTAGTTTCACAAGACAAGACGAGATAATCCAAGACTCTTTGACCTAGACACAGACTTCCTCCAATCACCAAGTCAGCCCTTCCTTCCTCTTTAGATGATAACCTTCCAACAATAACTTTGACCTCTCCAGCGGCAAAACTTCTACCTCTCCAGCAACAAAACTTCGACCTCTCCAGCAGCAGAAATTTGACCTCTCCAGCAGCAAAACTTCAACCTCTCCAGCAACAAAACATCAACCCCAGCAGTAGCCCAGTAACTCTCGCACAATAGAGAGAGATAGCCTAAAAACTTCAATATTGTCCTTCTCCTGCAATTCTCCTTCTCTAGGAACTTCACACTTTTTTTGCTCCTTTTTTTGTATCGAACTTGTTGAGTGAGTGAGCAAATGGATCAAACTGCACTTCTCTATATAGCCTCTTTTGTGGGTCGAATTACCTTAATGTAGGCCGACTTCATCAAGTAAGAGTTGACTTGGTATGGAGGTGACAAATGACTTATTTGACTCAATAATAATTATTCTTACGTGATTCAAAATCCCAAGAAGGGTCTCATATAATGGACAATGACTCCAATGACTCCAGATAAAACCTAGAAGTCCTCAATGGGGACTTTGACCTAAAACATGATGAGTGAGCACCTACCCCCAGATCTAAAGCGGGGTGGTGCTTTGAACTCCTCACCTTAATGCTTTATGCTTGAGGACTTGCTTAGCACCACCATTATTACGTATAGAATATCCAGCAGTAGAGCCGTCTATAGCACCAGCATAAGTACATCCAGTAGATGCTCCAGTAGTAGCCGTTGATCCGGTTGATCCAGATTTGAACATTTACCTTGACCCAAGCATGAAACCCATGTTTTACTAAGTCATAATAATAATAATAAAATTTTCTTTTTCTTTCTTTTTGATAAATACATTTCATTATAACTCAAATACAATTATGAAGATCGAACCTAGTTACATTCTTCAACATTCAGATCTTAGGCATGAGGGGAAGTCTTCAGTTGGACCAACCAACTCCCAAGACAGGAAGCTCAAGAGCCCATTGTGTTAAACTTCCAGCCTTCTAGGCCTAGCCGCAAGACTAGAGGCCTCTATAGGCTTGGCCACAAGCCTTCCTAGGGTCTGATCACACTGCATTTAGTCTAGGTCTAACCCTCTTGTGATTGCAGGTATAGCGTGGGATTTGGAAGGGTTCTCACCTTTTGTTTGTGGCCTAATTCTTGAAGGTCAGCATTAGTATATTAGCCTTTGAGGCTTGACCACAGGGCTTTGAAGCATAAATCCTCTCAACCGTGAACTTGTGACAGCCTGTCCAATAATCAGATCTGAAGCAGTCATATAGTGCCTAATCTCAAGAGAAACAATAATAATAAAGCCCTAAAAACACTAAAATCATCACATAATAATCATAATAAAAGTTACAAGTGTTTGGCTCTTGTTCTTACATCTTTGGTGGCTGATTTCATATGAATGTCTCATAATTGTGGGCTGATCTTGAGCTACAGTAGCCTGATCTGATCCTAATAGTGGCATCTCTGAAGTCTGGTACATTGTTTCTAGAATCAAAATTGGTTGGCTTTGGTTCCTTGCATTTTGGTAACTGATCTCATCATAACAGTGGACTGATATACATCAACAGTAGCTACAGTGGACAGTGGTTTATTTGAGGTCTGATGCATCTCTTGCAAGTTGATTATTGGCATTGGACAGCTAGAAGGATAATTGGCATTGTTCTTGATAACCATTTTTTTGGTCACTAACCATCTCTATCTTCTCTCTTGACTAATTGCATGGTTAGCATAATTGCATTGCATGATTTGAATTTTTTGTTTCATTTCATCATCTAAAATCACTGTTAGCAACCTCATCTAATTGTGCTTATAACTGTGCTTGTGTAATCTTGAGGTTCTTCTTGTTCTAATTGTTATACTACATAAGTGAAAGAGAATCCTAATAGGCATAAACCCATGGGGCTTTGGATTGACGGTGAATGGGTGCACTGTTAAGGCACTCCTTGCGATAGGTCACTGGTTCAAATCCTCCGTGGGTGCTTACTTATCAAAAAAAAAAAAGAGATTCCTAATAAGCATATACAAGTAATCAAACATCATTGCTATCATTGCTTCACTAAGTAACTTTGAAGTGTTTCTTTAATTGTAATTGGCATCTTGTAATCGTGGGTTGATAAGTGATATTTGATATATCTTGGACCTTGGTTACAAGTGGTTTAACATTGTTCACATTGGAGCATCTCATAATTGTGATCTCATTTGCATTCTCATCCTAGAAGTAGATTTGCATGGTTAAAATTTACCTCCAATCCTAAGCTTGGTTGATAGAAAGTTAGAGCCACCTTCTTCATCCAATTTGAGAAGTTAGACCCTCATTCACGGTTAACACAGGTGACCTTGCAGTTCTCTTGTGGGCAATCCCTTGTAAGAACGGCATTCTCATCCTAGACATAGATTTGCATGGCTAAAATTTACCTCCAAGCGTAAGCTTGGTTGATGGAAAGTTAGGGCCACCTTTTTCATCCAATTTGAGAAGTTAGACCCTCATTCACGGTTAACACAGACAACCTTGCAGTTTTCTTGTGGGCAATCCCTTGTAAGAAAAGAGGCACCTGGATGGTTAGAAGTCCCAAAGAGGTATCAATACTGAGGCCTTAGTCTCCTTCCCCAGCACCTCTCTCTATAACCTAGTTTGTGACTAGCTTCAAAACAATTGAGGAGAGGGATCTCACCTAGAATAGGCATTTACTAAAATTGGCCAAGATTTTGCATTCCACATTAGATAGGTATAGCATCCATCATAAATCATTGGCAGTTGAGATTGTAAGCTTAATTCATAATTGCAAGTTTCACATTGCTATAATTTACTTCTTTGCAATTGTTCTCTTGATTCACTGCTCATCTCTTTATTGTCTTTGGTGCTAGCTCATATTTGCAGCGTTTCTTTATCTGGTAACTTGAACATTGTTGTGCAAGTATTTCTTAATTCCAGTTGAGCATTTAAGGCATTGGTCTCCTACTAATTTATCTTACAATCTAATCGAATCTATCTATCTGTGCTTGATAATCTTACTTGCCATATAATTCTAACTCGACTTATTTAGACAATCATTTGTATCTCCTAGACTTGTTGATTCTCAACAAGCTCCTCATCTGTTTTTCACCGTTAGGGACTACCCCCCTTAACTTGCCTGGGAAATAGCTTAAACAGAGTGACTAGGGATCCAAATTACAGCCCCTACTATGAGCATTGCGCCACAAAGTCTATACCCTGCAGATTGGAAACATTTCCAGCACTTAAGTGTACAACTTGGGTGACAACATGCCCACTGAACTCGATCTAGTTAGGTCTGCTATGACAGAATTCCAGCCTCATACTATGCCTAGAGAAGCTTAGTCCTGCTATCTTTCACAGAGATTCAGTCCTTCCACAAAGATTTAGATATGCTGCTACCACAGAGATTCAGTCCTGCACTTAAGCTTCAGATTTGTCCTTCAACAAGCCTCAGATTTGGCCTCTCTTTTACCTCAAATTTTTCCTTTTCTTTCTGCCTCAGATGATCAAATTTTTCTTACTTGAGAAGGATGTTGAATGCGTCATATATATGGAAGACTGGTTGGCCAAATGGGTGCCTCTTTGACTCGGCCAACTTGGCTTGTTTGGAGCCAAAAATTCAATTTTCAAAATTCCAATTCTCTCTTTTGAAAAAGACATGAAGAACATGCCTTAAAATTTCTCTTTTCACAATAGCATGAAGAACATGCTTTATTTATTATTACATATGCATCAAGGGCTAAAAATATTAATTATGAATCACCACATCTAGGAGGGAATCACCACCACTCCCTGGTTTCTTCTGTATGGAGAATCTGTTGCTCCAAAGCAGAATGTGACCTTCACTTGGCTTGCATAGGAAAACTTCACTTTTTACAAACTAAGTATGTTGAGTTTGTTTCTATCAGGTAGTCCATGTCCTAGTCTGGGTATGTTGAATTTGTCTCTGTCAGCTAGTCCATGCCCTATCGTGAAATAGAGTATCCTCTAGTAATGGAAGTTGAAAATCTGGAAATGTATCCTATGAGTATAAAGCCTGCAATTTTTCATCCAAGTGAAGTGCCTTGTTGATTTTGACGTTGTTGATATTAGCTATATCATGTATACCAAAATTGTTTCAAGCATAAAGCATTATGTCCAATATTTGATCTTGTGATGTTGTCGATGTTGCAATCAATATTGCAAAAATTACAGTTTTATCAGAAACATCACAATGTTTTATGACTAGTCCAAGATGAAAAATGGGCCTTAAAAATGACAACATTTTGTGTTTACCAATTGTTGCCAATTTGTAAGGAATTATTATATTTTGTAATTTTGTAAGTCTACCAATTTTTCCCTGATTTTTCAATGCCCCAAGTGTTCCAATTAATGATGTTCCACCCAGGTAGTTACATATCTAACAATATTCCACAAGAACAAATCCTATGTCACATGGTTCGAGTTCGACAATGATTAAGTTCGATTTAAATTTGAATTTTTCAATAAAGTTCAAATGATGTTCAAACCCAAAGGGGATAGAGTATGTACACCTTGCTAGAATTTAGCAAAGTAGAGGGTCTATTACTCCCTCCATGTCCTTACTATATTATTCAATTTATATAAATTTATTAACTTTCTAATTAAAGTTTTTTAAAACTATATAAAAATTTAAATTATTAAATATTGTATTCATTTTATAAAATGATATTTTATTAACTTATATAATATATATTTATATAATATACCATATATATCTAATAAATTAACCAGTTCAATAGTCATGTGGCTGAAATTTACATTTTAGATCAATATATTAATGAATGTGTATAATGAAAAATTAAACTTCTCCATCATTCTGCTGGGGAGTGCACACATCTTGACACTGTGACCCTGATATATGGACAAAAGGCGGTCACGACAGTGAATTGTGAATTATTCAACAACGATATATGCAAATAGACAAGCACCAACACACACGCTGGGTGAGTTATGAATTATTCAACAGCTACATAAGCAAACAGATGGCACCAATGCATGTGACAAAGAGAGGGCATTTCACTGACATGGCCAAAAACAAACCGACAAAAACAACAGTGTTAACTATGCAAACTAGTCAAGGGACATGACATATTCCACAACATTTTATTTGGCAACGATTAAAACACAGACTGAAAGTCAATTATTAAATAACGGCTAGGTCAGTCTGTGAATTTACCAGTTGATCATTTATGTGGTTCCTCTATGAAGTTATGGACACGTGCGGCAGCTACTTACCATATGCGAACCTCTGAACCTAACTGGATTTGAAAAATGTTTTTGATGTCCATCGAATTTTGAAGCTCAAAGTTCAAATCTAGAACCTTGTGATATAGAACACATCCCCCAGGGTAGGGGGTGTGCTCCCTACATTTCTCTAGTCCACATCCCCCATTTAGGGAAACTGGTGTGCTCCCTACATTTCTCTAGTCCACATCCCCCATTTAGGGAAACTTGACTAAAACGCAAGGGAAAACATTTCCCCAATGTGGGGGATGTGTTTCCCCAAAATGGGTGCTTGTGAGTGTCCCCCCCTCAAAAAGGAGGTCTCCTACGCATCCCCCTTATAGGGGACATCTAGGCATTTCCCCCTAAATTTTGCCTAAAAACAATAATTCATGAGTAGGGAAGCCTAACATTCAACCCAATGTTATTAGAACTCGACCGAAACCGACAAAATCAGTTGGTCCAACCAGCTTGGGTGTCAAATAGGTCTGGTTCAAGTTCAGGAACCAAACCAACTAATTCTGTAATGCAATTGGTTGGTTCGGTACCGAACCAACCTTTTTTCACTGAGCCACTTGGTTTTGTACCGAACCGGCTGATTCCATAAAATTTGAACAAAGACATTGCAAACACAATTTAAAAAAAAAAAAAACAAAACAAAACAAAACAAAAAGAAAAACAAGAATTTTTGAGTGGGACAGTCTGATATTCAAGCCTATGGCCCCAATATTGCTACGCAATTCATGGCAATGTTAAATTTTTTAAGTAAAATTGGCATTCTCCTTTGTCTTTCATTTCATCATTTTACTTAAATTTTTAACAGTACCATGAAATGACTCAGGATGTTTGAGAGTGGTTCCGACCTCGTTGGATTTCATATGGAGAAAATAGAATTTTAAATCTCACTGAAAGTCCAGCAAACTTTACAACTTTTCAAGATTTAAGGATTTGGGGGATTGTAATGTTTCCATTGGATTTTGTCATGTACGAGGGTATGGAACTAGTATTTAATCAAGAGCACCAAACCCTCTATGTACTTTGATGTTAGTGCCATTGGTTGTCAAACTCCTCTATCATGACCCTACTGAAAATGTACCCATCACTCACAAAATCTTGACTTGGCATGCTATGTTTTTTCTATCTTATTTTAATGCTTAGAGGGTGATTTTGATGACAAAGATCCCAATATAGGAAATGATTTTGATGATATGTAGGTATTTGTTGTAGCATGATTTTTTTGGATGCTAGAGGCTATATCGACCCTATTTGTTGATGTATTTTCGATTCAAAGATAGATTGCACTCAATGCTATTTTGGTTATGTGCGCCCTTACATGCTATATAAGTGAGAACTTTGGCTTATTTGTGTATAAATGTTTGGATTCATATGGATGCACATGAATATATATGTTTTTCTTTAAAATTTGAATATTTATGTGTTTTTGGTTGATCAGCTTTTTGGTCCAATTTTTTTACCAGTGCTCACTGGTTCCCGATTCAGAGGGTTTTTCGGTTCAATCGTCGGTTCAGTTCCAATAGCATTGATTCAACCCTAGGGCGCTCCTGATGCTATGTAATTAATGGTGATGTTAAATTTTTTAAGTAAAATGACATTGAATTCAAGATGCAATATAATTTAATCAAATCTTTTCCTTGAAGGATGCTACAAGAAATCGTCTCACTCAAAATGAGGAGATGGAGGATCTCCTAGTGGATCATTTTCAAACCCTGTTTTCGGAACCTAATGAAGACCGATCGGAGGCAATCTAAAGAATAAGTAGTCACATTCCCCACCTGGTCAGTAGGGATCAGAACCTTGCTCTGATGAGGGTGGTGACTCTAGAGGAAATAGAGGAAGTTGTCAAAGGTATGGCCAGAAATAAAGCCCTAAGACCGAATGGCTTCACAGTAGAAATCTTCCAAGCTGCCTGGAGCTTCATTGGACGCGACATCCTAGACGTGGTAGAAGAATCGTGAAGAACCCAAAAGGTATACCCTGGTCTCAATTCCACTTTTATCTTGTTAATTCCTAAATTGACCCACTCAGAAAATCCCCAGGGTTTCAGACCTATAGCCTTATGTAATGTTATCTATAAAATCATCTCCACTACTAAGTTGCACGAAACGCCGAAACGTTTCGGAGTTTCCGAAATGGGTACGATTAGAAGCATCACCTCCCAAAAATGGAAACTTTGGCCGAAACGTCATATATGTATATGTATATGTGTATATGTATATGTATATATATATATATATATATATATATATATATATATATATAATTGAATAACACATTATCTTGCAAAAGAAAGGGAAGAAGACCCATAGATGACAATTTAGAAGGAAAAACAAGTCTATAATAACTCTAATAGATAATTACATGATGGTAGAGTTTCGACTGAGTTTCGGACAAGTTTCGGAGTTTCGGGTACGGGTACGGCCCGAAACATAAGTTTCCTTGAAGTTTCGTGCAACATAGCTCCACTATTATGGTGAAAGGGCTAAAACTTCTTTTGCCCAGCCTCATATCCCCAAAACAAACTAGCTTTGTCGAAGGACGACAAATTCTGGATGGAATTATCACCTCCCAAGGAGTTGCCCATTCTCTTAAACAACTAAAGTCTCCTGGAATGTTGATCAAGCTTGATTTATACAAAGCCTATGACCGCCTTAGCTGGCCTTATCTCCGCAATATCTTGAAGGCTTATGGTTTTGATTCCAAATGGATCAATTGGGTCTCCTCTCTCATCTCAACTCTGGTTTTTTCGATCTTGTTCAATGGATCCCCTTCCAAATCATTTAACACTTCTAGAGGTTTATATCAAGGAGATCCTCTATCTCCCTTTCTTTTGATCCTTGCGGCTGAGGGCCTGGGTGGGTATATCAAAGCTGCTTCCCAATCTTCCAAGCTTAAAGGCCTCTGTTTATGGGGTGATGACCTCCCTGTTACTCATCAGCAATTTGTGGATGATATCATGTTGTTTTGTAAAGTCTCCCTCCGTGAAGTTAGAAAGTTAAAAGATATCCTCTACGAGTTCATCCAAGCCTCTGGTACAATGATAATCAAACATTTTCTTTTTTAATACTCTGATTTCTACCCAATTCTTCTTAGCTCGATCCCTTGGTTTTAGAATTGAAACCCTGCCTATTAGATATTTGGGTATGCCCTTGGTCGTGAACTCCTTAAGAACTACTTGTTGGAAAGATCTTCTTTAGAAAATTCAATCAAAAACTGAGTGGTTGGGCCTTTAGAGCCTTAAATCTCGCTGGCAGAGTGATCCTATTAAAAACCATTTTACAATCCATCCCGATATACCAACTCTCGGGCATGGTTGCTCCCAAATCAATGTGTAATTCCATGACAGAGACCTTTAGGAATTTCTTGTGGAGGGATGCCCAGAAGGCTAAGAAATGGGCTCTAGTTTCCTGGGCCAATGTTATAAAACCCAAATTGGCAAGTGACTTAAGCCTCAGAGATCCGATGATCCTCAACCAAGTTCTGGGTGCTAAATTGTGGTGGAGATGGTTAAAGGGTGGCCCAGACTTGTGGAAGAATATATGGACCAGGAAATATAGAATGTCGACATCATCAAAAGGAAAATTAAGACACTTGGATACACCAAAGGGTTCTTCAACCTAGAATTTGGCATCAAATAATAGAGATCTCATCAGAAACCACATATTTTGGGAGATTAGGGATGGGAAAATTCCCTTTTTTGGCAAAATTCCTGGCAGCAAAGAGTGAAGTTATTTAGTAGACAGGACCTTGGAGTTATCTTCCTATATACGAACACCCAAAACTATATCTCGGTGAATCATTTATGGAGTCCCACCCAGAATGACCTGATGTGGAGAACTTGGAAAGGCCCACAGGATTGGATAAACCCACCAATAACCAATCAATGGCAAACACTAGAAAGAGAACTTCAATCCAGGAAAATCGCAAAACAGGAAGGCCCTAACATCCTTAGATGGGGGTACACTACCAAAGGAATGTTCAATGTGAGGGAAGCATACAAATTAGCAGTTGTTGAACCCCAAGACCACCACAGTCCCATATGGATAAGATATGGACAGCACACTTATGGCCAAAGGTTGCTCATTTCTTATGGCTAGTTTGTCAAAAAAGAATCCTCACTTGGGATCAATTACAGAAAGGAGGACTCCAAGGACCATCATACTATATTCTATGTGGTCTCCAGAATGAAGATCTTGAACACCTTTTGAATACATGTACCTTTGCTGACCAGTTATGGAGCAAGCTAGGTAGCCTCTTTGACCACCAGGACCGAGTTATAAACATCATCTCAAAATCTATTGAAAACTGGAGAAAAGGAATTTTCTCAAGCCTAGTTATGAATCGCGCTTGGAGGTTGTCAATTGGTTTTCTCCTCTAGGCTATCTAGAAAGAAAGAAACTGAAGAATCTTTAAAGATCAATGGATACCCTAGGAGGGAGTATGGAATGGGATTATACAGAATATTCAAGAAACAATTTTGGTTGATCAATGGCATCTGGAAGACTGGCAGGTTTCCCCTCATGAAGTTGGGATCCTCAACATCTGAACTTATCTCTGCAAATGATTGCTCCTCCTTCCTGGAAACTCGTGATTTCTCCTAGTCCCTTGCCTACCTATTATTTTGCTCCACCTGAAGGATTTATAAAGCTAAATTTTGATGGTGCCTCCAAAGGGAACCCTAGGGACGCAAGTTTTGGGGGCTTATTTAGAGACTCCCAACACTGCACCAGACTAATCTATGCAGCAGATTGTGGATATGCTAGCAATAATGAGGCAGAATTCAATGTTGTTCTGAAAGGCCTACTAATAGCTAAAAGGGAAGGTTTCAGGAAATTGGTGATAGAAGGTGACTCTAACTTAGTGATTGTGATCATTAAAAAATTGAATCATGGATCTAGTAGTGAGAAGATCAGTCACAGTTGGAGGACAACCCACTTGGTGCAAAACATAGGGGATCTTCTTCGCTGGTTTGAATACATCATTCCTTCCCATGTCAGGAGAGATGGAAACAAAGCAGCAAATTTTTTAGCTAATTGGGGTTGTTTAAATATTGGGAGGACATTGGATTCTCCTTGGCCTCCATGAGACCTTAGAGAAGAGATGGACATTCTGAAGCACATCTTGGATCATGATATTGGAAACAACAATGACCCTAACCAAGTCATGAACTAGAGACCCCCGATCGGGGTGAGAGCAACGAAATGGAGTCCTCAGGATCCATGCCATGGTTAGCATATCGAGAAGAAAGGAAAATGAGGGGTATTGTTTAGGCCCTCACACACTCGCCAACCTTTGCAAGGTGGTTATATGCATGCAAGGCATTAATGACGATCAAAGCGATTGGTGTGATACCTTACGCCTGTAATTTTATGCTGCGAGTCCGATTCGAGCCGTAGGCAATGTAATTAGTTTGGTTACAGGTTCAGTGGAAGTCTCAGGTGCGCTCTCAAAGGTCCCTTCCAAAGTGGGTCGACTGGGTACAATACCTCTCTACCGATATCCAATTGCCAACGTCTACAGGTCTGTTTTATTGATGAATTCTCCCTTTCCTACCCCTTTTTCTTAATTTCTTAAATGGGTCATTGAGAAAATGTTTCAGGTTAGAAAGACTATATTCCAGAAATTGTGGAAGCAAAGTGTTGGTTTTTCTGATGAGCAACCTCAATTTAGTCGAATTGTCTCTGTTAGTTATGATATTTTACTCTCCTAGACGGGGGGCATGTACTTGGGGTCTGTGCTCTGGCATTCAATTTGTATTCTATGCATGGGTGCTTGGGTTTTATTTCATGTCTTCTTGTTACTTTTGTTGGCCAGTAAGCGTAGAGATCCTCTGAGAGAGTATCCGTCGGAATGGACTCTGTGTTCGGTTCTTCGAAAGCTCAGGGAGTCATGGGTTGATGATTCTGACCTTTATCAGTACACCCATATCATATTCAATGGAAAATGTGTGTTTTATTGGCTTGTTGCTCATAGCTATATGGATTTCTTCTGTGATATACCTTCAAGTGTCAACTCCAGGTGCACACACCATGTCTGTAAGCTAGCCACCTGCAGTGTACCAAGGTTTGTTGGTTGTTATCTCAGTGCACCGATCCATTTTCGTGGCCAGCATAGTCATAGCATGGCGCCCTTCCTCTGGAAGAGGCTCCACGATGGGAGAGACTCAGGGTCGGACTTGTCGTGTGGGGCTTCGGTGTGAAGGCAGTCAACCCCAGACATGTTTTGTTCGAGGTCACAGTCGTAGATCAACCTCTGGTCTTGTACATGAAACGGCTTAGGCCTACCAGACTAACACTCAACCTCAAATCTGTCAGCTTATATCTGGGTGGGAAGCAGAACTAAATCAACAGGCAACTCAAGAAAATCTGGATGTTGAGGAATGGTTGGAGTTGGTACCAGACCCTAGTCATACCAAAGGTCAATCCTCTCAGTATAAACAGACCGTCTACTTGTATTGGCTCACGAAGAACATTGTGGCAAGAGCCCTCTCAACCCATGCAGCTAGTCCGGCCAAGATTGACCATGTTCTTCCAGAAATTCATAAAGAATTCCAACTTATCCAATTTTAGATTTAGCAACAGAATGCCCCCTCAGCCATATAGATAAGCATATTTTGTGTCACCCTCAAACGGAATTACGTAGCTCGAGCGCGAAAGATCTAGCTCCTATGGACTCTTCTGATGATTAGTAGTATGTCAAGTCTAGTGTGTTTTTCAATTTTTGTTAAGTATAAATGTAGGATGTGCAGACTTTGATACTATGTCTTAGATATTTAGATATTAGACGAGATAAGGATACTCAGACATATATAGCTCTAAAAGACAATCTTAAACTATTTTTCTTTTGGATGGCTTACAATGTGATACGATAGCCAACGGATTTGGTTTCCCACTAGGCGGATTGAGGCCACCTTACCATCTGATCATGGTGTAATCAGCCCTTTTTAATGAATGAATGAAGAAGGTCCTGCCAAGCTTAAGCTGCAATAGACTTAACAATTTTCAAGATATCAAGATTTGGGGGTTTGCAACATTTCCATTGGATTCTATCATGTATGAGGGTATGGAACTAGCATTTAATCAAAAGCACTAAGCCCTCTATTTACCTTGATCTTGGTGGCATTAGTTGTTGAACTCCTCTGTCATGACCCTAGTAAAAATGTACCATCACTCAAACAAAATCTCGATTTGACATGTGACACTTTCTCTATCTTATTTTAATGCTTAGAGGGTGATATTGATGATGAGGATCACAATATAGGCAATGATTTTGATGATATGTAGGTATTTGTTATAGCATTAATTTTTTTGGACTATAGAAGCCATCTACAGCCTCTTTGTTGATGCATTTTTGGTTCAAAGATGGATTGCACTTGTGCTATTTTGGTTATATGTAACCTTGCTATATATATGAGAAACTTTGCATGTTTGTGTATAATGGTTTCGATTCATATGGATGCACATGCATATCTATGTATTTATTTCAAATTTAGATATTTATGTATTTTTTGGTCCATTGATTATTTTTCCCGGTTTTGGGGTTGACCAATTTGATGACTAGTTTGGTTCTGATAACATTGGTTCATTGTCCATTGTTCATTTTCAGTTTTAACTTTTGAGTCTTGACTCTAGATACTGATGACCTCAAAGGAAGTCTTTGACTCGTCACTCTTTACTATTTTTGATTTTGAGTAATTTCAATTTACTCTTTTTTTTAAACTCGGAACAAAAATTTCAAGAGAAACGGTAACTTCGAAAGATCGGTTTCCACTACTACACCAAATACAACTATTTCGGAAATGCCACAAACGGGCCAGTTACAACATGTATCCAAAGACTTGAACCAATGCAACTATGGAAACGAATTGTTCGCCAAACCACTCGAGCTAAGATCCTTTGACTCTTATAAAAGGAGGACATGGGGTGGGTTTTGATCCACTTATGTGTGCACAGGTCACGAAACCATTTAATATGGTCTCTCTAGGTGCAACCATACGTTCGCCCACTACTTCAGGGTGCCCCCCATTACTCCAAGGAAGCCTTCATGGGAACTGAACCTTGTCCAATGGTAAAAAAACTCCGTACTTTCCACCATTGGATCCAGATGCCAACCCTTTTGGGTTGAAAAACAAGGGCATAGGGGTAGGCTTTGATCCATTTATGTGTGCACAGATCACGAAACCATTTAATATGGTCTATCTAGGTGAAACAATACGTTCGATCTAGTAATTTCAATTTACTATTTGAAGCGAACAAAGTTCCTTCTAAAAATTAATTACTCCAAAAGACTTGGAATATCAAATTATCCATTAAGGATATAAATATTATATTAAAATATATGAATAAGAATAGAATGAATGAGAATGATTTACAATGAGAATGAGAGGCTTGCTTATATACCAAGCAAGTGTCTCTTCATGAAGAGTCATGTCTCATTTAGACATGCCTCTTCAACCTAATTACTACTTAACTAATTATTATTTATGATTATTATCATTTACATTATATTTATATTATTTATATATTTTATTCATTACATTGCCTCCTTCCTCAAAAAGCTTTGTCCTCAAAGCTTGTCGATGAAAAAAGGCTTGATCTCTTTTTCGGCTTTGAAAGTCTTTCTCTCTTGGAACAGTCATCTTCGTCGATACAAGCTGATATGATCTTCTTAGTGACAAATAGAATTGTCACACTAAGAAGGGATCAGACCATCCCAAATTAATTTTCTATATAGTATTCTGATCACTGAAATTTTGTAACGACTTGTCAGCGTAAGACGGGATGGATGTTACGTCATTATTCTCTGAAACATTAATTTGTTGTCTTTGGTTTGAATGGTCCTGATACGTAGCTTGGTTGATTTGTCTACTCTTGTGATTCGAATGCCGATATAAAGTTTTTAGATTTTCTTTTGGTGAAGATGTTGTTGAATTGGTTATGGAACATTCACTTGGAATATCCATTTTCTGAACTGCAACATCTAAGTGTGTCGTTTCTTCAACTGATTTGTCTTCTTGAGTTGTCATATTCACTGGATCAGTATTCGTTCCCTTATTTTCAACTTGAACTGTTGTGACTGGAGATTTCGATACTTCTTCTTGAGTGACGTGTTCCAACTTATCTTTTAATGCTTTCTTATCCTCGTTAAGTTTCTTAGTTTGATTGAGCAGACTTTGATTATGGTTTCTCAGACGTAAAAATTCTTCGGTTTCTGATTTATCAACCTTATTTTCAGTGTTTTGAATCTTAAGATTTTCATCTTTTAGATCTTTGATTTGTTCTAATAATTTTTTATTAAGGTTCTGTAAATGCAAAGCTTCCTCTTCTTGTTCTAATAAGTGCTTCTTGAGTTCTTTCTTTGAGACCTTAGCCTTCTTCACTTGTGCAAGTAATTTTTTGATGTGGTCCTTGAGACGAGAATTTTCTTCGTCCTTTTCCATTATTTCTTTGTAATGCATATTACCCACAAGTCTAACATATTGTTGCTTAAGTATTGTGATTTCTTGTTTTACATCTCTTTGGAATTGTTTTTGTTCATTTCTTAGAGATTCCATTTCTTTTCACTTCTTTTATCTTCCTTTTTCTTTTTCTTTTTCAACAATTTATTTATTTTTTTCTATATATATATATATATATATTTAATTTTTATATGTTATATTCTCTCTCCTCTTTCTTCTTTTTTTCACTCTTTTAATAAAAAATTTATATAATAATAATTTTTTTTATATATATAATTATAAATTATATATATTATATAATTTTAATTTATATATATTATAAAATTATAATTATATAAAATTTATATATACTTTTTGAGACCCACTTTTCCTTTTATATGTAACTATATAAGGCTTATATAGTATCCTTTTTTATAATTATAATAATATTTTTTTCTCAAAAAAATTGAATGAGACATGACTCTTGGCACCCACGGTCACAATCTTTCACACCTTTTTTCTCCAATGTTATCAAAGTATCTTTTACTTTTAAAATACCATGGGCAATTACCATGGGTTGTTTCTAAAACCACCGGCTTCTCCACGTAAAAAGTTTTAAATATCACTTGGTATGAGATTTTGTATCCCTTTTGTTTTTTATTTTACTTTTAAAATACCATGGGCTATTTCCATGAGTTGTTTTTAAAACCTCCTGTAAAAAGTAATATTTACCTTTCACATAACAGCTTTTGTATCCCTGTTTTTTCTTTAACTTTTTAAAATACCATGGGCTATTACCATGGATTGTTTTCAAAACCACGAGCTTCTCCACGTAAAAAGTTTTAAATATACTTGGTATGAGATTTTGTATCCGTTTTGTTTTTTCTTTTACTTTTTTTTCCTTCTTCTTTTTTTAATTTATTTACTTATATTTTTTTTGGTTAATTTTTTTTTATGGCCAAAGGCCTAGAAAAATGGAGAAAAGGAGAAACTCCCAAATATTTAGCAAACAATAAATTTGACGAAGAGTCGGTAGCCAAAGACTTGGATCGGAAAACGAGCTCTGTGCACCGGTTAAGCAACCTAGAGGACCGAACTGCTCTGATACCAAATGAAGCGAACAAAGTTCCTTCTAAAAATTAATTACTCCAAAAGACTTGGAATATCAAATTATCCATTAAGGATATAAATATTATATTAAAATATATGAATAAGAATAGAATAAATGAGAATGATTTACAATGAGAATGAGAGACTTGCTTATATACCAAACAAGTGTCTCTTCATGAAGAGTCATGTCTCATTTAGACATGCCTCTTCAGCCTTATTACTACTTAACTAATTATTATTTATGATTATTATCATTTACATTATATTTATATTATTTATATATTTTATTCGTTACACTATTCCAGTCTTCAGACTTTAATATCTATTATTTTGCTTAGTACTAATTAAATTCTGAAATAATGAATGATGAATTTAAATCAATATATATTCTAGAATGATGAACGATGAATTTAAATCAATGTGGATTGTAGAATGATGAATTTAAATCAATTTATAATAAATTTTACTATTTCTATTTCATTGAACCATTTATGATGGATGAAACAATGTATTTCATTATTAAATCTGAATTTAAATCATGTTTATGATATATACACACAAACACCTTGAATCCCCTCATCTCTCCTATATTTCCCTAAAATTTGGGGGGTGCTCACACACACACACCCCCTGTGTGTCTCCCCGTCGCAGAAACTAAGTGGAACATTGATCCTCTGGTAATGAAAGTTGAAAATCTGGAATTGTATCCTACGGGTATATAGTCTGCAATTTTTCATCCTAGTGAAGTGCCTTGTTGATTTTGAGATTGCTGAAATTAGCTACATCATGTATTATGCCGAAATGAACCTACAGATTCACGCATAAAGCATTCAGTCCAATATTTGATATTGCAATGTTGTCGATGTTGCAACCAATGTTGCAAGAATTACAGCTTCATGAGAAACATCACAATTTCTGATGACGACTTGTCCAAAATGAAAACCTGGCCTTAAAAATCACAATGTTTTGTGTTTGTCGATTGTTGCCAATTTTTTAGGAATGATTATATTTTGTGCTTCCCTGATTTTTCCAACATCCCGAGTGTTTCAATTAGTGATTACACTTTGTAATTTTTTAAGTCTACCAACAGCTTGAATCTACATGACAACAGTTCAACAGTTAATCAGAAATTGCACAGACACATATGAACAACAAAAGGCAGCTCAAAATTGTATAGTGATTCCAAAATTCCATAGGGCAGCTCAAAAACTTTATGGCGACTCAAACTAATTATACAGCTGAATCAAATGATGGGAATTAAAATTAAAATCGTACCGCAACTGTGAATGGCAGTACAGCAAAGGAATTAAAATCAGAATTGTACGATCCTTATGAATAGCACTGTACGAATGGTAAAGTACTTGCACATTCTAAATCAGAACTGTACGATCCTTATGAATAGCACTGATTTTTAAATCTGATCTTTTAAGTTAGTCAGTCATGAGGTTTTTTAAGGAAGCACAAGGGTTTCTTATTTTTTAGAGATATAAATTTTCTTCAAAAGTAGTTATGCGGGTTTGTAATTTTTGTTGAAGTTATAAACATATTTATTTAAGTTACAAGGAAACATGGCCAATATCAATAATTTTAGGATGCCCAGGTCTCATAAATTAAATGGTGAAAAATTTCCTACTCAAACAAAAATCAAAAAAATTACAATCAGAATTGTACAGCAGCTATGAATAGCAATGTACGAATGGCAAAGGTCCCTGTTACCCACCCTTGTGAAAAAAATTCCCTGTTGTTTCAGCTTCTCAGCTACCAGCCCTATCATGATCCATATATAGCGAGCCTCAAATGCCTCTCATCCACTCTTCCTCAATGAAGGTGGGTCATCCATTGTGAGGTGCATTAACCATTTTTGAATTCAAGTGCTTTTATTTAATGTTTTGAGGCATTCTAGTATGGATCACAGGTTGAATTGCACGATAAATTGCTTTTAGTTATACACTTATTCTTATGCTTTGCCTTGTGGTTATCGCTTGCCCTAGTCTAGTGTGACATTCATGGAGGGGTACATATAAGAGGCTCTGATTGATGTTGTGAGTCCATGGTAATCCATACCTAACATTTTCCATCTCCCACGTGTATCCACATCCTGTCTTCGGGTTGAACAATATGCTAAGTGCAAAAGATTGGCAGGGATAATCAGAGTGTGTGGACAAAAGCCTAGCCTAAGCTCTACCCCTCATTAACGCTCGCTCAATCCCTGGCTCAAGCGTGATCTCTGTAAATGAAAGGAACTTTGGAATCTCCAATCCCCGATGAGCAAAAAATGCTTCATCTTCAATGGGTTAATGATGGATCAATTATTTATTCCCCACACCATGCTTCACACTACACAGTTTAACGGGGACAGCATGGTTTGGGTGACACTATTTGTTTGTGGACAACTTCCATTTATACCAGTTTAAGCCTATCAACCCAGTGCCAATTATGCTTTGTTCCCTCAAACTAGTTCTCTCTGCGAATCGTACATGGATTTTGTGGTCTAATCGGTAACACGAAAATGGAGCATAATTCCACTTTGATCTCTTTCTTCACTATTGGGTAAACTCCTATATGTCACCCTTGCCCAATAATGGCCATCATCCTGGATTTTTGGAGTAGAATCATGGATGTCATTGGGAAAGTTTAAGCTTCGTCACCACCCCCTCCCTTATATGTAGGGAGTGGCTCGCCTTTGAAGGAAGCACGACCCCATTTGGTAAAATTCTAGATCCGATACACCATTTGGGTGGGTGGTGATGAAAAAAACACACAAGAGGGGTCGTAAAAATAGGTCGAGGAAAAGGGTAACTCAAGTCCCATGATTGTTCCTTCTTCACATCATAACGCTAAAGGATGTTGTTAATTTCATAGCTGGTACAAGATGATAATACCCTCCATGAAGTAAACTACATGTCATATTTACACCTACTTATTGATGGGTCTGCCTAGGAATTGTTCCTCCCCTTAAGGCTGGAATCACCTAATAGTGCCTTGTGATAGCCCTCCCATACCTAAGCAAGGTACTTGTTTACAAGTCATAAGATAGGAAGACATTCAAAAATGATGCTCACATGAAGTACTTTGATGCCTTTAACATGGAATATGGCCCACTCTGACAGCGTGGTTTATGCACCTACGATGGTGATTTCACTTGATTCTATGAGCGTGTTGTTAGATTGTTGCTCCTAGGTACAACTGACATCCCTTAAGGAATTGTATGATGCTTTTCCAGCACTTCATACAAGACATCTAGCTTGACTAGATGACTCCACTAGGCACTTTGACCTAGGAAGTTGACCACTTATTCAGGAGTGTTGACCTTAGGATGCCCTAGCATAGTTCTTGATACTCTTCTCTTCTTCCAGGACCTTGAAAGTTGCCCCTCCAGAGCCAAGAAATTGCCTTGAGAGTTATACGCTAGAGTTGACAAGATGCCCCCAAGATAGCATTGCACCTACTTAATGGATGTTGCCCTGTTTTTAAGGATATTTGATGATAATGTTAACATAAACCCTCTGGAAGGGACGGTACACTTATGTGCATGATGACATCATGCCATACCTTTATGACATACCCTTCATGTTGCTCGAATTGCTGATGTGGATAGGCTTGTGGATGATCATTTATATGAGGGAACCTTGCTTGATGCTTAGACATCATTGATGAGGAGATGTGACCTTTTGGATGAGATGTACCCCTTTGAGTCATTTGTTGCACTTTTGATGAGAGAACTTTTGAAAGATGACATCACCCTTGGAGGTCTTCTAACTCAATGTGTGGGTTAACTGAGACTTATCTTTATGTTTTATCATTGAAATAGCTATCTTTGAGGGTCAGTTTGTGACCTATCCAACTTGCAATCATAATTAAATATCATTTTAGAGCTTTTAAACTTAATTTAGAGAAATTTGGCTTGTTTCCCCTCATTTATATAGAGGGAGGTTGAATTCTCTCAAATCAATGTCACACACTTGGAGATCAATGGACACTAGCTAGTCTAAACTCTCTTGTACACTATGGAGCACTAACGTAGTGAACTTTTTGGGGAGGATATTTCATTTAATGGATCTCTCTCTCGGATGATGATTGGTGATTCAATGATGGTTCAATTTACTGTAAGTCTCTTCTATCTTGTACTTCGTAAAGAATAAGGTTTTAATGAAATTTTCACCAATGTGTAGTTGACATTTTATGGCTCTAACACCTCCTTGAACAATTCATCCAATTTCTCTCGAGGCACCTCAGTGTAGCTTCTTCCCTTTCAATCTCCAAAGAAAATAGGTCACTAGGGTTTAAGGAATTGGAAAACACAAGTTTGTCTTTCTCCCTCTCCTTAAAATTACTTCCATTGGTCCTCTTCCATAGATTTATTCTCTTAGACTCCATTAGCCCTTGATTGAGAAAGGCGCTAGCCTTAACTCTTGTAGCAATCCCTTTTAATTAAAACATTAAATTTTTATCTTTTATTTTTTCTAGGGTAAATTAGGGTTAGGTTATAGCAAAATCTGCATTTTTCAGCATTATTATCCTTCAACCTCATTGTCCTTGGGCTAGTATTTGCATGCATCAAATTGAAAAAGTGAAAATATTGTTATACATGTCATTTTCAGCGATTAGGGTTTCTATTGATGTTATATGTGTTTTCAACCATTCAAAATTGTTTTATTTCTTCTCTCGTCTACTCATTAATTAGTCTTAAATTTATACTTATTTATCATAGATTTTGGAGTTGTTTTCTTATTGTTATAAAATATTTGCATGTAAATTGTTGATTGAAACCCCAGTTTATAACACCAAAATGTAATTCCTTGATTGTGTTTGGGTACCTATTTCAGCCTTTTTTGGTCTAATTAAGCCCTCTAGATTTAGCCATAGGGGCCTTTGAACACACTTTCTTAAAATTATCCCTTAAATCACTTGAAAGCCTAATCATTATATATTAATCCTTGGGTGAGTCTTTTTTAGGGCATTTAGCCTAAGTCCTTTTTGGATTATTTGATTCCTAAGATCTACTTAGGAAGCCTCCCGTGTGGGGATTGAATCCAACCATAGAAACAAGGGGACTAGTCATTGAGAATGCTACCTAATCCCATTGTTGCTCTCAATCTAGATTTCTTAGCAAGACTTTGCACTCAGGTGCTAGATTTTGCAATAATATTTTTGGTGTTATTGCCATGGAGGAGTTAAATCCTCCCCTTCAAAATCTACTCATTAATTAGTCTTAAATTTATAATTATTTATCATAGATTCTGGAGTTGTTTCTTATTATTATAAAATATTTGCCTGTTGTAAATTATTGATTGAAACCCTAGTTTATAACACCAAAATGTAATTCTTTGATTGGATGTCTTTGGGTGTACCTATTTCAGCCTTTTTTGGTCTAGTTAAGCCCTCTAGATTTAGCCTAAGTTGCATGAAACGCTGAAACGTTTTGGAGTTTCCGAAACGGGTACTCTTAGAAACTTCACCTCCAAAAAATGGAAACGTCGGCTGAAACGTTGTTTGAAACGCCATATACATATATATATATATATATATATATATATATATATATATATATAAATGAATAACACATTATCTTGCAAGAAAAAAGAGAATAAGACCCATAGATAACAATTTAGAAGGAAAAACAAGTCTATATTAACTCTCATAGATGATTACAAAATGGTCGAGTTTCGGTCAAGTTTCAGTCGAGTTTCAGAGTTTCGGGTACCGGTACGTCCCGAAATGTTGGGTCCCTAGAAGTTTCGTGCAACATAGGATTTAGCCATAGGGGCCTTTGAACACGCTTTCTTAAAATTATCCCTTAAATCACTTGAAACCCTAATCATTATATATTAATCCTTGGGTGAGTCTTTTTTAGGGCATTTAGCCTAAGTCCTTTTTGGATTATTTGATTCCTAAGATCTACTTAGGAAGCCTCCCTTGTGGGGACTGAATCCAACCATAGAAACAAGGGGAGTAGTCGTTAAGGTGACAATGCTACCTAATCCCATTGTTTCTCTCAATCTAGATTGCTTAGTAAGACTTTGCACTCAGGTGCTAGATTTTGCAATAATATTTTTGGTGTTGTTGCCATGGAGGAGTTAAATCCTCCCCTTCAAAATCCGAAGTCCATGCTTCAATTTCTCTTAATGAGTATATCTCAAAGACTAGATTAAATTGTTCATCTAGTGACTCTATTGGAAGAACGAAGTCTTAGTTCTTTATTGATTTTCAACATTTTGTGTTTATGGAGTGAAGCAAACATCTTTAAAAAGGCATTTAAAATTCACCCTGGCGACTCTACAACTTTGCGTTACGAAAACTACATGGGATAGAAAATGGTTCCTTGGGATGTGCATGAAATGTACCCTACTTTGGATGTTAAGGATATTCTAAGGTACTCTAACCATTATGGTATAGATTACATCAAATATGTTTCGAAATTTGATGGTGATCCTTCTTCAACCATTGACCATGTTGTAAGATTCCTAAAACACACTTCAAAAATGAATACGGTTCATGAAGATGCACACATATGAGATCGTTCATTGATTCTATTGAAGCATAACATAAGGAATGGAATAAGTATTTTTGTGATCCAAAAAGTATATCTTCCATTATAGTGTTTATTGAGAAATCTCTGAAGTGTTAGGGTCCAAGATCTCAAAGGTGTGAAAATACCAATGTTGCGTGACTCATACTCAGCAAATACTCGATTGTTATTGTTACCAACCACCTGTGGGTAGTATATATAGGAGAAAAAATTTCTCCTAGATGGTCCTTAGTCGGCAACCAGCGGCCCCTTATAGCTCCCAGATAGCTCGATGTGCCATTTTCTTCACCACCTAAGCCAACCATGTGGTCCCTTGACCGTCTGTTATGAATTTAAAAAGGTCAGTGATACCACCCCAAAAATGGCAACTACTTCCAGCATTGACTGTCCCAAGATGACCAAGAGTAAGAGACATTTGGTTAGTGTCTTCGTCCGCTTGAAATTAAATGATGATCCTAAACCATTACCTGAGAAATACAACAGATGGTTACCCAAATTAAAAGGCGATGCTACCATGAGTGCCAATGACTTTGTTGAAGAAATCTATTGGCACATATCCCCTAGAATGATTTTTGATGAAGATAGGCTCATGATGTTTTTTGCTTTATCACTTGAAGGACAAGCGAGAGAATGGTACCTTAGTCTTCCCCCAGCATGCAAAAGATTGACCAATTCGAGGACCTATTCATGAGAAGATGGTCATGCAATGGCCAAGGAACCTTCAACATTGAAAAAAATTTCAAATAACTAGGGGAAGGGAAGACATCCAGGGATATCCCCGACCATTTAATACCCCTCAACGCTAACATTTTTGACAAATTCATAGAAGTCGTCGGTGGCCACCTGACTTACGCATTAAAGGACAAGAAACCTTCCACATTAGCCAAGACTAAAGAGATAGCAATGGAAGTTGAAGAAAACTTACGAATCTCGAGAATGGATGCTAATGACCACCCTAAGGCCAAAGTTGAGGTCAAGAAGAAAAAATCTCAAGATCAACATCAAGAAACCCTTCTAGCCATCCTCAAAAAGATGGGAAGGCTTAGCAAAGAAGTGAACTCACGAGATAGGCTATTCATGAACAAAATCACTGCCTTGGAAAGGGCCCAAAAATCTAGCTACATTCCAAAATGAAAACCCTTACACAAAAAGCAGAATGAAGAAGACAAACCAAGCTCATCTCAAGTCCTGAACGCTTTGGCTCCAACTAATGTAGTGGAGCAAGATTCATCTTCCGAAGATGAGCAAAGTGAAAAGGATGAGAGTGATAATGAAAAGGCAAATGAGTAGGCTAACCTTGTAGAATCTGATGTCTTCAACATTTTGTTGGGAGGTTGATAACCTCATCCTCCCATTAGTGAGGTCACCTTTAAAGAGGAAGAAGAGGAGCCCATTCTTAATGTTGATGATAGTGGAAAATTCAAAGGGGTTCAATATGTGTGAAAGGACAACAATAAGGGCCCCACGACCTCTAAGGAACCCAACAAAAATGACTCATTGCCCAATCAAGCCTCTCCTAAAGATCCTCTCCCTAAAATTACCCCTAAAAAGGATCCCCCAACAAAGGCCAATCCAAAAAAGGATCCCCCAACAAAAGCCAATCCAAAAAAGCATCCCCCAAGGAAAGAGAACACCAAGAAGAAGGAAAAGGGCAAAGAGGTTTGACTTAACATTGACATAGAGACTACTATAGGGAAAATATCTATACCTGTTCCTTTGAAAGAGATAGCAAAACTTCCAGAGCAACAACAACAAATTAAGAAATCCTAGGTTTTGAGGAGGAAGAATTACCCGAAGACTTGCAAAACATTCACCTTCTTGATCTTAACCCTGGGTATGAGCCATTCATGCTTTGGCCATCAACGACCTCCTATTGCATAATATTGTAGAAATTTCTGTTTTCCCACCCCAGTTTTCAGTGTCACCTTATTTCTCCCATGTAGTTAAATGCCCTTTCCCATAACCATACATTTAACAAGCTGAAAAAAATAAATATTGCTAAAAACACAAATTCTGGAAATTTTACAGAATGCTGGAAATTGCAGAAATAAAAATCAGCAGTAATAAACAGCCATTAAAACACATTTAAACGCTCAGAGTTTTGGTCAATGTGACCCTGGAAAAACCCCCTACAACTCTTGGGGAAAACCAGTTCGAGAGCTCTTCTTTATTTTTGAAAATTGTCTTTTTACAGTGAGAAATTTTCAGCAAAAAATCAGCAAGCAAATTTACAACTTGTCTCTTTTCCCGTGCCTCACAGCAATATGGAAATTACAGCAAACAGGACAGCAATAAATGTTGTACGCCTCGATTTTCGTGCCCACTTTCAGCGTTAAATGCAGTTGTACGGACAGCATTAAATGCGTTGCACGGACTGTAATAAATGTGTTGTATGGCCCTCGTTTTGCGTGCAGAAAAATCAGCAAACTGCTCCTCGATTTTTGTGCAAACCACTCCTCAAAAATCGTGCCAAAATCTGCCTTTCACTGTGTGCTGAATCAGCTGTACGAATCTGCTCAACTGCTGCCTTGGAATGTGTGCCAAGCTGTTGTCTCCTTCTCCTCCCTGCTCAGAAATCTCTCTTGCTCTCTTGCTCTCCTTCTCCCAATATGCTCATGAAAGAATGAATGACATTTTCCTCATTTTCCTCCTTTAATCTAACCCCAAGTGACTTTTGGGTGATCCAAGTGACTTTTGGGTGATCCCTAAATCCAATGGCTGAAATAGATTGAGATCTAAGGCTAAGATTAAATGCTCATTTAAATCTCACTTTTTGTTTTTTAATTCACCCCACTTTAATAAAGACCCACTTAGTCATTTATTTCCAAAGTCACTTTTCCTTTCTAATTTTTCATTGACTTATAAAAGTCACTTTAAAATTAGACTTAGTAACTTTATCACTTAAAGTCACTTTTAAATTAGATTTAACTTTATAAAATTATAAAGTCACTTTAGGAGAAAAATTAAATTCTTTTGGGCACTTTTCCCTAGGCCAAAGATCAAAGCCTAAGGGAACCACCTGTCCTCCGGTACCAAATTTCAACACTCCCTCTTACCGAGGAAGGTGTTCCTCACCACACCCATCTTGTCTCTGAAGTAGACATGCTTGCCCCGTGGTAAGGCTTTGGTAAGAATATCTGCAACCTGCTCATCAGTGGAAATATACTCAAGCTTCACAGCTCCCTTCTAAACATAGTCTCTGATGAAATGATATCTGATCCCGATATGCTTTGACCTGTCATGAAATACTGGATTCTCCGTGAGTTTAAGGCAACTCTGATTATCACAGTAAATCACTGAAGGTCTCAACGGCTGACCAAATAAGCCAAACAACATCTTGCGAAGCCAGATAGCCTCACAACTAGCTAGACTAGCTGCCATATACTCTGCTTCTGCTGAACTCAGTGCTACTGACTGCTGCTTCTGGCTGAACCATGACACTACTGCTGAACCCAACCCAAAACAACACCCTGAAGTGCTCTTCCTATCAGAAGCACAACCTGCCCAATCAGAATCAGTGTATCCTGCCAATCTCACTCCATCTCCCTGCCTGTAGTCCAGACCATAATACATTGTCCCCTGCAAGTACCGCAAAATGTGTTTTGCAGCCACCCAGTGAACCTTCCTAGGCTCACACATAAACTGACTCATTGTGTTGACTGCAAAACAGATATCTGGTCTAGTGTTGACCAAATACATCAAGGAACCAATCAGCTGCCTGTACAATGTGGGATCCACCAACTCGGAATCCGAAGCATGAAGCTTCTTCCAGTTGGTGATCATCGGTGTCGACATGGGTCTACAATCCTCCATGTGGAATCTGCTAAGGATGTCCACAATATACTTCCCCTGCCCCAGGAAGAAATGCCCCTCCTCCTGCCACACCTCCAAGCCCAAAAAGTAATGCATCAAGCCGATGTCCTTAATCTCAAACTCCGTCGCAAGATCTCTCTTGCAGTGCTCTATGAGTCTCTCTGCACCTGTAATGACCAAGTCATCCACATACAGCACCAGAATGAGAGGCTCCTCACCAATCACAATAAAGTAAAGGTTCGGATCTGCCTCACTCTTTGTGAAACCCATCCCTTGCAAATATGTATCTATCCTGGAGTACCAAGCTCTTGGAGCTTGCTTCAGGCCATAAAGGGCCTTCTTCAGTCTGCACACATGGGACTCCTTCCCATGCACCTCAAAGCCCTGTGGCTGCTCAATGTACACCTCCTCCTGTATGAAGCCATTGAGAAATGCAGTCTTCACATCCATCTGGTGGATCTTCCAACCCATCTCTGCTGCTATCGATATAATGCAGCGGATCGAAGTATATCGAGCCACGGGAGCGAAGGTCTCCTCATAATCAACTCCCTCTACCTAGGAGAACCCTCTAGCCACAAACCTCGCTTTGAATTTCTCAATGCTACCATCTGCAGCATGGTTTACCTTGTAAAGCCATCTGGAAGTAACCACGGATTTGCCCTCAGGCCTCGGCACCACCTCCCAAACATCATTCTTCATGATAGAAGAATACTCCTCCTGCATGGCCTCTCTCCAGACCTGCTGGCTAGCTGCCTCCTCATAGCTAGAAGGCTCAGAGTCAAGGATGCTTGTAACCATCGCCATATAGCTACAAAACCTCTCAGGTGGTCTACTCTCTCTGACCGGCCTCTTCGACTCAGCAACAGATGTGGCATCTCTCAAGGTGTCCTAAAGCCACTTGGGCTTCCTCTTCCCTGAGCGCACTTCTCCCACCGGAGAATGAAACTCCTCCTCATCATCATCATCAGGAGCCTGAACTCCTGACTGTATGTCTGTTGTCCTCCTGCCTGCACCTGAACCTGTAGAAGCTGAGGTACCGTGTGAACTGTCCATCAGTGGACTCCCTAGTGAACTGCTCTGCATGCTGCCCGGAGCACCACCCCTCTGGCTCAGTGAGCCACTGCTCACTAACGGACCTGACATCCTCATAGATGTACCTCCTAATCCTCCTGATCCTCCTGATCCCTACCCACTGGATCCTTGCGACTGACTCAACTGCTGCTGAGGGTCTGGCTGATCCAGATACTCTAACTCTCGTGACCTCCTAAAGGCCCTGTCCTCCTCAAACTTCACATCCCGTCTGACAACAACTCTCCTCTGTGCAGGAATGTAAATCTGAAAGGCCTTTGAGGTCTCACTGTAGCCCACAAAGATACCCTTCTCTACGGTGGGCTTTAGTTTGGTCCTCTTCTCCTTGGGTATATAGGAGTATGTAATGCATCCAAAGATATGAAGATGACCAATATCAGGCTTCTTCCCAGAGAAAGCCTCCTCCGGAGTCATGTGCCCCAAGGCACGATGCGGACTCCTGTTCTGCAAGTAAACAGCTGTGTTGCAGGCCTCTGCCCACAAGAACAATGGCAACCCCTGATCATGTAACATGGCTTTGGCAGCCCCTATGATGGATCTATTCTTCCTCTCTGCAACTCCGTTCTGCTGGGGGTTGTAAGGAACAGTGAACTCCCTCCTAATGCCTGCCTCCGCACAATAGTCAACAAACTCTCCAAGGGTGTACTCTCCTCCATTGTTCGACCTCAAGGACTTGATCTTTCAACCTGTCTGTGTCTCCACAAGAGCTCTGAACTCCTGAAACCGCTTGAAGACCTCACTCTTGGTCTTCAAAAAATAAATCCAGGTGCTCCTGGAGTGATCATCAATGAATAAAACATAGTACTCATATCCACTCAAGGAAACATGAGACATCCGACCGCTCACATCGGAATGAATCAAATCAAGTATCCCATTCGCTCTGCTGTCACTGCTGGGAAAAGGGGATTTGGCAAACTTGCCCATCGCACAACCTCTACAAGTATCAAAGTGATCAATACTGAAATCTGGCACACCTGTAGTGATCTCCCGCAATGTCCTCAAGGCTCCATGATACATATGTCCCATCCTGCGGTGCCAAATCTCACACAGCTCAGAACTGCTAGCTCTGCTGTCGGTACTACTGCTCAATGCCAAAAGGGGTTGGAATGCAAACTTGTACACCTTTGCATGGCGTACACCTATCACTCTAGCTGAATCAGCTGGAGTGCCTCTGGGATACATCAACACCTGTCCTCCCCTGAACAGTACCTCATATCCTATGTCCTCCAAAGCTGAGACGGATATGAGGTTCTTCCTCATCCCTGGCACATAAAGAACATCTGACACTTTCAAGGGAGGTTTGGACTCCCTCTGAAATGTCAATGTCCCCACCCCGACTGCTCTAACAACTCTGTCATCACCGAGTACTACCTCAATATCAGTGCCACTCTCTGAAAGCTCTGAGAAGTACTCACGGACTCCTGTCATATGACGTGAAGCCCCACTGTCCACATACCAGATACCTGAAGATGCTCCGCTAATCGAGGGAAAAGCATGCTCCCTCTGAACTTGTGTGGCAGGTGATCCTGCACTAGAGGACTCACACGTAGTGAACGCAAACTCCCGGTCAAAACGACCTGCAAAGTCCTCAATCTTTGTTGACGCTGCCATGTCCTGGTTCTTCCCCTTCTTCTTCTTCTTCTCCGGACACACAACTACATAGTGTCCCATCTTTTGACAATTCCAACACTTCACCTTGGAATAGTCCTTCTGTGTGTTCCCCTGTTTACCTTTACCTTTGCCTTTGCCCCCACCACTGCTTGTGGAAGCCTGCTTCTTCCCTTTGCCTTTCTTGCCTCCTGCCACCAGTCCTACATCGTCATCCTGCTCAACTGGCTTGGCTGCCCCAAGCTGACATTTCCTGATCTCTGTCTGAATGCAATCATCCCAAAACCTCTCCCATGTGGGAAGGGTCTCACGTGCACAAACCCCATCAGCAAAGTTCAACCATGAACGGGGAAGGCCATTCACTGCAATCCGCACCAACTCAGTGGGTGGAATGGTCTCTCCAATCGCTGCCAACTCATCTCTCACATTAGTAATCTTTGTGAGATATCCCACTGCACTATCATTACCCATCTTAATGTTTTTCAGCTTCTCCTTCAGGACCATCTTCCGGTTCTCATTTGTACTCTGGTAGAGATTGGACAATGTTGTCCACATCTCATGGGCATTGCTCTTTCTTCTCACATGAGGAATACGATGGTCTTTGATTCCGTCTAGAATCAACCTCTTACCCTTATTGTTCTTCTTATTATACTCAGCCAACTGAGTAGCATCAGTAGGCACAACAACAGGGTTCTGTGTGGTATGCACCATGATATCCCAGACTTCTGTCTCCTCAAAGATACTCTGCATTCTCTCCTTCCAGACGCTGTAATTTGTATGCCCATCCAGCCTATCCTCCACCCTCAATCCCAATGACATCCTGTTGTCCTAAAACTGAAAAATAGCACTGTTGTAGTAAATATAAAACTGTTGTTTATGAAAAAATCAGCTTGCTGGAATTTTCTGAGTGAAAAATCAGCAGCTGTAACTTTTCCTTTTGCTGTCCCAAACTGCCCTTCAGCACTCAAGCTCCGATACCATGTAGAAATTTCTGTTTTCCCACCCCGGTTTTCAGTTTCACCTTATTTCTCTCATGTAGTTAAATGCCCTTTCCCATAACCATACATTTAACAAGCTGAAAAAATAAATATTGCTGAAAACACAAATTCTGGAAATTTTACAGAATGCTGGAAATTGCAGAAATAAAAATCAGCAGTAATAAACAGCCATTAAAACACATTTAAACACTCAATTTTTTGGTCAATGTGACCCTGGAAAAACCCCCTACAACTCTTGGGGAAACCAGTTCGAGAGCTCTTCTTTATTTCTGAAAATTGTCTTTTTACAGTGAGAAATTTTCAGCAAAAAATCAGCAAGCAAATTTACAACTTATCTCTTTTCCCGTGCCTCACAGCAATCTGGAAATTACAGCGAACAGGACAGCAATAAATGCTGTATGGCCTCCTCGATTTTCGTGCCCACTTTCAGCATTAAATGCAGTTGTACAAACAGCATTAAATGCGATGTACGGACTGCAATAAATGCGTTGTATGACCCTCGTTTTGCGTGCAGAAAAATCAGCGAACTGCTCCTCGATTTTTGTGCAAACCACTCCTCGAAAATCGTGCCAAAATCTGCCTTTCACTGTGTGCTGAATCAACTGTACAAATCTACTCAACTGCTGCCTTGGAATGTGTGCCAAGCTGTTGTCTCCTTCTCTTCCCTGCTCAGAAATCTCTCTAGCTCTCTTGCTCTCCTTCTCCCAATCTGCTCATAAAAGAATGAATGACCTTTTCCTCCTTTTCCTCCTTTAATCTAACCCCAAGTGACTTTTGGGTGATCCCTAAATCCAATGGCTGAAATAGATTGAGATCTAAGGCTGAGATTAAATGCTCATTCAAATCTCACTTTTAATTTTTTAATTCACCCCACTTTAATAAAGACCCACTTAGTCATTTATTTCCAAAGTCACTTTTCCTTTCTAATTTTTCATTGACTTATAAAAGTCACTTTAAAATTAGACTTAGTAACTTTATCACTTAAAGTCACTTTTAAATTAGATTTAACTTTATAAAATTATAAAGTCACTTTACGAGAAAAATTAAATTCTTTTGGACACTTTTCCCTAGGCCAAAGATCAAAGCCTAAGGGAACCACCTGTCCTCCGGTACCAAATTTCAACAAATATTATGTTAGACTTAGGAGCTTCCGCAAACATCATGCCTTTAAAAGTCATGAATAAATTGGGTCTTAACATCAATTGGCCACGTGATTTTAACTCTAAGCCCGTGGAGGTGGAAGGTCTCATAAAGGACCTTAAGGCTTCTTTGGCTAGGAACCCTGATATATCACTTCTCATGGATGTTGTGGTCATAGACATCCCTGATGTGTGGGGTATTCTCTTATCAAGGAAATGGGGAGCCACTGTTGGAGGTTATCTCCAAACGGACTTGTCATACGCCACTATCCCACAATCTGATGGAACTCCCTTCATACTTTATAGAGAGCCTACTTTTCTCATGTGATTAAGCAAGGACCAATCCCCTGCTACGAGACACATGAGATCGAGAAGCCTTCTCCCATTCTCCCTTCACAAAAAGTTCATATTCTCAAATGACCGAATCACAAAACAAGCAAAAAGTGGAATCCTAAAAAAGAATATGAGGCCGGGGACTTGGTCTTGGTCAATGAATCCCTAACGCCTGTCAAGATCCACGGGAAAGTTGGGGAGGACTATTATTACATTGCTAAACTCAACGACGAACCATGGCCACAACCAATCAAGTTAAGTTGTAGCACCCTTTTCCTTGACACTTGACATTGCACCATATGCACGTAAGAGTAGGATGCATTGCATGCTGATTTTTGCATTAGAACTAACATCATATGATATTTCTCATGGTAGATTAGCTGCATTTAGATCAAATTTGCATATTTTTACTTTTCTGTTGATTTTAAAATTTACGACCTAACACTAAGCATGGGTGATCATAAGACACCATAGAAACATGTTGCCCCGTGTGTTAGTCTTTGATATGTGCAGGTAACAGGTCTGCGGTAACCAAGAGATTATTGGTGTTCTCATGACCTCCCGTTCGAGTAGCTTCGCCCACTTGCCTGAGAGCTCATGTCCCAGTTGGAGCCAAATGTTACCCACCACCTGTAGGCAATATATATAGGAGAATTTTTTTTCTCCTAGATGGTCCTCAGCCGGCAACCCCTTGTAACCCCCAGATCGAAGTGCCATTTTCTCCGCCACCTGAGCCAGCCATGTGATCCCTCGCCCATCTATTATGAATGCATGTTTGAAGATGGGCCTTCCTGTTGAGAAAGCTAGGGAATTATGATTAGGAGATTTCTCTTTGATGATAATTGCTTGTGAATGCCTTTTACTTCTTTAGATTAGGATCCTCTTTTGGTTAGATTATTATAGTGTTCTTTCTTCATCAAACAGCTACCAAAGCATAAATAATAAAGAAACAAGAGACATAGAATATAGGAGATCAGTCAGGGCCAAAACCTCTCCAACTTGAGAGGAAAACCCAAACCTAGACCCTTGACCAAGAATCCTCCAAGACCAAGTCAACCATTGAATCAAAGTAGTTTCTTCCTTGACTTCAACTTCGACCTTAGCAACACTCTTACTGCAACTTCGTCCTTCCTTTTGACAACTTCGGCTCACCTACAATTTCTGCAACTTTTCGACCACAACTTCAAAAACCCTAGATCATATGAGAGAGAAGATAATGGAGAGATCTATTTCCCTTTGCCTTCGCTATGCCTCCTTCTCTTTCTTGGTGAGTTTGTCCTTCAAACTAGACCTTGTTGACCCCACTCTTTAATACTTTGATGTGACTGCAATTCAACCTTTCTGCAACAGATTGAAACCCTAGATCTCTTCACACGTGTGGAGAGAAGTGATCCAAAACTGACCCAAAAACTTCGATCTTCTTGTCTTCTTTTCGTCCTCCTTTATTTCGCACTTTCTTCCTCTTGTTGTTGCTCAAATCACAAGTGTGAAGTGTCTCCGTGAGGGAGGTCGAATGCCTCCTTATATAGGCTTCTTGATCATGACTTTAGGCCGACTTCATAGTTTTAAAACTCCGACTCGGCCAAGGGTCGACTCCGACTCCGACTCCGACTCTGTATCGACTCGGCCGACTCGATCTCAATGACTCGGTCGTTGTAAAAAATACATTAAATATTTATTTTTTATAAAAACACATAATTTTAAAGATTTTCATTCATGTTTCCAAACACACAGCATTAGAATATAGATAGAACACAACATATGATCAAAGTAGGCTCATGAATATATCCATTATATCAAAGTGGCACCCAGTGCATTGTCCAATACATAACGATGATGATATAGAGATCA
Organism: Pinus tabuliformis; assembly: GCA_031772625.1. Taxonomy (NCBI): domain Eukaryota; kingdom Viridiplantae; phylum Streptophyta; class Pinopsida; order Pinales; family Pinaceae; genus Pinus; species Pinus tabuliformis. The sequence continues at coordinate 142,264,443 of CM062813.1, forward strand.
AAACAAAAACACATAACCAAGGAGGCTATAAATGGCCTCTACAACAAAAGTCTATGACCAGTACTACTGGCTACTGCTAGAGTTGCCAACATCATCTGGCTCAGTGTTACTTGGGAGCAGGAGCGAAAGTGGCGAGCGAGAGCAAAAGTGGGAGCGGGAGAGACATTTTCAGAAGCTCCTGGTTTGGGAGCAAATCCCAGAGGAGTTCGACAACCAATGTCACTAACATCAAGGTGCATAGAGGGATTGGTGCTCTTGATTAAATACGAGTTCCATACCCTAATACATGACAACATTCAATGGAAACATTGCAATCCTCCAATCCTGAAATCCTAAAAAACTGATAAGTCTGCTGGATTTTGAATGAAATCTAAAATTCTACTTTCTCCATATGAAATCCAATGAGGTCGAAACCACTCTCAAACATCTTGAGTCATTTCATGGTAATGTTAAAAATTTAAGTAAAAGGATGAAAATGAAGATTAAGGAGAATGTCACTTTTACTTTAAGAATTTAACATTACCATGAAATTTGAATAGCATATCAATAGTAGAGAGCATTTGAGTGTGTAAATAGGGTTTGGGAGGGGGAAATGGACCCCAAATAACATTTAACTAATTCATAAAACACATTGGAGTCCAAACCAATCAGCAAACACCTTAAAAAATCATTAAAAAATTGTTAAATCGTTGTTTTACTGGGGTTACAAGCCGTTGTTTGTGACTCGGCCGAGTCAGTATGGAAACGGCCGAGTTGGCCGAGTCATCGCTGACTCGACCAAACGAGTCGTTTCTTCTACCGAGTCACTCCTGAGGGCAACAAAACGGATCAATTCGAAACGGCCGAATTTTAAAACTATGGACTATCAACTGCCCTAATCATGCTATGCCAGCTTGGTCACGCTAGTCCAAGTGCATCATCTCGCTAATAATGTGGGGAAATGAACAAATTGTTGTAGGTGTTGAGGGTGCCCATGGCATGGAATGATGCTCAAATACATGATGGAGTTCCATGGCTCTCAACACATCCCTTATAAAAGTCAATATGATCCTTTGGTGGGTTTGGGCCCTAGTTAAGTTACACAGTTCATGATGAAACCGCTTGCCAATTACATATAAGGTTCAATGTGCTTCCTCGCCATTAGGTACAATAATTCATTAGTGCATCTAAGTGAACCAAGCTTGTCAATCAAGGGCCCAGATGAGACTTCATAATGGGTTTCCTTTCCAAATTTGGGGCTTTAAGCATGTAAGAGTGTTACATCCCTAGGTAGGAGCGGCTAATAAACAACCCTATTAGGTGTTCCTATCTCCTAAAGAGAAAGACAGGTCCAACGTACGTCCTTCAATCGATAGGGGTCATGTGAATGATGATGAGGTGGAAAGGGACACACAAGTCTCAAAGCCAAATGTTATGGGTTCAAGGACGGTAATGATGAGGGAGGTCCACATATTTAGGTATATACATGTAGGAGTGAGCAATTGTGGATACATGAGTTACCCCGCCCTTTGTTTTTCCACCGTTCTTCTTTTGCCTTTTTCCTTTTCTTGATTTTTCTTTGTATTACTGCTCGAGGCTCCGGGAGATAAGAGCATGCTATGTATGATATAAGCAATTATTACCCCCTTAAGATGGGGCAGTTCATCGGCCGCCAAGGGTCGGGACGTGTATGGGTTCCTTAATGATGTGGAGGCACTCATAACAAGCCTAGGAACCAAGGAGATGGACATAATGAAGGGGTAGAGCTCATGTTTGGATTTTGCCCAATTGCTAATATATTGTCTCGACCATCTTTTGCATTTTATAATATTCTTTTCTTTTGTTTCTTGCTTGTGGCCATGATATGCTTTTAACGTTTTTTTAGTTGCATCAACCTCCAGGGCGACATTTCCAGGATCGACCCAAACATGTGGACAAGGGAAGGGGGTGTACCATGTTGGAAATACTGGGGGGGTGAATCAGTGTTTCTTAGCAATTAGCACTTAATCTTTTTTAGAGCATTAGTTAATCTTCAGCAGTATTACAATTATTTAGTAAATCAGTAAACAATAATGCAGAAAGATAACGACAGTCAGCACAAGATTTTACGTGGAAGACCCCCTTTCGGTCAAAAACCACTGAACGTTTTTCTAATAAGTTCTTTAATCTTCAGTCCCAACTGAAAAGAAAGCTACAACATCCTAGAACTGGAGAAAAGCATTCTTCTCTAGCTCCCACTGGAAGGACAGCCCAACGCCCTGGTTTTATCAACAGTGTGCTGAAAAGATGCCCCAACACCCTAGCAAGCCATAACTCACCCAGCATCACCCTACCACCCTGAAGTGTTCACAGGACCCAACCTGAAGGTGACTTCATTCACCTGCCTAGCATCACCCTACCACCCTATAATGACAAAAATTAAATACAAAAGTGTGGACTCTCGTACCAGGGACAACGATCCACATTACAATGATATTTCAATGATTTTCTTTGACTGACCAGTAACACAAGGAACTAAAACCCTTGTCCTAACAAACCAAGAACCCTTGTCCCAACTACAAACCAAAGCCCTTTTCCCAAAACAAATTTGCCTTCTTCAACTCTAGGCAATGACACAAATTTTTTAAAAACTTTGGGCTCCCGAATTGGGCACAATGGCCCAATTACAATGATGTACAATGCTTGGCATACAAATGACTCTAGGACTAAATATTTACAAGACAATGGGATACTTCTATTGATTTTTTATTGTTGTAATGCTTTTGTTCAACTTCATTGCATCACTTCTTGTGCTTCTAACTCCATTGGTCCACTGCCTATCCCTTGTGCTTACATTCCTCTTTGATATAAAAGTGTTGTCCTGAACTGTTGTAGGTGCTCTCACAGTTGGAGGATGTTTGGAGAAGGTTTGTACCTGCAATTTAAGATATACCCAAACGAAAATGCAAATAATCCCTTTAACCAGAAAAATCACTTACCTTTGCCTACAAAAGAGGGTTAGTGCAGCAATAATAAATTGACTACAATGATGTTGCAATATAAAACATACCTGTGATCTTATCCAAACCTCATTGCCTTGAATGATGATGCTAATAACAAAGTGTACCCTGGAATAGATATGATGATTTGATAAGTTTATTTAAGTCCTTTCGTCCTTAATGATTGTTCCCTTTCAGATTATTATAGCCTTGTGATGAGATATCATTGTTGGTAACATTCCTTAACACTTAATGTCCAGGATTCAACTTGCTTAGCTTGACTGAAAATGAGGTTGGCTTCAATGACTCATATATGCATTGACGTAGGCCTATTGTTGGGTTGACTTCACAATGTGTAACAGCCCTTTTATCTCGAACCAGACTTCGAGATGATATCAATCCAGTTCTTGTAGTAGCCTTCCAATAAGCCTTGTTGATTGAGGTCGAGACTCCTCAGAGCTATCACCCAAAATGTCGCTATTCTGTGAAGAGGTTATATGAAGCTTGGACTAGCAGAATTTAGAGTATTCGGATGACTGCGAAAATGAGACTTAATTCTAGGTCAACCTTTGCTCATTTGGATGTCCAAAATAATGTTTCCACAAGGATTTTAGACTAGCAGCAAAAGAACATCAAGCGGATCTCAAATCCCAACCAAAAATACAAAAGAACAAATCAGATTTATGCCTAATGTATGCCCTAACTTCACTCCCAAAACAAGTTGTAACTTCACTCTTCCTGAAAGATTAATTTTGCATTAATATTGACCACAAAAAGGACGTAAATCATTCCATCATGTGTATGCCATGAATAGACAAGTTTTTAGTGACCATCAGCTAAACATGAGGAACCCTAACCCTCTCTGTTGATATCTCTGCTACTTCTAAATCACGGAACCTTCTATTTGTTGCACAAAACGAATCCCAACCAGCTGTAATGATAAACCTAGAAATTAGATCCCAAACGCAAACAAAACTTAGTCAAAAAAGAAAAACTTGTCACCAAAACCCGCTCTTCAAATTTTCGCTGGCTCCACAGCGGTCATATTATTTCAGAGTAATCTCCTAAAGATATTTGTTGAAGTTCACATGTTGGATGATGATTTAGGTGTCCTTTTATAGATTTTTAGAGGGCTTCTAAGGATGAGTCGTTAGAGGACTTTAGAAGGGACTTTCTTTATGAACGTTAGAGGAAACCTTTAGGAGCTCTTTAAAAAAAAAAATTAACATATTTTGCTTTAAGATAATGTTAATTCATTAATAAGTAAAAATGATTTGTTTATGCCCTAAGGAAGGATTAGGCTTTTAGGAAGTATATGGGCACCTAGAAGCCTATCAACCTTTCTCGGTCATGATCTCTCCACTAAACTAGGTAGAAAACCCTTAATTCTAAATTTTAAGTGCCCAAAACCAATGGAAGTTTTCCAAGTCACCACCCTGTGGGGTTTTATCCCATAAAGTGGGGTCTTCAATGTGAAAAATCCTTGAAATGCAGCCACTGGAATTAATTTTCCTAATTGATTAACAGTTTATTAATTTTCTGATGAATATCGAATTAATCACGTTGCAATTTCTTCACCAAATAAAATATTGTGGAAGCAAAAATAGGAACTGAGAAATGCTAGCACACACACATAAAAATTAACCCAATTATTTTTGGACAAAAGTCCCCAAAAAAACCCAATGTGGGAAAATTGGTGTAGCAATGAGGGTTTTTTACTATTATGCAGGAGTGAAAATCTGAGTACTAATGGATGCCCAACACTGGCAATCCACTACAAGAGAAATACTGGCAAAATCTCGGTTACAGGCTCCCATTGAAAAACTAGTCATCCAACCCTTGCGCAGATTGATCTTTCTATACTCACGCGATTCGCGCAACTGTACTGGGAAAATCTGTGTGATCCTCGCAGTTGTACTAGGAAAACCCGCGTGACTTTAATCTGCGAATTCTCGAAAGAATTTGTGCACGCCTTGCAACTGTATCAGGAGATCTCGCGCAGCCTTCTCTTCTGACACTTCCGAAACTGGAAAACTTCCTCCGAATTCACTATCTCTGCCCCTCTGACATTTGCTACTTGATCTCTAACTCAATATCTCCTGCTAATCACCTACACTGGAGAATCAAACCTCTTCTTATAATCTCCAATTGGGACTCCAACGGCCACGATTAAAACTTAATCGATGGTTGAGATCATCTCCAAGTCGATCCATGTGAGTTTCTAGATAATTCACACCTTTCTCAATTAATTCCTATTAATTAACCGCTTTTCCTAAATTAGACATGAAATTTTTAATTATGGTCAATTAATTTAACTGAGCCATCTCTAGGTGGAATTTCCATAAACGATTTATAAGTTTTGGAGAACTCTTATGTTTTAGCCTCTCCACCAAGTCTCAAGACTAGAACACCATCTGATGCTACAAAAACTAGGACTCCCTCTTAGCGAGAAGGTGTTCTCTTCAACTAGTGTTGCACAGTTGCACAATACCCTGTCTCTGCAACATCCTCCCATACACGTTGTTGATGTCTGACAACTATAGTTTCAACTTTCTACCACTATCCACCAACCACTGACTGTAGTTGAACCACGCTACATCTGTGCTTCTGTTGACACTAAACTGTACATCATGTACTACTGCCAACTCTGCATTTGCACTGCAATCCAACTATCACTCCCTCTCACTGTTGTTGTTGCTGCTGCAACTCTCTTGAGTCTTTGACTAGTATGATCACATGTTGCAATTGTCTCTTGAGTCTCTGACTACTATGATCACATGTTGCAACTGTCCACTAGGAAATTTGCATTGTCGTTGACTCTGCTACGTAGCCTCCTACTCTATTGTCAACATTGTTCTGTGCTCCTCAGCATCTGACTGCTACTAGTCTGCAATTGTCACTCTACAATCTAACTACATCAACTGACATTGATCCTCCTGCTACTGAATATTGTGGGCCCCTGTAACAAAGGTATTGATCCAAGAGGAAACACTTACCCGATGTTAAATACTTGTCTGATGCTCTCCTCGAAGAATCTTACCCAGCCCTGTAACTCTTGATCTACTCATACTATTGTTGCTACTACTCTATTGTTATCTTTGCATTGTTGTTGCAACTACTACAATAATGAGTCTAATCTCCTCAAATCCTGAAGCAATGGCTTTCATAGGGTTGCCCGCTCTGAAGTTAGACTTCCTCTGAGTCTCATCTCCTTGTGGGAAATCTCTTCCTCCTGGCAACTCATACTATCCTCCTACATTGAAAACTAAACTACATAGCTCTGTGTTGGGACTCTTTTGGCTGGAATTGCACTTGCATCCTGCAACTGGGCAATTCGCACTGCCCATGTCACTGCAACTAGTTCTGCAAATGTCACTCGAGTACTAACTGCAATTAGCTATGCAGTTGTCATCTGAATAACTGATTACACCTGCCGACACTCAACCTGCTACTATGATATTGAGGGCCATTGTAGCAGAGATGATGGTCCCGCAGCAACAAACTATAACTAATTTGATTGATCTCCTTGTTGCAACTACACTGGACCCTGCCCATCTAGCACACTGGAATCTCATACTCCACCTGGATCTGGTGCCCCATAATCTCCTTTTGAGCCTTGTCCCTTATAGGGAAACTGCTTCACTTTGCAACTCGCATTAGACAACTTGCACTTCCTCCAGCACCTGTCTCCAACAACTGGAAGTTGATTTGCTACCCAGATCTGCATTCTAGCTAACTCGTACGACCTCTTCTGGCAATCTCGTACGTCCATCTCTGGAACGCTGCAAATCCATGAAACTCAAATAACTGAAGACTAGAAATCTCCTTCTCCTCCATGCTTGGCCACCTACTTTGTAATTCACACTCCCTTCTAGAATGCGCAAAACTGCTACTACTGACTCGCTTTGCCTTCAACTTCTCTCTGAGACTACTCGCTCAACATTCCAGATGTCCTTTCCTGGAAACTGGCACACGAACTGCAATCTTAGCAACTCGAACTCGCTAGCCTGGAAACTCGCACGGCCTTCTGCAATTGGAAATCAAGTACTTCCTTCAAAAAATTGAGTCTGAAAGCCATCTGAGAAAAAATCCCTTTAAGTGTGTGGAATTTCTCTTCCACCCGGCGTTGATTCTGCTCTAGCAAACTGTTGCAAAACCCTTCTACGCCCAGACAAGAAATCTGCTTAGCGAAAAAACTGAGTTGTTGTTGCTCTCTCTACCTACTGGAATCACTATTCCAGACAAGTTGAATTTCCCTGCAACTAGAAAATCAAACCTTTGCCCCGCAATTCGCACTGCCTGGCTAGGCACTGCAAAGCCCCAGAAATTTGTCCTGCTGCTCACTCTGAACAGTGAATTTTCCTTTCTTCGCCTCTAAGCTTCCAGTGCATCAAAGATGCTCTTAAACCATGTGGAAATTCCTTTAAATGCAGCAACTGGAATTCATTCTCCTAACTGATTAACAGCTTAGTAATCTTTTGATTAATACGAATTAATGATGTTGCAATTTCTTCACCAAATAAAATACTGCGGAAGCAAAAATAGGAATTGAGAAATGTTAGCACACACATAGAAATTGACAATTATTTTTGGACAAAAGTCCCCAAAAAAACCCAATGTGAGAAAATCGGTGCAGCAGTGAGGGCTTTTTATTATTATGCAACAATGAAAATATGAGTACAACTAGATGCCCAACATTGGCAATCCACTGCAAGAGAAATACTAGCAAAATCCCGACTACAGGCTCCCTCTAAACAACTAGTCATCCAACCCGTGTGCAAGCCTTTTTGCGCTTTCACTGTGTTGACCACTACGTGTCAACTACCCATAGCAGTACACCCCCTTTTCTTCGCAAAAGGGATAGCGCCATATCGACATGTCCGTGCCATTCAACAGTCATCATCGACCTGATCATGTTATGTTGTAAACCCAGTCTGCATGTGTAAATTGTAAATAATCTTAGCAGATATGAATCATGTATGTAAATTTCCTAGGTGGACCTAATTTTTTAGTGATAATCTACGTTCCGGAAGGTTTTTTGTCTCACCAATCCATGATCGGCAGAGTTTTCCTTCAGCCTAACCCCAAAGCCGGAATGAATTTTGTCATTAAAATCTTAGGGGAATCCTACTGTGTTGATCTGCTAGGTTATATTTGGTCGCAGAACTGGGTGGTCTATGAGGGTCTATGTCAAATGGGTTTTCCCCTTTCGGATGTAAAATTGTAAAATTCATGATGTAAAGTGTCTTGAGGGTTAGAAAATGTTTTAATCCTCTCATAAGTACTAAGTCCTAGGTCCTAGGTGATTTTTCCAAAGGCTAAGTTCAAGGATCCAAAAATAAAAATTAAAAAAAATATAAATAAATAAATTAAATTAAAAAATAAACAAAAAATTTTGAAAAATAAAATAAAATAATAAGTCAAAGTTTTGAGTAAATAAATGCAAGATTTTAAAATTTTTAATATATTAAAATGCATTTAAAAATTCGACGGATGAGATTAAAAGAAATCTTGATCCTCATCGATGGTCGAGATTAATTTGACATGGATCAATCGAACTAGCCGTTGGGAATTTTTACTTTATATAGGGTGCTAGGGGTCATTTGAGATCAGATTAGATCTGAGAGTCCGGTGCTAAAGAAAGCTCTCTTGTAGTCATTTTTGTGCAATAAAGAAAGACTTCGGGGTTGAAATCTTGCTGGTGTTACTCTTCTCGAAATACTATAAGATGTTTTATTTTTCTACATAATTTTATTTTCAGCTATTGATTTTAGCTTGATGAAAATTGATTCAGGCACAAGTATCTTGTCTGATCTCTAGGGTTTGAATGATATTTTAGATCCTGAAATATAATGGCAGGTATCTCCATTTGATCTGGATTTCACAATCGTCTTTTCCCTCTATGTTAATGGTTGATTCTAAGCTGTGCAGGAAATCTTAGTTTTGAGTTTACCAGGCGTTAGGGGAAGTTCTCGGCTGAACTAGCCAACTCCCGGATTGCATTTTCTGAAAGAGCCCAGCTAGTTTTAATTTCGGGCTTATCATTTGAAATTTTTTATGAATGCATGCAAGGTTTTCTGAAGTATCTCACATTAAACTTATATTATGAAAATGTTACTGTGGATTATTGACAAATCTGGCTAATAAAGAGTCGAAAATCTGTAAATATTGTAAATTTTTAGCTGGTTTTAGGGTTTTCAGTTTTCTTTCTTGCACATTTTACCTCTCGGTGTTCTGTTTTTGCATTTTTCAGGTTGCAGGTACAGATTTTAGAAATTTTTCAGGGTTTTCCATCAAGGAATCTGATCAGGGGGGTTTGAAGCAGGAAAAATTTAAAGGTTTCAGTTTCTCTGCCACTCAAGGAAATTTTTTACTTTCTGAAAGAAAAGCTCAAATTTTTATATGATGTCCGTATCAGCAAATTTTTTTTTAGCTGCTCATACCTACGTCCCTCCGCCTGTCTCTACGTTGGCCATTCCTTCACCTAGCCACAAGTCCCTCCAGGATCCAAGTTTTCTCCTCAAACTGCAAAACGAATTAGCAAACACGTTGCACAAATCATTTTCTTCTCATCTGTGTATCCAAACCCTCACACGTTGCCATACCCACGCAGTATTCACGCTAGTTGCTCCATTAAACCCTTGTTATGTCATTGCCTACGTGTTGCTACTCCAACGTCCTCAGCCCACGTCCATCATACGCATCATCAACCTGCAGCCATCTCATCGATACCCTATCCACATCCCCTCTTCCTATGCGTACCACTCCTATACGTTTCCTGCTCATCCACGTAGCCCCCATCTCTTATTCCGCTGCCATATGAGCTCCTTTCTGCAAAATTTAGATGCCAGCCACCTTCGCATTCTCCTGCAAAGCAAAAAAAAATCAAAACGCAGCACCATACTTCTGCCACAAAACATTGCCACAGCTTGCTGCATGCATTTCTCTTTCACATGCTTCTCACCTTCGAATGCCAGAGCTCTATTTTGCTGTTGTCAAAGACCTGTGTTCCTCCTGTACACACACACAATACGATCACCATTTTTTTATGCGTGGGTAAAAGTTAGTATAGATTAGAACGTATTGAGATTTTAATTTAGCGTACTTTCTTTGTTCATATTAGATTTTAATTTTTTTAGTTAGATTTTAGTTTTATTTTATTTTGATTTTAATTTCAAAACTTTACAATTTCATAAAAAATAATAATAATAATAATAAATAAAATAATAAAAATTAATAAACCATAAAAATCGATTTTCATTTTTTGTTATATTTTTTGCGTTTTATTTAGTTTAGATTTCGTATAGTTAGGGTTTAGTTTAGATTTTAATTTTAGTTTTGTTTTATTCATATAATATAAAAAATATGTATATATATAAAATCCTAAAAATCAGAAATCGTTTAAAAAAAAAAATCATAAAAGTTAAAAAGGGATCCTTTTTTATTTCTTTTAGAATCTTAGTTCTTCTATTTTGATTTTAAAAAATAAAAAAGGTTTAGATTAGATTTTAGGTTTTTTTTATTTTTTAGATTTTAAATTTTAGTTTTAGATTGGTTTAGTTTTGCTCAAATTTTGACTTTAAAAATAACAAAATAAATAAATATATTAAAAAAAAAAATCAAAATTTTTTTTTGAAAAAGTCTAATTAAAATTTGGAAATTCTTTTTCTGAAGTCTCCTCTGTTGTGGTGAAGTTAAACGTGCTTAAAATGTTTATATCTGGAGATTAACTATTTGAAATATGGTCAGCATTTAAGTTTCCAGGTTGTTTAAAGCATTTGTTTTTTTAGAAATTTAATTGCTAGATTATCGTTTAAAGCATTGTGCATTTGTTGAACATCTTATATTTTGCTTATAAATGATTGTTAATCGTGGAATTATAAAGTTCAAATTTCTGCAGCTTTCGATAAACAATCGTTTAATCATTAGATCATAAGGCATTAGTCTATTAACTTAGTAAAATCAATTAAGTGCTTGTTCCCCCTCGTGTCTCCCAACCCAACTGGTCCTCAATTGGTCATCCATTTTCCCATAGGGTCTACCTCCCTTAGCCGCGGGAGACAGGCTTAAACGGAGAGATTGGGGATTAGGGTGACAGCCCCCGGTCTGAGCGTTGTCGTGACAATCTGTGCGACAACATTTTTTGGCGCCGATGCCGGGGATACTTTATTCTCAGTGTTTCAACGACTTTTCATCATTCATCGTTCATCTTTCTATCATTCGTTTGAGCCGGCAACGCCAACATTTTTTGGCGCCGTTGCCGAGGACAGAGTTTTTTCTGTCCTTGGTTTATTCGACATTCATATTCTCATTTCTCATCATTCTTTCATCTTTCCCATCTTGCATTTGAGCTGGCAGATTCAACATTTTTTGGCATCATTTGGATCTTTTTCATCACCTTATATTTTGTCATATCAGCAACTTCTCTTCGATTTGTTTCTTGTTTGGGTGGCGACTCCATTTTCTTATTTTTCCCAGACAAGAAGCCTCCATCATATCTACTTGTTGGTTGCTTTTTGGATCCTAGAATTAGATTCATTGTTCAAGTGGCGACTCCACTTCTTTCATCTATTGATTTTCTTGAGCAGAGATCTCGTTCTATCATCCATTTGGTCCCTCGTTATTCATCATGGATTATTCGTTTAAACCATGTCATTTTACTGATGACCTCCATGATATTCCGGAAGTGGCCATTTCTAAATTACCTTTGTTCTCAAGTGGTGATTCAGTCGCTGTTAAAAGACATCTAGGCTTGTTTACTCGTATAATGATCATATATTGTAGACCCCCTCAATATAATCATGAAAATGTCAAAATGCGTCTTTTTGTCTTTTCTTTAGAGGGTGATGCTTTGAATTGGTTTAACAATTGTCCTAAGGATTCTTTCACTTCTTTACAAGACATTGTCAATGCTTTTAAAGATAGATATGGTCATCCAGATAGCTCGCCTTGTGCCCCTAAAGTTGTGCAACAGAATGAAAGTAATCTTATGAAAGGTTCAGCTGTCGGTGAAAGATTCCAAGACAATTCTTCATATCAGAATGTGCCATCCCCCTGTACCATTGCAGATCAAATCCATGATAATGGAAAAGTAGAGACAAATGACAATGAAAAAGAAGATCAAAGCAAATTATACAAGAACTAATGCTGCTGGTAAAAAATATGGAGATCAATCAAACTAATTATGCCAATGATGTGAGAACTTTATGCACCCACCTGGAAAAACGTAATAGGGAGATGGAGATCATGCAAAATCAGCATACTAAGGAAATTGAGGCCATGAAGATTAATCATGACACAGAAATTAGTTTTATGCAAAGCAAGTTGTCAGGCTTAGAGGAAAATATGACGACCATGAAAGCTAATCATGATAGAGAAATTAATTCTATGCAAGACAAGTTGTTAACTATGGATGAAGAAATGACTATCATGACGTTCGATCATAATAATCAGTTAGCTACCATGCAAGCAAATCATAAGGAAGAGATAAACTCTATGCAGCATTGCTTGATGACCATAAAGGAAAAAGACGATAAAGTAATAAAAGATATGGAATCTAATCAGATATGTCTTCAGAAAAAGTTATTGACCATGGAAGAAGACCATGCCAGGGAAATCAGTGCTATAAAGGTTGAATACTCTAGTCAGATAGATGCCATCAAAATACAGGTTCAGAAATTTCAACAATGGTCAGAAGATGAAAGAAACCAGGGAACGTCAATAGATCAGGAGCCTCCTTATCTGTTACAGCAAGCTCCATCATATTATGAGGTCCTTTGTTCCATTGAAAAGTGGATAATTGAAGGTGACATGGTTAATCCACCAGTCATAGAAGATCAAGTTATAACTCATGGCACCTGTGAGACTGATCCATAATCCTTGGCAGCGCAGATGCAGAATGAATAAAGACATGTCACGCATATCTTACATGCTTCATCTGAGAGCTTTTAAGCATAAAGTTCCACGTCATCAGTAATACAGCCTAACAGGAAGAAAAAGCGCAAGAGGAAGAAAATGAGAAGAAGAATTGATGCATCAGACGGCCGCAAGCAGCTTGATTTTCATATGGGAAAAAGTCCTACCATCTGCAGAATTGGACATGGCACATCCGACAAGCAGCCGACAGATTTGCCTGAAAGCAGGAAAATGCTCAATATACACTATATTGAACACAGCTAATGCCATGGGGCATCCTCTGTATTTCTAACCTTACTCCTTGTTTTTCAGCATTTTCATTTTTGTTTTAGGATTAGATTTACTTTTCTAGATAGTTAATAAATGAAGAGCTTATATCTTTCATGTGCTTAATATTATATGATGATTTTTTGGACAGACGCTACTTAAATTTTGTTGTGTGTTGCATGGATGCAGATTCTAAATTCTCACATTCCTACAGTGCAGCAACATGTCCCCAAGTAGAGCCAGATGTTGACCACTACGTGTCAACTACCCATAGCAGATACACCCCCTTTTCTTCGCAAAAGGGATAGCACCTGATCGACATGTCCGTGCCATTCGACAGTGATCGTCGACCTGATCATGTTATGTTGTAAACCGAGTCTGCATGTGTAAATTGTAAATAATCTTAGCAGATATGAGTCATGTATGTAAATTGCCTAGGTGGACCTAACTTTTTAGTGATAATCTACGTTTCGGAAGGTTTTTTGTCTCACCGATCCATGATCGGCAGAGTTTTCCTTCAACCTAACCCCAAAGCCAGAATGAATTTTGTCATTAAAATCTTAGGGGAATCCTAGTGTGTTGATCTGCTAGGTTATATTTGGTCGCAGAACTAGGTGGTCTATGAGGGTCTATGTCAAATGGGTTTTTCCCCTTTGGATGTAAAATTGTAAAAGTCATGATGTAAAGTGTTTTGAGGGTTAGGAAATGTTTTAATCCCCTCATAAGTCCTAAGTCCTAGGTCCTAGGTGATTTTTCCAAAGGCTAAGTTCGAGGATCCAAAAATAAAAATTAAAAAATAAATAAAAAATTTTGAAAAATAAAATAAAATAATAATAAGTCAAAGTTTTGAGTAAATAAATGCAAGATTTTAAATTTTTAATATATTAAAATGCATTTAAAAATTCGACAGATGAGATTAAAAGAAATCTTGATCCTCATCGACGATCGAGATTAGTTTGACATGGATCACTCGAACTAGCCGTTGGGAATTTTTCCTTTAAATAGGGTGTTAGGGGTCATTTGAAATCAGATTAGATCTGAGAGTCTGGTGCTAAAAAAAGCTCTCTTGTAGTCATTTTTGTGCAATAAAGAAAGATTTTGGGGTTGAAATCTCGCTGGTGTTACTCTTCTCGAAATGCTGTAAGATGTTTTATTTTTCTGCATAATTTTATTTTCAGCTATTGATTTTAGCTTGATGAAGATTGATTCAGGAACAGGTATCTTGTCTGATCTCTAAGGTTTGAATGATAGTTTAGATCCTGAAATATAATGGCAGGTGTCTCCATTTGATCTGGATTTCACAATCGTTTTTTCCCTCTATGTTAATGGTTGATTCTAAGCTGTGCAGGAAATCTTAGTTTTGAGTTTACCGGGCTTTAGTGGAAGTTCTCGGCTGAACTAGCCAACTCCCGAATTGCATTTTCTGAAAGAGCCAACCTAGTTTTAATTCTGGGCTTATCATCTGAAATTTTTTATGAATGCATGCAGGGTTTTCTGAAGTATCTCACATTAAACTTATATTCTGAAAATATTACTGTGGATTATTGACAAATCTGGCTGATAAAGAGTCGAAAATCTGTAAATACTATAAATTTTTAGCTGGTTTTAGGGTTTTCAATTTTCTTTCTTACACATTTTACCTCTCGGTGTTCTGTTTTTGCATTTTTCAGGTTGCAGGTACAAACTTTAGAAATTTTTCAGGGTTTTCCATCAGGCAATCTGATCAGGGGGTTTCCATTAGGCAATTTGAAGCAGGAAAAATTTAAAGGTTTCAGTTTCTCTGCCGCTCAAGGAAATTTTTTATTTTCTGAAAGAAAAGCTCAAATTTTTATATGTTGTCCGTATCAGCAAAAAAATTTTTAGGTGCTCATACCTACGTCCCTCCGCCTGTCTCTACGCTGGCCATTCCTTCACCTAGCCGCAAGTCCCTCCAGGATCCAAGATTTCTCCTCAAACTGCAAAATGAATTAGCAAACCCGCTGCACAAATCATTTTCTTCTCATATGTGTATCCAAACCCTCACACGTTGCCATACACACGCAGTATTCACACTAGTTGCTCCATTAAACCCTTGCTACGTCATTGCCTATGTGTTGCTACTCCAACGTCCTCAGCCCACGTCCATTCTACGCATCATCAACCTGCAGCCATCTCATCGATACCCTATCCACATCCCCTCTTCCTATGCGTACCACTCATGTACGTATCCTGCTCATCCACGTAGCCCCCATCTCTTATTCCGCTGCCATATGAGCTCCTTTCTGCAAAATTTAGATGCCAGCCACCTTCGCATTCTCCTGCAAAGCAAAAAAAAAATCAAAACGCAACACCATACTTCTGCCACAAAACATTGCCACAGCTTCCTGCGTGCATTTCTCTTTCACGTGCTTCTCACCTTCGAATGCCAGAGCTCCATTTTGTTGTTGTCGAAGACCTGCGTTCCTCCTGTACACACACAATACGATCACCATTTTTTTATGCGTGGGTAAAAGTTAGTATAGATTAGAACGTATTGAGATTTTAATTTAGCGCACTTTCTTTGTTCATATTAGATTTTAATTTTTGTAGTTAAATTTTAGTTTTATTTTATTTTGATTTTAATTTCAGAACTTTACAATTTCATTAAAAATAATAATAATAATAATAATAAATAAAATAATAAAAATTAATAAACCATAAAAATCGATTTTCATTTTTTGTTATATTTTTTGCGTTTTATTTAGTTTAGATTTCATATAGTTAGGGTTTAGTTTAGATTTTAATTTTAGTTTTGTTGTATTCAAAAAATAATAATAATAATAATAAAATAAAAATATTTAAAAAATCATAAAAATCATAAATCGTTTAAAAAAAAAAGGTTCCTTTTTTATTTCTTTTAGAATCTTAGTTCTTCTATTTTGATTTTAAAAAATAAAAAAGGTTTAGATTAGATTTTAGGTTTTTTTTATTTTTTAGATTTTAAATTTTAGTTTTAGATTGGTTTAGTTTTGTTCAAATTTTGACTTTAAAAATAACAAAATAAATAAATATATTAAAAAAAAAAAAAAAGCAAATTTTTTTTTTGAAAAAGTCTAATTAAAATTTGGATTTTCTTTTTCTAAAGTCTCCTCTGTTCTGGTGAAGTTAAACGTGCTTAAAATGTTTATATCTGGAGATTAACTATTTGAAATATGGTCAGCATTTAAGAATCCAGGTTGTTTAAAGCATTTATTTTTTTAGAAATTTAATTGCTAGATTATCGTTTAAAGCATTGTGCATTTGTTGAACATCTTATATTTTGCTTATAAATGATTGTTAATCATGGAATTATAAGGTTCATATTTTTGCAGCTTTTGATAAGCAATCGTTTAATCATTAGATCCATAAGACACAGGTCTATTAACTTAGTAAAATCAATTAAGTGCTTGTTCCCCCTCGTGTCTCCCAACCCAACTGGTCCTCAGTTGGTCATCCATTTTCCCATAGGGTCTACCCCCCTTAGCCGTAGGAGACAGGGTTAAACGGAGAGATCGGGGATTAGTTTGACAGCCCTCGGTCTGAGCGTTGTCGTGACAATCTGTGCGACAACACACTGTTGATCTTTGTGTACGCGCGCAATTTGTGAGACTGTGCTCGGAAAATCTGTGTGATCCTCGCCACTGTATTGGGAAAACCCGTGCAACCCTAATCTACAACTTCTCAGAAGAATCTGTGCACGCCTTGCGATTGTATCAAGAGATCTTGTGCGGCCTTCTCTTCTAACTCTTCTAGAACTAGAAACCTTCCTCCAAATTCTCACTGTCTCTGCCCCTCTGACACTTGCTACTCGATCTCTGACTCTATCTCTCTTACTAATCCCCTGTATTGGAGAATCAAACTATCCAAATCACTGAGATATCCGCTAGTTTATTCTCCATCTATCCATCGACCTCTTCTTATAATCTCTAGTTGGGACTCCAACACCCATGATTAAAACTTAGTCGATGGTTGAGATTGTCTCCAAGTCGACCCGTGCGTGTTTCTAGATATTCACACATTTCTCAATTAATTCCTATTAGTTAACCACTTTTCCTAAGTTAGACTTAGGATATTTTTAATTATGGTCAATTAAATTAATTGAGACATCTTTAGGTGGAATTTCCAGAAACGATTTTTGTGTTCTGCAGAACTCCTATGTTTTAGCTATAGTACCAATGTTGCACGAATCGGGGACGTTTTTTGGAAGCGGTGACGCGGAAGCATCATTTTCCAAAAATCTAGGAAGCGAAGCGTCTGCTATATATATATATATATATATATATATATATACTCAAAACAAACATCCCAAATACCAAATTAGTTGTAGAAGACATGAAAACATGCATTTTTTTGCATAAATCAAGATAGATATGGCATCCATGGTTCCATTGTAGTTACTAGCATGTACATCAACCATCTATATTCTAGCAATTACAAACATACATCAACTTTTTAAGCATATTATAAACATAAAACATTTAAGCATATTATAAAACATAAAACATAGAGCATATTATGATTTATCTAGCAAGTGAGCAACTGTCAACATTTGTCGTGTCCAAAATTCAAATAATAATGTTTACAAAATATGTCACTTGGTCACCGCTAAGACAAAAAAGGTTCAAAATTCAAATTCACAAGCCTCCAAGCTCCTCCTCCTTCTCCTAGCTCCTCCTCCTTCACTCCTCCAAGCTCTCCTCTCTTCTCCTCTCCTCTCTTCTCTTCTCTTCTCCTCTCCTCTCTTCTCTTCTCTTCTCTTCTCTTCTCCAACTCTCATAAACTCAAAGTGAGCAAATGAGGAATGAATGGGGGCTTTATTCCCTTCATTCCTCACCCTAACCTCACCCTAACCCAAGGTGGACCCACCCCCTTTATGCCAAATCCGCTAAAATTATTAAAAAAAAAAAAACGCATTTCTTCCCTTCGCGCGGCGCTTTTCCGGAATCGTACGGAACTGTACAAGAAGCGTACGCTTCACCCTCCGAAGCGCCATGCTTCGTACAGCCGAAGCGTCGTACAAAGCGCGCTTCGGAGATTCGGAAGCGCACTTCGGAGGAAAGCTTTGGAAATTTCCAAGAAACGTCCAAAACAGGCGGAACCGCGCTTCCGAATTTTGGAGTCGCGCTTCCGAGGACGCTTCCTGTACGAATCCGTACGGGACGCGCTTCGAGCCTTAGAACCGGTTTGGGGGGGGGGGGGGGGGCGCACTTCTTGCAACATTGAGCTATACCAAATTTCAAAACTAGAACACCATCTGGTGCTACAAAAACTAACATTCAATTCAAATGCAAATATCTCTCAAACTGTGAAGAACTATGTGGCATGCCACATACCACTAGAAACATCTTTTCGAGGAGAATCTATCTTGAAGGATTTCAATGCAAGAAACCACAAATTTTCATGTCAAATTTGCCGAAGAATATCGGGGTAGCTCCTAGTGCCGCTAGGGTTGACATCAATGACAACCACCTATCAACATATATCAGTGCCTTGTGGGCCCAATGTTCATGTGGACCTAGAGAGGGAAGATGATGCAATAGGGCTTGTAATGTGCGGAGGGGAGTGAAAAATGTGAAATGGGAAAATAGGACCGCGCTACCAAAATCAAGGTTTCCCACATAGTGCCCTTCCTGAAGCTATAAGCCAATAGGGGAGATCCCATGGTACTAAGATTCAAGATTAACCCCCCAATTAAGGTGAGGGAGCAAGACTACATTCAAAACCCTCCCTTCTTTCAAGTCACCCAATAATCCATGCCCAAAGTGCCAAAGGAAAAACAAGCATAAACACCTGATTGCACAATGAAAAACATACCTTAGGATTGGATGTCCCACCTTCAAACATATGCTCTCGACAGATGGGCAAGGGACATATGACTGGCTCAGAGAGTGAAGATCAAATGGCACAATATATCGGCTACACTAGTGGTTATCAAGGGTTGTTGGTTGTCGGCTGAAGACAACTCTGGGAGAAAAATTATCCCATGGGGTCACCCACTTTTGGAAGGTAACACAACCTGTTGAAGATCATAACCTTGTTATTACCTAGGTTGACCATCATCTACCTAAGGTTATAAAAAAGAGCTAAGGCATCCAACTGTCTCTGTAAGCCCTCTAAAGATGAGGATAGAAGGACCACATCGTCAACAAAATGCAGGATGGATATCACAACTTGGTGGAGGAGGCACCCATTATTGTTCAGGATATGTTCATGAAGAAAGGCCTCCAACTCATTAATATAAATCCCAAACAATGTGGAGACTAGAAGGAAACCTTATTTAACCTCAATGGCACTCCTAATGAAACTAGACACCTCGTGAACAATGTGAAGACAACCAAGGATCGACTCATATAGGCACATGATGGTAGTTAGCAGGGTCTAGGGGATGCCAATGCCTCTAAACCTTTGGAACAAAGCTTCTCATGGGACAAAATCAGAATCTTTCTGAAAGTCTACAAAGCAGCACTAGACTTTCGAAAAGCGGTGTTGTGCCTCCTCAATGGTGGCTCAGAGAGTAGTGAATATGTGATCAACAGTTTAATCAATATGTCAAAATCTGACCTACCCCTTAGCTCTATGGTTTCTCTACTCAAGCTCACTAGTGAGCATCATATGCAGAGTCATAGCATAAAGCATTGGGAACATGTGACCCACAATGATCATCCTATAGTTGTTGATATTTGAGCTAGGGCACAATTTGCATATCAGGTGATTGATGTGATGTGACCATATTGATGGAAAACCTGTACAAACCAAATGGTTTAAGAGATCAACTAAGTGAGAAACCATAACAAAATCACTTTGCCTGGAAACCCTCCTCGTTTGCTACTTTGTTATTGTTCATAATCCAAGTGGCCCCTTCGATGTCTCTCTCTAAGAATAAGAAGCAAGAAGAGGGCAAGTAGGTAACTTGAATCTAGGGCTACCCTGGAATATCATAGTGAGTGTATATGTGAGAGGACATGGATGATGGATCTAGGGTGAAGGTTGGATGGGAGAGGATAGTGGCACGATAGGATAGTGCATCAGAACTTAGAAGTGGTTAAGACAGAAAATGGTTGAATGTTGATGGGAAGACCAAAAGTTATAGTGTTTTTTCATTGGATGTATGGGATCAACCAAGTCTCCCTTGAGAAGGTATGAATGGATCCATGGTGATGACAAACATCATCCACTACTAACCCTATAAGATCCACCTAGTACTTTCACTGTTACATGCTCCAATATAACTTCGAGACAAGTCACTAGAAATCTTCCTAGGGTTTACAAGAGAGACTATATCTAAAAACAAAGTAAAGAGAATGCACCCACACCACTAGATTAGTAAATTTGCACTTAATACATTCAACAAATAAATCCACAATACTTGGAGAGACCACTTAAGAAATTATTGTTCATTAATAAACCCTAGCCATGAAAATCAAAGAATTTACAAAAAAATCAGATAAATCATCTCCTCAATGGGACACATTAGCCTTCCATCCATCACACCAAATTCAAGACAAAAGTACTCCAACAAATTTTCAAAAATGCTAAGGGATTTCTCCCCCAATCCGACCATGAGAAAATAATGTGGAAGTGCATCTTTATTTACAAGAGATGCTTAACTTTCTTTACATTAAAATAATGATTTTTTAGGTAAAATTCCCTAATCTAGCCTATGGAGGGGCAAAAATATCTCTTCTTTAATTGATTAATCTAAAATACCAGCAATGTGGGCTATCTAAGCCACATGTGTAGTAATCTAGCCCAAACAACCCCCAAAAGAGAAGGGCATCCCCATCAATGATGGAAAAACAGGGTTTCAACTTTCAACATGTAGCATCCAGTGTTTGAAGGCCCTCCAAAGGTGAATTTTGCCACAAGAAATGCACGCAAGACCTCGTACCTTTTCTTCAACTCTTCTCCTCAGTGTGGATGTGGGCTTCCAAAGTGATTGCTCAGCCTCAATGGTGGGTCTCCTCCAGAAATCATGCCAATAATACTCCCTAAGTCCTCCTTCAAAGGTGAATGTATGGATCTTCAACATGACAAACATTCTCCCAATGGTGGACATATAATTAAATCAACCAATACTAAGGCTTACATAAGTCAACCCTGAGCCTTGTATACATAGGTCAGCTCAAGTAAACCCTACCAAATTCTATTTCAAATTTGCACATGTATATTTTCGTCAACCTTACTCATTTCTACAAAATCATCACTCTCTTGACAACAATGTTGTAGAGTCAAATCACACATCTAATCACCTTTAATCAATATGATCCCATTTCCCATTTTCAACACTTGCTCTTATGCTTTATAGATGAGAGAAGATTAGATAAGTTTATTAATGTCCAACCAATAACCACAAAAGTAGGACAACGGGACCGCTAAGTAAAACAATGTCATTACAACGAAAAAGTACCAAAAAGTCTCCTATGCAAAAGTACCAAATGGCAAGATGCAAAAGTAAATTAAACTAAGGTAGAGTAGATAATGAAATCTAAGTTGAAGCATGAACATCCCTCAACCCAAGCACAAAAATCTGCTTTGGGGTAGACATGTATAGGACGAGGAGAAGATCCGTGAACAAGAAGAATCAGAAGTAATGAGGTAGGTTCACTATTGAAAAGGTAATGACCTTTTCTACAACTATTTTCACCTATATTAAACTTGGAATTCCCTTTAGAAATAGGATAGACAATGATTCCAAAAATTTTGTACCTGGACAAAAATTTCCATATGACCTTTTACATTTGATTATTCCCTGTGAGAACAATAATATGTGCAATCTCGAGTTGCAGAGCTAACTGGCATCTGAACTCTTAAATGTCCAAGACAACCTTGTAATTTGATCTCCTACGTGCAATCTCGAGTTACAGAGCTAACTAGCATCTAAACCTTTAAAGGTCCAAGACAACCTTGTAATTAGATCTCCAAAACATGTCATCTTAATTCTTGACTATTCCAATTCAAAATAGCCTTTGAAGACACTTTCAATAAAGTGGGATCCTTTGGCACTTCAAAATAAAAGCCACATCTTTAAGGGGTTCAAGTAAAAAATGGATTAGCTACATATTATATAGTTACTGAAGACAAGGCCCCATCTTGATATGTGACCAAACGAACCTTCAAAGGCAATAGAGTAAAACAAGGTTGAAGACAATATTCAAAATTGTAATAGGATTCTATAATGTTAGGGTTTAAACATGAAACAAACCTTCTTCTAGGGTACTAACAATTGCATCCTTCATGATAGCACTCTTGATCCCAACTGTACCATCAAGCCTAAATGAAAATTCAGTATCCCTACCACCAAAATCTTTTGGGGAAGAAGTTTTCAAGTACAATGTAGCCTAAAGTCCAATCTTTCTAAGTACCAACTCTTTAAATTCGTCATGAACCTCCTCACACATGTATAATAAGAGATCCTTGTTTTCAAAAGCATTCCCTCTAACCAAAGTTACACCTAGTGGAATTGTAATGTCCTCTTCAAATTGAGAATTAATGAGAGACGAAGTAGAGCCTATCAATCTCTGTACGCTATAATCCTCAATAAAGGGGAAAACCCAGAATACTCAATGTTTGGGCGTGTTTTGGGGCAACTGGGCAAAGAAACCCAAAATTGGGGTTTAAAGTAAAATTTACTCAATCAATTAAGAATAAGAGACCCCTCCCGGAAATCTATAAATACAAGAGGGTTGAATTCATTTTGGGGTATCAAGTGTGGATCAAATCATTTGATCTCTTGAGCTAGAGCTCTGAGGGTTTTAAGACCCCTTCTTACCAATCAATTTTAGAGGTGCAAGATTCCACCCTAGTTGATCAATCTCTTGCATCTTTATCTGCCTATTTGTTTTGACACGAGGTTTCTCTTCCTACAATACCAACAAGTCCTTATATCTTAAAGCAAGTCGAGTTTTTCTAAGTTTGGGCAAATCATTAAATCACTATGAAGCGGACCACAACCCCTAAGCTATACGAATTTTTGAGGCCAAAATATAATCCTGGGCAATGAATTTCTCTCTTTGTCTAAGACCGAAACTCTGATGTGTCTACTTGTGAGTTGGTTTGGAGTCAAATTGTAGCTTAATTTTGGGAGAAAACCATGCCTTGTAACACCCAGCATCCTTGTGTTGTGCATCACTTCTCATGCAAACTGCAAACGTGGAACAATTCGCAACACATCCAAGGAAAGGGCTAAAAATTCGAAATAGCGCGAGACCTTTGGAAGTGTTCATGGATCCTGAAGTGAACCGAGCATTTTTTTAGGGTAGAATTATCGTCCACCACCCTATAATTGATATGTAAGACTTCAGGTATTCGATGCCACTGGTTCGAACCTTGTAATAAAGTGTGAGTTTTCTATCTAAGATTTGAGGAAATGCGAAGTTCTAAATTGCAATAGATCGAGACTATTGATGTGGACAAAGGCAGATAGTGGAAGCACAGGCCAGAGTATATTTTCTCTTGTATCATATTTTTATCAATTGCATATAAATCGCATTTTTTGTGGTACTGTTGAGATGAATAGGATTTGTCTAGAATTAAGTTTGTTGTATTGGTTGTATGCAAATCAGGTTAAATTTTGTTTGGAGCCATGTCTATTGTATTGGTTAATATATTGTGGTTTCATTTTATATTGAAAATCAGAACTATGTATTGAATATTATATCATTTGAATTGAACTAAATTGTTTGTACAAAAAGAATTATTTGAAACCCTAGCTACTGAAGGAAAAACCAAGGGTCAAATTTCCTTGAAATATTACAAGAGTTGCCCCTTGCAGTGATGCTTTCAATGTTGCTTGTCCAGTCCTTGGTTCTTCTAGGCCTCCAAGCCCATTGTGTTTAGCTTTCTCAATAGTTGCTTCGAATTCAAATGCATCTAAAGTTCCTTGAAGGTGTCAGCTAGCCCTTCAAAAGGGATACAAAATCTAGACAACCCAAACAAGACCTCAAGATAGAGCAACCTTGCCTCTAACCTTCGTACATTAACAATAGCCTTGTCCCTACAAATGTTTATTGTTTCTTTGCCATCAAATGTGACAGCATGTCAAATACATCCAACATTCCTTGTCCTAAAGGGTGCCCTTTAGGATCTCCAAAATGTTAAAAAAATTGGTGGATAACAGGACCCACCCCTTTTGGCTTAAGACCATTTTCAGATTGGTCTCATTCTTGCATCATATTTGGCATTTCGTTGACCCAACAACCAATAGGAAGTCTTGTCTATACCTTGCATTTTAATCCTTTGAGGCCCTCGCCTCGAAGAAACTGCAGGTCAAGTTCACGGTTGCTAGTTTTCGCTTCATGCCTTCTCTAGTTGGTCAGCATCTCAATGGTGGATCGCCTCCCTCCTTTCGGGTACTCTTTAAACACCCTTAGGCATATCTTGCAAAATAAATAGGAGATGAACAGGACTACCAGAGATGACATTTATATAGTATGTTCAAGTTACTTTGCTAGACCTGCTAGGAGGGTTGAAGCCCAAGGTGGATTTCTATGTAGAGCACTTCTTGGAGCTGAGAGACCACCTCATTGTTCAACCTCTTTATGCACTATGGATTGATGCATACGCTCAAGATACCTTTGGGCCAGTTTCACATGGGTTCTCACAAGCTACAAATAGAGGTTGAGCATCAAATTCATGGGAGGATAGAACTTGCTAGTTATTGCATATACAAAAGATTGAAACAAAGGAGTACTTTGTTTTTCAATGTCCCATCTATTATGAGATTTGGGGATAGGGTATGCCAAGCACCTCTTACAACTCAGAGTATCTCATGAGTTGTTGATCATTAAAAACCTCCACTGCTTTTTGCATTCACACTTCTTTAAATACCTAGCCCCATTGTGGAGGGGCCTTTTTAGTATATTATGTCTTGTCCAATCATGAACTACTCCATTTCATTCACCATTTCTTAGTAATCCACATCACCTTGGTTGACCATGCTCTTTTATCTTTCCCCCTTCAAATTAACACCCCTCTCCCCTAACCCCTCCCCTCTTGAACCCAACTCGAACCACTTTTCTCATTGATGAGGGTGATTTTAACACCTTTACCTCCCACCTCCGTTGAATGCTCTGATCCAAGTCCCAACTTTCATCCCTTGACTCTACCTCTGCTGAATACACCTATCTTTCATCCACCATTTGGAAAGTTACCCTTAAATCCTACCGCAACTCCACCCTACCAACCTCACCCTCCCCAAAACCCAAATCCTGCTCCATGGATTAATGGTACAACGATAAATGTAAAATATTCCAAAGCTAGCTTCGACTTGCCTTCACTCAAGCTCAGCCTTCATACTTCAATCTTAAGGCTTCCTACTGCCACCTCCTTTGCCATGAGAAGTACCTCTTTATCTCCCATAAGATATGGGAGTTGAGTGCTTCCCTCATCTGCTTCCCAAAAACTTCTAGCACGTCATCTTCCCTCACCGCTCCCATATCCTACCTAATCTTGATCCTAAATCATGTTCTCCCATACTTCCTTTATGATATCCCTAGGCAAGCCCAAATCTGAATTACCTCTCCCCACCTTCATGCCACTTATTCTCATACTAACATATCCAAGAAAGTAGCAAATGAGTAAGGGTTTTAGGCATAACTTTTCAAGCAGGGTCTTCACATTGTGGATAGTTAGCTGGTCATTTATTCAAACATGTGGTCCATACAAGTTTTTCACAATCTTGGTCACGCCACATTATTCATGTAATCCACAAATTAGGCTCTAGCATATATCCTAATAACTACAAGGAAATCATGGTTGGCCACACATTCTTGAAACCCTAGGCTACGATCCTCAATTTGAAGCTCTCTAGGGAGCTTGAGCGAAGACAATTTAGAGTTAGAGGACATGTTAGATTCCAATCTGTAAACCAAACCATTGATCACATCCTTACACTTTAGGTCATCATTGAGGATGTGCAAAATCACTCTTCAAAAGTTTCTATTGCTTTGTGGATGACCAAAATTGGACTCCATCTCCCAAGAGGCATTCTTCCAAAGGCTAAAGACAGACATTGTTATTTCAGAGATCTAATTGACTACCACCATGAGCCTATACAAGCCAATCCTTGATCATTTTTGCATAGCTAATGGGGCATCATATTTCATCAACACTACCATTAGGGTCAAGCAAGGGTGCCCTCTATCCCCCACATTATTTTGGATCTACCTTGATGAGCTAGAGTCCTTCCTACATGAGCACATCCAAGAAGGAGAGGGGTGTCTTCTCTAATAGCTGTGGATATTTATCTTTCTTTCCTTTGATGACATGATCCTCTTGGCCTTATCTCAAGAGGGGTTGTAAAGACATCTAGATGCCTTAGCCCTTTTTGTGAATTATGATAATGCACAATAACCCTAGGTAAAATCAAGGTCACAACCTTTCATGGGTCTAAGAAGACCCTCTTTAATCATGTATTTTAATTTTCAAAGGGAGGATATTGAGATCACTGACACCTATACCTATTTGGAGTATAGTGCACATGACCTCAATTTAGTCCACAACATGCACTTCAGCTGTAAGCAAACAAGGGCTATGGATCCCTAGCCCTTCTTGAGAGACAATGTTTGACAAACCACTTTGAAGACACCTCATCCAAAAAGTTTGACATGGACAACCTTATCTAACCCACAGTCTCTAAGAGTTAGAGATTTGGGGACCTTGTCTACCAGAGTCTAATTAGGCCTTAGCAAATAGTAAAAATCCTCTTGCATTGCATCAACAAATGCAAGTAGGAAGTCCCTTAGTCCATCATCCTTACAAAGTTTGGTGTTGGCCCTTTTGGCTTGAAATAATGTTTAGCCTCATCTCATTCTTGAATTGTGTTAATGCACAAATTACGCACCCAGAAATGTGGGAAAAAAAATCTTCAACCCCACAAGGTGTGTTCTTTGTGACAACGCTCAAAGAGGTGGTTGTCACCTAATCCAAACTCTTCATTTAGGCTCTCTCCTAGCTAAGCCAAAAGGGATAAACCCTAAACAAGATACTAGAAGGAAATCTTGCTAAAGATAACAAGTTCTAGGAGATTATGATATTAGTTAATTAAACAATTAAGCATTCACCACTCAAATAACTTGAAATATAACATGAAATGAAATTGATTAGCAAGTACAAATAACTATGAGCATATAAATATCAAAAACATAAATAGATCAACTAGATTCAACAAGATAGATCCTGCAAAGAAAATATATGTGAATAGGCTAGTGCCAATAATAAACTTGTAAGAAACATATGCTCAAAAATCACAATACTTGCAATGAAAAATAACTTTCAAGTTACAACAAGTTGCAAAAAATGGGAAGCTGCAAAAAACAAGTGTTGGTGAATCAAATCAAAATTATTAGGTACAACTT
This sequence comes from Pinus tabuliformis, assembly GCA_031772625.1. Classification (NCBI taxonomy): domain Eukaryota; kingdom Viridiplantae; phylum Streptophyta; class Pinopsida; order Pinales; family Pinaceae; genus Pinus; species Pinus tabuliformis. Next base: position 142,291,933 of record CM062813.1, read on the forward strand.
TGAAAGAAGAGCAATTGCATAGAAATATAGCTTGCAAATGAACCAAACTTGTACTTGAAAATGATATTGCTCAAATATGATATAATGACATCAAAGGAAAATTAATGAGCATGAAATGGACAAGTACAAGAACATAAAGTGAAATGCTTTCCAAGTAAATGTAGATCTTCACAATACAACTTGTATGTATTTGAGAAAGAGCTTAAATGATAACCAATTACATACAAGGTGAACCAAAGTTGTAGGTGAGTGTGTGAAGTAAAGTGGTCTTGGTTAATTTTATTAATGCCTATTCTAAGGTGTTACTTCCCCTCAATTCCTTCAACTTGGTAAGGACTCGAGGTGGTTGCAAGAAGGCTAAGTGAGCAAGCAAGGGCTTCATTAACGATACCCACCTAGTTCTTCAAGACAACCCGCATGCCTTCGTTCCTAAGAGAACTGCAAGGTCATGTGTTTTACCTTTACTCCAACCTCAAATATTGGGAAATTGAATGATAGTTGAGGAAGCTTTCCTAAAAGTCTATCAACCAAGCTTATGCTTGGAGGTAAATTTTAAAGAAGCTAAATGCAAAATGTGAGTAAGATCTAAAGTTAGAACAAATGCTTTAATGAAAAGATTGTTTATGAATTCATAGCGTCAATTATAGCTCAATTACAATGTCACACTTGCTTAGATTTATAAGATGTGGAATGCAAACTAATTAGACAATGAAGTGAACAATGAGAAGAGTGGTATACTAGCAATAAGATGAGCTATATCAGTAGTAAATAAATCAGATCTAAGCAGTAAATCAGCTATGGAAATTAATGTACTTCAATGTGCTAACTAGATCAATGAGAAATGCAAGTTAGTGATATTAGGTCTAGCATGCAAATGAGCAATTAAACTAATCTAGCAAAGCAAATGCAAAAAGTTAGCCACTAATCAACTAAAGATCCTCCTTCCAAATGAGGAGATCAGGATGCCAAGGGGAAATTCCCAAGCTCCCTCAAGAAGAAAACTTATTTTATTATTTGAAGAGAAACCCTCATATAGAGAAGTGAGGGTTTTAGATTTTGAGGAGTGTTTACAATAAAGAGATAAAGAACAAATACCCTTCCTCAAAATACAAAATACAAAATGAGAAAATATTTACAATTCTTTTTTGCAAAATTACAATGAGAGAGTTCCTTGATGAGGAACTTCGCTTATCCTTCCAAGAGACCTAGGCTTTAGGGTTCGACGTCCAAGCTTTTTTTTAAGAGAATGTGCGGGAGGAGAGAAACCCTCTTTCTTATCCACGGCCAAAGGTATGGAAGAACTTCAAAAAATGTGGATCTCATGATTTTCAGGCTTCCACTATAGATCCCTAAAATCATTTTCAAAACCCTCGCCTCATGCCTCCACAAGGAATTGCGCAAGCCGAGAGAGAGAGATCAGATATGATGCAATAGAAAATAGATCAGAAAATAATAAGAATATACACATAAAAATACAAATGCAAGACACGAGAGGATGAGGACACTTCTGCTCTTGGGAAAGCAATAAGGGATTAACCCCTAAATGAGCTCTAAATAGCCACATCGAATCAATAAAAGCACATACATAAGGCAAGTAGAATTTAAAATTTGATGATATTTGCCGGGATAATTTTGGCACGGGGAAAAAATTGGAAAAAATAGTAAAAATCGGGAAAAATCGGTAATAATCGGGAAAAAATTGTAACATACAAAAATATTCATTTTTTTCCAATTTTTTTAATATCTAAACCATCTACAACATAAAATAAATACATTAACACATAAATATGATAAAAAAAACTAATATATAAGATGTTTAATATCATTTCTAGTGCTACATCACACATAACAGTGAATCATGTCCTGAATAGTAAGTCCTGACTCCTGAGTCCCAATTCAGCCTCAAAATATCAACAAAAAATATAATAACGTATCTCATGAGTCATATCATGAGTCATAATGTCATATATAATGAAATGAAGAAAATAACTTAAGTCTAATACTATTGATTTCCTCTACCCCTCTTGCGAGAAAATGACATAGCTTTCCCTTTCCCTCTAGATGTAGATGTTGGTGCTGGTGGAGTTGGCAATGGACTCTGTTGTGCTCTAGAAGTTGAAGAACTAGGAGTAGGAGCTATAGGAGGTAGACCACGTCCTCTACTGGTGGCAGGGGTAGCCCGGGCAGGTGGTGTCACCTCCTCCTCCTGTTGCTCCTACTCCTCCTCCTCCTCCTCCCCCTCCACTACATCCTGCACTAACCAATCATCAACAGACTCCATGAGAGGCCTCTCAGCCTCAACCCTCCATGCAGCAGTGGTGTCAATCCCATCCAATGAGATGGCCTCCATATCAGGTGTCCTCTCAAGTTGTCTCACCCACAATCGAAGATTGTAGTAGACGTAGACCATGTCATTAAGTCGCTGGGACTCCAACCTATACAAAGATCATGAAATAATAATTATAAAAAAAATATTGTTTAATGAATTCAAAAAATTATTTGGAAATTTGCAATATTTTAAATTTTTAAGTGTTAACCTGTTGCGCTTCTTGTTGTGTATTTTTTCAAATACACTCCAGTTGCGCTCACATCCTAAGGAGCTACATGTTTGGCTGAGGATTCAAATGGAAAGCTTTTGCAGAAGGGGTACCCTGGCACCATACATTCTCCACCATGCATCTACAACAAAATTACAAATAAAATTTTAAATAAACATAAGAAAAAAATGGAATTTGAAGAGACAATGAAATTTGAAACAAACTAAAAAATACCTGGCATTTTAATCGTCCTATCAGTCACAGCCATGTCAAAGCCAAATGTGCCACCTGCCATCCTATATGTCTCAATTTCTTTAGAGATTTCTGTACGTTCTGTTGGAGATCGCACCATCCTCTGGACACAGGTTAAGAATCCATCCATGATCTCAGCATCAAATACGAACCCACATGCGTAAGAAAATGCAGGGTTCAGGGAGATCCCTGCAGCATGAAAGGCACGATGGAGTGTATTGTTTCATCGTTCATCAATCACTCCCCATAAAAGTTGTCTCTGAAACCCCTCATCTCTCTTATCACCATAGTAGGCCCGAATAGATTCTTTCGCCCTGTCCAGGGCCTCATACAAATAGCCCATTGCAGGCTTCTCACCATCAACTAATCGAAGAACCTTTACCAAAGGTTCAGTAATGGCGCACACCTCCTGCACTCCCGCCCAAAAGTCTTCCTGGCATGAAACTAGTCTGCATATGGCCTCTCCCTCTGGTTTGCGGCTCATTGACAAAGCACCCCACTCCTCTGAAAGAAACGTTCTCTTCACATCCCACATAGAATTCAAGAGGGATTGAAGAAATATGAAACTGGTGGCAAACCGTGTAATGGCGAGGCACACCAACTCTTTGTTGTTGGTGAATTTTCTCATCAAGCTAAGCACAGATGTAAGATTATATATAAATTTTGTCAAAGATATATAAATATCTTTGACAAAGGAAATTTTCCCTATGTCTTCCAACACCAAATCAATACAATGTGCAGCACAAGGTGTCCAAAATAAAGTAGGATGCATGTCCATAAGCATCCTGCCAGCAGCGACATAATTTGTAGCATTGTCCGTTATGACTTGGACAACATTTTCTGCACCCACCTCCAAAATAAACACATCCAACAAATCACATAAAGTTCTTGCATCTTTGATTTGTGCAAATGCATCAACAGATTTGATAAACATAGTCCCCTTGGGACAACTAACCAAGAAGTTTATAAGGGTTCTCCCCTTTTGGTCAGTCCAACCATCTGACATCATCGTTCATCTTGTTTGTGCCCATGATTCCCTAAAATCCTCCAATCTTTTGGTGCTTTTCATTTTCAAGAATCCGACCTCAAATGTCATGATAAGAAGGGATTTTGTACCCTGGGCCAACAGTTGCAATAGCATCAACAGTAGGCTGGAAAAATGGATTGTTCCTTACAATGTTGAAAGGAATATCACTCTAAAGGAGAAATTTGGCCAGCAACTTGTTCTTCCTCTGTTTTTTTAAGCATTGAAGTGATAGATGGCTGTGAACCAGGTGTGGTTCGAGGAACAAAAAATGATGAGGCAGCTACGGGGTTGGTTGATACTACAGTAGAACCACTGCCACTTCCTTGTTCAGCTGACTTTTTTAGTTGCCTCTTCATTTCTGCTTTGGCCTCTCTAGTGTGGTCTAAATTTTCCAATGATCTCATGGCTCTTCGGATGATTTCAGGATTTGTCTCTGTGTCAGGCCCTATATCAAATCCAGGGATTTGTGCAAGGTGATACTTCAATCTGTACACCCCCCCCCCCCCCCGAACATATGGTGCCCACACAACTTGCAAGACAAGTTTATTCTATCATTCCCTCCATCAGGTTCACCAAATTCCCACAAAGGGTCCAATTTCCTTGGCATGTTTGACTTTGAACTTTGAAGTTGAAAACTTGAATGGTGTTTCGGTGAACCTATGGCAAAATAAAGATTACAATTTACAAGTTACAAACTTACAATTTACATTGTACAAAAACTATAAAAAAATTACATACAATTTAAGAAATCTCATTCCAAACCCAACCCAAAAAACTAAAAAAAAATTACATTGAACAAATGTCAAAAACCCCATTCCAAACCCAACCAAAAACATAGAAAAAAAACCAAAACAAAGTTACAAAACATTGGTGCCCATACCGGTTTTATGGAGAAAATTCATCTCCTCCTTAGCTCACACTTCGTTTTTCTCCTCCAGTTAGCGGATTCATCTCCAAAATTACCAAGATCTCACTCCAAGACTCCAAACCCCTGTCGCGCGCCTGTCTATTGTCCAAATGACACATAAAATCGTGTTTTTCTAGTTAAAATACGCGTTGCCCAACGGGGTCATGATTTTTTCAATAAAAATCGGCCAAAAAAAAATGTGTTTTTATCGTGAGATAATATCATTTTTTTTTAATCGCGATAAAACGATTTTATCACGATATTTTCGTGATTAGTGCGACACTGATATTTGCGAGCTATGGTAAGAAAACTCCCTCTTCAAAATCGTTTGATAAGCCCTTGAGGAGATTTGGTGTGGGTTCTTCCACTTTTATCCTCTTGAGAGTGGGTTCATTTAACCAAAAACTTACCCCATGCTCAAGATCTACTTCAACAAAAGAAAGATCTTCTACACACTTTAAAAGATATTGTTAGATCCACAAGGGATTGGACTACACAATGCAGGAGGAGGCTAGAGATTCAACCAAAAACTTGCTAGTGCTCCTAGATCTAGAGTGGTCCTCCAATCCAGAAATGAATACAAGATAACTTGCATAAATTAATCCACAAAAGGCATATGAAGCTAACAAATTAGAGATCAAATAGTGTAGAACATTAAGCATGGATAAACTTGAAAGATATTACCATAAAAACAGAAGAATAACACCACAAAAAATATGCCCCCAAAGTTTTGCTTTATTAGATCAAAAATATTCCAGTACAAAATTTCTGCAAAGCTTCGCTAGCACTAGTAGCTCAATTTAATATTACAATGATAAAGTGAGGAGCCAAAACCTCAATTTATAGTAAAATTGGGAGTAAATCCCAATGATAGCACACATTCCCAAGTGCCAAGTGGTAATGTCTTGATCCCAAGGAGAAACATCTAGATCCCATCCAGAAAATCGCAACCCTTCTTGATCCCTATGCATATCCTCAAGAGAGATCATCATTTGTACTCAGAAGTAGTTGGGTGGAATGGTATTTAAAAGTTGGAGTGGTGGAGAGACCCTTTTCAAACTCATCCTTGACCAAAACTTAATCGAAATCCCCATCAAATCTTGGAACTCAAATTGTCTTCCTTGAAAAGTGTGAATTTTTGGACCATTCATTGTGGCTGGGAGCATCGAACTCTTTTTTGTGGGATCCACATCACCTTTTTGACTTGACTTTTACCCCTTGTGAATTTCCATTTTATTTTTGAGTATTTTCCTCTTGGAGAGAATTTTTTTTTCTCCCAATTATTATTATTCGGTTAATTACTTGCTAGTTTTTTTCTAAAACTTAGAAAAAAGGGGTTTTGAGGGGTAAATAATCATTTTTTGACCCTCAAAGTGTTTCTTAATAGAAAGTTGAGGTGTAGAGGTCTAATTTTGAGTACTCATACCCCCTACAACTTCTCTAGACAACACTTATTACATCTTACATCAAAAATTTATTAAAAATACCACCCAGCGGGAAATTTTAAAAAACTAAAAAATGACACTTAGACTTAACCAAATTTCGTGAAACTTTAGAGATGATCTAGTATGGTAATATACATTGACTCTAGACACTAGGACTCACCTAAGACTTTACCATCAAGCCGCACTCTACTTTTGGGGTATATCTAGGAGAAAAACTCAACTAATTATAAGTGTTAAAAAACACAAATAATTAGCTAAGAAAAAAACTCCCTAGAGTGAACTCACTTGCTAATAAAGTCCTAAGCTACCTAGGCCTATTACATGACTCTTTTTCATCATACTAGACATTTTTACAATGTCCCTGCAGGGCTACAAAATTTGAAAGACAAAATGCTGAGAAGAAGAAGAAAGGGACATAGAAGCCCTGATGAAGTCTAGAATTCTAATTGTTTTGATGGTGCAGGAACGTTGTAAAGTGTACTTTGATCATGGAGTCTTTGACAAATCTTCAAATGCACTTCTAGTGGTCAACACATGGCATTCAAAGTTTCACTAACTCAACAAAGGGGCAAGACCTAGTATCCATACTTGGCTTATTGCTCATCAGAGTCCATTGCCTCAGCCAATCCTTCAAGTTTCTAAGATCTTTTTCAGTCGATTGATATTTTGATGGAGTGACTTCCCCCATTTAGATACTCCCTTGATGCACTTGGCCACTTCTTACCTAACATATATAAGATGAATAGGATCTCATAGATGATATTTCCAAGTAATTTGTGTAGGTCACTTGGATAAACCCTCAAGACAGGTTACATTTGAAGACATCCTTCTACGCAAAGTACTTCATAGATCTAAGAGATGGACTCATAGATTTCACCATTGCATTCACGCTCTTTGTATCCCCATAACCAATTCAAAATGGGCTCATATATTCTTCGAGTCAAGTTGAACCACCAAATTGACCAATCAAATAGGAAATCTACCAAATGTGCCATCTTTTGGAGGTTGATACTAAGGAGCACTTCATCTTTTGGTACTTGCTTCAATACGAGATCCCAAGACAATTCCAATGTCATTTCAAAGAGCTCCAGACTCTTAACAGCTCCTTCAAGTGGCTCGATCAAGAATGCCTAGCCTTATTTATGCAAGGGGCCCTCCACCTCTACTTTCTCACCCTCCAACCACATCCACATCCTAGACCAATAGATCACTTCCATTTTTATGGTGCTCCCATCTACTAGGGGCACTGAGAGGCAAATGGAAAAGTCTCACCAAAGCAAACCTAAAGAACCTCTTCTACTTCTTTGAGACCCCATCAACATTACTAGTGCAAGTCCCATACCAATAATGAGACAATATCTTCCAACCCATAGCAATGAGCTCTCTATTCCAAACAACAACAAAATACACAATCCAACTCCTCTTCCAATTTTTCCTTCGAACAGATGGTCTATTTTCAGCTTTCTCCATCTCGTATTGAATGTTAGGAGAGATAGTTCTAATGAATCATGATTAGCTTGTATCAATCGTATCACAAATCCTAGATCCACTCACCTTGTACATCTCTCTCCTAGATTGTATCTCCATCTCCAAAGCTATCTTTCCAAGATCTAGATAAGATAATTATATTAATGTCCAATAAACGACCACAAAAGTAGGTTAATGGGACTACTGAGTATAATGATGTCAACACAAAGCAGGAGTTCTAAAATATCTCCTATATAAAGAACAACCGGCAATGTGAAAACACAAATTCTATATGCTAAAACATGGAAAAACCATTGAATCCAAATGCAGGTGGCTGCAATAGGAGGGAAATGTATAGAGGGAAAAGATATAGGGACTAGGTCATGGTCCACTACATCTATCTCTCCTAACAACGGAAGTGGAATGAAGAAAATTCAAGATAGAATGATTCCCTAAAGGATAGTTAAGGGAAGATATAGACCCTCTACTATGTTGCTACCTAGGAGATGGAATGCATTGCTAGTGTCTAGGTCATTGAATCCAAACGCAGGCAGTTGCAATAGGAGGGAGATGTATAGAGGGAAAGGATCTAGGGACTAGGTCATGGTCCACTACATCTATCTCTCCTAACAACGGAAGTGGAATGTAGAAAAATTGAAGATAGAATGATTCCCTAAAGAATAGTTAAGGGAAGATATAGACCCTCTACTATGCTGCTACCTAGGAGATGGAATGCATTGCTAGTGTCTAGGTGATCTCATCTACTCGTCGGTAAGGGATATGGTCTAGCAACATCTCTGAGGTATTTGGGATGAGGGAATGGTCCCTCTCATCCGCACTGATCCAAAATCAGAAGTAATGTCGTCATCAACCTATCTCTTGTGTCAAGAATTATAGCTTGGATAAGAACTTCCACACATGTTCAATGTGAACATGCAAGTAGTTTGAGATATTTTCAAAAAAGTATTTTTAAGAATTAATTCTATTTTTTCAAAAAATAATTGTATTTTATAATTCACCTTATTTAAAAAGTTAGTCTTATTTTTAGTAGTTCAGTCTAAAATTGTATGTAGGAGTAATCGTAAATATAGATTCCCGCTAAAACTATAAAGACAAGGCAAGGTAGAGGCTATTACACACACACTTGAGCAATTGAGAAAGAGAGGGAGAGATAGGGAAGTCAAAGAAAAGGCATTCTAGAGTAGCATAGAGTATAGGACAATTGTCCGTACAGTTACATACAGTCGTATGAACAGGTTTGTGCATGTTTGTGGAGTCATACAAACAGACCATACAAGTTGTCTTGCAAGTCACACAATAGTTTTATGTTATTTCTAAGTTTTTCAATAGGTTGTACAAGCTTAGTTCAAGGTATTTTGGTATATGTGCATGCTTTTGTTTGGGCAACGTAAGGAAGTTTCCTTGTAAGTTTTTTCACTGGAATGAAAAGCTTATTTAAAGAAGTAATTACCTATGCGTTGTGGGCGATTAATGCTTATGCTTCCACTGTATTTTCTAGCCATTTGTGTGATTTATGCATGCTCAGATTTTCATTTCTATTATTGAGTGAATTCAAGATCTGATTTCTTTAATAAAGAAGCGTATGATAGCAATCACCTCAATCTGGTGGTTCGTCTCGACCCTATCCAATCAGTGTGGTGTTCATCTCAATCAGTGGTCTATGAAAGTCGACTCTGAACTATCCCAAGGGGATCCAAAAGGCATGCATCCAATGGAAGAGTGAGTTGGGGGGATGAGCAATGAGTCCATTCCCCATCATCATGCAAAGATTAGCATAGAAGGTCATATTTGGATGTAACCCAGCCTTAGGGTTTATCTAAATGAACTACACATATTGCCTATAGAGATCCTCGGAGATGATTGTATTCATCTCATGATTGGTTGGTAAGAGGTGGACGAGTGCATATAAGGAAAATCTAAATGGAAGAAGCCAATCCAATGTGATACCAACTGAAGCAAGGTAATTTGAGAGTCCAATGTACCATTCTATATTATGTTGCATAGGAACCCATCCCCACCCAAAAAACTTGTCTACCCACCCTTTCAAGGACTTGTGGACCCTTAGGAAAAACATCCCCAATCTGTTGTGGACTTCTCTATGGAATCAAGGACTTGCTAGTCATCCCCAAGACATTCCAAGTAGATTTTAGGAATGTTTCGAACATATTTCAAGGATAATCCGAGCATAAATCTTCATTTTTGGCTATCATGGACATTGATGATTGGACAATATGATCATTTTTCTCATTCATTATTTTTGTATTGCACATAATCTAAATTTGTTGTACAAGTTGTAGCTCAAAACAGGGGTTTTGTGTAATGGTTCTCAATTTGGGTTTTCAGTGATTTAAATTTATATTTTCAATGAAAAAATTAAAACAAGCAAAGTCTCCATGTCAAGAAAACAGGAAATGCAACATTTCAATATGTCGACCCTTATGGATATTTCTCCTGTTCTTTCTCATTTTTCATGTCATCTTAACTTTAACATAATCCACATGGGTTTCCAGGAGTCATTCAAGTTGAGCGCTTCCACCATCCCAACCTCAAGCATTGTGAAAACAATAAGATAGTAGTGACTTGGATTTTGTACTAAATGTTTGAATAAATTCCTATTCCATCACCTTCTTAATCTAAAATATGAAACTAATCTCTTTTCAAAACTGTTGGACACCTAATCCTCTACGGGTTGGTGTGGAATGTGAACAGCCACTGAAGTCCAAGAGACGTTCGAAGATGAATCCAACAATCATGTACAATGTACTATAAATGTATATCATATCAATAATATATGCAACTCAATGCTTATCATTCATATTCTTCTTTCACCATGTATGTGCTTAACATGGTATCAGAGTGAGCGATCCCCTGCCCTGCTCAAATTTGAGCCACTCGTTGTGGCCTCTTTGTGCATGTCAGTTTTGCATTCCTGCTGGTAGACTGTCATTATTGTGTGCATGCCTATTTCATACTGCGCACTGTCTGGCTGACCTCTCAGCAAGATTCGTGTTGGGTTCTCCATCCATAGTCTCAAATAGCAAAAACGCCTCTGCCATATTCTGCATTGAATTATTTCTGTGTTATTCTTATTCTCTGCAAATTTTGGAATGTACCATTTGTTTGAACATTGTGTTGAATTTTCTGGAGAAGACAAAATGTTGTGCTGAAGGCTGCACCCTGCGTTAAATTGAATGAGTGGCGCATCGGAACTCCCCTCATACATTGTCTCCATACTCCACGCACTGGTATTTAGATTTTGCTCTGCCCTTATTACTGTTGATTGCAACGGAACCAAACATTGCCATACCATATCATACAGCACTGCGGATCTGCAATACCATACAACACTCCTCCTCCTCCCCACTACATTGGCTCCACTATACATCGTCGCTCCATACGTCATTGGTCCTCCACACGGCTTGCACCTCCATACAACAGAATTGCGTTGCATTTTTTGCTTTTAATACTCTGTCCCTCCATTAAATATGTATGTTTGAATGTTGTTGCAAGTGTCTCAGCAATGATGTAGGCAGCTAGTTACAGCGCAGACTTCATTTTAAAAGTATTTTTAGTTGCCATATGCAACTATACAGTGAGCCGCCTTAACAGTTTCGTTGTTTTAATTTCACCAAGTGGAGTCCATCGCTATAGACCACATCCATTGTCATATACGCTGGCCCATTGCAGACATCTTGGCGCCTACGCTCTCTCCATATCACATTGTAACATAGCACATATGCCTCGGCCATCCTACTCCACACTGCGCTACTCAACCTCGATCCCTCGGCCCTTGACCGGACCAAAACTTGACCTCGGTCCCTCGACCCTCGACTGGACCAAAACTCGACCTCGGTCCATACTCCACCTCTTTCAATACTGCATACTTCACACCTGCGCAACCCCTTCGCACATTGCACTGCTCCATGGTATTCATACCGCCCTGTCATTGTATTAAATCTCCCAATTTTTAATACCTCCCCCAAAGTCCGAAGTTAAGGGACGATGCTCACTAACTTGCTTAGGCTGGAAATCTGGAAGTAGTACTGTCGACACCGTTTTCTAACAGGGAAACAGAGGTTAGAGGGTCGAAGAAAGACAGAACGGAAAATGAAGCGCCTTTGTATCCATCGACAGATGTAGACCGATGTTGTTTTGCATTCAATATCTATTGGCACCTAGGTTGGTTATATTTGCGTTGGCACCTGTGTTCAATATCTATTGGCACCTGCATTCAATATCTGTTGGTTATATTTATTATTCGTATTTATTAATATAAGTTGTATTGGCACCTGCGTTGAATCAATGATTTGGTCAAATGAATGTATTGTGTGCATTGGACAAAATCCCATTAAAGATATGGTGACATCGTAGTGGAACCTTCTCTTGCTGGAAGTTGAAGAATCCTTGTGACCACGGACCTGCATGTTTGAGTAATTGTCATTTTCAACAATGATTCTCGTGATTCTCACTAGAGACCTATCTGCCTACTAGTTGATAGACAATGCAGTTTTAAGGGTGAGCATGAAGTTGTGAATGTTAGTATGGTTGAAAATGTGGGTATGCCACTAGGTGGATTATGGGTTTTTTTTCTCTGTATGCATATATATGTTGGATAACGTGTAGCTTGGATATAGCCATTGCGGAAAAAGTGGTTAGGATATCAATTCCTCTTATTTTCAAAGTTTGGAGGAAGACATGAAATGCGCTGAAGAATGGTACTATTGGTAACATTGTTTTCTTCTCTTTGAATTTGGGAGGAGTCTTCAACCAGTAATGGGATTGTCCTCCTCTTCAATGGATTTCCTCTTATCATTGGAAGCAATTAATTTTGAAACTCCCTACTTTTACAAGTACATTTTTTGGTCTTTGTTGACTTCAGTTGTTTGAATAATGGTGAAAATTCAAGGTTTATTAGAGTTAGTAAACACTCTAATCCTATCCTCTGCGGACAACACAATTAAAATCAACAAAGATACTATGTTTAACATTCAAACTTGTCTGCAAAATGCACAAGACAAAATTGATTTTTCGCAGCTTGCATCACAGCTACAGCAAGAGGAGTTACAGAAGTATAGTCATGATTTTGAACCTGTTTTTGAGACTCCCATCAGCAACAAATCAATAATGTTGATCTAGTACCTAATGAGGAGCAGATTTGCATGCATATCAAGATGTAGAAATTCGACATACACTTACCAAGACCATCATCAGACCTTGGGAAGAGCTTGTCCATAACAAGCACAAAACTGGTCTTGGGTATGTTAAGGATGTGTCCTTTCATATTCTAGATTACTTAAAGCCCATCCAATTCCATAGTGTTGGGTTTCTACATGACAGTTCACCTTCAGATGTTCCAGATTTTGGTCCTCTTCCACAGCAGCCACAACAAATTGTTAAATGCCAACATTGTGACAGAGTTAGCCATGTGAAAGATCATTGTTTTGATCTTCATCCATGCAAGCATTGTAGTCAACATACTCATTCTTCACACAGATGCTTCAAAAACAAGCCTCATGCAAGAACAAAGATTCATCTTGGATGGATCGCTTCTTGGCAATGGGCTTCAACAGCTAAGAAGATATTTCAGTCATATGTCAAAACTTGTTCTAGAGTATTGAACAATCTTGCAGTTGAGTTTTCTCCATCATATCACCTTGTGTCTGGCAGGGGGGAAGCGATGGTCATCTACAATCTTCAAAGCCACATCAAGTGAGCCTGAGCCACAACCTACCATACCAGATTCAGAGTTGTAGCTAGAAACAAAGATGCCCCTAAGCATGCCCTCAGTCGGTGATGCCTCTTCAAAGAATTAGGAACACTTCCTCTAGTAGAAGACTTCAGCTTCTTGCCAGTTTTGGCAGAATTCCAGGAATTGAATTAAGCATTTGAGAGTTGGTAGTAATCCTTAAACCATCACAGGTTGAGACCTCCCTTTCCAGGTTGAGGTTCTCCCTTTTTATACGGGGTGAGACCTCCCTTTCAAGGTTGAACGTTTCCCTCTTCAAAACATTAGGAGCACTTCCTCTAGCAAAATACCTGAGCTTCATGCCAGATTTGGAAGAGTTCCGGGAACTGCACTAAGCGTTCCGGTGTTGGTGGTCATCCTTAAACCACCCCCCTTATATCAACATTTCAGAGAGCACATTCAGCCCAGTGTTGCCATGCATTTTGCACATTTTGTATTACATCTCTCTTCTTGGACTCATAGATACCCCTTCGGATTACGGGGGGAATGTTGGACACCTAATCCTTTATGGGTTGGTGTGGAATGTTGTTAAAATTGGCAACTAGGGCCAAACTCCATGTGGGTCATCTTATTTATGGCAGCTGATATTTTTCTTCGATTCCTCTCATCGAGAGGTGTAAGATTGATCTAAAGATCATCCGATTTCGACATGTATTCATGGAGATATGAATTTATTTATGTTATGGGACAATTCGTCAAGGTCGACCAACAACCAAATTGCCCCACTTGTGCTCAACATATTAGTATAAAAAGAGGTGGCTTGCAAGTCATTTGTCACACACACTCTTGTGATCTCTCTTCATTCTGTTTTGGGTTTGATGAAGATGAGATCTAGAGAGAGTGCCCTAGGTGATACGTTGCCCTAATAGGAGATGCCCTAGAAGTTGTGGAAGGCTCTACACTATCATGGAGGACAGCCCTTATCTTAGCCACAAAGAAGCCCTAACAATGCCCTATGGAGAAGCCCTAACATAGCCTATGAAGAGGCCTATATGCAGTCAAGAAGGGCAGTGGTGTAAACCCTCAATGTGGCCTAAAAAAGGATCTCTACCCTAGATGGATGCCCTAGAACCTTAACACAATCCATGGAAGAATGAAAGCTCTGAAACTGCCCTAGCCGCAACAAGAGAGGGAGGATCTAAGACAGCGTGGAGGAGGCCCGATTTCCTCGATGGAGGCCAAATTAACTGCTGGAGCAGTGGTTTGTTTTTGGGTCACTTTGGTGGAGGCCAAAAGGTTGTCTTGGATGTCGCAGACTTTTCTTGAGGGCCGAAGGCATGAGGAGTTGTTTCATGAGGTTAGAACCCTTGGAAAGAGCTACCGCAGCAAGGGATAGGCTTGTTGTAGCAAGCCACAACGCCTTATACACCTACAAGTCTACGTTAAGGCCAACAAGGAGGGTGTAAGGCCTGGTTGTGACTGTTGGGGTATGACAAGCCAACGTGGGGTTTAGGAGTGTTGGAGAAGGGTGACCGTAGCCTTGGGAGGGATGTTGCAGCTGATGTGTGAGGGCTGGTAGGACTGTCATTGATGCCCTAACCAGTCCATGACCACATTGTGAAGGTTGTCCAATCTGTTGTTAGAATGTCGTCCAGCAATGCAGCAAACAGAGAATCCCCTAACAGTGAACTAATGTAGTGCAGCAGCATGATAGGATAAGATGTGACAGCATTGTAATAAGGTGCAACATGATGCTAATTGTTGTTGCATGATGATGGGCATAGTGATGAAGTGCAACATAGCATGATGTGTGCAGCACAAGCAAAGTGCAGCACAATGATGATGAATGTTGCACTTGGCTCTTAGCCATAAATCTGTCAATGGCTATCTGCATATTCTGACACTTAAACTCTAAGTTTTGCATTAAGTTCCTCTTGGAGAGGACCTTTTTGACCTCCAAAATTGTCTCTGTTTTGTCTTCTATTTCCAATTCCTGAAGTTCATACTTATTCTTGTTGTTAAGGAATTGGATAATCCTGGTAGCCTCTTCTGGCATTTGTCCTAGTTCTTCCTTTACTTTCTGGATGGCATCTGCAGCCATCTTTATCAACTCTACTTGCTCAAAAATCACATGAATAGATGGCCAAATATCATTGACAGAGTCAATGATATTGGCCCATAGTTGTTCCTTAGCCTACCCAAGGGGTTCTTTTAGTGTCAAGTCCTTTTCCAGGGCTTCCAATCTTTCACTGATCCTAGCAGCGTTTTGCACTTCTTCTTTGTGCATGATTTTGGCAAGCGTGTAATCAGTTTCCAAGCTTGTCATGTTTTCTTTGAGCTTATTCATCTCTATTGTCTGTATGGGCATTTCTTCCATAGCTTTAACCAACTTTGTTGCTTCATCACTTGATGTACCTGTTGCTGATGTTGATGCTCTAGAAACCGATTGTGTTATGGCCATTGGAGCTGTGGGAGCCAATGAGGCTGCCAATGTGAAAGGAACAGTCGTGGTAACTGTTGGGATGACATTCACCGAGGTAGTGCCAATATTAGTTTGTTTTAATTGAATTAGGTTGTCCAATTCCTTTTCTGTCTCCCTCAACTGATCATTTAGTTGAAGGACTAAGTCCATCAACTCTTTATGCCTTGTTTGGCTTTCCAATACTTCTTGTGTCTGGGGATGCTGTAGTTGAGGTATCTTCAACTGCTTCTTGAGGGTTGCAATGTCATCATTCTTTCTTTTGATTAACTGTTCAGTGGCCTTGATATCTTTGGGGTCATGTCCCAATTCAATTACCAAGTCTTTCAAAAACTTGATTCTAGTGTCTTTCGCCTGTGAGGAGGCCTTTTCCAACTGATATTGGACTGAGATGTTATTCAATGAATTCTGCAACTGATGGGCGGCTATGGCTTTTCTTGTAAGGGTGGAGTAAATCATTTCTCCAGTCTGTTTGTGAAATTCAATTTGGTCAATGGGATGAATATCCCTTGCCAATACTTCAAAGTCTATCTTCTTGAAATCTGTTGATGTTCTTGGTTGTTGTACAATTGGCTTTATGAAGGACATTTGCATCTTTCCTTCCTTGATGTCAAAAGCTGACATCAACCTAGTTTGATTGGTGGGTGTAAGTTTGAGATACTGTGCATAGGATTGTGCCTTCAATTTCTCATTTCTCATTTTGATTTCCTTGAACTTGTCCTTAATGTCCCTATCTCTATCAACAGGTTTGTTAAATGAGGAGACTTCTACATTGAGTTGCCTTTCTAACATTTGAGTTTGTGAAGTATATGGCTCCTATGTTTCTCCAGATGGAGTTGTGCCCTTGCTCATGTCTAACTCAGTATTAGTTATTTGTATTGAGCCTTCTGTGTCTTCCTGTTCTGAAACAGGATTGAGCCTTGGCCTTTTGCTCTGGCTAGCTTCATACTGTACATTGGAAGTGTCCATACCTGAGCTGGAGGCTCCCTCTCTGTGCCTTTTTGGATTCTTTTCCTCATTCTAAGGAGTCTGCAAAACAGTAGGGTTACTCATGGTTCCTTGTTGCTCTAGTACCTGCAGGAATGAGCTTTCATCAAGTTGTCTCTCTAGATCAAACAAGGTATTTTCAACATCTACCTTTGTACTATCCCTGTCTATGAGAGTGTTTTCCAACCACTCAGATTGATTGGCATATCTTTCTATTTCTGACATAGGGTGATGAATGTAAGGTCCCAATTTGGCATTTTGTCTTAGTTTGGTCATAAACCCTTGAGAGTCATACCTCCACATGAAATTGTTCTGAAACTTCATTTGTTGCAGAATTTGATCTGCTTCCTTTCCTACCTCTCTAGAATTGCAAATAAAAGAGCCTAACTAATTTTTGACCTTGAATTGAGTCCTTTTCTTGGTTGAGACAAAGTTGACATTATCAGAATTCATTCTCTGCCTATAATACTCTAGAGCAAATAACCTCATGGGGGGGTATTTGGGCAGTTTGTATGGGGCAAGTTGACAACCATAGATTCTTATTTCAGTGTGATTTTGGTAAAGGTACCAATCTCCCACCTTACTTTGCTTGGACAATTGGAGCACTCTTATGATTTCTTGGCTTATCCTGGATGGAGGGTTTCCTGTTAGCATGGTCACAACTGGATGGACAAAAGAGTCAATGAAGTTTGTGTAGGTGTATGGTGATGAATACCTGTGGAATAATGGTGTCCAAAATATGACAGACCTAGGTTGGCCTCTAGTATCCAGCTTCTGGATGGTGAAGGGAAATCTATCTGACTGATAATACAAAAACATGTGGTAAAGTATAAATGAGTACTTGAATACTCTCTCATTGTGCATTCTAGTAAATTGTTCATGCATCCTTTCAGCTATGAACTGGGCATAATTGTACAAAGTAGCAGGAGGCTTTCCTGGGGTGAAAATGGACATGAAGGCCAGGATGAGCTCATCAACAAATTCATCTGTGGTATAACCCAGAATACATGATATCATAGTTACAATTTGCTTGCCCCTTTTAAAGAAAATGGCAGAAACATATGGCGAGGTATCTTTAGGAATGTGCTGCTCTTTTACAATGAAAGTTTGGAATATTTGAGCTAGTCTAGATGGACTCAATTTGGTGTATTGATCTAACAAATCCTCAATGGAGAGTGGGGTCAGGTTTGGACATGGTTGAAATTGCAACATTTCATTGATTGATTCAGTTGTAATAGTAAACAAGACTTTTTGGTCTGGGGACATTATAGCTCTCTGACTGGGAATGTAACAGGCATGGCACATATGGACAATCTCCGGAAAGATATGTACTTGCGGAAACTGGTATTTGGGCAAATTGGTGTCCCAAAGGCCAATGTCATCAGTATCGTTTAGATATATGTCCTTACTCAAACAATGAATTTTGAGCAGGAGTGCATAGGCACTTGTGTCTTTGATTTGAAAATCCCTGTCCACTAGGGGAAGGTGGTCAAGGTCCAAATGGGGAGTTGTGACAGGTCTGACATCCATGGCAACGGGGGCAGCCATAATTCAATTCTTGTGGATTTGAATTTGGTAATACAGGTTTATATCAGAGGTTTTGAAGGAAACTTGGAAGCTTTTAGAAGGGTTTGGGTATTCTAATCAGGCACACACTTTGATTTTAAAGTAATTTCAATTAATTTTACTTAATTAAAACACTTTAAAGACTGAACTTTTTCAAATTGAAAGGGTGTCTGGTAATTTCTCTTCAAATACCTGGAATTTGGGTGAATTAACTTCAAATTTGGTGTTCTCGGCAACTGCAGAAGTTTGAAAGGGCTCTGGTACGGACTGAGAGCTTGATTGGGGTCTCTGCAACTTCTTCAGGAGTGAAATTGAGGTTAATTGGAGTTTTAGCGTTTGCAAGTGTCGCAATGGTTTACAGAGGTTTACAAAGAAATTGAGTGAAAAATGCAAAGTAGGGCTTCTCGGCCTTTTTATTAAACAACGGTCACTTTTTGGTGGGTAATTTACAAATGAACAGTGGGTTGTTTTTCGGATTGGGCGGGAAGGTGGTTTCCCAAGCCATCGCACCGCTTTTATGGAGGAGGCGGTATTTTAGTGAGGTCACCCAATCTATGTTAGTGCTTGACATGTAGTAGATGGGGGCCCGGGAAAAACCACTTTATCGGGCGGGTAAAGGTCGAACATCGGGTGAACCCAATATGGTTGTGGACCGTTGGATTTGGGCGCTGACGATCAGACGTCAATTAGATGAGGGTGTGCATGGATGAAATGGGCAAAGGTTTCGGGGGGGCCGGGGCTTTAATCCTTGGTGGTTTGGGATTATTTAGGAGTTAATCATGGGATTAATTGATTGGGCGGGGTTTAATGAAGGGATTATCTTAACTTTACCAAGAAGTGGTGAGTTAAGAGGGTTTTGTCGGGGATATGGGATAAAAGTATAGTTTATAGCTAAACTAAGGGTTGGGGTATTACATAAGGGATTTATTTATATATGGGAAAAGGTATATAGGGAGCTATTTTATTATGTTAAGAATTAATATGAAATGAAATAAGCGGAGTGAACATACCACTAAGCATAATGTAATATTTATGCATTTTATTCACATACACTTTATACTTAAGATAAAATCTTTTTGTGGGTATTTTGAATGAAATGGAATTTAACAAGGGGTTGTTTACTTTTCATAGGCATATGGAAATTAACTTTTAGGAAAAGTGGTTTTATTAGGGTAATGAAGGGAAATGAATTTTATGAAGGGAATTCTAACACTTGATGTCCATAAGTCATTAAGTCGAGGGTCCAGTCCCACCAAAAGTCAAATAAATGCTCTGAGCCTTTATGACTTGAAGGATTTTTAGTACTAGAACTTACTTGTGGATAGGGAAATTAGTAAATAAATGGATGAAATGAATGAGGGGGAATTAATTAAATCAAGTTGTAAACCATTGTTTTTGCTTTCTTAATTGCTCATGCACATTGAAACATATAATTAAGTATGATAAATGTGCTTTTGTCCAATCAACTTTATACTTCAGCAACCTTTCTTCCACTTACCCATTAGTTACCCTAACATTTTTTCTTCACTTATTTGGGTGCATTTAGGCTAGCAGACCCTTATCATTTTCTTTTCTTTTATAAAACAAGCTATCTACTTCTAACCTTATATCATCCAAGGGCTCAGATTAAACTGATGAGCTCTTTTTATTTTCTCTACCTATCTAATGATCTGCCAAGATTAAGTTGTTTGATCAGATTTTATTCTCTAACTATAAACATAAAATTCAAAGCATGAAATAGTCAAAATTAAACAGTCTGACTACCATGGGTTGTGGCATGTGTGACAAGCTGCACACAACCATTATGTAAAACAATAAAGCAGTAAAATAGTAGTGGCATTTAGACTTGCACGCTTTCATGATGTGTTTTTGTTTTTGGAGTTCATATATTTTCATTTTTTGATCTTTTCTTATTCTTTTTGTCCTTTGATATTTCTTCTAGGACATACCCTCTTTACATTTTTTAAATTTTAAATATGGAAAACATTTGCAGAAAGCAAAGGTATGTACAATATTACAAGGCTTAGCCTCAGCCAATTCAAAATTATGAATCCTATCACTATAGGACTCTAACAGGGCGCAGCATGATGATGAAGTGCAGCACAGTGATAGTTGCAGCATGGTGATGGATTCACCATGTAGGATCAGTTGAAGCAATATGTCTTCACTAGAGTTCAGACCAGCTGCCTCATGTGTTATCTTCATAGAGCAGATCTCTGCTCTTATTTTGTCAAGTCAAAATGTTGGCTTCTGATGTATATGTACTATCTCTCTCTCTGTTGAACTATTGAAGAACATAAGAAAAATTGATCTAAGGTTTCCCCACATTGGGGTTTGTCCCTGGCTGGCACCACATCTTGTGTCCTCTTGTCTTGGCTTGTCATCTGCGATTTATGTTTATGTTCTATCTACATTTTACTATCATGCTAAATGTGATTGCTAATATGGAATTGATCTTAAGCTAATATGAAAAATTGAAGTAAATTGCGCTAAGCATAGAACATACCTAAAATTAACAAATGTGAACAGCCACTAGAGTCTAAGAGACGTTGGAAGATGAATCCAACAGTCATGTAGAATGTACTATAAATGTATATCATGTCAATAATATATGCAACTCAATGCTTATCATTCATATTCTGCTTTCGCCATGTATGTGCTTATCAAAAACCAAAGTATTTTATAGTGGTTTCAACTACAAAAGTCTACAAAACTTAATGAGAAGGGAATGGCTTTTACATTTAACATATTCATTATTAACAAGAAATATGAGGAAGAAAAAATACTACAGAGACAGTGCTTTGTCTCATAGACCCTTCATGGATCTTATTGCAAATTGAACGTGGTTACGCTTAAGTTTCCTATTGTTTGACTACCTTTTGCTCATGTCTGGCAGCCAATAATGGAATGTCACTTAACCTTTTTAAAATTGCTTAAGATTCTTCAAAATTGGAAAGTGTAATGGCTATGTATAATACTATATCGTATATATTGTTATGCTTACAACCCGGAAGCAACTACAAATGTTAATAGTGAATTCTAGCCCATGTTCATTGTGGGAGATGGACATCTTACAGTGATAGGTGGCAGCCCTTCGTACCCTATGTTGGTCTTCATTGGAGCAACACAGGAAGACCATAGTGGGCTGAAGTCCCTGAGTAGCTGAGGAGCAGCAGTGGGCAGTTGAGAGTCGTTCACAAGTGCAGTTGTGAACAACTCGACAGGAGTCTCGATGTGTTGATGTGTTGATGGATGAACGATCAACTAGTGAGCATATTCATAGCCGAGGTTCAGTGACCAGATGCACATGGAGCATTGATAGAGGCAGGAGTTGCAGATCGGGAGCCGAAGGACCAGGCAGGTACAGGGTACGACTGAGAGGAGCTTAGAGAGTCGACTACATCAGCCAGATGGTCAGAGTATCTTTTTGAGGGTATATTGGTTGTCGATGGACTGGCACCAAGCCCCAGTTTTGAATCTTGTACTAGTGGATGTATGAGGGACATTATCCCTAATACAGGAACCCTAGACTGTCATATTATATGTTGATTAATATAACGAAGTTGGGTTGAAAATTGTAAAAAGTTGTCCATATTTTATGCGCTAGTAGATTTACTGTTATTTATATTCCGTTGTGCAAAGTAGTATCGTTGTGATTCTTGGTTTGGTAGCGTCAAGGATTTTAAGATTCTATCCCAAACACCAAGATTGTGGAAAAACAACATCCTCATCCCCACCATTGCCCCATCCCGAAAACCAATACAACATAGATTCTTTACTTTCTACATCTTTCTTTTTATGGGAGTCATCTCAATGCTCCCACTTTGTATCAACATTATTGTATCCAACAATCCCATTAGCCTACTTTAGTGGTAATTTGTTGGACGTTTATACAATCATTTTATGTTATCTTATCTATTACCTCTTCAAGGTGTCCTAGAACTCCCTCTCCACCATTTTCCAATATCTTGTTTGGCCTTGTTCTTGAGAGAGGAACTAGGCCTCCACCTCAAACTAAACATTACTCAATTACATCCTTTTTCAAGTAACCCAACAAGTAGGAGCACCAATGGGCAGCGTAATGGCAACATCATCCCAACAAGTTTTAGGTCTAGGAAATACCAAGCGAACTCTTGACACCCCCCCCCCCCCGTCAACAAGACCTATGCAAGGTTACTAACGAAAAATTTGGGATAGGATTTAGCCTTCTAATAGACAAACCTTTGTTTCCTAACAGCAACAGTGAGCTCCTCCCTTGAGACTGAGTGACATATGGGAACCAGTTCTTCTAAATAGTATCCCATCGTGGACTTTTTCTCTTTGACCTCTAATGCTAGTGATAATTTTACAAAGGAAGATGGCCCACTAAATTCCACATATGCCTACATATCCCTCATTGTAGTATGTACAAGTGGATAAGTTAATGCAAGATGAACATGGCATTATAAGAGTACTAACATTGTTGGGTTATGAAGCCCATTTAGAATTTCTCTATCGAATGAAAAAGACTATTCGTACAAGATGATTCTACTAAAAGAAATGTTTGAGGTCTCAAATGAACTTGCAAGATGGATTGGATGAATGGAGAATAAGACAAAGCATTTGTCTCACTTGTGCTTGTATTGTAGTCTATCTTCATTTATTTCATGAGAGTTTTTTCATTGTAAGGGGTTAGCAAGAACCAAATATGGCAGGAAATTGGGCTAACAATGAGCCACAAGAGGAGCATATTGTTACAATTTGAAAAGCTTATGAGGTGAAAGCATTCCCATATAGTCTTTAGTCACATTTCTCGATCTAGGGTATTAAGTCTAGCAAAAATTGATTTGATTTATAGCTCTTATCTTAGGATAAAATAGGGGCTACTTGTTATGGGAAGAGCTCTTAAACACTCTTTTCACCACCAATATCTTTTAGCATCCAAGTGTTTTCTTAGGGGAATTTACTGGATACACTTAAATCCTAAGGCCTAATATAAGGATTAAGCTTTAAGAAAGGCCAAGTGTGACCCCATAGCCCATGCAAAGTAGGCACTTATCTCCTTCTACTCATCACCTCAATCCCATCACATTTTTCATTTCATTTCATTGACCCAGTTGCTAAGTTCTCTTTATTCCCACTTCTACTACACAAAGTAAGCCTAGCTGACCCGTAGGGAAACCCCCCTTGGCTAAGAAACTCTTCCTCATGAGTTCCACCAAGCTAGCAACCATCTTTGGGACTTTCAGTGAAGGTGTTGATTGGTGTGGTAACACTTGTCATACTGGAGTTTAATTTTCAAACATAGGCTTTTCATGGAGCTAGGGTACATTTATGGAGGCTTATTTTCAACATGATCTTATCTATTGTGGGCTTTCCTCTCTATCTCTCTCATGCAAGACTTCTTTATTTGACTTCTCACTATTTTTATCTCTTTTGTTCAAATTTCAAAGAGATAGTCTTTGTACACCCCCAAGCTTAGTTTATAAGTGCTAGTGGGGTAGTGAGCATTGATGGTTCATTCTTTCGCTAGAGTTTTTTTTCATCCCATTCTTCCAATTGAGTAGGTATGCGAGCATCTTGGCATGGACTTACTAGGCCCGAAGATCTAAGGGAACCTCTAATCTCATCCACTTCCCTTTATTGTATGTAAAAGTGTTGTTCATGTTGTATGTAAGTTTTAACCCTGTACAGAAATTACCTACAAACAAATTCTTAATAATAGAAAATATACAATGGCAAGAATATAAAACAAATACACAGAGATTTTCCCCTGTATCCCAAAACCGGGACTACCAAATTGATTTCATTATATTACTTTCAATGTTACAATACATATATATACATGTCGAAGCATTCATAAACCTTTAACCCTGGATTAGAACATAACCATAGTTCCCTTGACCAGATCTACAAAATACCATGGGTAGAAAACCATCATGCCCAAAACCATGTGCAAAACCCATGCACAAAACCATAGGTAGGTCCGCCTGCTAATATAGGGTCCAAAATAAAATTCTCGGGCTACTACCCTAGACCCCGTGCATGGGGGGTACCTCCCAACAGGGGGGAATTACACCTGGCGCAACGAACAAGGGGGAGCTTTCACCCCCCTGCACTTGCAACTAGTCGTGGAAAGAATATAACACACACCCAACATTGTAAAGGTTGTCGTATCTATTTGAATTTTGAAAGCACACTCATATTATGCCCTAAAATGGACCCCTATCTTATGTATTATCACACTTTGGTAATGGACTCTTAAGATGATTTTGCAATTGCTCATGCATTTTCACATTTACCAAGGTAGTATCATAGATCTCAAGGCATTGGTCACATCCTCCAAGGCATGGTTGATAATTTTCACTTACATGGGTACCCTCTTAACATGCCAGATTTAATATCTTATAGTGCACTCCTATTTTATCACCTTTCGAGCTATTCTACACTTGATTTGAGAATCAACCCTACTCATTTGGATGTCACATTAGTTGTTGGGAGTTTTATGATCCATTTTATGACTTGGAGGGCACTTGCATGCTTCATGGAGGTGTCTTGACTTCATATATAGACATCTTCATGCCTTGGAGACATATTTCAAGGGATTACGAGCATTATTTCTAGATCCATCCACCTTTTCGAGCCTTGTTCACTCATCCCATGAAACCATTCCACATTTAGAAGTTAGATGTTGGCACTTTGCTTGCTTGGGAGGCTTCTACACCATGTTTGAGACTTAGACATAAGATCTTCAAGGGAATGTTGCGCTTCTACACCAAATCGACCCCTTGTGTGAGACATCCCCTCTCTTGGAGGGTTTTATGTACTTGTGGCATATTTTGCTTGTAGCTTGACTTGGTCTCCTTCCTTGCATGGATGATAAGTCACTTTTTTGTAATTCTCCTAGGCTAATTTTAGGGAGAAAAAATAATAAAGAATGAAGGGTGTAGAAGCCTCATCTATAAATAGAAGCTCCCCTCTCATTTCAAATTGTTGTCAATCAATGGATATCATTTGAGACACAATTTATTGAATATCTACCTTTCATAGGTTTTGGTGTTACTTCTTAGAGCTCACTCTATCTTGGTTTATTTCTTGGTACATCAAAGATTTTATATGATCTTTTAAGACTTCTACTAGCTTGCAAGATTAATCCATTTGAGTGGCTACTATACCACTTGGAAAGAAATCGTTTTCGGGTTTGTTCCTTTCTCCATCTCTGTTAGCTTGGGTAAGGGCTCAATCCATTGCTTTGTTTTTCCTCTCGGTTCCTTGGCAAGGACTTTTTTATCTTGGCAAGTTATAGTTCATCTTGTTGGTGAAAATTTTTCCCTTGTGGAATCCCTTCTTGTAGGGCCTTGGTCTTTGTACCTTATCTTGATTAGATAAGATATTATTCTATGTTAGGTTTCTAATCTCTTAAGCCCTAATCCTTAAGATAACAAGGACCTGTTAACACCCATATTAGCAGTCTTGTCAAGGTCCTCACAAGACGCTAAGATGGCGCACACAAGACAAGTACCCATTGTCACCTTGGCACAAGTCTCCACTCTTGGAGCCCAACTGCTACTAAAGGACTATGGGAGGATTTCCTACACACATTTTCCCAAGAGAGTAATAGACTAAAGCCTAATAATGGAACCTAGTATGAAAATAGGAGTTAATTATTGTAAATATTGCTAATCTGGAAGTGATATTAACCCAGGAAATAACATAGACCAGCAACTAAAATTCACTCACACAACTCAAGATATTTAAATATTATAAACCGATAAGAGCAAGTAAAGAATATCCTTACCAAATATGGATTATGTATGGTTGTATGGACTTGTACAGTTTTGTCTATACAATTGTACAAATGTATGAAGATGTTCCGTACAATTGTAAGGAATACTGCATTGCCCAGAAGCACCTCTTTCTTGGCTGCCTACACTTTCCCTCCCTCTCAATCATTCAACCTGCTCAACTGCTCATGTGCAATGAAAGCATCTACCTTGACCTGTCTTTATACTTTTAGCAGAGAATCTATTTTTTAAGATTACTCCTGTCGAACTCATGCATGAGATAAACATTTAGACTCAACTGCTAAATATAAGATTTTCACATTTTTTTACTCGGGTAAATTACAAAATAGAATTATTTTTAAAACTATTTTTTGGAAAATATCTCTATGTCTCTCATGTCCACACTGAACCTCTGCACAAGTTCCTATCTGAGCTATAATTTTAACATTAATCATTCAAATGCAAAACTAAAGTTGCCCTTGTAGTTCATCTTACATATCAGATTTGGCCCACACATCAACTAGCTTCTAACCTTCTCTTTCAAGTGAATTTATTTGTGGTTCATGCTTTGTTCCTAATTTGTTATATTTCAAGCATTTAATCACTAATTGGAATCCTTGTGCATTGTCTTGTTAAATATATTGGATTCATCTAAGTAAAATCATAAACTTGCATTGTCGTAATTCACTTACAAAGGTTTAGTTAATCAAAATACGAATAAACCCCTTGGCTTCTAGGAGCTAGTCTAAAGTAAGGGGAAATTGCACTGAGGTGACAGTGCACATTTCCCATTTTGATGCCCTAGTTAGCACCTGGGTTGAGACTTTCACATGGCTGTTAGTTCAGGCAGTAACACTGCACAAGCATCATTCAAAAAATTACCAAATTGGCATCAATTTATTCCAAAGAATATTGGCTTATGTTTGAAGAGGGAAATTCAAGAACTGTTGGTGTAAACAACACAATTAATGTAGATAAAATAAGATAAACATATTAATGTCCAACTAATGACCACTGAAGTAGGTCAATGAGACTGTTAGGTAGAATGATGTTTATACCATGTGGGAGCACTGAAGTGGCTTCTATAAGGGGCAACATACAGCTGTCAATGACATGTTTGTTGATGTCAGGGTCAAGTTCTAGCAACATCCGCCAACCACATTCCCATGAAAATCCACAAAATGCTTTTGTAAAATGTAATGTCAAATACAAGTACAAGTACATAACCATCATCATATTCCAAGACTTTTGATCATTCACTTATAGCAAAATAATAGTGGATAGTTCAACATAAGGGCTGTTAATTTGCCAGCTCAGTGACAAATTCCAACCATTGCATTGAATTCCTCTTTTCGAGAGGACCAAAATTGATTTTTGAAGCACTCAATTCGGATAAAGAAAAGTGGATTTTTGAGGCCAAGCCCACAGTTGCACAATTGTCAAATCGGCCTTGGGTCAAATGACACATCTCAAGGATAAGATGGCACCCCTCAAGTTGCATATAAATACAAGTTGAGTCCTCATTTGGCACCTCATCAACTCACAACATATCTTCTCTCTCCTCATTCTATTGGTTTGCACAGCTCAGAATTGCAGGGTATCTCTCACACGTGCAAAGGACAGAAGTCATTTTCTGATTGGGCCGAATTGCAGGACTGTTTCTGGGTGTTGACCAGCGTTGACCAAGGACTGTTTGACCATCTTTGACTGCGTTTTTGGGTGGAATATCTCTGTTTCTCTAGGCCGCATTGGAGGGCACACAGATCGAGGAAATCTGGGCAGGTTAACTGGCAATGACTTCAGGGCTGACCACAGGTTTGACCACAGAAACAAGTACAGACTTTGACCAAGTTTGACTGGCTGTTTTGGGACTGTTTTGGGCTGAATTTGACAAGCATTTAAGGCCAAGCTTGACTGACTTTGACTCAGCTGCTAGAGGACTGTTTTGACCCTTGACCATTGACTGGTTAGGGCTGCTGTTGACTGGGACAGATTTGTTTAAGGATCAGATTTGACTATTGTTGACTTCATCTCTCTCTTTTGTCTCTGGTTTGGATAGTTGCTTGATACATTGTCATTCTTGGATATCGAATATTGGATATTGGCTGGTCAAAGTTTGACTTTGACTCTTGGATGATGTACTCTCTTTGCTGCTGAACATTTAAAGACAATCTAATAAAAGAAGAATTGCAAATGGTTTCCCTCATAGTGGGGTTTTTCCCTTGTCATTGACCAAATATTGTGTCTCGTCTCTTGGCTGTCTTTCATTGTGCATTTTGTATAATTGTTCTATCTACTATTGCTCTACTGTCATTGGTTAATTGAAGAAGTTGAAATTGTTAAATTGGATGCTATTGGATATTGTTGAAGTAATAGTTGCCGCATAGAGCAATTGATGAAAAAATAACAAGGGCTACATGTACACAAAGCAACCATGCAATAAGAAGTGGGATTAAAAATTATCTTCTTATATATATAATCACAAATAGAGAGATCTAAAACCAACTAGAGCACATGAATCAGAATGCAAACGAAAAGAAAGAGCTGCTAAAGGAGCTCTAGGGTGTAGTGTACTAAGGCTACTAGAGCAAGGAGCAAGAAAGTAGAGTGCAAGCTTCGCAAAACAAATATTTACAAGGTTATGGACAATTTGAACTAACACAAAATATGAACATGAGATGTAATAGCATGGAACAACTGTTTTACACATGATGAGCACAAAAATTTTAAGTCGTAAACTAAAGTACTTATCACTCTTAGATTGGATTTCTTTAACCATGCCTAAGTTATTTGCATTTGAACTCCTTGACATTTTGTGTACCTATCAAGACACCCGAGTGAGAGTAGACTACAAAAAAAATTGGTAAATGCACGTTGTAGTTAAATATTGTGTCCCAGTGTAGCACGACTCTTATAAGACCTGCGAGTACCCGCGGGTCTTGATGGGTTTTATAGCGAGACGGGTCACTCACATAGAACCCGCGGTTTCTACCCATACCCACATAAAACTCGGCTACCCGCATTGAACCCATGAAGAACCACATATGACCCACATAAGACCCGTGGAGACCCTCAAAATTCTATTTTTTCTTCCTTTTTTTTGGAAATCACGTGGAGGGAACGGGAAAATGGAGGCCAAGTCTTATACAAGTTGTTCCCGAGTCTTATACGGGTTGCCGAGTCAATAGCCGGACAAGTATTATACAAATACGAGTCGTGCAACATTGCTATGTACTCGTAAGTGGTATTGGTGGTGCTTATATGACATGTTATCTAGATTGATTGTAATTACCCAAATGACCAAATTACTAATAGCCATCTTCTACAGTTAATAATATAGCTAGAGAATGGAAAATTTATTTGAAACATCAAACAGTGGGAAGCTTGACCTGACATGCAAGACAGATGCTGCATCAAAATGAAAAAGCTTCGGAATTCTCAACAAAGAAAACAGTATTGCTACACAAAATGAATTCATGAGGACTAAGACATTCAAGTAAATAGTTTTATGGCCTTTACCCTTGTGCAGTAGAATCATCCTTCTTCTTCCTCTGACTTCTTGTTTTGCACTGGAACCACCTCAACTTGATGCTGAGACCCGCCTGAAATAGATGTTGTAATCAGACATATATCTGATATTAAGGCATTCGATTGGAGCCTATGAGAAATAAAACAGTGAAAACAGCAAAACATGAATGCAGGCGCAGTTCAGTGCACATGCATATAACACCAAATCAGTCTAGACAATTAACTCTAAAAAGCCCATTGTTCTCTTAGATATGGAAATGATAGATGTGCACATCACCGTAGGAATTATGCCAAGTTCTAATCAAGTCAACCCAAAAAATGAGAACATATTAAAATTCATAGCAACTAAATATGCATTAATTTCAAAATACTTAGACTAGACGTCTAAGAAATTATATAACCTGGACACATTCCAATGCTCTCTAGTCAGCTTTTGCATATATGATTTTTGCATATCTTTTAGTGCAGCACTTGTTGGATAATTGATCGATCTATATTCATTTACTATGTTATTCATCTGGTCTGTTCCTACTTTAGCTATTGCCTACCATTTCAATTTTACTAAGATTAAGTTTTACTCTTGCAATTCACATATGCATCTGGTGGCCTTCTACAAAATACCTTTTAAATTGGATATTTAAGGCATTAGATTAGAGCCCATGAAAAATTAAACAGTCAACACTGCAATACATGACAGGAAAATGATATGTTCCAAAGGCAAATAAACTCATGCAGACACAGTTCAGAGTACATGTATATCACACCAAATCAGTCTAGACCCTTAACTCTAGCAAGCCCATTGCTCTTCAGGATATGGAAATGATAGATGTGGCTTGAATCATGATTGCATTGAAACATGGTGAAGCATAGCTGTAGTCATCATGCCAAGTTCTAATCAAATCAACCCTAAAAACTGATAACATCTTATAATCCACAGCAATTAAACATGCATTAGTTTCACTGTCAAACACCTAGATTAGACATCTAAGAAATTATATTTTTTAGTGCAGCGGTAGTAGGATAACTAATCTATTTATATTCCTTCACCAAGTTATCCATCAGATCTGTTTCTACCCTAGTTATTGCCTACCGTTTCAATTTTACCAGATTAAGTTTTACCTAGCCTTTCACATCAGCATCTACTGGCCTTTTACAAAATGCTTTATAAATGTGATATTTATGGCATTAGATTAGAGTAGATGAAAAATTAATCAGTAAAAACAGCAATACACAGGAACACAATATTTTCCAAAATCAAAGGAACTCACGCAGGAGCAGTTCAGGGAACATGTATATCACACCAAATCAGTCTAAACCTTGAAATCTGGCAAGTCCATTGCTCAGTGAGATATGGAAATGATAGATGTGATTTAAAGCATGGTTGCATCGAAACATAGTGAAGCATCACCGTAGGTATTACGCCAAGTTCTAACCAAGTGAACACTAAAAAGTGAGAACATACTAAAATTCATAGCAATTGAGCAAGCATTAGTTTCAAATAGCTAATTAGACATCTACGAAATTGTATTACCTGGGCACATCCCAATGCTCTATAGTCAGCTTTCAAATATATGATCTTTGTGTTGAAAAGTAGCACAGGAATGGATTCCTTGATTTGTGCCTTAACTCAAGGAATTGATTTGGAGATCTTCTTAGCCATGTACGAGTTCCAGTGAAGAGGATGAGTTCACGAAGCAGTTCTCTAGTGTGAGTTAAGTTGGGAACTGAAAGCTTAAGTGGAGTTAGCCTCCTAAATTTTAGGAGGATCCAGTTAACAACTTCTGTTGACTTTTGTTAACTAGAAAAGCTCCAGTTCAACTCTTAATTTAGAAAAACTCACTAACAATAGCCACATCAAATTGCTTATAAGGAGACCGAAGGCACACAATTGTTTCATCATTGTTGGTGAGCACGAGCTTGTGAAGAGTACGAGCCAAGGATTCTTGTCCGAGTTATTGTAGAGTGAGTTAATTCCCAAGGAAGTGTGCATAGAAATATAGAATACCCCTATTTAATAGGAACTGATTTGCACGGGTTTTTAAGAGAGAAATAGAGCGAGGATTTCGGGCTGCTAGTGTGCACGAGTTTGGGAGAAAAGATCGGTATTCTTGCAGGATCATTTCTTGCCTGGTGTAAGGCTGAGAGTTCATTGTATTCTGTAGTGAAGCAAGTGTGTTGTAAGAGATCTATTGCTCTAATTTTCTTCAATAAAATTCTCAAGCAAGCAAGGGTTTTCCCTGTTTTGGGACTAGAAATTGTGTGTTTTATTGTGTGAATGTATGCAATTATTTCTGTTCTGTATTAAAGTAGAGAAATTATGAGTGTGTGAAAAGAAATTTCTATTTCAGATTGTTCATAACAGCAGATCAGAATTTCGTGGAAAATTTACATGGTATCAGAGTTGTGAATAGAGATCAATCAGCACATAGTCTTCAAGATGATAACTCACACGAGATTGGGATTGAGAGAGCAGGATAAATTGGATGCCTCCTCTAAATTTGGTGTTTGGAAGGTCCGCATATTGTTTTTGTTGGACAAGTTTGGGCTGAAAGAATTTGCAAAGAAAGGTGTTGCAAAACCTTCAGATCCCGATGAGTTGAGGCTCTTCCAAAGACAGATGGTAAAGAGCAAGAGAATGGTCTTGGATGGACTTCGAGAATGTAGTTCCTCATGTTGCAGGTAAAGATATAGCTTAGTCAAGCTCTACCAGAACTCTTTAGAGAATCGGAAGATGGTCCTCAAAGAGAAGCTGAGGACAATCAAGATGCAGAAGGGTGAGAGTGTAACTGCCTATCTCACCAGAATTCAAGAAGTCCATGATGAGCTAGCAGTTGTTGGAGAAAAGACCATGGACACAGAGCTAGTGCGTGTGGCTCTGAATAAGTTTACCAAAGATTGGCATACTTTTGTCCAAAGCATTATTGGACGAGATAAGTCGCCAGATTGGGAACACCTATGGAGTGACTTCATCCGGGAGGAGTTAAGGCTCAGATTAGTTGAGACTTCTAGCAACAATGGCAAGGGTGTAAAGGCTGAGAAGGAGGAGGAAAATCTTGCTCTTGCAGGTAAAATCAAAGGCAAGAAAGGAAAAGAAAAGAGCGAGAACAATCAAAAGGGTGACAAGAAGGAGACAAATTTGAGTAAGATCAAATGCTTCCATTGCCATACTTTTGGACACTATGCTTCCAAGTGTTCTAACCGGAGGAAGAAGGGATCGAATAAGGAGCATGTAGCTACATCAGCTGAGGTAGATGAGTTTGCCTCTCAATTTGAGAAAGACTTCTCATTGATAGCTTGCATGGCAAGCTCAGTAGGGAACAGTACATGGTATATGATTCAGGAGCCTCTTCCATATGACTAGAAATCAAGCGTATTTCAGTCAGCTAGATGAGAAGGACATGCAAGTGAATATCGAGCTTGGAGATAATGGCAAGTATGCTACCAAGGGGGTTGGTATTGTTAGCTTTGAGAGGGATTCCGGTAATACTCTTCATCTCAAAGATGTTCTCTATGTTCCAGGGCTGAAGAAGAACTTGGTTTCAATAGTTATCCTCGAGGATAAAGGATATGATGTCACCTTTAGCAGATGTAAGGCTTACCTCCAACACTTGGCTTCTGGATGTAAGAAGTAGATAGGTGTGAGGGTGAAAAATCTTTACAAGTTGCATGTAAAGATTAATGCAGCCTTGAACAGCAAGGCAGGATATGCAAATGTAGGTGAACTTTGGCACAAGCGCATGGGACAATTGCATCATGGGGCATTGAAGATTCTTCAGCAGATTGCCAGAAGATTACCAGCAAGAGGCCTTGATAAGGGTGGAGTGTGCAAGGGATGCATGCCTAGCAACTATGCCAAGTCTTCCTTCCATGGTCAAGATAGAAAAGCCAAAGGTATTTCGAGTTGGTGCATTCAGATGTGTGCGAACCCTTCTCTTCTCCATCACTGATGAGGCACAGGTATTATGTTACTTTCATTGATGATTTTTCTTGAAAAACTTGGATTTAGTTTATGACAAAAAAAGATGAGGTCTTAGACAAGTTCATGGAGTTTCAGGCCCTAGTAGAAAAGCAGACTGGGAAGAAAATCAAGGCAGTGAGAAGTGACAATGGTGGAGAATATGTCTCCAATGCCTTCAAGGAGTTTTGTGCAAAAGAAGGTATTAGGAGAGAGCTGAATCAGACAGGTTGATAGCACCTCATAAACCTCAGCAGAATGGGGTGGCTGAGAGGAAGAACAGGAGTATTGTTGGAGCAACTAAAGCTATGTTGCATGATTAGGATCCGCCTAGGTTATTATGGGCAGAAGCATGCAACATTACAGTATTTATGCAGAACAGGAGTCCACACAGGGTGCTTGGACGAGTCGCACTAGTGGAGGTTTTCACAAGCAAGAAGCCTAATATTTCACACTTCTAGATCTTTGGCACAAAGGTCTACTGTCATGTGTCCAAAGGTAACAGGAAGAAGTTGGATGCCACAACAGAGAAGGGTATCTTTGTGGGGTATAGTGAGACATCTCAGGCATACAAGGTGTATCTTGTTGAAAAATGTGTAACTAGGTTCGGTCTTCATAAGTATGAAATGTATTTTTTATTCTTGTAAATTATGAAATGAAAGAAAATTATTATAATTATTTTTGAGGCATGGGTTTCATGCTCAAGGTCTTTTATTTTATAGGTCAAGCACCCATTGAGTGCTTCTAGGGTTTGTCCTAGGTCAAGAAGTCAAAAGAGTCATTGTTATAAGTTGAAGACCCCACTGGGCACATTGTAACTTGTAAAGAAAATCCTCCAAGACCAAGTCGGCCTGGCAGCTGGCAAGTCGGCCTAAAGGAAGAGCCACGTCCATCCTTGAAGAAGCCTATAAATACAAGAGGGCTTGTCCTCCTTGAAGCACACTCAATCATCACTCATTTTTAGCGAAGGAAGGGGAAGGAAGAGGCAGTGAAGAAGAAGAAGGATGAAGGAGATATAGGCTATCTTTCTCTCTCACATGCTAAAGAGGACTAAGGTTTCTTCAGCATACCTAGGGCATCGATCTTCAAGTTCAAACTTGGAGATAATGAGGCAAAGAGGTCAAGCAAAGGTCGCCAAGGGTCACTCTCAAGCTCCAGAAGTCAAGGAAAGGCAAACAAAGGTTAGAGGAGGGCTCTAGAAGAAGATCGAAGTTCCCACATGTGGCAACAACAGTTGTTGGGAGGCCGAATCCTCCCAACTTTAAGATCCTCCCAACTTTAAGTTCCATGGTAGATGGAATACCTGAATTGAAAGAAGACCATGAAGAAGTATGTAAGGGATGTGCATTGGGTAAGAACACCAAGAGACCATTTGGAAGCAATGCTTCATGGTCAAAAGAAATCTTGGATCTCATTCACTCCGATGTATGTGGCCCTATGACGCCTAAATCTCTTGGAGGCCATCTATATTATGTCACATTTATAGATGATCATTCAAAAAAAGACTTGGATTTACTTAATGAAAACCAAGGACGAAGTATTTACAAAATTTCAAGAATTCGAAGCAGAAGTGGAGAACCTTACAGAAATAAAAATCAAGATACTAAGATCCGACAATGGAGGAGAGTATATATCAAAGGAGATTATAGCATTCTGTAAGAAGTTTGGGATTAAGAAGGAATTGATAGTCCCATATAATCCCGAACAAAATAGAGTTGCAGAACGAAAGAACCGATCCATTACGGAAAGTGTAAAGGCGATGTTACATGATTAAGATCTACCAAAATTTTTGTGGGGAGAAGCCACAAAGACTGCAATATATATTCAAAATGGAAGTCCCCACATGTCGTTGGATAACAAGACTCCCGAATAAGTATTCACTGGGAAGAAATTTATTGTCGATCATCTCTGAATCTTTGGATGTCTCGTATATATTCATATACCAAAGGATAAAAGGAAGAAGTTAGATCCTTCAGGCATGAGATCCTTCAGGCATGAGAGGAATATTTGTTGGCTACAGCAACACCTCTAAGGCTTAGAAAATCTACATAAAGGAAGGACACCATATAGAAGTAAGTCGAGATGCCATATTTGACGAGAGTATCGCATTCAAGAAATCTAAGGAACTTCTGATGGACTCTAATGACGACGAACTTCCAATATTTTAAGAAGTTAATAAGGAAGAAGAAGAATATCATCATGAAGATGAGGGTCCCAGTGAACCCATTCAACCTGGGGTCCTCCCCGAATCAAGAAAGAGACCAAATTGGTTGAAATCTACACTACTTGATGCATAAGGTCATGGGAAGCGAAAGGCTCATTTAGAGAGAGCAAGAAACCCAAAAGATATTTTGGGTATGCTGCATACATGACAAAACTAATAGAAGTAGAGCCATCCACTTTTGAAAAAGTTGTCAAACATCAGGAATGGAAGGATGCCATGAATGAAGAGTATCAATATATAATAAAAAATGGAGTTTGGGAGATTGTAACTAGGCCCGAAGACAAATTTGTGGTGACTTCCAAGTGGATCTATAAGATCAAACATGCGGCAAATGGAAGTATAGATAAGTCTAAGGTAAGATTTGTGGCTAGGGGCTTCTCTCAACAAGAAGACATCGACTATGAAGAGCCATTTGCTTTGACAACATGGTATACTATGATTCGTTCATTGGTCTCTCTAGCAGCATCGATGGGATGGAACATCCATCAAATGGATGTCAGGACTACGTTTCTGAAGGACACAATTGATGAGGAAGTCTATATAGAGCAATCCTTGGGATTTGAAGTTAAAGACAGGAAGGCATATGTTTGCAGATTGAAGAAAGCATTATATGGCCACAAGCAAGCTCCAAGGGCATGGTATGATAGAATGGATGCATAGCTACAAAGGATAGGCTTCACAAAAAGTTATGTTGATATGAACCTTTATATCAAGGTTGTAGATGGAGAACATGTGATCATTCTTTTGTATGTAGATGATCTTCTCCTAACAGGTGTAGAAGGTCGAATTGAAGAATGTAAGAAACAACTAGCAACAGAATTTGACATGAAGGATCTAGGGCTGATGCATTTCTATTTGGGACTAGAATTCTGGCAAGGATTTGATGAAAATTATCTAGGTCAAGGAAAGTACGTGATCAAGATGTTGAAGAGGTTTGACATGATGGATTGCAAACCTATGACCACTCTGATGATCACAAACTTGAAGAGACTAAGGAGTTCTAAATCAAGCCTTGTGGATCCTTCCAAATATAGACAATTGATTGGCTCACTGATGTACTTGGTGAATACTCGACCAGACATATGTTTTGCAATGAACATTCTAAGTCAATTCCAAGTGGAGCCAAAGCATGATCATTGGATAGCAGAGATTGAGTTGGAGAAAATGGAAAGTAGAGATAGGGTTTCTCCGCTCAACAATGGGGTTTGGGGCACCGACGTCATTTTCCATCCAGTAGACAACCTGCTGGGCTGCATGGTAGATGAAGCATAGGGTCAATGGCAGTTCCATGCTCCTGGATGGGATTCAGCTAAGGAATGTTTTCGAGGGGAACAAATAGGGTTGTTTTGCTACACAGGAGTTGTATATCTCCCCAGGCGCAAAGCAATCAATCGTCGTCGGATAGTTGAACTGCTCCCCAGATGTGGCCTGTCTTTGACCGAGGACGTTGCTTGGAGGCATGCTACAACCGGGGGTACGAAACGGCGGATGGACCTCTGGGAGCGAGGCGCAAAGGTGGAGGCAGGACCATCCGGATGGTTGCTATCTACAATCATCAGCTACAATGATTGCCCACCCTATCTGTGATTCCAGATAATGGGTACTCTCGTGCCTTGGTCAGATCTGCTTCATGGACTGTATGTGGGGGCAAAAACAATCCTCCCCATCAACTCGCAAACAACTTGGACTTCAACGCTACAGGATGCCTATTTCTAGATGGTCTACTGATCATGGAAGGGAGACCGGCCAGCAGGAACAGGGTAACAGAACCCGGAAGGAGAACACAGAAACCTTAATCCAATGCGACGCTTCAAACACCGCTGAGCCTAAACACCTTCAGACAGAAACAGAACCTGGACCTCTGGTAAATCCTTTTGGATTTCAAATCTTTCTTAAAACCCCTTCCAGGATGTCATTATTATTTTAGGTACATGCAACAGACTGTGTGTTGCATTTGAAGAATCTCATCTCCCATCATGTTGGATATCCTGTCGGATTACAACATCTGATTTTTGGGGGCAGAGCACTCCAGGACCCTAGGCCCCTCATGGACTACAATATTTTACCTGTGTCTACCATAATACTCAATCTGAGGCTGAGAGGTGGTGCGGCAGACTACAGTAAAACAAATTATACAGGAGGAGGTATTGGGAGTAGTTCAACAAAAAATACAGAAACACATCAGAAGCACAAAAATGGGGGACTTTCTTTCAAGAACATCCTCCAAGGGAAAAATACCCCTACAGCAACACCAAAGCAAGCTGGAACCGAACCCAGCCCATATATTGTGGAGCAACTAAATTATACCCCAAAATTAAACATAGATATACCAAAAACATATGAGCATTGTAATACTTTTTAAAAACAAGCTATAATTTGTCGATTCAACTGTTTCTGGCCAAAACCTGTTGAGCTCTTTCATTGGATTTTCACAAACTAGACTACACACTGTGAAATTCACCTCTGTTCCAAGGGTTTCTTCATTGTAAATTTCCCTACAACAGAGGCTAGAGATGTTATATTACGGGAGGGACCATGGTTCTGGGGATCCACGGGTCTCTTCACCACACCATGGTTTCCAGAATTTGATGCCAATACAATGGTTGTTTCCAAGATGCCAGTTTGGGTTCGTTTGCACAACCTCCCATTACATCTCTAGAACCAACAAGTCCTTGCAGGTATCAGTAATACCATTGGGCGGTATATTAAAATGGACACACAAAGACGGGAGTAAAGAATTTTCACATTCATATGAATTTGCGTGGGAGTAGATCTCAACAAAGGCTTGCTCAAACAATGGAGCTGGATACAGATACTAGATTATGAAAATACAACATTTAGATGCAGAATCTGCCGACAAACAGGACATCTACAAAATACATGCCCTGAAGCCAAAAAAGATACCCGAAGAAAGAAGAAAATAGGGAAACCATCCAAGGGATGGCAATTTCCCCCACCAGTCTCTGATGAGGAGGAGGAAGTTGTAACCAACGAGAACAATCAGATGAACAAAGAACCAGAAGCATGGGAATTAAACCCACAAGATTTGATGGACTCGCAACTGACAAAGATACCAGAAACAATGGATATCAGTGGATCCAAACGACTACATACATCAGACAACTTGGATTCAGATAAAGACAACCCTCGTCCTGAGGCTAACACTTCGCTTGCACTTGTATCTACGATGCCGACTCAAGGGGAGTGGCGTAAGGTTGAGAAGAAAAAAGGGAGAAAAGCATGATTTTTCTCCCCATTTGTACTTTATTTTCTACTTTCATTGAACTTTGATCAGTTGTGATTGACTGGCCGATGAAATGTGTCACAACATCTGCAACATGTAATTTTGTTTTCATTAATAAAATTACGATTTTTCTTTTGGGAAAAAAAAATGATCATTGAATAGCAGCGAAACATATACTGAGATATCTGCGAGGGACTATCCACTACTACCCGAAATATGATAGGAGGAATGATGTCCACTTGATTGGATATATAGATTCCAACTGGGGAGGCAACAAGCAGGATGCAAGAAGCACTACCGGAGGATGTTTCAGTTTGGGATCCTCTATGATCTCATGGATGAGCATAAAGCAAGACACAATTTCTTTAAAGAGTGTTGAGGCTGAATATGTTGCAGCATGTGAAGTAAGCAGAGAAGCGGTCTGGTTAAGGAAGTTGCTATCCGACCTATTCGAAGGATCGATGGACCCTACAATGATACATTGTGACAACACCAGTTGTATACGTTTGTCTGAGGACCCAGTATTTCATGGAAAGACAAAGCATATAAACAACAAGTATCACTATATTTGGGAGCTAGTACAAAATGGTGTGTTGCAACTACAATATATCTCCACTAATGAGCAGGTAGCTGACATATTGACAAAATCTCTTCCTAACAAGAAGCTTGTGTACTTGAGAGACAAGCTTGGCTTGGTTGATATATCCTCCCTAGTTGAGAGGGAGAGATAGGCACATCATTCTTGTCTTCACTTGGGAAGACAGAATGGAGGATTGGGTAACCATCTGGCATCTGATACTCTTTGAGGATGAGGTAGGGCATCCAAGATAAGAGTAGTCGTGGACCAATATTCTTTGAGGACTAGCTATCCAAGACAAGAATAGTCCAAAGAAGGTCATACTTGGTGAACACTCGGGTGGAGTATGTACCTTGAGAGACAATGATGATGGTGTCTATAAATCATTGGTCTCGCCAGCATTGTGCTCTGATCTTGTGGAGAGATAGAGTTGTTAGTCAAGGCCTTGCTATGTGACAATGTTGGTTGATGTGATGCTAGAGACGAGTTACCAATCCGACTCTTCTTATGAGATCTCTTCAGATTGAAAATGTCCATGTACCTCTTATGAATACCTCCCTAATTAAGAGGGAATGTTGAAAAATGTGTAACTAGGTTCAGTCTTCATAAGTATGAAATGTATTTTTTATTCTTGTAAATTATGAAATGAAAGAAAATTATTATTATTATTTTTGGAGCATGGGTTTCATGCTCAAGGTCTTTTATTTTATAGGTCAAGCACCCATTGAGTGCTTCTAGGGTTTGTCCTAGGTCAAGAATCAAAAGAGTCATTGTCATAAGTTGAAGACCCCACTGGGCACATTGTAACTTGTAAAGAAAATTATTTTTTTCTTTAAAAGTGTCAAAATACCCTCCAAGGCCAAGTTGGCCTGGCAGCTGGCAAGTCGGCCTAAAGGAAGAGCCACATCCACCCTTAAAGTAGCCTATAAATACAAGAGGACTCATCCACCTTGAAGCATACTCACTCACCACTCATTCTAGCGAAGGAAGAGGAAGGAAGAGGCGGCGAAGAAGAAGAAGAAGGACGAAGGAGATTTATGTTTGGAATATCTTTCTCTCTCATGTCATAAAGAGAACTAGGGTTTCTGCAGCAGACCTAGGGCATCCATCTTCAAGATTGATCTTGGAGATAAGGAGGCAAAAAGGTTAAGCAAAGGTCACCAAGGATCACTCTCAAGCTCCAGAAGTCGGGGAAAGGCAAGCGAAGGTCATAGGAGGGCTCTAGAAGAAGATTGAAGTTCCCAAGAGTGACAACAATAGTTGTTGGGAGGCCAAAATTTCAGATCTGCAATAGAGGTCGAAAATCTTGCAGCAAAAGGTCGAAAAGGTGCTACTAGAAGAGATTTGACTGCGTTTGACTAGATCGAAGTTGGCATATCATCCAAAGAGGTTGGTCTTGCCTTGGAGGGTATTGGTCTCAGTGTTAAGGTCATGGAATTCGTCAATTGAAGAATCTATAAGGAAGAGAATAGATTCAAGTGTTTTCCTCTCAAGAGGAGAGGTTTTGGCCCTAGCTTGCAGCCTATATACTGTGTCATTGTTCTTCTTGTTTTTGGTAGTTGTTTGATGCTTCACACATATAATAATAAGGAACAAAGCTAATAAGTAAAAGGAATCACACGCAGTTATCAAGTAAAGAGAATTAATCATAATTATTGCCCTGTTGAATTCTCAACATATCTTCCAAGACTCGGGAAGAAATTTCTCAGGCGAGATGTGAGATTCCAGGAGGATCAAGCTCTAAGAGTTTCCTTAGAGCATGATCAGATTGCAATAGCTAAAGAGGAGTTACTCACTCCCAAACAAGAGGCACAACCGGCACCTCAAAGTCAGCCACAGCCACAATCTAATGGCAAGAGGGTAGCGCAACAAGACTTGTAGCAAGATGAGGAGGACAAGCCAAGCTGAGAGCAAACAGATCAACCAAAGCCACCCAACACAGGGGGGAAGAAGGCCAAGTGGGTCGAGAAGTTGATCCAGAAGGCTCAGGAGCAAGTTCCTAGCACCATGTTTAGACAAAGTAAACAGCCATATAGGTATATAAGTTATATGGCATTGATGACATAGTTGGTGGAGACTGAGCCTTCTTCTTATAAGGAGGCAGCTTCTCAACAGGTTTGGTAGAATGCAATGGCAGAGGAGTATCCCACTATCATGAAGAATGATGTCTGGGAAGTTGTTCCACTACCTAAGGGGAAGTCAATAGTTGGATCCAGGTGGGTGTACAAATTGAAGCATGGAGGAGGTGGGAGCATGGAGAAGTTCAAGGCCAGGTTTGGGGCCAAGGGCTTCGCACAGATTGAGGGCATAGACTATGAGGAGACTTTTTCCCTAGTAGCACGGTATTCATCCATAACGACTATTCTGGCACTTGTAGCACAGATGGGGTGGAAGATCCACCAAATGGACGTGAAGACATCATTCCTCAATGGAGTGGTTGAGGAGGAGATCTATATAGAGCAGCCAAAGGAGTTCGAGCAATTCAGCAGAGACACACATGTGTGCAGGATTAAGAGAGCTTTTGTGGGCTCAAGCAAGCTTTGAGAAGCACGGTACACTCAGATTGACAGCTACCTTCAAGGATTGAGCTTCACCAAGAGTGAGGCAGATCCCAACCTATACTATTGTATTATGGTTGGACGACTTCCGCTCATTCTAGTTCTCTACGTTGATGACCTTATATTGACTAGAGATGAGAGCTTGATCTAGGATTACAAGGATGACCTTACAAGGGAGTTTGAGATGAAGGATATGGGGCTTATGCACTATTTCCTTGTCTTGGAGGTTTGGCAGAGTGATGGTGAGATCTTCGT
Source organism: Pinus tabuliformis (assembly GCA_031772625.1). NCBI lineage: Eukaryota > Viridiplantae > Streptophyta > Pinopsida > Pinales > Pinaceae > Pinus > Pinus tabuliformis. The sequence goes on from CM062813.1 coordinate 142,334,411, forward strand.
AGGATAGGGCAAGTACACACAAGGATTCACCGGAGATTTCATATGCAAGATTGCAGGCACATGGCCACACTTCTAGTCACAAACTAGAGGAAGGTGGATGCTGGCAGAGTAGAGTGAGTGGATCCTACTATATACAGACAACTCATTGGGTCGTTGATGTACTTGGTCAACATACGACCTGATATTTGTTTTGCAGTCAACCAGCTGAGTCAGTTCATGGTGGAACTGAACAGAGCGCATTGGTTTGTTGCAAAACAAGTGTTGAGATATCTCAGAGGCACATCGGACTATGGATTGTGGTACAAATAGGTTGATGAAGTGAGCCTTGAGGGCTTCACAAATGTAGATTGGGCAGGGAGGTCCACAAACAAGAAGAGTACTTCAGGTGGCACCTTCAGCATTTTGGGTCACCTGCATCTTCTTAGTACAGCAGGAAGCAGAGATCAATTGCACATGGCTGCTAATCAGGCAGCTTGCGAGGCTATTTGGATGAGGAAGTTATTTGTTGGACTTCTCAGACAGGAAAATGAGCCTACCATGATACATTGCGACAATAACAGTTGCACTCTCTGAGAATCCATTGTTTCATGATCGCTCAAAGCATATCGAGATTCAGTATCACCATCTTGGAGATAGTGTTCAAAAGGGGATAGTCAAGCTACCATACATTCCAACAGGGGAGCAGACAGTGGACATCTTGACCAAGGCATTGGCAAGAAGTAGTTTTGTTCATCACATAAATAAGTTGGGAGTTGTACAGAATCCCTTCCTCGCTAAGAGTGTTGAAAAGTAGCATAGGAATGGATTCTTTGATTTGAGCATTAATTCAAAGAATCAATTTGGAGATCTTCTTAGTCATGTACAAGTTCCAGTGATGAGGATGAGTTCAAGAAGCAATTCTCTAGTGTGAGTTAGCCTCCTAAATTTTAGGAGTATCCAATTAACCACTTGTGTTGACTTTTGTTAGCTAGAAAACTCCAGTTCAACTCCTAATTTAGAAAAACTCACTAACAATAGCCAAATCGAATTGCTTATAGGAGATCAAAGGCACGCAATTGTTTCATCAGTATTAGTGAGCACGTGCTTGTGAAGAGAACAAGCCAAGGGTTATTGTGCAAGTTATTGGACAGTGAGGCAATTCCCAAGGAAGTGTGCATAGAAATAGGGAATACCCCTATTTAATAAGAGCTGATTTCCGTGGGTTTTTAGGAGAAATAGTGCAAGGATTTTGGGCTGCTAGTGTGCACTGGTTTGGGAGAAAATATCAGTATTCTTGCAGGATTGTTTCTTGCCTGGTGTAAGGCTACGAGTTCATTGTATTATCTAGTGAAGCAAGTGTTTTGTAAGAGATCTATTGCTCTAATTTTCTTCATTAAAATTCTCATGCAAGCTAGGGTTTTCCCTGTTTTGGGTTTTCTAGAAATTGTGTGTTTTATTGTGTGAATGTGCGCAATTATTTATGTTTTGTTCCGCTGCATATTAGAGTAGAGAAATTCTGAGTTTGTGCGAAAAGAAATTTCTATTTCAGATTGTTCATAACAGCAGAATAGAATTTCGTGGAAAATCTACACTTTGCATATATTTTGGTGCATTTTTTGAGAACTGATCTGTCTATATTCATTTACCATGTTATTCATCTTGTCTGTATCTGCCCTAGTTATTGCCTACCGTTTCAATTTTACCAGATGAAGTTTTACTCTTGCATCTGACATCAGCGTCTGATGGCCTTTTACCAAAAAAAACTGTTTTTTATTTAAATCAGAGCATTACTTTCTTGGGAACCGCACGAACTGATTTTAATAGCAGAACAAAGACGGCAATTCTATTGCATAAATTAAAAATCCATTAAACAATTCTATTTAGTGTTTATGAAGAATTTTAGAAGGCTAAGGGATGGAAATTGTTATATATTGATTTATGCATGTCATACAATTCCCCCAATTCCTTGTCCCATCGAAATCACAGAAGAAGAAAGATTTAACCATGACACCTTTCAATGTATTTTCCAGGAAACAAAAATACCTTCAATAAAGTAGGCAGAAGAGGGCCACCCTCTCGACGTAGTAAAAGAGAGACTCTCTTCCTGCGTCATTGGGTTGCTACTTAACCTGCCCAGAAGCTCGACCAAAGTCCCATTATTCTTTCTTGGGGGAACCCAATAGGAAGTCCCGGGGAGAAAGGGGAGCCAATCAGGAGCAGCCCTGCGGACGAGAATGCCATGGATGGCATCCTCTAGTCTCTTTATTCCAAACACTTCACTACTGTTCTCGCCATTTTCCGTTGCTGAATCCCCCAAATCCACCTCGATCAACTGACCCCCGCCTTCTGAATCCTTCCGAGAAGAACCCCCCGACCTGAATCTTGCGTTTAACAACCTTGAACTCGGACCTTGCCCGCAATTACCCCCGTTACTCATTTTTAGAGCCGTTTGCGACAGTCTCTGGGCCATCACCGTGATATTATATGTACGCCAAAGGCAATTGTGTTTCCTGATTGCTTCAAGTAGAACGAACACGGCAAGGAAAGAACGATAACAACGCTTCTTGAGTTCAAGACTTCGATATGTATTGTTCTCTCGCCGTTTTATATTGTGACGCACCACGCGTCTAATCTGGAAACAGGCATCCCCGGATTAGAGATAAGTATTCTAGGAGGATTTTCAATTACATTCATATGTCCGGCTTTGCAAGTTAGTCCAGCTTTAAAATTACTTCTAGATTCATTTAATTGAATGAATGGGAGGTGTGTTATTTGGGAAAAAAATATTTAATCTAAACACAATGTTAAAGCAATTTTATGACTCATATTCAAACATTAATAATATTACCTTTCTCATAACTAATTAAATAAGTTAATATAACATTACTATCTAAATTTTTATTACTATAATAATAATATTCTTATATTTACTCTCATTATATTAAAGTATTTATGGCTCGGTTTAATAAATATTAATATTCTTATATTTACTCTCATTATATTAAAGTATTTATGGCTCGGTTTAATAAATATTAATATTATTAAAATTAAGATTAGACCCATATTAAATTATTATCAATATGATTATAAATATTAATAATATACATTAAACTATGATTATCTTAGTATAACTAACTATAAGGGGTTAATATTAACCATTACAAGATTAATATTTAGATTTGAGTAACATGTTTTGGCAAAAAAATTATAAATTCTATGTATTATAATTTAATGAGAATTAGTATAATAATTTAGATAATGCAAGAATGTATTAAATGGCATTATTTTGATAACAATATTATTATTAAATAATTTTTAACTTACTTAATCTAGTCGTTTCTTAATCAATTATGGCTTTGGACCAGTTAAGCCTAATATAGCCGTTTTTTCCAGTCAAACCTAACCGTTGGAAGATCTGCCATCCTATTTAACGTGTAGCCATGATCTGATTTTTTCAACTTGTTCTCACGATGAACCACACTCGTTCGTTTAAAACGCGTAAACAAAGATTTTCTAATGTGATTTTTACAAAAATATTTCTAAAAAAATTCCCTCCGGTAAAATTAATTTATTTTTTAAAGGTTTTAGAAATATAATATTAAAACAAATTTATTTTTAAATTTTTTAGAAATAAAAGTTGTTTTCAATCAATTTATTTTTTTTAATGATGGTATGTATTGGAATTATTAACATTAATATTATTTTTTTGGAAAGAAAAGAAATGATGAAATAATTTAATTTAATTTTTAAATATTTTAAAAATGTTTAGTTTAATTGATAGATAAAATAGTATTTTTCTAATATTTTTTTCTAGTTAATCATGTTCAAAATTTATGATGCTAAATCTATTTATGTGTTTAAAAATGTATTTTAAATAACAAGAAATCACATTCTCTTTAGAAATTGAATCGCTAGATTTTGATAAAAAATTATTAGTTATACTAAGCCTTTTAGAATATAACATTAAAATAAATTAATTTTTAAAAAATTAATTTGTTTTCAATCAAATTTCTTAATGGTGGTATGTATTGGAATTAAAAATATTAGTATTTTTTTGGAAAGAATAGAAATGAAAGTAAGGGGTGGTAGGTGTGGGGATTATTCTTCACTAAGAGGGATAATTATAAATGACCTATGTGTGGGGTTCACAAAATTCCACAAACAATGAAACCAAGGCATATGACCTCCTTTAATGTCTATTCTCAATAAATGCAATAAAGTAAGGACATTGAAAAGTATAGTGATCAACGTAATAACCTTAAAGAAGCCTCTTATCAATAGAAAGCTCCCATCTCTTATAACAAGGATTCAAAAGGAGGCTTCCATATTCCAGAACGTTTCCTTTTTCCTGTCCTACGGGCACACAATCAACAAGCTACAATCTAACTAATGAAGCAACCAAGCTAAATGTTGACATTATTTAAGAAAATGGAGGGCATATCTTCTTAAACCATCCCTTAATCTTATTTATTTGTTACTTGCCATGGAGACATGTCATAACTCTAATCAACAAATGTCATAGTACCTCCACTATCACGTGATATCAAGAAAGGAAATGAGATGTGAAGGGACTTGTTCACCCATCCGTCACATGCAAAACTTAATTTTTGGTCAACATTTTGAATCCTTTAGTGTAGCTTATCAAAGTTCAAATGGGATAATGATGATTTCATGATTGGTTTAAGTGGCATTATTTGATGGTGAACATCTCCAAGATGGTTTTCCTTCCTAGTAAGGTATTTCCTTTGTTTATGGTCTATGTATTGGAATTTTTGTCTAGTGATAAAAGTCTTAGTGGTCTTTTGGTGCTCCATCATTCTTTTAATCTAAAATCTTAAGGGTTATCTAGTGTTTGGCATTTTGGTGTTTCTGGAATTATGTCATTTATATGACGTTTGGTGTTTTGGAACTCTAGGTGCTAATGACCCTGGGTTGGTGATGTCTAGAGTTGTCATGTTTCTATGTCTATCTAGTGACTAGTACATTCTTCTAAGTTTGTCAACCTTGAGTTTGTAGCATCATCTAGTTTTTGGAATATAGACCTCTACTCCTTGTTCACCTTACTTTACCCCCCTTGGGTCATTTATTAGTGGTAGCACTAGTCTAAAAGGTAGACTCAAGTTATATTTTGGGACTTACAATGTTGTTTTTCTTTGATTGGATGTTAATCCCTAACTATGGATTATAGAGAGGCACAATACTTTTTTAGGGTGTTCTAAAGACACAAGAAAATTATCAATAGCAATAGAGCCTCAAATCTTTAGTAAGCATTAAATCTATGAACATGAGTACCAGTGCATCTCTCAAAATGCTATGGTCATGAATACCCTATTCCAATGAAAGTGACAAATCCAAGCCTTGGAAGTAGAATCCTCCATACTAAGAAATATGATTTGCAAAGGTTCACATTGAATTGACTCCAACCATGTTATGTCAATTAATTCATCTTAGGAAGACTTCAAGGAAGAAGACATTGTCCATTGATTGATAGAAGACATGGATATAGGCAACCATGATTCTCATTCTTCCAACATTGGACAAGATGAAGGTATCATTAAACAGGCTTTCCATTAGTTTTTATATTTTGTAAATCAATACTTATATTAAGTGGATTTTCATAATATATAGTAGCAGGAAATTTTGGAAAGATATAGCTAAGGAAGAACTTAAAATTATATTTGTTGCATACTATGTTTGCCTAGCTTACAAGATAGATCATGGCAACTTTCCCTATGTACTTTTTGTTGTGTGGAATTGGAAATTGGAATAGCCCTTTATTATATATTTTTTTCAATTTCTACTAAAAAAGAAAAAAGAAAAAGAGAAAAAAAACAAAGTGGATTACTATGAAGGTTTGAAATATACATGCTTTTGCACACATGGACACTCCATTCCTCTTTGTGAAATGAACTTGTACATTAAGGAGAGTATGAAATGAGCGTGGAGGAAAAATATGGCATGTGTATTACATGCCCCAACTTAGGAAATCATATTGATGCTTGTGATTATAATCTTGTAAGTTTCAATTTATTTGTCAACAATCAACTTCACCTAGGAAACGAGCCATTCTTTCAACATGCAAGGTAGTTGCATACATTCCTTCATCAAAGGTCAATTGGAGTTATCTCGAGTGCATGGGCGGGATGGATGTTATCTCCCCCACTCGGGTCCAATTCTCTACAAGTGACATGATGATGAGAAATATTGATGTAATGACTTTGTGCTTATGAATATTGTTGTATTGACCCTCATTCTTGCCCTCGAGCTGAGAGAGAGGATGATTTCTCTTGGAAAAATGCATTCCTTCATCAAGGGATTACATAAAGGCACCATCTTACACCATGAATTCTCTAACAGACAAGAAAGGAGAACACCAACTAAGGGCACCACAAAAAGTGATTACCTAACCCAACACATGGACAAGAGTTATCCTTTTGTCCAAACTTTCATCATAAATAGAAGAAATCAAGGGCTTTGAAAACTATCATTTACACATAATTCAAGGAAGTTGTTAAAAGAGATGAGACAACCTTGTTGTCACCCATAAATTCTTATTCTACAAAAGGTAAGTAGAGATTGAATAATTATAAGAAACGAGCAAATATCACATGACCTACCCCTTCCTTCAAAATTACAGCATACTAGCATTAATGGTTGATATCTCTATGTGATCTAAGTTATCAATTGCAAATCAACAATGATTAGTGGAACTTCAAATCGATAAAACAAGATGTTCTATGGAAATCAAATAGAAGCAGTGAATAAGAAAAGTTGATAGTAAACTAAAGCGCACAAAAAAAATGCAATCTAAACTATAGATTAAAACGAAAAAGGTACTTTGTTGTTATATGCTAAAATTGTATAAGATAACAAGTAGAAGTCACTCTAAAGTATTAGAAACACACATAAATTGATACAACAAATTGTCACTAAAAGTAGGGACACAAACTAAGGAAATTAAAATGAAAAGTTTTTGTTTAATTTGTAAAAATAGTGATGGTAAACAATTAATATTGTTGTTTTTTATACAAAATATATATTTAAATGTTGTTTTTAGGTTCTATATGTTTTATGTGTAAATCAAGGAGGAAATGAAACTGCTTCCTATTTCCATAGATATGGGAAAAACATAAAAAGATAAGTTCTTATTTCTATAGATAAGTGAAAGAAAAATTACAAACAAAAAAAAGTGCTTATTCTATATCTTAGGTGATGGAATGCATTAAAATTGAGTAAATTGATCTTATTTGTTTATTTTAAATGTTAAGCAACCATCTAAATTGATTAGGGCTCGGTATGGAGTAAAAAATGAATGAAAAGAAACTAAGTAGGTCAATTTGATTCCCACAACTTAATTTATTGTTGAGATTCTAAGAATAATAAAATTTCTTATACAATTGAACACAAATAAAGGCCGTCAAGGAAGTAGTTAATATAAATTTATTTCCACGTGTTTTAAAAAGAATAAGTTGTCAACCAAGTAGTAACACACTAATCATTCTCAATATACTGGACGAGCCAAAATTCTTTAACTTCTCCACATCACAAGGGGTCAAACACAATCGTAATAATTGTTGTAGGTTAGGGGATTAAATGTGTGCATTCAAAAAAGAGACTACAATGGTGCAAATACACCACAAACACATACTCAAGAGAAAAGAGATATTTGTGGGAAGGTTAACCAAGCGAGTTCTTATTCCATCATCCTGAGTACTTATACATTAGAGAGATCAACTAATAATTCATTAAGTTGCCTTTATATATTTATCCCTTATATACATACATACATACATACATACATACATACACACACACACATATATATATATATCGTCTAATATTTAATGTGTAATGATTATTACAAGGGCCTAAAAGGCCTCCCAACATCTCCCACACCCTTGAATCCTTGTGTATCCCAAACAAGTGTTCAACAACATCTTAGGTCTCTACTCCTACAAAAGTATTCTTATTGTGCATTAACCACACATATAGATTTGCATAGGTAAATTAGTCGCAACAACCACTAGCTATATAATAATATGCACATATACAAGGTTTTATCGTCACATGTTACTCTTTAGCCTCCAACTTCAATCTAGTAAGCTCCTAGGAAATAAGTGAGTATCCAATGCCCAATGAAGGTCCTCTTAATTCTCTTGTTACATGATCGTGCCTTTGGAGCAATGCTTGGCTCTTCCTATGTTGATTTTTCCCTTCTACAACACCTTACCATGGAGCCGCATACTTCGACCAACCTACCATTTCTCTACTTTCTATCTTTCGAGGTCACAACCCATGGAAATTATCTTATCGCTCTCACACTAGGGAGCTTAATCAATTCAATTATTCTTACATCACCATCTTTCCCTTTAAGCTCTCTCATGTGTGTGTGTGTGTAGGATGTCGACTGTGGGCATCCCTTCTACCTCATACATGGTGGCCAAATTTGGTTAACCCAACACCTCTTCTTACCTTGTTCATTCATGGACCTTTGATAACTGAATCATATTTGGTGCAAAAAAAATTAAATATCCCCTGAACGAACTCAATATCATTTCAACATACAACACTTTGAGTACTTTACGACTCCCATAGGAGCCACAACCCAAAATTTTCAATAATGCACAATAACACTTGAAACCAAAATTTATATAGCCCCTAAGACCCGGCTTAACTCAATAACTTCACAACACCACAACTTAGAACCAAGGGCTTAACCTGGAGGTGTTAAGGCCTTTTAGGCTCCTACTTGTCAACACTTTTACGTTATAATAAAAATTGTTCAAACCTCAAATTTCTATGTCCTCTATGCTTACCTTGATCCGGTTATCAGGGGTTTAGCTTGATTTGGGGATATGTCCTTCGCTCGCTTGAATCTACACTCAATTGATCTACTCGATGCTCCATAGTCTTAATGTAATTTTATATGCCCTTATATGGGGTCCACCCTAGATATACTCTAACTACACTTGAATCTGGATGATCCGGGATCCAAGGGTCGCCCCTCGACTCACCTTCTAAGAGGATTATGTTGATTTTTTCAGATGTGTACTACTTCCCCTAGATATGTGTTACTCTGCCCCAATATGGGTCCCCTATCGAATATATCATAAATAACTAGATCCACCTATCCAGTAATCCAACCCTTCACTCTGTTTCACACCTCTTCAACTACTGATTATCCCTTCAAGTCGAATGTGGCGTCCATGTTGAATATCTCATTGATGTCAAATAACATTGTTGTGTTATATAATTTTGTCTAAGATTGCTCTTTTTTGAAATATGGGATTTTCCTTACAAAGGAATTTGTTGCAAAACCGATGGGCTTGGGTTGGAACCATGCGAGGGTGAAACCCTTACTCTCAATGGTAACTTTCAATGGAAATTAACAAGAAATTTACATGGGTTTTCTTCATTATATCGTAGTTAGCTCTGTCAAAGGACAAACTCTGAATTGCAAATCTATGTCCCTGATAACAAAGGATTGTCCTATAAGTTGATCTCGCAACCACTCAACTATTTCTCGGTTCTTTGCAATAATGAATCATTTATTTGAATTAAGCTTTGTCCACGTCTATTTTATCCTACACATTATCTCACATATGAGAACTTGATTGTATACACACATAATCCTAAATTCACACCTACTCATAAATCACGATTTCCATATATTCAACCTTCATAGGATATAACTTATCAATTGAAACACAGAGATCATATACAAATAAAGAGAACATTTACTCAATTAATATTCACACGAAATTTGAATAAGTTTGGCCTTATTACACAATAATTGGCTCTTTCCTCTCTTCCTATCAGACCTCTCTTGACCCCTTAGCCTCTCTTGGTTATCTACTCTTCTCTTTTATCTCTCTCTACCTACTTTCATTTACAAATATTAATTATGCATAAGAATGATGGTATGTTGAGATCCACTAAAGGTGGATCTAATATTCCATACAAGGAAAATATCAAATCTAAGCCCAAAACCTCTAACTCCTCATCAAATATCTCAAAATAGTGTATTACATGTTGATGAGGGAATAATTCCACATTTCCTAAATAAATCCTTATTTCAACAAGAAAATCAAATCCCTATCTTTTAATTACATAAATTTGACTTAAATCAAATTAAGGGAACCCACTCCCTTTCGTAAATGTGTAAGACCTCCTAGGTCTTGTTGACTTGAAGAGATGCTCTTGCATAAATGTATGTGTAATATGATGTCTCATTCTTGAATGCTCACTTCTCCTGTAGCAAGAATATAATAATCAATACTCTCGACATGTGCTTTACTCAATCAATTGTTGCAAAAATTTCTTAATCAATGCTCACTCTTTCAATCAAGTGTTCTAATGTTTGTATGCTCACATGCCAATCAAACTGTTACTTGGCCTAAGTCTCTTATTCGGTTTGATCGATCATAGATGCCCTCATTAAATGCTTTATGTCGTGAAACTTTGTCTTTTGTTGCTCTGCTACTATCAATCGTGGTTGTATTTCTTTATGCTTTCAAGTCTTTGGCAATATATAGAGTCTTCGATTTTTGTTTACGTGAAAGACAACTCTTTGACTATAATCCAACTCTAAAACTCTACGCATATGACTTGCCTTTATTGATACACAACTCAATAGACTCTATCATGACTCAAACTCAAATTCAATTACATAAAAACTCATTTTTGTTGGTACCAAACTGTCACAAACTCAATTAAATATTATTGATGGAATATCGACTAATATCGACCCAAAAAAATACCAATGTCACTAACTAAACATTTAGTGATGGTGATGACCACCTACATAAAAAGGCATGTTTAATCCTTTCCTTACATTAAACACAAATTTAACTTTACATTGATATTCTTTAATCATCTAATACATTAATATGAAAACTTCCTTTTAAAAACCCATTCAAGTCTCCCACTTCTTTTTATATATAAAAGGTGACCTCGGAGAGCTTCCCATCAAACTATTTGAAAATCCTTGAATTCCAAATTAGTGCCATCGACTAAGACTTCTAGATTGGCTTGGATATTCCTCGCTTCCAAACGTATGTTGAATTGGTCAAATTATTGAGCAGCAAGTAATTTGGAAAGGAAATGGATGGAGCATTATGAAGTTGACATTCTTCTTGGGTTTTGATGCATATATATATATATATATATATATATATATATATATATATATATATATATATATATATATATATATATATATATATATATATATATATATATATATATATCTTTGTGCCCCCCAAGTCAACTACTCCAATTATTTTATACAACAATGGCGAACATAAAATCTTCCTCCGGTTGAGTCATGGATCGTTGAATATGAAAGGTCAATGGAGTGGGTAGATGGTTGAATAACAAAGGTGAATGGAGTGACATTTTAACATATCCTTGAATCCTTTCGATTTATGAACCAAGTTGTTTCCCAACACGTATTGCATTGTTTTAGCATTACAAGTGTGGATGGTGTGATTGCCTTGATACCGTGTACGCTCCCCTTCAATATTTTAGAAACTAGCAAACCATTAGATTTTGTTGTGTTCTTGGTTTTCAAAACTAAGTTCCAATTCTTCATTACTTTGCTAGAGATGTAGCCTATCAACTACTCAACAATTCAATTCTCTAGCAAGTCGCAATTCACTTTTATTAATGATCCATGCAACATGTATAACTATGCAATTTCATAATAATCTTAAATGAACAAAATGTAGAAAAAATAACCATATTTTACTTCTTTGTCTTCTAAGCATTGAAATCTCATTATTTTTCTAATTTCTTCTGCAGGTTTGTCTTCATATCAACATCCATGAGCACCCAATAAGTATGCATGAGCAATCTTTCTTTATCATACAATTAGGGTTCAAGTGCTATATGCAATGGAACCAAATTTTACGGCATAAGGGATTAAATGTATGCATTCAAGAAGATACTATATTGAAGCAAGTACACCACACACATGTAACTCAAGAGAGAAGAGATATTTGTGGGAAGATTAACCAACCAAGTTGTTATTCCATCCTCATCAATATTTATACATTAGAGAGTTTGTTGAACTAATCATTTATTAAGTTGCATTTATACATTTTTCCTTCATTGCATATAAAATCATAATATATTTATGTCTAATATGAGATGGATATTACAAGGGCCTAAAAGGCCTCCGTACAATAATGAATGCAAAGTCATTCAACCAACACTTAGACTCTATTGCTAACTCTCAATCACAACCCTTTTATAAAAGAAAATATGAAGCAAGAAGGGAAAGAGAAAAGCCTTAACTCTTCCTCCATTGCTTGTATAATGAACTATAGAATATAGATAGATTAGCCTCAAGGGTCAGTTCAGTTAGTTAGTGCCACTGTTTCTAGAATGTTGTCAATAATATAGTGCATTGTGCAGGTCCTCAATTCAATTCACACATGTTGAGGTGCATTATGTCTGCATTGCCTACTTTACATTAGATATCATTCTTACAATTGGGGGAAGTGCTTCATAGTTTCCCAAGGAGTTATTTCCTAAGGGAAAAAAAGAATAGATATGGATCTATAATAGATGGAGATAAATCTAAAGTACAATCTAGAATAGGTTTAATTGCCTAAAATTACACTCCAACGGTGCATCAAGCACCTAACTTCAAAACTCATGAATTATCTTCATGTAGCCTTCCAAAATTCGTTATTCTTTAGGAATCACTAAAATACTTTGTAACAACCCCTGGCTGATTTTCCATGTAAATAAAATAAGACCAAGGTAATGGGACATATATTCCAAGTTGAATGGTGGGTAAACATTACAGTGGGCATCAATTGCAGTTTATTAATGGCTATGGAAATCAGCAAAGGAAAAGAGGCAATAAATGACATTTAAGGAAATAAAGGAAAATAGGAGAAAAGGAAGATGAAGAGACACAAAATATGAATGCGAGGGAAATTAGAGGGAAAATGAAGAAAAAGGGAAAAAGGAAAGGAAGAGACTAGACATCAATGATAAAAAGGCATCAGAGAAACAATTCACAACTTTTGTTAGCTTATCTTTTGCCTCTCTTCTTCCATACTCTTACACTCTTGCACACTTGGAGCATTCTTGGAGCATCCTAGCATTCACTTGGACTTTGAGAGAAGAAATCAAAGGAATTGTGAGCAACGAAGAGAAGGTTGGATAAGCAATTATAGCTAGAGTCCATTGCAGGTAACAAGTTGCATGTGTGATTTCCTTGCTGAGATTTGGATGTATGGTACATGCATGTGGTTATTTGGTTATTTTATTGTCATTGGCATCGAATTTTCCTGGATCGACAGTGGTTTTAGCCTTTCTTGCCATTTCCTGGATAGTCATGATGCAATGGGTTCTCTATTTGATTAAGCTTTGGATGGTCAGTAGACTTGGATCCTAGTTGAGGTCGTCTTGGGAAAATTCCCAAGGGTCAAGGGTGGAGATTGGCTTTTTCATGGAACTCTTGAAAGATGGGTAGAGACAAGAAAATTCCTTTAGAGGTGGGAAGGAAGTCGGAGGCATTCAAGCTTATTTTGATGTTAGTGATTTATGGACTAGTTTAGGTGAAACCATTGTGGTCTAGGGTTGAGGTGGTTTGGCCTCTAGAAGCCCTGGTTGATTCTATTTTGGTTTAACTCATATGATCCCATATTCATGCTTGGAATATGACATGAGGGTTATTGGCTGAAAGAGAGATTTTGGTTCAACCCAATCTATGGTCAAGTGGTACGTGGAAGTCCCTGACTTGGTCTGCCTTTGCATGTGTTAATATAAGTTATTTTCATATTGTGATTGATGAGTACTTGTATTGGTTATTATGTTGATCTTATGGTTGGTTTGTTATGGATTCTAGGTTGGTTATATGCATGGTGATATGATGTGCTCTTGTTATGGATCTTGTTCATGATTTAATAATTTCTTGAATGATTGATGAATGCATGGGCTAACGAGTGTTTTTGCAGCTAACCTAAGAGGGAATTGAGCCTTCTTCATGATTCTCTAATGAAGTTAAAGAGATTATGATCCGATATGCATTCATGACCTGTAACTTCTATGTTACTATTTGTTTGAAAAAATGTGTATCATGTATTAGGCATGTCTTGAGCAAGATATAGCCCTAGTATTGATTGTTAATTTTGTTATCACCTAAGACTTCACTCTAGAAAGTTCTAGGCAATTATGGGTAGTGGCATGTAGGCCATCCCTAAAAAAGTGGCACAGATCTCGCCACTTCATGCACAAAAATGGAAGATTTTGGCCACAATTGCATGCAGGAAGGCTTGTGGGTGTGGTTAGAGCCTTTCAATCGCATGCACAGTGTGTCAAGGGTGTGGTTGGGAGGTAAAGCTTGTAAAAATAAGTTCCATCTCAGGGATTGATCACCAAGGGTGGTTGTCGGACCCCTGAGAGATTTGGTGTCCCTGATGAGTGGTTGTAAGAGTTCTGATTAGCAGGCCCGATTTCCATAACTGGAACTTGGAGGTTGGGTCATGTCATAGTAACTCTCAGCTCATGTTTACCTTGGAGAGCTTGTAAAAATAGGTAAATGTGGGACGGGGTGGTTACAGAGTGGTATTAGAGCGGTACCATAACGAGGTTGCAACACTGGACCTCAGGGTACATGTAGATGGTTATGGTTATCATGCGTGAAATTATTGTTGCATTTTGTATTATTATTATTAATGCATCATGATGTTGATGTGCTAATCTGAGTTGTGCATATGTGATAGCCTCCTCTGAGATACATTGAGGTATGATTTTGATTATGTATTCTATTTGGTTTATCTAACATGGTATGTTTGTAGGAAATAGAAGATCAAGATGAAAAGAAAAGTAGTGGGAAACAATTCACATGACTCCCCTTATAGGCCTGATGTGAAATTAGTGGAATGAGAAAGGTCGGTTGAGCATCAAGGAGAAGAGTATTCTCTCGGTTTAGCAAATACACTAAGGAGTCTAAGGGCAGAGATTCAAAGTTGCTAGGAAGATAATGATAAGTTAACTAAGGCACATGAAAGACTTGCAAAGGTCTAAGAAAATCAAGCGAAAGTCAATGCATTGATTCTTCATAGCCTTACAGATTTGTAGAAACAAGGACAACTAGGGAACAATCATGGAGATAAATAGGAGGAGAAGACCAATGGGGCAGACAGATAATGACAAGTTGATTGAGGCACATGAAATAATTGCAAAGGCTCAAGAAAAGCAAGCCAAATTCATTGCTGTGATTCTTCATAGCCTTACATATTTGTAAAAGCAAGGACAATTGGGAAACATTCATGGAGATAGAAAGGAGGAGAAGACCAATGGGGCATATGGTATCATATCTCAGAGAAGACACATGATGGACATAGATGATGTAGTAAGAGGTGGAAAATCTTTGGATACACCTGACAGGCAGGCTAACACTCATTTATTTTATTCCAACTCCTGTTCTGAGAGACACCATCGCCATTACTGCCAACATCCTTATAGGAGGAGTGAGAGGGGGTACTTTCTAGATGAGTTTAGGAAAGCCAAGCCTCCTATTTTTGACGGGGAAATGAAGAAATCAAAAGATGAAAAAGCATGGCCGCTTGGGATGAAGAAGTTCTTTAGATTGCATGATTATTCAGAGAATATGAAAGCCAAGATAATTATCTTCAGCCTCAAGGGAAAAGCATATATCTGGTGGGAAGATGTTAAGTGTGTCAGAGACATTAAGGAAGAGGAGTTGCATTGGCATGAGTTTAAAAGACTCTTCAGGAAGAAGTAATTTTATGAGAGATGTTATGACGGGAAGGCCAAGGAATTCTATGAGCTTAAGATGGGCTTCATGGCAGTTGAAGAGTACACGACCAAGTTTCTATAGTTGTTGATGTATGTGCCCTACCCCAAGGATGAGAATACAAAGGTATAAAGGCACATCAGTGGATTTCCTTAAGAATTTAAAGAATAGATTGAGTATGATGAGCCTCATCAATGGAGGAAGTCATCGGGAAGCTGAAGCATCGCTATGAGTAGTCTAAGTGAAACCCTGATTCAAACATGACTGGAAAGATAATGACAAAACAAAAGGAAAATGGCCTAAGAAGTGAGGAAGATCACAGGATGTAGGTCACAAGGAAAATGTGGGACCTCATAGGAAGTTCAATGTAGTTGAGAAAGGACATGGGTCTTAGCCTGAGGAGCATCAGAATAAAGGCAATGGCAGGAAACCTTTGAGGTGTTGGAATTGTGGAGGAAAGCATCGCAAGGGGGATTGTCCATCACATGAGGGTGGTAGGCCTCGCATTTACAGTGTTTAGGAGGAAGAAATAGTTGGAGATGTAGGCTAGAGTATTCCCTGAATTTATGTAGTGGTGGATAATAGGCAGGCAGATTATCAAGCATCTATTATCAAGATGGAAGGAAAGCTTTGTGATCAAATTGCTTCTATTTTGATTGATCCCGGATCTAATTATAGATATATTAGTCCTCACCTGGTGGATCAGTGTAGATTGAGTAAAGAAGTGCATGCAGAATCTTGGTTGGTGTAGTTGGCTACAGGAACCAAGAGAAGAGATCATCATTGAGTGAGATCTTATGCGTTTGAGCTTAATGGTATGCCTACATCATCACATCTAAATGTTCTTCCTTTGGGATCATGTAGCATTCTTTTGGGTATGGATTGTTTGTCATTCACAGGACCAAGGAAGACTACTATGACAAGGCTATTGAGTGCCTGGATGATGATGGGGAAAGGAGAATATTGCAGGGGAAGAAGAAGTCTACATCAATGAGAATGGTTACAACTATGCAAACAAAGTGTAGTTTAGGAAAGGATGTGTATTGTTTGCAGTTCATATTTCTAGTGACAAAGGAAAAGAGAATCAGGATGATGAAGTCCTGAAGAGATATCATGTCTTGCACAGTTTTAGGATGAGTTTCCTACAAAGATTCTAGAGCTACCGTCTCATAGGGAAGTGGATTTCTCTATTAAGTTGGTACCAGGATCAATACCAACATCTAAGGAACCGTACAGAATGAGTACTCCAGAGTTGGCGAAACTGAAGTTGCAGCTTAAGGAGATGCTTGATAAGGGGTACAAAAGGCCAAGTGTATCCCCTTGGGGTGCACCAACGTTGTTTGTAAAGAATAAGGATGGTATGCTCAGATTGTGCATTGATTATAGGTAGTTGAACAAGGTGAGTATCAAGAACATGTATATTTTACCACAAATTGGTGACTTGTTTGATTAGCTAAAGGTGCAGTGTTTTCAAAGATTGATTTGAGATCAGGATATCATCAAGTGCGCATCAAAGAAGAAGCCATCTACAAGACTACATTTCGCACAAGTATGGGCACTATGAGTTTGTGGTGGTTCCTTTTGGTCTTACCAATGCTCCAACCACCTTCATGTGTTTGATTAACAATGTGTTATGACCTATTAGGGATAAGTTGTGATAGTTTTCGTTGATGACATATTGGTATATTCAAAGAATGAGGAAGGGCATGCAGATCACCTGGCAACAGTGTTGAGATTGTTAAGAGAACATTAGTTGTATGCCAATCTAAGCAAGTGTAGTTTCTTTCAAACTCATATTCATTACTTGGGACATGTTGTTTCCAAGGAAGGGATAGTAGTGGACTTAGAAAAGATTAAAGCTATCATGGAGTGGAAAACTCCTAATAATGAGGATGAGGTCAGATCATTCATGGGACTAGCAAGTTAGTACAGTCCATTCATCAGGAACTTCTATAAGTTTGACTCCCTATCACATCCTTACAGAGGACAGGGAAAAAGTTTGAATGGACTGAGGAGTGTGCAACTAGTTTGTTGTTTGTACAAATGCTTACAAAGAAGGACTTGGTAGATTCCTGATGTAGGAAGGACAAGTGGTTTTCTAAGAATCAAGAAAATTGAATGAGCACAAGCAAAACTATGTGACTCATGATCTTGTGTTGGAAACTATCATTCATGCATTGAAGATATGGAGACATTATCTCCTTGGCAAGGGGGTCATCCTAATGAGTGATGACAGTGGATTGAGGTATTTATTTTAATAACCCAACCTGAATGTCAGGCAAGATAAATGGTTGGCTACCCTCAGTGAGTTTGACTTTTAGATCAGGTACATTAAGGGAAAGGAGAACAAGGTTGCAGATGCTCTCAATAGGAGAGTGCAGGTGAATCATATTTCAGTTGTGAACTTTTATGGTACAGATTTGCAAGAGTGGATCTTGCATGCAAGGTAGCATGATGAGAGGTATCAACATCTAAAGTAGAGATTACAATAGGAAGGTGAAGGTGATAGGGATGAGGAGTATCACCTCATGAGAGATGGCTTGGTTAGATTTAAGAGAAGGATTTGTGTGTCTGACATTAGTGAGTTGAAGAAGCTTATCTTGAGAGAGTTTCATGTCAATCCATAGTTAAGCACCCATGATATCATAAGACTTTAAAAATTGTTAATAAGTTCTATTGTTGGCTAAACATGACGAAAGAGATGGCTAAGTTTGTTGCAAAGTGTTTGGATTGTCAGCAAGTAAAATCAGAATGCAAGCATCCAACAGGTCTATTACAACCTATTTCAATTCCATAATGGAAATGGGAGGTCATTTCCATGGACTTCATTACAGGATTTCCAAGGACATCGAGGCAACATGATTCCATCATGGTTGTGGTTGATAGGTTGAGCAAGGTAGCTCACTTCATTGTAGTGAAGTCTACTAATTCAGCTAGTGAGGTAGCTCAGATCTTCATCAGGGAGATAGTGAGGTTGCATGGAGTTCCCAAGAAGATTATATCAAATAGAGATGCCAAGTTCACTTCCAAGTTTTGGAAGGAGTTGTTTGCGGGTTTGGGAACAAAGTTAACTTTCAACACATCTTTTCATATATAAGCAGATGGATAGACAAAGAGGGTTAACAAGATTCTTGAGGATATGTTGAGGATGTATGTCATGCATCAACAAAGGAAGTGGGAGGAGTATCTTCCACTGGTAGAGTTTGCATATAATAATGGGTATCAAGAATCCTTGAAGATGAGTCCATTTGAGGCTATTTATGGGAAGAGTTGCAATACTCCAATCAGTTAAAGTGATCCAGTGAACAAAGTGGTGATTGGACCGGATATGTTGGTTGAGATGGAGCAGGAGATGCAGGTTATCAGAAAGAACTTAAAGGCAATGTAGGACATATAGAAGAGTTATGTAGATCAACATAAAGCATTCAAGGAGTTTTAGGTTGGGGAGCATGTGTATTTGTGCATCAAGCCCAAGAGGAACTCCTTGATAATTGGGTCATGTGCCAAGCTACACCTCGATATTGTGGGCCTTTGAGATCTTGGAGAGGATTGGACCAATGGCCTATAGACTTGCACTACTACCAATAGTGAAAGTCCATGATGTTTTCCATGTTTCATTACTTAAGAGATGTGTGTAGGATGTTGATCATGCGATTGATTGGTCTTTAATGCGGGTGGAACTAGAGGGAGAGTTCCAGACAGATCCATAATGCATATTGTAGCGAAAACAACTCAAGCTTCGGAACAAAGAAATAGAGCATGTTAAAGTGCAATGGAAGCACTTTGGGCCCGATGACGCTAGATGAGTAATGGCTTATTTGCCAATGTAAATACTGCATAGAGTTGTGTTGTAAATCTCCATAGGTAGTGTTTTGTCGGTCATAAGTGTCATCGAACACTGAGGACGGTGTTCCCCTAAGGGGGAGGGGTTTGTACAAAGCCCTGGTTGATTTTCCATGTAAATAAAATAAGGCCAAGGTCATGGGACACATATTCCAAGTTGAATGGTGGGTAAATATTATAGTGGGCATATCTTGCAGTTTATTAATGGCTATGGAAATTGGCAAAGGCATTGGCAAAGGAAAAGAGGAAATAAATGACATTTAATTAGGGAAGCAAAAGAAAAAATAAGAGAAAAGGAAGATGAAGAGACACAAATATGCATGCTAGGGAAATTAGAAAGAAAATGTAGGAAAATGAAGAAAAAAGGAAAGGAAGAGACAAGACCTCAATGATAAAAAGGCATTAGAGAAACAATTCACACCTTTTGTCAATTTATCTTTTTGGCTCTCTTCTTCCATACTCTTACACTTTTGTACACTTAGAGAATTTGTGGAGCATCTTAACATTGAATTGGACTAGAGAGAAGAAAGCAACAAACAAACAAAGGAATTGTGAGCAATAGGGAGAAATTTGGATCAACAACTATAGCTTGAGTTCATTGCAGGTAACAGGTTGCATGTGTGATTTCCTTGTTGAGATTTGGATGTATGGTACATGCATGTGGTTCTTTGGTTATTTTTCTATCACTGGCATGTGATTTTCCTGTATTGACAATGGTTTCAACCTTGCCTTCCCATTTCTTGGATAACCATGATGTAGTGGGTTCTCTATTTGATTAAGCTTTGGATGGCCGGAAGACTTAGACCGTAGTTGAGGTGGTCTCTGGAAAATTCCAAAGGGTCAATGGTGGAGATGGGCTTTCTCCTGGAACTCTTGATGGATAGGTGGAGATAGGAAAATTCCTCTTGAGCTATGAAGGCAATCAGAGGCATCCAAGATTGTTATTGATGTTAGTGATTTCTAAACTAGTTTAGGTGAAATCACTATTGTTTAGGGTTGAGGTGGTTTGGCCCCTGGAAGCCTTGTTTGGTTATATTTTCGTTTAGCCCATATGATGCCACATTCATGATTGGAATATGTCATGCAGGCGATGGATGAAAGAGAGATTTTGGTTCAGCCTAATCTATGGTCAGGTGGTACTTGGAGTCACTATCTTGGTTGGGTTTTTCATATGTTAGTATAAGTTATTTTATTATTGTGATTGATGAGTACTTGTACTAGTTATTATGTTGATCTTATGGTTGGTTTTTCATGGATTCTATGTTGGTTCTATGCATGGTTATTTGATGTTCTCTTGTTATGGATCTTGTTCATGATTTGATAATTTATTGAATTATTGATGAATGCATGGGCTAACGAGTGTTGTTGTAGCTATCTTGAGAGGGAATTGAGACTTCTTGATGATTCTATGATGAATTTAAAAAGATCATGATCAGATACACATCCATGACATGTATCTTCTATGTTACTATGTGTTTGATGAAATGTGTATCATGTATTAGGCATGTCTTGAGCAAGATATGGTCTTAGTATTGATTGTTTAGACTTGTTATCACCTGAGAGTTAACTCTGGAAAGTTTTTGGCAGTGGCTTGTAGGCCAGCCTTTAAAAAATTGGCACAAATTTCACCACCGCGTGCATAAAACTAGAACATTTCGGTCACAACCGCATGTAGGAAGGCTCGTGGGTGTAGTTGGAGCTTTTTAATTGCATGCACAATGTCTCAAGAGTGCGTTTGGGAGGTAAAGCTTATGAAAATAAGTTCTAGCTCAAGGATTGATCATGAGGGGTGGTTTTCAGACTCTCGAGTAATCTGGTGTCCTTGATGGGTGTCAGTAAGTGTTTTGGTTAGGCTCCACTTCCATAACTAGAACTTGGAGGTTGGGTCATGTCATAGTAACTCTCAACTCATGTCTACCTTGGAGAGCTTGTAAAAGTGGGTAAATGTGGGATCGGGTGGTTACATACTTGTAATAACACCTTCACATAAAGGCAAATGCATAAGAGAGAGGAGTAGAAAAGTGTGATTTTTTCTAGATAAATATTGCAATTGTGTTTAGAGAATATATCAAATCCAATTTTAGAATGTGCATGAGGCTAAAAATGGGCCAAAGGATGTCAAATATAAAAGGCTCTTGATTATAAACATAATAACTAAATCACCCGCAAGGAGGACACCTTATTCTAGGGCATATGGAGGGTTTGCTTGTGGAAATATATAAGTCTACATATGATATTTATGAGATATCCTAAGGAAATAAATTTTAGGACGAAGGTGATCCCCAAAGTAGTAAAACCATATTTAAAGCATGACTCAAGCTCAAGATCGGTCAAATGTTGGCCTAACCTTGCCTAAAGGTGGATGCATTCTTCTGGGATATATTAAGTAAGGATGACATATTCTTCAGTATTTACAAATGATCTTGATTAATCTGAAACCCTAACAGGCACTAAGGTCTACCTTTTTTAGTGCAATAGACATAACTTTTGGAAAGGGGCTACAATTGCTTCCAAATGTATATTCTTTGGCGATCTAGGTGTGTTAAAGACATATTTGGGCACAGCAACCCCAAACTCATATGTCTATAAACTAAGGACTCCTTAAGTCCCTAAAAGTGTTGCTTCATACCCTAAAGGATCATGGTCAGCTGATTACATCATTTCCCAGAAGTTCCACTTGAAAAACTACTCAGAACTGGCCAAAACTGGACCATACAGGCTGCTCCATGGACAAGGTGCGATGCATACTTACTGCCTAACTAGCCAGGTGCGATGCATACTGAAATGGCCTTATGTGGGGTGCAATAAGCGAGAATAGACAAATGGCAGAGATAGTTTGCAAGGTGGATGATCATGGAATCTTCTAGAAATTTCTCCTGTGACACTTGCTTCTCTGAATTCGCCCAGGGATGAGTAAGAGATCATGAAATCTCCAAGTGGAACCAAGAACTAGCAGTGGAATGACACTAATCAAAATCCTAGAGCTGACCCACACCCTTGCAAGACATCTATATATGGATCCCTCATCTGAGAGATCTGGAGGCTGGAATTTTGTATTTTGTAAGGAAGTGTTGTTGGTTTGTTGAGAAGAGACTTTGCATTGTTGGGTGATTTGCTTGTTCATGAGGTGAAGAGAGCTTCTACAACTGGGAGGATGATGCTGGATCATACAGCTGGGTTGTAATCGTCTCTTACATTACTATTAATAAATTTCTTTGAGTTTTCCTCCATATGATCTTGTATTTGTGAATCTTATTGTTTATGAATGCAATTGTATGGTCAATGTGTTTCTGATTCCATATTGGTTATGATGTTTTAGATAGAGATGCTTTGATAGTTTGTTGTTACTTTGACTCTACAGGTACTCTTTGAAGCGGGACAAGTAGGAGAGGAGTGGCAAATTCTATCAAGGAAAGGAGAAATCAAGCTAGGATCAAAGTGAAGGATCCAGGTTGGTCCTCTATTCTTCTCTTCCATCTATCACACTTAAAGGAACTCTTGAAAAGCTTTCATTGTTTGTTTCTAAGATAGCTACCCGTCTTAGTGGGACTAGCAGTTCGAATCGACACTAGTTTTCCCTAAAACAAAATGGCGACTCCGCTGGGGACCGAATAGTTTGTTTTATAAACTACAGACGGAGCCTGAAGTTAAGCCTGCTAGCCTTTGAAACGCCTTTTCTATTTGCAAAGTAGATAAACGCTACTTTAGTCAATCTCCGGGTTGGTTTATGAACTAAACATCTGACTTACAAAGCATCTTAAGTGCCCTTGTGGTAGCTCAGAACCTCATTAGATCCTACCCTTATGCTTTGTGTTTACTGTACATCATTACTCGCCCTAAATCACTAAACTTAGCTACAAGTTTTGAGCAAAAACCAAGTTAGTTTCGCTCCCTGGCCCATTGCACTGTCTGTAATTGTGCAACCTAGATGCATCGCACCTCCCATGTGTTGCAGGTGAGATGCATCCCTGTTTCCCTCTGTTGCAGGTGTGATGATTGAGTAAACTATGTTTTCTTCTCTAAAATTTGGTTTTTTCTCTCTGTTTTCAGCTTAATTCAGTAGTTTTTTCTATTCATGATCAATACCTTCTTTTAGTAACCATCTTCCTTCACATTATTTCAGCCTCCATTTGTTAGGAATTGTAAATTTTTTTGTGTTTTTGTCGATCATTTGCAATCCACCTTTATCGAAAGTAACCTAATCAAACTATCATTTTTGATGCAAGTGTCGTAATTGTCATTCTGAATCAAAAGAAGAGTGTCATAAAGTCTTCCTCTTCCAGATAGTTGATTGTAATTTTGTCATTGTACTTGATTTTGAAATTATTAGTATTTCAAGTGTCGAAAATAGTTTTAAATTCGAAATCGCAAAGTGTCGTCTTAGTCTTCCTTTCATTTCGAAAAGAGAAAATTGTTAGTACTGTCGCTTTGGAAGAAAATAGTTCAGATCTATACTTAGCATTCTTTTTGTCATTCACACATTAAGAAAGCGGAAAACAAATACATGCATGTGCATCTGCATTTTGATTGCTTGTTTTGATTTAGGAAAGTGCATTTAGTGTGTGCTCTATGCTCTCTACTGAAAGAAAAATCGTTATCTTCTTTCCTTTGTAGCTAGGATTTTCATTGCTAGAATAACATAAACGACTGTTTATCATTTTAGATTGCATATTTAGGAATTTCACATTTACATCACGCGGTGAACCTTGAAAGACAAACTTCTAAGCAAGATCAACCATAAAATAAACCTCAATGAACATAAAAACGCTTTGGAATCTAACGCAACACATCTAGAAGTCTAGGCTAGAGACGTGTTCCGACGTCGTAAAACCTAGTAACTATCGTTTTCATCGTAGGTTGGGTGATTCCTCCTCTTTGATACGATAAGTGCCAGTACGGACTTGTGCTCCTCGTACCGTCACGTATATATTGGGAGACCATAATAGGCTATCATCCTTTATCCTTAGGAAGCCGTGTTTGCCGCCCTATCGATCATAATGCACTGAACACAACATTTAGGAAGATTGACTATCGTACATAAGTCCTTGGTAATTTCTTTATCATTTATCACCAAGGTGTATTTTGCAGTTTTACGATCGATTTGGTAAACCCTCTAGCTAGACTTCCAGAGCAGTCACTTTCGTTCCTTTTCGACTCCTTAAAAGAAAATGTCCATTTGAGCAGTTGTCACTTCAGGCTCATTAAAAATCGAAGGCGACTAGAGTCACCTTTAGCCTTTTCTTGACTCTTAAAAATTGAAAAAGCAAGTTGCGTCCAAGTGTCTTTAAAATTTATTTTAAACGGAATAACATCCTTGTTCCTACATTAATCTGAGGTTGAGATAATGGAATCTACCAATCAAGGAATCCCCTTTGGCGGGAATCCCAATCCTTTCTCCTCTTGGGGAGATATTGGTTCTCCATATATGGCTACATTGTCCCTTCCAGGAATCACAATCGGCCTGCCAGTATGGCTTTTCTCGACCTCTGTCGTTCAAAACACCACAGTTCCTCAGCAATCTAATCAGCAACCAGATGATATTGAAGTTACCCCTTCACCTTCTACTTCGTTTGTTTCTCCTTCCCCTTCCTCTTTGCTTGGTGAAACTAGTGACACTAAAAACCAAGTAACTAAGAAGAAAAAGAAAGGGAAGGAGAAGAAGGAGAAGCCAGCTAAAAAAGGGAACACCAAAGCATCGTCTGGCGAAAATCCGCACACTAAAGTTTCCAAACCAAAAACTCCATGCGCAATTTGCAAGGAGAACCATTACCATCAAGATTGCCCTTGCATCTTGTAGATCTTGAGAGAATGGTCTCCCCGGTTGCACTATTCGGTGTCATCAACCCCTGACAGTTAGGTTGACAGCGCACCATCAACTAGTGAAAACGAAGTCAATCGACAGAAAGGAAAAGTTAGAGTTCCTTGTAGGTTATGTGAAGGTGATCACACTCTTTACCATTGTCCTTTTCTGGACAAAGCCAAAAGCATTTTGGATAACCGTCTTGCTTCACCACAGCAGCTTCCACCTGGATACAAGAAACTCTTACCAAGTCCTTCGCTAGTTGAAAACCCGATTGACATAACTCAATTTTCAATCGAACCACCTATCATTGAAAGTGAACCTTCTAAGTCCATACCGGATCAAAGTCAACTGGTCGAGATGGCAGTCGACCCAGTCTTGCCTTCAGAAAACCCACCTTCAGATGATATAGTTTCCAAAGAGGATGAGAGCAACATCGTTCAAATTCTTTTTGTTGATATAGAGTCTAATGAACTTGGGGGAAATCCACCCATTCCTTCACCACAGGAAGAGACCCCCCTAGTTCATGAAACTTATCCAGACATTTATCCGGTACCTCCTCCGAGCAATCTGGTTGTTTTCTTTGACTGGAATCAACTAGCAAAACCTCGCCTTCCATCTAATGTACCATTCCGATTAGTACAAGTTTACAAAATGATTCTGTCTGGTACAATCATAGATGAAGGGGCTTCGATGAGTATCATTTCCTCAACTGCTTGGAAAGCGCTTGGTTCACCATCTCTTTTGCCTAAGAAAAAAAATTTGTCGAGCTTCAACAAAGGAACTAGTCGACCATTAAGGATCCTTCCAAAGTTGCTTATAACTTTGAGAAAGAAAACCGTTCATTTGAACGTGATGGTAGTCCAAGGTCCACTAGATTACAATCTACTCCATGGACGTGATTATATATATAGCATGGAAGCCATTGTCTCCACGTTCTTTCGAGTGATGTGTTTTCCACATGAAGGAAGACTGGTATAGCTTGTCGACCAACTTTCATTTCTTGGTTCAAACACAGCTATAAATCAACCATCATCCTTGAATGGCCTCTTCGCATTAACAATGTCTCTTCCGTCTTCATCCCATCCACCTAATTACCGCGAGTGGTTCAGTGAGTGCGATGAAGATTAGGGGGCATGCACCCTAGTCTGCCTCGGCAGGCGAACCTAGAGGAAAAGAGAGATTTTTCTGAAAGGGAATAATACTTGGACCGAATAACATTCCCATATAGGTTATGTGATCAGTGTGATGTGATTATTTCCTTTGTACGATTGTGAATGGAAGCTCACAACATTCACCTTTGTACGTTATGTGATTGGAAGCTCACAACAATCACCTTTGTCTATTTCGATGGACATCGCAAAGGAAGAGCTTTTGTCTCCCAACATAAACGATCTTGCCTAACCGCAAGGAATTCCATTTGATAACCTGGAAACTCTCCTTTTACTGAAAGACCTGGGGGCATGCAAACCTTTGCATGCAACTAAAAAGCAACCCTTGTTTTTCTTAGTTTGTAGGTTCTTAACCCTTTAACCTCGTAGCTCGGTCATTTTTAGCTTACATAAAAAAGTCATGAGCACATGTTATAGTAGTGATCAAGCTCATTAAAAAATAAATCAACCAAGAGACATTATCAAAAGACTGGTAAGAGAAATGTTCCCGCAATGTTCAAGCTCATTAAAAAATCAACCTGCACTTAGCACATGTTGGCACAAGGTTCAATCTCATTGAAAAATAAACCTGCCTCTAGTAAATAACCTTTTGTGATTGCTTTGCTATGCCCTTTTGAACTTTGGTTGTGTTCCTTCTGTCACCTCCATTTCATTCGGTCGACCATACGCTTCCACTTGATTGTTTACCCTTTTGAGGAACATCTGCGACAAGTGATTCTGATTGCCACCCTCTTCACATTGCCATGTTTTGAGAAGTTCCAAACTTACCTGGAACCAACTGCTACCCGAAAATATCACTCGTTCCTAAAAAACGAGCCTCTTTTAAACTCTTTTTAGACTCATTAAATATAAAAAGATCGTCGGGCTATTAGCCTTCCCAGCTCGTTAAAGTAAGGGGAATGCTATCCCTCTCATGTATTTTAATCTTTTTGGACTTGAGGAATTATTAAACAAAAATATCGAGCGCTTGTCTTTGTTGGCTCGTTAAAACTATCGAAAAGTCATCCCTTTCGTATTATTTTATACCTTTTCGGACTTGTTGATGCCCCGAAAATCGTTGTATCAACATTGGGGGATAACCACTCGGTCCGGACCTTAATACAACTCCTTTTCCGTTTGGAATGGTGGCTCCGACTGGGGATAATGGGACCAGTTTCCCAATAATGAATAAAAGGGGTGGATGAATGATTGATTATCTAATCTAACGATAGGCGAATAACTTAATCTATCAGCAAAATAAAAGAACTACTACTAATCCCGGGAACTATTGTACTTTGAAATGTAGCGCTTGATGATCTATGTCTATTGACAGGCATATAGATGACTCTATCTAATAAACATAGACATTTATTCATTCAAGGATTACTTTGTTTAAATAGTTAAACAAAGTGATTAACACAATATTGCTACACTTTATCATTTATCGATACATATATGATCAGAAGAAAAGCATACTATAAACATCCAATAGTGGAAGGAATAAAGAATGCTGTTAAAACACATACATATATCTGATAACAGCAAAAGCAATCAAATGAAAATTCATATAAAAAGAATGAATTCAGACATAGATAATAGTACCATATGAGCTTCTTATCACTCCCAATATCAATCGCTATTTGAAATTCTTCTTCCAACGCAGAAATACTTTCAAACAAAGACAATAGTGCACATTCGCATAAAAGCTTCTTTGTCAAAATCAGAATAATTGGTCCAGTTTTATAAAAGAATATGCCTGAAGTACAGTAGTGCAACTTCAGGCTTTAAGTCATGTAAAAAACTTACGACCCTTTCCAAATACAATGAAAGGGTCTATAAATACTTAGTTAAGCTAACTATCTATGAAACTGAAATCCTACTTAATTGGTATCAATTGATCTTGAATATCTCCTTTACAGCAATCTGGCAGTCGGCGGCATGAATCATCATTTAGGCTGTTTGCCTTTAAACCTGAGCTGACATATCGCAAGCATTGGCTCCACTTCGGGCGGTCTGTTGAGGCGAGAATTGAGTTGGGCGGCATAGGTGGCATCCTGAATATCGGGAATGATATACCCGATTGCATCTGTAAGGCATTTGAGGGCGGCTCTCTGGCTGTGTGGTTTGACTAAGAAGAACCAATAGGTGTCCCATGTCAAACTGTTAATTCCTGCGATTAATCTCCCATTTTTCTCTAGTTCCGGATAACATGACTGCTCCAATGTTTTCACCGCTGTCAATTTACCTGGAGTACATTGGGAAATCATGTTAGACAAGTAGAGAGTATTATTAACCAATTCAACCAAATTACTTGTGGTTGATTTGCATCTTGAAATTGCTCTCTCTGCTTTCATTAACTGGGACTGCCATTCTGTAAATAATATCTCCTTATGTGATTCTAAAATCTTTGGTAAATTAGCCGCCTGTCCCTGATCGGTATCTTGCCACTCAAGAAAATTAGTTAATGTTTCATCGGCTTGATCCAAGTCTGTTCTAGCTTTTTCCGATTTTTCACTTATTGATGTCGTCAAATCGCATAATGGTTCCGCCTGGGCGATTTGTTGACATAAAAGCTTTATCTGTGTTATCAATGCCTTGTTTATCTGTAATGCCTCTACTTTGAATTCGGCTACCTGTGGAAGATTCTTTGTTTTCTCTAGCTGGGCTGATAGTTGAGCAATCTGCTCATCTTTTGACTTCAACATTTGTTCATTCGCTGCTTTCAGTTGTGCCAATGCCTCAGACAGCTCTTTCTGCTTTTGGACTGCACTGTGATCAATCCTCTGTTTCTCTTCCTGCAATTGTTTAGTTAATTGATTATTTATTTGCTGTTGTGTTAACAATTGCCGTTCTGCCTGCTCCGCCTTTTGCTGTGCTTCTGATAGTTGTGCTTGCAGTGAAAAGATCTCCTGGTCTTTTGTTTTTAATAAAATACTAACCTCTGATGCCTTATCTATTGTTGCTGCCGAATAGGCTCCAGCATATTGTGATAGTTTTGTTAGGTCGTCAGAGGGGTCAAATTCCTCCTTCCAAACCACGTTGCCCGTCACTGTTTGTTCTGGGAATAGGGAAGGTTGATCAGTCCTTCTCCTCTTCCTCTGTCGTTTTACCACAACTTTGTGTCTTGGGCTATAGAAGACATCTAAGGGAGGAATTTCTTCTATTTGCAAAATAATCTGATCGGAGGGATCCTTTGGGATTATCTCTACTTCTTTTGAACTGGGTAGGCCGCTGGTTCCACTTGGAACCTGTTTTGAAGTGGTCTCCTGTGTGTCTGCCGCTTTTGATGTCTCAGCATCTTTAGAGCATTCAAGATTACTGATAATTGAATCGAATTGCTGCCATTCCTGGAGCAATTTCGGGTCAATTTGAGTATCTACATTCACCTTTATGCTGCTCTGTTCCTGCTCTTTCGTCTGGGTTTCCTCTTGTCTTTTCATATGCACTTCCTCATGTTCTTTTGATGTAACAGGAGGTTCCTTAGTATGTCGTTGTTCAGGCTCGCTTGATTATGTTGTTGGGGTTGTTGCTAACAGATCTAGAGGCAGAGTTTGCAACCTCTGTTCTCTAAGTCTGTTGAATTCAACTAACCCTTCATCTTTGTATTCCATTCTGGCCAGCGATTTAACTTGGGACATCGACTCGGCTGAGGAGAACAGGTCATCAAACTTATCTTCTTTATGATCAAACTTTGTCAATTTGGCCTGTTCAAGTGCATTATAGGCGACTTTGTTTGGATCAAATCGCCTATTAGGGAGAGTTGCTAGAGTTAATGACTTCATCTTTGTAGATTCTTTCTCTGCATGTTTGAAATCATGCAAAGTGTAGACACCACATCTCAGAGGAAAAGAGGGCCAGACCTGCTTCTTATTTTTCTTTAGAGTTTGTGTAACTCCTTCGAAGATAATCTAATAGGCTATCTCCCTAGCCAGTAGTTTATCAGGTATGTACAAAGGAAGGACATGAGGTTCGGCTTGGCTGCCGAAAATTCTTATATAAGTAAATTTTTCCTCTCCGAACCATCTTCCTATTGATGTCAAATCAATCCCTGCTTGGTAGGAAATCTTGGGAGCAGGTTTATCAAAAATAGAGTAATGAATGGGTAACATAAAGCCATTGCAGACTTGGTATAAATGGTGCTTATAGGAAGTTTTCCACAATTTCTGATGGTATATGTGAATGGGCATGGGGTCTTGTGAAGTCCACCTCCAGCCGAGTACGGGAAATTCAGAATTAAAACACAGGGTGTCTAGTATATAAGCACTGTAGTAGAATGGGGGAATAAGCCTTTCAGTGACGCGGGTTTTGCTTCTAAAATCAAGAACTGCTGTTGCTAGCTTATCTGACAGTATAGTTGCCCAATCCATTATTTCACTATTACACGCCGCTTCCATCAAGGGAACCATTTCTATAGTGAAATTAGCGGAATCGTGCAACCCCCACAATCTACACATCATTATCCCAGCATAACAATAAGGAGAACATAGAGAATCAACAGAGTACTTACCCGAAGATTCATGCTTGTGTTTTGCCGGATTTTGTCTCCAATCCCGAATGGGTTCGGATTCAATTTCGTTCTCTTTTCAGAATTTCTCCAGAAATGCCTTGTTGTACTTCTTCTCTGGCACAGGCAAATGATACATTTGCCTCAAATCATTAGACTGAAATGAACCGAAGATTCTCCCATCTCTGGTGCAGAAGGTTCTGTCTGTGATTGGGATTTCCTCAATTGCCCACCTTACTACATCCGTATACGGGAGAATATCTTCCCGAGCTGCTATCCGATGAAGGAAAGAGTCGGCTAAGTCCTTTAAAGTAGCATCAGATTTTCGATTGGTATCTACTGTGGCTTGTACTGCTGTCACCTCTGGTTCTTCGGCCTCAATCAAATTATAGGTACTTTGCCAAGTAGTTCTGCCGAGTCCTAGAAATGTAGTATCGAATATCAATCCTTTTTTTTAGTTCCTGGATCAGCAATGAGTTGTCCTGTGGCTGGCGAAGCGGAAGCGATTGCAGTTTTCTTAGACTTCTTCCCCATTCTGCTTGAATCTATTGCTTCGGAAGAGCTCTGCACAGAGCTGAAAATGAACGTAATACAGAGAATGGGTAGCGCAAACCAAATATGAGTGAGATATATTGATCAATGCACGATGAAGGATTAACTTAAAGTGGCCGCGGATACAATCTGTGAAAAGATTTTTAGGCTTACTATTTCATTAAATGGCCGTTAAAACCTGCCAATCCTTTAAATTCCCATCATATCGTTTATTAGCCGAATGATTTGTTTAAGCGTGCCTTGGATGTTTTGGCGGTTGAGCGCAGGTGAATCACTGTTTGGAAGATAAGGCCTTTAATACGAATTAATCGTAATATCCCTGCTTTAACAATTCTTTGAAATTCGCGCTTTTGGCTTTATCGCAATCGGGCGTCGGGGGAAAACTTAAATCGTTATATTGGTTCCTTTTGGAATCCCTGATTGCCGATAGCGATATCGCATCGCATCGGGAGTATTAACTGAGCACTTTGAAAAGCATGCATGGTACATCCCCGATCGCCGATAGCGATATCGCATCGCATCGGAGCGAAAGGGACTTTATCGCATCGCATCGGAGCGAAAGGCACTTTTGTTATGGTAACTTATTATTGCCGATATCCGATAGCCTATTGCGTGTTGTCGCGTCGGAGAAAACCAATGGGTCTTTAAGTTATGCCTCCTTTGTCATTGCGACATGCGATCTTGTGATCGCTTTATCGCAATGATAAAAGATTAATCATTTATATTATAAGACCAAATAATTGGTTTATCAAAAAGGTTTTATAATGTTTTCATTTTGTTTTCGGACCTTTTTGAATAATACAAAGTTGATACCAATTAAAATAAAAAGGGACCCATTTCATATTATAGTTTTGTGAATAAAAATGATATGAAATGGGGGGTTGTTGTAGAGCACAACAATTGGCGATTCGCTGGAAGAAACAGTTATCTCTGAAAAGTACGGAAATACTTAAACTTTTTCAAAATAGAGTTCTCATCAAAGGGGAAAATTCTAATATAACTAGGTATATATGCATTCCAAATAAAATGAAACTATCTTTGCTAATTTCCTCTCTTGTTTAAAATTAGATACATTCTAAGTTTTAAATTGGCCTCTATTGGTTGATAATGATAAAACAGAAAACTTTTCCAAATCAGCTTTTAGAATTGACTCCTTTGTCATAGGTAGAGCCTCTGCTGCCAGCAAACGTTCATAGTTTCGACAGGGATACCTTTTAACCATGTTATTGTCCATTGTCCCATTCATTTCAGAGTATGATTAACAGAATGAATTCAAAACATTCTTTTCACATTTTGTATTTCTTTTCTACTTTTCTGTTATTTTGTAAGATAAAAAGCCATTGTCCTGGTTTGGTGACCAGCTGAGTGACAATGCCATTCACTGGTAGTAATTTAACCGAACAAGCTGGCTCGTGATGAGACCCCTTGTCTTATAGTTCTAAGCCATTACCCTGTTTTGGTATGCAGTATTGGTAATGTCGGTTAAACTATTTCCCTATGATCATGGTAAGCAGGCTTGTAATAAGACCTCTTATCTTTTATATCAAATATTTTAGAATTACACTCTGAGTAATCATAAGCTTTGGTGAGTGGGATGGACAATTTTCTCCTTAAGAGTAAATGGATGACAAGGTAAGAGTTAAAGATGCTGAAGTTGGATTAGTTCCTATTTTGATATTGATAACCTTTTTATGACCAATTTGAAAACATAAAATGATTTACAATATTTCTAAACTTTGAGAAGCGTTCACAAAAATTGAAGTGTGGTTTCAGAATGCAATTATACCTAGTTTCCTAGAAATTATCCCTTTTGTTTAAGACTTCTATTATTTTAAAAGTAAATATCAACCCTACTTGTTTTGAGCAACTTTTAAGTACAGCAAAGGTCAATGGAAGATACCTTACAAATTTATTTTCTAATGGTCCTACAAACTACAAAATTCTATTAAAAAAAAGGAGAAGGGGTTACCTCCTCAATTGAAGAATTTTTTTAAGATAAGGCCATTAACAGGGAGAGAATCTCTCAAACCTGATAAATCTTGTAATATGAAGGTCAACTTCTCACATATCTGAAATGGCCCAAGACACATTTTCTGGAACTTGGTGTGTTTTCCCTTATCTTCATGGGCTTTGTCCCAATCACCGACTTGAAATTGTTTTGAACCAGATGAGACTGAATCAAAGGATGACTTGATGATTTGCTGATGTTTTGCATGAATAACCTTGGCTTTTTCTCTTTCCTCTTCTAATTTTAGAATTTGGTCATGTCTAAGTTGAATAGAAGAAGAAGGGCTTTCCTCAATAAACTGAACTAGGGCTAGAGAAGGAAGGACAAGATTTGTTGGTAGCACTGCTTCTTTTCCATACACAAGATTAAACGGGGAAGAACCTATGGAAGCCTTCTGCGTTATCCTATCAGCCCATAGTGCAAATATTAAGGATTTGTGCCATTTTTTATGATTCTGTTCGATAGTTCGCTTAATAATTTTAATCAGATTTTTATTTGTAGACTCTGCTAAACCATTACCCTGGGGATAGTAATTAGCAGAATATTTCAATTTAAATCCTCTTTTAATAGCGAAAAAATCATAGCATTGCCTGAGAAGTAAGATGCATTATCAAAAACAAGAGCATTTGGGACACCAAATCTGGTAATGATGAATTGATCTATGAATTCAATAATTGCCTCAGAATTTGTTGTCTTTAAAGGAATTGCTTCAACCCACTTAGTAAAATAATCAGTAGCGGTAAGGATATACTTATGTTGTTTGGAAGAATGTGGAGTAATTTCTCCAATGATGTCCAATCCCCATTGCTCAAATGGTTGTTCAATGTTGACTGGTTGCAAAGGGAAAGCTGGTTTTCTTTGTCTTCCACTAGAAGTTTGACAATTTCGGCATTTCGTTACATATTCATGAGCATCTCTAAACAGAGTGGGCCAATAATATCCAGCATGAATGATTTTGTGGGCTGTTGTATCAGCTCCAAAATGTCCTCCTGCTGGTCCATCATGTAATTCCTGCAAAACCTTTTGTGCTTTAGGTTTTTCTAGGCATCTTAATAAGATTGAATCATAATTTTGCCTAAAAAGCACATCATCAATAATTGTGAAATTTTTTGCTTTTAATCTAATGGCCCTTTTGTTTTTGTAAGACAGGTTAGGAGGTGCATATCCATTTTTCAAATAAAATATTAAGTTAGCATATTGTGATTCAGAATCAGTAATACTTATCTGGTTGATTTCTTCGGTTTGATCTGTATCACCTGATTCTGGAATGTTGGATGCTCCTGCCAATAACTTGCAAAAACCTTGGCCCCTAACAATCTTTGCTGGTTTAATTTATAAGTCATATTCTTGAAGTGCTGTAACCCAATTTGCCCTTTTTTCACCTAATTCCCTTTGGATTAATAGTTGCCTTACTGCAGGGAAAGGAACTATAACTTTTGTATGGGCTTTTAAAAGGAAGGGTCTGTAATGTTTGACAGCTTTATATACAACAAAGGCTTGTTTTTCTACTTCGGAGTAATTCAATTCAGCACCCTGAAGATTTGAACTATAGAATGAAATGGGTGCTTCCAAATTGTGATTGTTAAACTGTGTGAGTACTGCTGCATAAGACAAATCGGATGCGATAGTATACAATGTGAAATGATTAGAAAAATTAGGGGTATTTAAAGCAGGGGCATTGATTATTGATTGTTTGATTAAATCAAACGCTTCCTTTTCTGCTGATCCCCATCTAAAGACTGAATTTTTCTTAATCATAGTTTGAAGTGGCAAAATGATTTGAGAAAAGTCTGGAACGAATCTTTTGACAAAATTGATTTGGCCTAAAAATGACTGCATGGATTTTTTTATTATGAGGGAAAGGGATTTCAGAGATTTCTTTGATCCTGTCCGGATCAATATAAATGCCATCTTTAGAAACAATAAAGCCTAAGAGCTTTCCTTGGTTAAGAGAGAAGAAGGATTTTTTAGGGTTAAGTGAAATACCATACCTTTTGCAGCGTTGAAATATTTGATTTAAATCATGCAAATGATTGGATTTCTCTTTAGAAAAATACAGTAATATCGTCTAAGTAGACGACTACTATTTTGTTAATCAACCCTTTAAAAGCTATATCCATCGCTCTTTGGAACGTGGCTCCTGCAATAATAAGTCTGAAAGGCATTTTCTGATACGCATACGTTCCCCATTTTGTTCTGAATGTGGTTTTGAGTCGGTCATCAGGATGGACCAAAACTTGGTTATATCCTGAAAAACCGTCTAAAAAGGACATTAACTCAGAGCCTGCCACTGATTGGAGTATCTGCTCCATAGTAGGTAATGGGAAATTATCTTTTAGGCTCGCCTTATTCAACTTTCTGAAATCTATACAAATCCTGATGTCGCCATTTTTCTTTCTGACTGGCACCATATTGGAGACCCAGTTTGAGTGCTGAACGGGAAAAATAATCTTAGCTTTCAAGAGTTTATTGAGTTCTGATTTTATTTGACTCTCTAAGTTCGGATGTATTTTTCTCAACTTTTGCTGAATTAGTTTCTGTTCGGGAAGCATTGGAATGGTATGCTGGATGACAGATGTATCATATGTCTTTAAATCGTCATATTTCCAAGCAAAAACATGTTTATTTTTTCGTAACAGTCTAATGAATGCTTCCTTTTCTTTCATGGGAAGTCCTAATCCTAAATTAATGTTTTGAGGAGTTTGCTCAGTGCCAAGGTTTATCAATTCAAACCTTAAGGTAGAACTTTGGAGCTTTGTATTGGTCACAGGTTTAAACCTGTCTTTAATATCATAAAGATCCTCAAGCTTCACCACAGGCTTTGGGATTGAATTTTCCTCGTGTTTACCTCTCATTTGAAGGTCATGCTCGTTTTCCTCAATGATTTGATCATCATAGGACTTTTCAGAAGTTAAAAACTGTAAAATGTCTTCATCGTGGTTGAATACTCTCCAATTAGTGATATTGTCAGGAATCGATGGCCTAAAAAGTAATTCTACTGAAAATCTATCTGGGCTATAATCTTCGGAAGGTAGGAGCTTGGAAGCAACATTGGCTAGCAGGTCGGCTGCTGAATTTTGAGACCTGGGAATGGAAGAAATATTGAATGCCGAAAAGTGGGAGGTGAGTTCCTGTACCAGCGACTGATAATGTTTGAGATGGCTAGAAAGACAATGAATTGTATTCCTTACCTGTTTAATAATAATTTCAGAATCTCCAAACACTTTCAAATATTGGACCTTGAGGCCAATCGCTTTATATAGTCCTTGGACTAGGGCTTCGTACTCAGCTGTATTATTCGTGCATTCAAACTCTAGCCTATAGGACAACATTGTTTTTTCTCCCTGTGGGCTAATCAAAATACATCCTGCTCCTGAGCCCTCGCTAGACTTGGACCCATCGAAATATAATGACCAAAATAAAGAAGTATTAACAATTTTATTTACAATTTCCTCAGTATCATTAAAACATCTTGACCTATCTGTTTGTGAATAATTTTCGATCTGAGATGTGGAATTGTTTACTGAGAAAGGAGATGGTTGGGCAGTGAAGTTGCCAAAGAATGACTCTGATGAATAATTCCCCAAAATGTTGTTATTAAATGCTATTGGTTGGTTTTCTTGTTCAAATTCCGTAACTGTATGGGTCATGTGTTTTTCCCGATCGATTTTTATTTGATTTGGCTTTCCCTTGTAGGGAAGCCACATATGGGACCAATCGGTAGAAATATACCCATGGAGTTTTTCAGACCAATCCCTACTCAAGATCAAACCATAAAATTCAGGTATATCAACGATTAAGATATCAATTCTTTGAACTACTCTAGGATCAGCTGATAGCCTGATAGTTACTGAGTTGATTTCCCCTAAAACCTGTACTTTAGTCCTGTCCAACTGCACAATATGAATAGCGGACTTTTGGGGTTCAATGTTCAGTTTGGAACAAACTGAAGCTGGCATTATATTAGAGGATGCCCCTGAGTCAATCAAACAGTTGTGCAGGTTTCTATTGTAGATCTCGTAGGTTAGAAGGAAAGGTGGAGTATGAGAATTTGATCTATCTCCTATCAGAACTGCATCAGTAGCTTCGACCATACCAGAAGGTGGTTGACCTGTATCATTTGCAGCTTTAGCACTGGGAAGGGGTGAAGTAGGAACAACATTTAATTCTTTGAGAAGCAATTTTTGTTGATGTTTCAATTTACTAAGTTCAAACATGGTAATGTTTTCCTTAGTCTTTTTCATGTCATCGACAATATTGTAATCCATTGAATCAGACACTACCAATGTCTTTGATGTTGATGGGATATTTGAGGTTGAAGGTTGGTTTTGTGGAACTGTTACAGGTGGCTTCTTCGGGGGTACCTTTTCCTTTGTTGTAGTAGCACCTGCACTCCTTTTCTTCGAAGTTGTCTGAATAGGTTCGGAGGTACCTTTACTCTTGGTAGTGACAGGAAACGCTTCTTCTTCATTTTCTGTATCGGAGTTAGGCAATATAAAATCCCACATTCCATGACATTCAACAACTTCCTCTTCTTCATCAGTTGGTGAAGCTATTTCTTCTTCTCCTTCTTCAAGATCTGAATCTGCATTAGATATAACATTCGGTGGTTTTGATTCAGTTTTCTTGTAATTCCTAAAGGGTCTTTTGGTTGAGGTTTTAGCTACCTGTTTTTTGATTTCAACCATTTCATTTGACATAGTCTTGAGGACCTTTTGTAAACCCTCCATGTCATATGGATCTTTAGGGGTTTTCTTCTTTGAATCATCTTCAAAGAAACTTTTTTGGTTTTTCTATCTTCAAGAGCAGCTTTCTTCTCTAGAGCATTTATACGTTTCTCCACAGCAAGTGCTTCTTTCATGTTTTCAGCTAAAGTTGGTTTTCCAGCCATGTCTACAAAAATAGCTATATTGGCAGGTAGGGCAGTTATATACCACTCGCTTCGGATTTGCTCACTTGGTTTGGAGGCCGTTGGGATTTTATTCAAGAGTTTATTGAATCGTGCATTAAATTCTTTAATTGGTTCCCTATGCTCTATCCTAAGATTGGAGAGATCATTTGTTAGTGTAGCCAAAGACCTATCATCACCATACTTAGTAAGAAACTGTTCTTGGCAAGTCATCCAACTGGTAATGGAACCAGAAGGTAAGGAAAAATACCAGGATCCTGCTGATCCTTGCAAAGTATAAGGGAAAAGCCTAATGACAACGTCTTGCTCCGTTACTCCCTTCAAATTAACTGCCAACATGAAGTTATTAATATGTTCTTCAGCTTGTGTTCCATCATCTGGATTAAACTTGGGTAGCCATTTCTCAGGTGCATTAGGTAATGCATGCAATGGAGCAGGCATATTGACTGCACCAGGCCTGGTCCATGGATCTGCCATTGTAACCGCAGTAGTGGATGATATTACTGTTGAACTTCCAGAAGTCTGGGATGGAGTTGATATTAAGGATTGCGCAGGTTGGGATGTTGAAGTTGCTAATCCCTGATGAACAACAATGTGTGATGAGGGAGTGGATGGTTGACTTCGCACTGGGGAAGGTGAGATGGAGGATGTGGATGAAAGTTCTTCACTGTCAGATCCTTCAGTGTTTTTCTTCGCCTTTTTCCTTTTGGGTAAAGGGAACTCAGTAGGTTCAATACCGAGCTTTCCACTCTGAAGTCTGGTGAGAGGGTGTGGTAAATTGAACTGCGAAGTCACACTGCTTTGAGATACCTCAGATTTCTGTGGTGATATCGAGAAACTCTGAAGTTTATGGATGAGAGACTGAACTTCAGGAGATTCAAGACTTAATTGTTCTGGAGTATAGTGGATTTGAGCAGTGGTAGTTGATTCCTCTTCTTCTTGTTTGGATACTGGAGAACCAGCATGCAATTGGGAAGTACGAGGTGATACAGAGGGAGAATTACTCTTAGAATGGTCTGTAGATTTGGGTTTGCTTGCCATTCACAGTTGATGGCCCTCCTTCTAGCGCCAAAAATGTTGATGCCCCGAAAATCGTTGTATCAACATTGGGGGATAACCACCCGATCCGGACCTTAATACAACTCCTTTTCCGTTTGGAATGGTGGCTCCGACTGGGGATAATGGGACTAGTTTCCCAATAATGAATAAAAGGGGTGGATGAATGATTGATTATCTAATCTAACGATAGGTGAATAACTTAATCTATCAGCAAAATAAAAGAACTACTACTAATCCCGTGAACTATTGTACTTTGAAATGTAGCGCTTGATGATCTATGTCTATTGACAGACATATAGATGACTCTATCTAATAAACATAGACATTTATTCATTCAAGGATTACTTTGTTTAAATAGTTAAACAAAGTGATTAACACAATATTGCTACACTTTATCATTTATATCATCGATACATATATGATCAGAAGAAAAGCATACTATAAACATCCAATAGTGGAAGGAATAAAGAATGCTGTTAAAACACATACATATATCCGATAATAGCAAAAGCAATCAAATGACAATTCATATAAAAAGAATGAATTCAGACATAGATAATAGTACCATATGAGTTGCTTATCGCTCCCAATATCAATCGCTATTTGAAATTCTTCTTCCAACGCAGAAATACTTTCAAACAAAGACAGTAGTGCACATTCGCATAAAAGCTTCTTTGTCAAAATCAGAATAATTGGTCCAGTTTTATAAAAGAATATGCCTGAAGTACAGTAGTGCAACTTCAGGCTTTAAGTCATGTACAAAACTTACGACCCTTTCCAAATACAATGAAAGGGTTTATAAATACTTAATTAAGCTAACTATCTATGAAACTGAAATCCTACTTAATTGGTATCAATTGATCTTGAATATCTCCTTTACAACAATCTGGCAGTCGGCGACATGAATCATCATTTAGGCTGTTTGCCTTTAAACCTGAGCTGACATATCGCAAGCATTGGCTCCACTTCGGGCGGTCTGTTGAGGCGAGAATTGAGTTGGGTGGCATAGGTGGCATCCTGAATATCGGGAATGATATACCCGATTGCATCTGTAAGGAATTTGAGGGCGGCTCTCTGGCTGTGTGGTTTGACTAAGAAGAACCAATAGGTGTCCCATGTCAAACTGTTAATTCCTGCGATTAATCTCCCATTTTTCTCTAGTTCCGGATAACATGACTGCTCCAATGTTTTCGCCGCTGTCAATTTACCTGGAGTACATTGGGAAATCATGTTAGACAAGTAGAGAGTATTATTAACCAATTCAACCAAATTACTTGTGGTTGATTTGCATCTTGAAATTGCTTTCTCTGCTTTCATTAATTGGGACTGCCATTCTGTAAATAATATCTCCTTATGTGATTCTAAAATCTTTGGTAAATTAGCCGCCTGTCCCTGATCGGTATCTTGCCACTCAAGAAAATTAGTTAATGTTTCATCGGCTTGATCCAAGTCTGTTCTAGCTTTTTCTGATTTTTCACTTATTGATGTCGTCAAATCACATAATGGTTCTGCCTGGGCGATTTTTTGACATAAAAGCTTTATCTGTGTTATCAATGCCTTGTTTATCTGTAATGCCTCTACTTTGAATTCGGCTACTTGTGGAAGATTCTTTGTTTTCTCTAGCTGGGCTAATAGTTGAGCAATCTGCTCATCTTTTGACTTCAGCATTTGTTCATTCGCTGCTTTCAGTTGTGCCAATGCCTCAGACAGCTCTTTCTGCTTTTGGACTGCACTGTGATCAATCCTCTGTTTCTCTTCCTGCAATTGTTTAGTTAATTGATTATTTATTTGCTGTTGTGTTAACAATTGTCGTTCTGCCTGCTCCGCCTTTTGCTGTGCTTCTGATAGTTGTGCTTGCAGTGAAAAGATCTCCTGGTCTTTTGTTTTTAATAAAATACTAACCTCTGATGCCTTATCTATTGTTGTTGCCGAATAGGCTCCAACATATTGTGATAGTTTTGTTAGGTCATCAGAGGGGTCAAATTCCTCCTTCCAAACCACGTTGCCCGTCACTGTTTGTTCTGGGAATAGGGAAGGTTGATTAGTCCTTCTCCTCTTCCTCTATCTTTTTACCACAACTTTGTGTCTTGGGCTATAGAAGACATCTAAGGGAGGAATTTCTTCTATTTGCAAAATAATCTGATCGGAGGGATCCTTTGGGATTATCTCTACTTCTTTCGAACTGGGTAGGCCGCTGGTTCCACTTGGAACCTGTTTTGAAGTGGTCTCCTGTGTGTCTGCCGCTTTTGATGTCTCGGCATCTTTAGAGCATTCAAGATTACTAATAATTGAATCGAATTGCTGCCATTCCTGGAGCAATTTCGGGTCAATTTGAGTATCTACATTCACCTCTATGTTGCTATGTTCCTGCTCTTTCATCTGGGTTTCCTCTTGTCTTTTCATATGCACTTCCTCCTGTTCTTTTGATGTAACAGGAGGTTCCTTAGTATGTTTTATATTCAGGCTCACTTGATTCTGTTGTTGGGGTTGTTGCTAACAGATCTAGAGGCAGAGTTTGCAACCTTTGTTCTCTAAGTCTGTTGAATTCAACTAACCCTTCATCTTTGTATTCCATTATGGCCAGCGATTTAACTTGGGACATCGACTCGGCTGAGGAGAACATGTCATCAAACTTATCTTCTTTATGATCAAACTTTGTCAATTTGGCCTGTTCAAGTGCATTATAGGCGACTTTGTTTGGATCAAATCGCCTATTAGGGAGAGTTGCTAGAATTAATGACTTCATCTTTGTAGATTCTTTCTCTGCATGTTTGAAATCATGCAAAGTGTAGACACCACATCTCAGAGGAAAAGAGGGCCAGACCTGCTTCTTATTTTTCTTTAGAGTTTGTGTAACTCCTTCGGAGATAATCTGATAGGCTATCTCCCTAGCCAGAAGTTTATCAGGTATGTACAAAGGAAGGGCATGAGGTTCGGCTTGGCTGCCGAAAATTCTTATATAAGTAATTTTTTCCTCTTCGAACCATCTTCCTATTGATGTCAAATCAATCCCTGCTTGGTAGGAAATCTTGGGAGCAGGTTTATCAAAAATAGAGTAATGAATGGGTAACATAAAGCCATTGCAGACTTGGTATAAATGGTGCTTATAGGAAGTTTTCCACAATTTCTGATGGTATATGTGAATGGGCATGGGGTCTTGTGAAGTCCACCTCCAGCCGAGTACGGGAAATTCAGAATTAAAACACAGGATGTCTAGTATATAAGCACTGTAGTAGAATGGGGGAATAAGCCTTTCAGTGACGCGGGTTTTGCTTCTAAAATCAAGAACTGCTGTTGCTAGCTTATCTGACAGTATAGTTGCCCAATCCATTATTTCACTATTACACGCCGCTTCCATCAAGGGAACCATTTCTATAGTGAAATTAGCGGAATCGTGCAACCCCCACAATCTACACATCATTATCCCAGCATAACAATAAGGAGAACATAGA
This sequence comes from Pinus tabuliformis, assembly GCA_031772625.1. NCBI lineage: Eukaryota > Viridiplantae > Streptophyta > Pinopsida > Pinales > Pinaceae > Pinus > Pinus tabuliformis. The sequence continues at coordinate 142,377,446 of CM062813.1, forward strand.
GAATCAACAGAGTACTTACCCGAAGATTCATGCTTGTGTTTTGCCGGATTTTATCTCCGATCCCGAATGGGTTCGGATTCAATTTCATTCTCTTTTCGGAATTTTTCTAGAAATGCCTTGTTGTACTTCTTCTCTGGCACAGGCAAATGATACATTTGCCTCAAATCATTAGATTGAAATGAACCGAAGATTCTCCCATCTCTAGTGCAGAAGGTTCTGTCTGTGATTGGGATTTCCTCAATTGCCCACCTTACTACATCCGTATACGGGAGAATTTGTTCCCAAGCTGCTATCCGATGAAGGAAAGAGTCGGCTAAGTCCTTTACAGTAGCAATAGATTTTCGATTGGTATCTACTGTTTCTTGTACTGCTGTCACCTCTGGTTCTTCGGCCTCAATCAAATTATAGGTACTTTGCCAAGTAGTTCTGTCGAGTCCTAGACATGTAGTATCGGATATCAATCCTTTTCTTTTAGTTCCTGGATCAGCGATGAGTTGTCCTGTGGCTGGCGAAGCGGAAGCGATTGCAGTTTTCTTAGACTTCTTCCCCATTCTGCTTGAATCTATTGCTTCGGAAGAGCTCTGCACAGAGGTGAAAATGAACATAATACAGAGAATGGGTAGCGCAAACCAAATATGAGTGAGATATATTGATCAATGCACGATGAAGGATTAACTTAAAGTGGCCGTGGATACAATCTGTGAAAAGATTTTTAGGCTTACTATTTCATTAAATGGCCGTTAAAACTTGCCAATCCTTTAAATTTCCATGATATCATTTATTAGCCGAATGATTTATTTAAGCATGCCTTGAATGTTTTGGTGGTTGAGCGCAGGTGAATCACTGTTTGGAAGATAAGGCCTTTAATACGAATTAATCGTAATATCCCTGCTTTAACAATTCTTTGAAATTCGCGCTTTTGGCTTTATCGCAATCGGGCGTCAGGGGAAAACTTAAATCGTTATATTGGTTCCTTTTGGAATCCCCGATTGCCGATAGTGATATCGCATCGCATCGGGAGTATTAACTGAGCACTTTGAAAAGCATGCATGGTACATCCCCGATCGCCGATAGCGATATCGCATCGCATCGAGCGAAAGGGACTTTATCGCATTGCATCAGAGCGAAAGGCACTTTTGTTATGGTAACTTATTATTGCCGATATCCGATAGCCTATTGCGTGTTGTCACGTCGGAGAAAACCAATGGGTCTTTAAGTTATGCCTCCTTTGTCATTGCGACATGCAATCTTGCGATCGCTTTATCGCAATGATAAAAGATTAATCATTTATATCATAAGACCAAATAATTGGTTTATCAAAAAGGTTTTATAATGTTTTCATTTTGTTTTCAGACCTTTTTGAATAATACAAAGTTGATACCAATTAAAATAAAAAGGGACCCATTTCATATTATAGTTTTGTGAATAAAAATGATATGAAATGGGGGGTTGTTGTAGAGCACAACAGGACTTAAGGGATCATGCCATGAAAAAGGACTGTTGGAGTCTCCTTTTCGTCCGTTTTGAGACTCTCTAAACAAGAAAAGGATCGAGTTATCTTTGTCGTTAAACTCATTAAAACAATAGCGATAAACTTGTCCACCCAGACAAGAACGAGTCTCACTAACGCTAGGCTCGCTAAACACAAAGCGACAGGTTTGCCCGAAGGGCAAATTATAGACCAAGCATATTTTATCATCCTCAAGCTTGTCAAAAATAAAGAGGTACTGGTCAGCAATGACTGGGGAAAAATGGGAAGAAAACCTGAAGAACTCTATTGGTAGCAAATCGCTCTTAAACATGACACTTTCACTCCATCACTATGATTGAGTTGGGTTGGGTTTCCGTTCATCGTCACCATTGGTCCACCGTGCCATCCATGGGGTTAATGCTACTAGTCCATATCAGTGTCGCCAATATGTTCAAGAGAAGTCATTCAGAGAATTCACCATCCAGCAAACGCCTCATCCACTTCATTACATCCACGCTTCATTTTTCATGACCGCCATTCCTGAACCTCATATCATCAGATCGTTTTCACCTCCACAAAAATCATTTGCTCCGTTCGCGTCGTAGATGTGGGATACATCAAGGACCTCCTACGACAGGTCATTTCTTGTCGACATCAGCTCATTATGCAAAAAGTTGACTTAGAAACAACCATTTCAGTACTTTGAAGCTTGCATGCCTCAATGGCAAGTTTCTCAGTTCTGGCAACAGGTTTACATGAATGACCTTCGGCCGAAAGACTTTGCGTGGTGTTCGACATCAACCCATATATTCACACCACGTGAATTTTACTGTAGTACCTTGAGGGTCATCATCATTATCGGTGATTCCTCTCGCGCCTGTTAACAGCTTACATCATTGGCTGGTAATCAGGTGATGTCTTTCCATGTTCGACTTCAGAACATCTTTTCACATGGATCGACTTGTACATCGGGCGAAGATTGTATGAGTTTTGAAGACCCCGGATCTAGTTTCATCCATCCGGGCTGCAATATATTTAGGAAAATAAAGACATCAATTGTACACAGAAGCTGCACAGATAGTCATCTGGCTAGGGAAGATGACTCTTCATGCGAAGAATCACAAGTCTGCAACAACAGACGATTGTTTGTCCTATGTACATGAAAATGAATTTATAAATCTGAGCATGGGAATGCCCGCCTTAGCTAGATCATGAAAATAATATGATGATGATGTATTGTATTGTATGTTATACAGGTCACCTTTCAGTTCAAATACCTTGGATCCTCATGAATAAAGCATTTCACCCGACATCAGAAGATTTATGACCTCATGCTTAAGGGGGCATATGTTATAGACATATTTGGGCATTGCAACCCCAAACTCATATGTCTATAAAATAAGGACTCCTTAAGTGCCTAAAAGTGTTGCTTCATACCCTAAAGGATCATGGTCAGCTGATTACATCATTTCCGAGAAGCTCCACCTACAAAACTACTTAGAACTGGCCAAAACTGGACCATACAGGCTGCTCCATGGACAAGGTGCGATGCATATTGACTGCCTAACTGGCCAGGTGCGATGCATAGTAAAATTGCCTTCTTTGGGGTGCGATGAGCCAGAATAGACAAATGGCAAAGACAGTTTGTAAGGTGGATGATCATGGAATCTTCCAGAAACTTCTCCTGTGACACTTGCTTCTCTGAATTTGCCCAGGGATGAGTAAGAGATCATGAAATATCCAAGTCGAACCAAGAACTATCAGTGGAATGACACTAATCAAAAACCCAGAGATGACTCACACCCTTGCAAGACATCTATATATGGATCCCTCATCTGAGAGATCTGGAGGCTGGAATTTTGTATTTTGTAAGGAAGTGTTGTTGGTTTGTTGAGAAGAAACTTTGCATTGTTGGGTGATTTGCTTGTTCATGAGGTGAAGAGGGCTTCTACAACTGGGAGGATGATGCTGGATCAGACAGATGGGTTGTAATCCTCTCTTACTTTACTATTAATAAAGTTCTTTGATTTTTCCTCCATATGATCTTGTATTTGTGAATCTTATTGTTTATGAATGCAATTGTATGGTCAATGTGTTTCTGATTCCATATTGGTTATGATGTTTTAGATAGAGATGCTTTGATATTTTGCTGTTACTTTGACTCTACAGGTACTCTTTGAAGCGGGACAAGTAGGAGAAGAGTGGCAAATTCTATTAAGGAAAGGAGAAATCAAGCTAGGATCAAAGCGAAGGATCCAGGTTGGTCCTCTATTCTTCTCTTCCATCTATCACACTTAAAGGAACTCTTGAAAAGATTTTATTGTTTGTTTCTAAGATAGCTACCCGTCTTAGTGGGACTAGCAGTTCGAATCAACACTAGTTTTCCCTGAAATAAGGTGGATATTGGTGGGCAACCACCTTTTCCACTTGGACCCCCACCATTGTTTCTTTCAGTTTTTTTGGTTTCCATAATTATAGCACAATTTACTATTTTTGGTAGTTCTTCGGGTCCTGAAATTCCGAACTCGTTTTGAGGCCCTAAATGACGTTTTTTGGGAAAAACAACCGACAACTAATATGAGTTTTCAGCTTTTCAACTCAATATTCATAGTTAGTGGTTGTAGTCCTTGGATAGATATTTATAACGAGGTATCATGTGTGTCAAATGGAGAACGTATGCCAAAGTTACGACCCCGAGAAGTTGATGTTCCAACTTACCCCAACGGGGCCCATAGTTTGGTGTTTCATCTCCTAGGGTTAGGATTTTGGATGTTTAGGGTTTTCCATTGTTTCTGAATAATAAATAGGTCTTCAAGCCTCATTGTAACAAAATTCAAAGGAATGTAGCTGCCACATCTCTTCTCAGAGATAAACTACCATCGCCCGAGCTAATCTTATTGCCATTATGTTTGTAAGCATATTTCAATATATGATATTAATGAAATGAAGTGTTATTTCTACTACATCTCTATATTTATGGTTATACCTGTAATTTGTTGCTTTCCTGTTTAAATTCGGATCAATGGTATCAAAACGGTTTTTCTCTTTCTCTGTATTTTCCTTTGCATGTTCCCAACAAGGTTGAGATATAAGGAGTTAGGGCTTGAACTGTTCGAAGCTTTGAAAGACTAGCCTCGCAAATCCTGACGACCTCCCATGGGGCACGAAAAGAAATAAAAGGGAGCAAGGGATCTTATCAAAATATTGCTAGAGGAGGCCCTTGAGAAACAAAGGAACATAACTTTTCCCAGATCCTTCAACGGTTGCCCATTGACAGCGCATCCACATCCAACAGCCACTATGGAGGCACCACTCCTTTTAAGGTATAACTAAACTTTGACATTCCCATATTTTAGGGCCAAATAGATGCAAACGCCGCATATAACTGGTTAAATCTGCTAGAAGGATATTTTTTATGTTCATGATTTTCCTACCAGGAAAAGATCACTCTTGCCATTCTCAAAGTCGCCCCTCACATCAAGGACTGGTGGGAAACCTACTGTGAGTAGAAGGATGAAAGTACGTCCTCATTGTTTTTAACTGCACCCACTTGGAATTCGTTTCAGGAGCTATGAGGATAAATACATAAAGTGGACCACGTTGCGACAGGAAAGGGACCAAGACATGCCGAGGTTTACCAATGTTTTTCATGCCCTTCACACGAAGTTGGGTATCAAGTATTATGAGAAACATCTGGTACTCAAGTACTGAAATTGCTTACATAGGTACATCCGAGATGAGATGGAGTTCTTGGACATCTCCTCGCTTGATACGACGTACAGATACGCTGTCAAGATCGAGCAAAAGCTTAAACAGAAAAAGTGAGACTTGGATCTGTGAATTGAAGCAAGGGAAAGGTGACCCCAAACAACAAAACAAAGGACAAGGTCAAGGCGGGGTGGCCCAGGATAACCCACCAAGGCCGCAAGCAAAGAACAACACCATGAAGTCAAAGAAGGACATGAGAAAATGGTGTGAGTTCCATAAGAGCTCCACTCACAACACAAGTGAGTGTCGGTCAAAGTAGTCATTGGTGGCTGAGCTGAAGGCTTCTGGATCAGATGCATGTTCTAACTCTGAGTCAGAACCTGAAAAGGGAAATGATAAAGGGAAGCAGATTATTAATGCAGAGCCCAATGCCATTGTTGGCACCATGAAGATCCAGAAGGAGGCACTCAAAGATCCGGAGGCAGAGGAGTGCCACTCCCACTCCTAGATGTGGGTAAAGGGTTCCCCACTACAGTTCATTGTTGACAATGGGAGCCAAAATAACCTCATTTCAACATAGGTTGTGAAGCAACTGGGCTTACCAACCACAACACACCCACAACCGTACACCATTGGGTGGCTTCACCAAGGACGAAACCTCCGCGTCAGCCAATAGTGACGCCTTCCATACAACATCAAGCCGTTCACAGATGAGGTATTATGTGACATTTCTCCTCTTGATGTTTGTGATGTATTATTAGGCTAGCCATACTTGTGGAAGAGACATTTTATGTTTTAGTGAAGGCCTTGCGTTGTTATTGTTACCTTGGGAAATAAGTTGTACAGGATACCAGAGGTAGCATTGTCTACCACCCTCTCTTTGATTACTGCAAAACAATGCAGTAAGCTCATTTCCAAAACTGGGAAAGTTGTTTTCCTGATGATAGAATCTTAGGGAAATAAGAAGAGGGTGGCCACGATCACTAGACAAGGTCCCTCCGCACGACAACAATAAATGGACAAGGTCGTGGCGGAGTACGAGGACATCTTCACCTCCCCGCAGGGGTACCTCTACACTGTCAGGTCAAGCACTCCATCGATATGACCCCAGGTGCGTCGTTGCCCAATGTAGCAATCTATCGATGCTATGTTATGGAGAATGACGAAATCAAGCGGCAAATTCAAGCGCTGTTGCAAAAAGGTCACATCTAATCGAGTTCATCGCCTTGTGGGAGCTCGATCGTGTTGGTACAGAAGAAGGATGGGACTTGGAGACTCTATATAGACTATCGGGCATTGAACAAGATAATTGTCTGGAATAGGTACCCGATCCCACAGATTGATGACCTTGTAGACCAACTCAAGGGGGCCAAATATTTCAGCAAGATAGACTTGAAGTCTAGATATCACCAGGTACCAACCGAACCCTTCGATATGTGGAAAATTGCCTTCAAAGCTAAGGAGGGCCTTTTCGAATGGATGGTTATTCCTTTCAGGTTGAAGAATGCTCCTGCAACCTTCATGAGGTTGATGGATTACATCTTGCAGCCATTCACTAAATCATTTGTAGTGTTATACTTGGATGACATCCTGATCTTCAGCCAAAGTTGGGAAGAGCACCTCCACAACATCCAATAGGTTCTCCAAACACTGCAAAAACACAAGATGTGTGCCAATTTGGAGAAATGCACTTTTTTCATGACCAAGGTTCAGTATCTGGGATACATTATTGATGAACGAGGGGTGCATGTGGATCCAGCCAAGATCCAAGTCATTTGGGATTGGCTAGCCCCAACCACTCTGACAAAGCTCTGCAACTTTTTGGGTCTTGCCAATTTCTATTGTAGACTTGTGTTGGGGTTCTTTCATATCGCTTGGCCCTTGAGTGAAGTCACCAAGGGAGGAGCGAGAGCAAAATGTAGAAATTCTCACTGTAGATCACCTGATAATGCAATATACTAAAGCAAAATACCTGATCTACTTCTACAACAAACTTGCGGAAGCTTAATCAATTTTGTGCAAGATCAAATCGAACATATATAACAGATGTAGAAGAAATCAATCACATATGAACACAGAAGAATACTCTGGGGAAAGCCTCAGCTAAAAACCCTGCTATCTGTATTATCATACAAGTGGAAATATCTCCGGATTACACAAAGCTTTAGCTCACAAGCTATCCAGCTCTCAGTACAATCCCTCAGTGCTGCTCATAGATAGAATAGACATAACATATGCCTTCCTTCAGTCCTCCAAGACTCCTATTTCCTTGCAAAGTTTCTCTTGGGTCCTCAAGCTGCCACCTATGTGTAATTACCTCAGACACTGCTCACCAAACTCAGAAATAACTGTGCAATCCTCAAGGAATGAATTCTTTCTGTATCTAAGAGATATCCTCATGGGAATATTCCTGCAACTGATAATACATTGTCCCTTCCTCTGATCTCAACTGGGTCTCTTACTGTAGAAATTTTGAATAATATGACATTTATTCACAAAGATTATCCCGATTATACACTATTGCGGAATACATGCACAATACATAATCTCCTCTACGTTGATCATCAATTTAGTAGCATTAAAAACCATGAAACATCAATCGCATGCGCACATTAACATAGTATGTAACCCAAGGAAAGCATACAGCTGAAAACCCCACACTATCTATATATTATAATGATAGAGAACATGTAACAATACATAGTACAATACTCCTCACAAGTACTCAATACTATCTCCACCTGTTACACACAAACTAGCTCATATCTGATGCCTCAAATCTCCTCCACTGTGCAATCCTGCAAGAGAATCAATCACTTTGTGAATTCGAATTCCCTTGGTTATACTACGCAAACCTCATGGGCAATCTCCATCCATGCATGTGCAAATCTCATGCACAACTATAGTCACAACTGATAGCAATCTCAACCTCTAACACCTTTCTCCACTGAACTGTACATGCACTGAATTAAATGATGTATTCTTTAGTTGCTTTATGAGTTAATAATTAGTGAATTAATTAATATTTAATTAACACAACTCATCACTAGTGTATTCTTTAGTTAGACTAAAATACAACTAGTTCAACCAAGTCAAACTGAACACAACTCCGTCAACTCCACAATACTCCTCCGAAACTCAACCACATGAGTTCTAACTGAAGTCTTGCATGCAATAGCTCAACTGACCCACAAGGAAAGCGTATTTCCTTATGGCAGCTGCATGTGCCACATATGTAGCTCAAACTGAAGTGCTCCAAGAGGATAATATAATGTTTATAGTCCAAATATTATTATGAGACAATAATATTCGACTGTTCTATTTCTAGCCTGGCAGTCTAAAAATAGAAACCACCCATATGTATAAAAATAGAAGTCCATCTATTTTTACTGGCATGACCAATCATCCACAAATAGCATCCTGCAACTCATAGACCATGACCCATATGTTTAAAAATAGACATAGTCTAAAAAATAGACTTTACGCCAAAAATAGCCTGCGGGCCCACTTAGTGAAGGCGACTTATTTCCACTAAGCTCCATCATATTGTTGCATTCTCAACACTCCCTCTCAACAAGATATGGATTATCAGCAACCCCTATCCTGCCTCGGTGGTATTCGAATTTGCTCCTGGTGAGCACCTTCGTTAAGATATCAGCATCCTGATCCTCTGTTGGAATGTATGAAAGTAACATGATTCTCCGCTGCACACAATCTATGATATGATGGTACCTGATGTCAATGTGCTTAGATCTATCATGAAATACTGGATTAGCCGAGAGTTTAATGCAACTCTGGTTATCACAATAAATCACAGTAGGCTCCCAGTATGAACCGAACAACCCGACCAGGATCTTCCTCATCCATATAGCCTCGCATGCAGCCAAACTTGCTGCCATATACTCGGCCTCTACTGAACTGAGTGCCATGGATCTCTGCTTCCTGCTGTACCAAGAAACTGTTGTCGACCCGATATTGAAGACCCCTCCTGATGTGCTCGTTCTGTCCGTTGGTGTTATGCTCTTAACCTGCAAAAAGATACCCAAATACAGAATATGCGAAGAAAGATACCCAGAACATAGAATAGTGAGAGACAACAACAAATATTTTATTATTTAGAAAGCAATGTTCACTGGCCTCTTCGAGGGGGCAACCTCCAATAGAGCAGAGCTCGATACAAAAATAAGACACGATGCTCCTCGCAGGGAGTCTCTATCCTTTATATATGACTCATACATGCAATACCATGGATCAATACCATGGGATTTATTAATACCATCTATCTAATACCATGGCCCATTTGCAACTAACTATGGTCCCGTCATTAATTGCGGGTTAACCACTTACAATTATTAATATGGGCTTTATTGACTCTTTACTATGACTCGATCCCACTACATAAATAAGGGGGTTAGGGTGGGACCCTAACTTTCCCTCCCCCTTAAGAATAGCCTTGTACTCAAGGCTGAAGCTGCGGAAACTGCTGAAGAATAGTGGTTGGTTCCCAAGTTGCATCTTTCGGAGAGGTATCTTTCCACTTGACGAGAACTTCCCTAATCATGCGGCCACGCAGGTGCCTTTCTCGTGTGTCTAGGACCTGTTCAAGTTGGAGCCAGATTGACCCTTCCTCGTCCAATTCAGGTAGACTGGTTTGAATTATGTAATTGTTCCCAATCACTTTCTTGAGGCACGAGACATGGAAAACTGGATGGATTTTTGCAGTAGGCGGAAAAGCCAGCTTGTAGGCTACTTCTTCAATGCGCTGAAGTACTTGATATGGTCCGTAGAATTTTGGAGATAGTTTCTGACAACCCTTGTCTTTGAGTGATGTTTGCTTATATGGTTGCAGCCTCAAAAAGACCTGATCCCCTTCTTGAAATTGGTGCTCTGAGCAATGCTGGTCTACCTGTTGCTTCATGCGGTTTTGAGCTTGATGAAGATTCTCTCTAAGATGGGCGAGCATGGTTGCGCAGTTTTGTAGGAGTTGATCCACTGCTTGTACCTTTGAGCACCCCTTGATATAAGAAGTAGGAGAAGGAGGGAGTTGACCATATACTGCTTCATATGGAGTCATTTTGGTGGTGGCATGATAGTTGGTGTTATACCACCATTAAGCCAGAGTTAACCACTGTACCCAAAGATGTTGCTTTTCTGAAGTGAAACACCTAAGGTAGGTTTCCAGACATTTGTTGACGGCTTCAGTTTGACCATCTGTTTGTGGATGATAAGGAGTACTGAGTTTTAGTTGGGTGCCTTGTAGCGTGAAGAGTTCCTGCCAAAAATTACTGGTGAAGATCGGGTCGCGATCGGACACAATAGAAGTGGGCATGCCATGCAATTTGAAGATCTGATCCATGAAAGATTGAGCGACCAAAGTCGGTGTAAATGGGTTGGGTAGGGCGCAAAAATGAGCATAGTTTGAAAGTCTGTCCACAACCACCATGATGACTGACTTGTTTCCTGACTTTGGAAGACCTGTAATGAAATCCATAGAAAACCCCGTCCATATTGCTGCCGGGATAGGCAATGGTTGTAATGTGCCTGGTGCTTTGACGGTCTCCCCTTTGTGGCGTTGACAGACATCACATTCTGCTACAAAAGTAAGGATGTCCTTTTTTTATGCCTGTCCAAAAAAATGATCTTCTGGTGCGAGCATACATCTTCTGAAAGCCTGAATGTCCTGCAATGGGGGATGAGTGCAATTCTGCCAAAATGCGACTTTTGAGGGTGGATGTTGGTGATATTACGACTCTATCCTTGTAGCGAAGAATCTCATCCTGCCACGAGTAGCCCTTGGTGGAATTTGGATCCACCTGCAATTGAGAAATGAGTTGGGAGAGCCCAGGATGTGAAAACCATTCCTTGTGAGCCTCTTCAATCCATTCTGGAATGGGAAGGGAAATTGATAACAGGGTACTTCCCCCCTCAAATTGGCGAGATAATGTATCTGCGACACTATTTTCTTGTCCTTTCTTGTAAATTATCTCATAATCATATCCCAACATTTTGGCGAGCCATTTATTTTGTTGTGGGGAGGATAGGCATTGCTCCAAAAAATATTTAAGACTATGATGGTCTGTACGGATTTGGAAACGTCGCCCCAATAAGTAAGGTCGCTAGGTCTCTACTGCATGTAAAATGGCCATCATTTCCTTCTCATAGGTAGATTGGCCTAGATTCTTCCCACTTAGTTGTTGGCTTGTGAAGGCCAAAGGTCGCCCTTCCTGCACTAAGACCGCCCAAATACCCGTACCTGAAGCATCACATTCAATGACAAAAGATTTGGTGAAGTCAGGGAGTGCTAAGACTGGAGTGGAACACATGGCATTTTTGAGAGCTGTAAATGCCTGTTGTGCGTCCTCAGTCCATAAGAATGAATTTTTCTTCAAGAGTTGAGTGAGGGGCTTCGCTATGCAACCATAATTGCGGACAAATTTGCGATAATAGCCTGTGAGACCCAAAAATCCTCTCAGGCTCTTCAAGGTCTAAGGTTGAGGCCAATCCTGCATTGCCTGGATCTTTTTGGGGTCCACCTTGACACCTTCATGCCCCACAATGTGGCCCAAATACTCAACTTCTTCCATGCCAAACGAACACTTGGACATCTTAACAAATAATTTATGCTTGCGGAGCAGTTGCAAGAGTAGATCTACATGTTGAAGATGTGCGACCCAAGTGCAACTATAGATGAGGATGTCATCGAAGAAGACAAGGACAAATGTCCTGAGATATGGTTTGAGAAGGTGGTTCATAAGGCTCTAAAAGGTAGATGGGGCATTACAAAGACCGAATGGCATGACCAGGAACTCATAATGGCCTTCATGAGTTCGGAAAGCAGTCTTTGGAATGTCGACTTCCTTCATGCGAATTTGGTGGTAGCCTGAGCGAAGATCCAACTTAGTGAAGAATTGAGCTCCATTGAGTTCATCCAGCAAATCATCAACCACTGGGATGGGAAATTTATCTTTGACTGTCAACTTATTGAGGGCCCTGAAGTCTGGACACATCCACCACTCCCCATCTTTCTTGAGCAACATGACACCTGCTTCCAAAAGTTCCTTGATTATTTTTTCTATTTCATTCTTTTGGGTGAACGGATATCTGTATGGGCGCACATTTGGGGGTTGGGCCCCTGGAACCAAGGTGATGCTATGATCATGTTCCCCTCTCGAGGGTGGAAGCTCATGAGGCTTGTCAAAGACCGACAGATGGTTATTTAAAATCTGTTGCATCTCAGGATGAATTGGCAAAGACTTGGTTTCGACTGCCTGGATGGCATTAAATTGAGCTATAACTCCATGATGGCCCTTTTTTAGCAATTTTTCCATCCTATGCGAGCTGATGATAGAGGGAGCTCCCGCCTGGAGTCCACGAAGGGTATGTGTGGAGTTGTTCTGCTTAAAACTCATATATAACTCCTGGAAATCCATTGTGATTGGCCCAAGGGTGTGAAGCCATTCAACACTGAGGACAATGTCGCACCCTCCCATGTGTATGGCAAACATGTGGGTCTTCAACTGATAATCCACCATTTGAAGTTTGACATTTTCACAGCGGCCTTCACATTTCATTGTGCCCCATCCGCAATTTGGACTTGGAAGTTAGAAACTGCTCGTACAAAACAATGCCCTGCTTCCACGACTTTTTGATGGATGAAATTATGTGTACTTCCACTATCAATCAATACTACTATTGGGCGATGTTTAATAAAACCTCTGATTTTGAGAGTTTGAGGTGAAGAAATCCCGGCCAAAGCATGCAGCGAAATAACGGGTTCGTCAGGGACATTGTCCTTTTGGTTGTCCTCTTCTACCGCCTCATATTCCTCCAGTGGTGGATCTTCCTCCGATGAGCTGTAATCAGTGGAATCAATTTGAAAAAATTTGGGCTCCTTGCTGTTATGAAATGGGGAGTATTTTTCATCACAGTAGTAACATAATCCTTGCTTTCTTCTTTCGGCCATTTCTGCAGGTGACACCTTTTGAACCTTAAGTGTTTGAGTCGTGCTGTGAGCCTGTGGGGGGCGACCCTTAGCTGTGAAATTTGGGCGACTGTACTGGGCTGCTAACGCACGTTCCATGTTACGAGCTACCTTGCAAGCCTCCGTCCATGTGGGAGGGTGGTGCAGTAGGACGTGGGCTTTTATGGCTTCTTTAAGACCGCTGATAAAACATTCCGTGTAGAACACATCTGAGAGACCCCTAGTGCGGAAGGCTAAGGCTTCAAAGGCTGTAACATATTCATCCACTGTGCCAGTCTGTCGGAGCTTAGTAAGACGACCCTTGGTTTGTAAGAGCTTTTTTGAAGGTGGTCCAAGTCACAAAAGGTCCATTGCAACGTTGATGCCATTCCCACCATTGCCACCTTTCAGTGTCCAAGTACATGCTCCCCACCATAAGCTGAGTCTCATTATCTAAGATGTTCTTCAAATTGAAATACTGCTCCATTTTGCTATCCTTGCTGCCGGGTGAGAACCATCAAATTTATGCATATCTAACTTGGCATGTCGCGGACGGGATTGTTTGTGGGGGCCCCAGAGGTGAAGAGAGTGGCTAGACTCACCCTCACTGTGTCCATTTCCAATATACGCCTCCTCGTGGGCTTCCTCCTTGCCCTTCAGGATTATGCTAGTTAGTTTGTCAAGCTGAAGTTGGAGGGTTTGCCAGGTTTGTTCTAGTTTGTCCATCCTCTCATTGGCCATAGCTTGAGCTCTAGTTTCTACCATGCACCGACCTGATGTTCTTGAAATTTGGGACCGCCCAAAATTTTTTTTCACTAAGAATTGAATGGTACCATCGTGCTCAGCTCGTCGTCCTGATTCTGAATGGCGGAACGGATAGCTCTGAGCGGCAGAACAGATTGCTGCTGCGGATCTGATGGATCTAATAGATCGGAATGGCTGGTCAGAACTGCGGGACTGATGTCTGCTGCTGCTGCACCCCTTTGCGCGAGCGGATTTGGAAAAGATGATGCATGATCCCAAGATAGAAAAGGGAACTATGGTCTCGAGGAGTGTTAGGTGCTACAGATCGCAATATACATAAGGGTCTGACAGTAGTACTTGGCCCAATGTTTCAGGGCTCTAACTAAGGAGGATCAACCATACCCTTAGCCGTAAAACTCGACTACCCTATCGTACGGGCGAGTAATCTCTCCGAGTGCTGTTCTCGCTGTACTGTAGCAGCAAGACGGCTAACGGTTTATCTATGGCGAGGTTGCAGAGGAGATAAGGGGCTTTCGATATACCCAGAAGGTACTTGGAAGACAGTCCGTACGCGGTTCTGTCTAATGCGCTACTACTCGAAGGGGTACCCACAGGGGTTACAAGGGATTCCAACAAGTGTGACCAGCTCTTGTATTTCCTGTGTGCATGCCTCCCCAAATCCGCAGGTTTATGCGCTCAACGACAGATCCCGTGGTTTAAAGACGCTGGAACACGTCTCTAGCCAAATTTTTTTTTGCTAAGAAATGGAGATCCCACTGGCCCTGGAAAGTGCTCTGATACCACTTGTTATGCTCTTAACCTGCAAAAAGATACCCAAATACAGAATATGCGAAGAAAGATACCCAGAACATAGAATAGTGAGAGGCAACAACAAATATTTTATTATTCAGAAAGCAATGTTCACTGGCCTCTTTGAGGGGGCAACCTCCAATAGAGCAGAGCTCGATACAAAAATAAGACATGATGCTCCTCGCGGGTTAATCACTTACAACTATTAATATGGGCTTTATTGACTCTTTACTATGACTCGATCCCACTACATAAATAAGGGGGTTAGGGTGGGACCCTAACAATTGGGCTCCTTGCCCAATCTGCATTCGTGAAGCCACATAGCTTCACCTCATCCTCCTGTCTGTACCACAATCCATATCCCGATGTGCCTCTGAGATAACGCAATACATGCTTGCCTGCCTTCCAGAAGAGCTTGGTTGGCTTAACCATAGCTTGTGAAAGTTGGTTAACAACATAACATATATCTGGTCGTGTATTGACCAGATACATAAGCGACCCCACCAATTGTCGATAAACAGTGGCATCCACTTCTTCTGCTGAAGTGGCATCCTCCTTCCTCCAACCTCCAGGAAGAGGAGTATCAATAGGCTTGCAGCCATGCATGTTGAACTTCTCCAGTATCTCCCGAGCATACTTACCCTAAGAAACAAATAGTCCATCACTGCGCTGCTAGATTTCCAATCCCAGGAAATAATGGAGGCCCAAGTCCTTCATCTCAAACTCCTTAGCAAGATCATCCTTGCATGAAAGTATCAACAACTCTTCACCCGTTAGAATCAAATCATCTACATAAAGTAAAATGATAAGCAACTTACCCTCGACCACAATCTGGTATAGGTTAGGAACCGCCTCACTCTTGGAGAATCCAAGTTCGATGAAATAATTGTCTATCCGTGTGTACCAAGCACGTGGTGCTTGTTTCAACCCATACAACGCTCTCTTGAGCCTGCACACATACAACTCGCTGCTGAAGATCTCGAAACCTTCGGGCTGTTCTATGTACACCTCCTCCTCAATGACTTCGTTGAGGAATGCAGTCTTCAAATCCATCTGATGAATGTGCCACCCCATCTGCGCTGTGAGAGCAAGAATTGTCTGTATGGAAGAATACCTTGCGACAGGTGCAAAGGTCTCTTCATAATCGATCCCCTCTATCTGTGAAAAGCCTCGAGCAAAAAATCTTGCATTGTACTTCTCCATACTCCCATCAGCTGCCTGCTTAACTTTGTAGATCCATCTCGAACCCACCACTGATTTCCCTTCCGGTCTTGGGACAATCTCCCATGCACTGTTTCTGACAATCGAATCATACTCTTCCACCATGGCGTCTACCCATGCGGGATCCTCGACAACTTCCTCAAAAGAGGATGGCTCAGTCACAACACATTTGCTCACAAGAGCCATGTATCCAGTGTACCGATCGGGTGGCTGTCTCTGTCTATGTTGAGCTGTAGGTGGTCCTACAACCTTCTCTGCATATTGAGCCAGTCGCTTAGCTTCTGTCAAGCGCTTTCGCCCTCTAATGGTTGGCGTTGCGTGAGTGGTCTCTTCCACTCCATGAACTTCGTCCTGTGGCTGATCCACGTCCTGAAGCTCATCTTTAGGAACTAATAGCTCCTCATCTGCATGCAAGTGTGGCTCCCTCTCAAGCGAACACTTCATGGCTTTCTCCTCCTGAAATTTTATATCCCGTTGCACAACAGTCTTTCCACTGTCTAGCAAATACACACGATAGTTGTGGGGCGTATCAGTGTACCCCACAAATATCCCAACCTCTGCGGTCGGCTCCAGCTTCTTCCTGGCATCCTTCGTCACATGCATGTAAACGTTAGAACCAAAAATCCTCAAATGAGAAATATCAGGTCTCTTACCAGAATAAGCCTCCTCTGGTGTACTCATGCCAAGTATCCTGTGAGGACAACAGTTCTGCACATATACTGCAGTTTTGCATGCTTCCGCCCACAAGTGAAGGGTTAGGCCCTTATCATGCAACACCACCCGTGCAGCACCCACGATCATTCTGTTCTTCCGCTCAGCAACCCCGTTCTGCTGTGGATTATGGGGAGCTATGATCTCTCTTTGAATCCCTTCTGCGCTGCAGAAATCCTTGAACTCGCTAGAGATGTATTCACCACCATTGTCACTGCTAAGAACCTTCACCTTCTTCCCCGACTCCTTCTCGACCAGTGCTTTGAACTCACAGAACTTTGAGTATGTCTCACTCTTCTTCTGCATGAAGAAGATCCAACACTTTCGAGAGAAATCATCAACAAAAATCACATAATACCTGTGCTTTGCTGTCGAAGCTACTGAGAAAGGTCCACACACGTCTGTGTGAATTCTCTCAAGGATCATCGTGGCGCGACTATCCTTCTTGTGAAAGGTGGCTTTCATAAACTTTCCCAAATTACACCCCTTGCACTGATCTGACTGCGCAAGAGTGCCTTTAGGAAGCCCAGTAGTGATCTGCTGTAGTATCTTCAAGGCTCCATGGTGAAGGTGACCCAATCTCTTGTGCCACAGCTCGCCATCATCCTGGCTCACCAATCCTTCTGCCTTGCATGCCATTATTGCGCAGCCATCTACATGCAACTGATAAAGGTTCCTGACTCGAACCCCTATCTTCCGGGTTTCTCCAGTTGTCTTGCTGCGCAGGAAAGCCTTTCCCTCACTGAAAAAAACATCATGTCCCTTGTCTTCTAACATCGCCACAGAGATAAGATTCTTCTTCAATCCTGGAACATGCATCACTTCCTTCAATACGAAGGGTTTACCAGACTCCCTCTCAAAAGAAATGGTACCAATACCGGTCGCACTGTATCTACCATCATCGCCCATCTCGATGTGCACTCCAAGATCTTTCTCCTCCAGATCAGAAAACAAATCTCGATCTCCTGTCATGTGAAAAGATGCACCACTATCCAAGAACCACACCGATCCCATCACACTTGAAACCAAGCATGTGATCAATGAAAAATCAAGCTCAAGTTGCGAGGCTAGAGCCTCTCCTACTACAGATCCAGCAACTTGCTTGTTCTTCTTCTTCTGTGGACAATTAGTGGCATAGTGTCCGTGCTGGTGACAGTGAAAGCACTTCACCTTGGACATGTCCTACTTCTTGCCTTTCGCATCGGAATGAGAAGCTTTCTTATTCTTCCCCTTCTTTGCTTTGGCAGCCAAAGCGCAATTTTCTTCATCATGTGCCTTTGATGAAGATCCGTCCCTGGTATTTCGCCTAATCTCCTCCTGCACAAGATCTGACCAAAGTCTCTCCTATCCTGGCAATTTCTCCCGACCATTGACAGAGTCCTAATAGGAATGCCAACTCTTCGGAAGACCAAGGAGAGCCAAGCTCACCAAGTCCTCATCATCGACAGTCACCCCCACACTTACCAGCTCATCCCTGCACTGAGTGAACTTCGTGAGATACTTGGGCATACTGTCTCCCTTCTCGCATTTAATGTTTCTGAGTTTATCCTTGGGCGCCAGCTTCCTCTGATTACTCTTTATTTGGAATAGATCTATCAATGCTTTCCACATCAAGTATGGAGAAGCCTTTCCATGCAGGCTGGACACAATGTGATCCTTCATGCCCTCCAACAGAATCCTTCAACACTTTGCTGTCTTCTTTTGCCAAACCTCAGATTCGGCAGCATCAGTAGGCTTTGGGACCTCAGCCTCTATGAACTCCTTCAACCCATTATCATCTAACACCGACTCCATCCTGTCCTTCCATGCAATATAGTTTGAGCTGCCCTCAAGAGCATACTCCAATCGCAATCCGTTGGAAGATAGTGCAACGTTGACACCAAGAAAACACTGCTGCAAATTCGAATTCCACCAGCTCAAAACTCAACTGCCTCTGATCTAAAATTCGTGAGAACAAAGTATTTCTCGTACAGAGATTGACTGTATGGGATTTTACTGGATATCTCGCCTTCCAAAGGAAGGATGAATCCAGAGGCTACCTGGCCCGATTACAGACTCTGCCTGAAGAAATAGAATGTAAACACTTTCTGAATAAAAGATCTGATGATCAACTCTGCTCTGATACCATGTAGAAATTTTGAATATTATGACACTTATTCACAGAGATTATCCCGATTATACACTATTGTGGAATACATGCACAATACATAATCTCCTCTACGTTGATCATCAATTTAGCAGCATTAAAAACCATGAAACATCAATCGCATGCGCACATTAACACAATATGTAACCCGGGGAAAGCATACAGCTGAAAACCCCACACTATCTGTATATTATAATGATAGAGAACATGTAACAATACATAGTACAATACTCCTCACAAGTACTCAGTACTATCTCCACCTGTTACACACAAACTAGCTCAGATCTGATGCCTCAAATCTCCTCCACTGTTTGCCTGTCTCCAATGCGCAATCCTGCAAGAGAATCAATCACTCTGTGAATTTGAATTCCCTTGGTTATACTATGCAAGCCTCATGGGAAATCTTCATCCATGCATGTGCAAATCTCATGCACAACTATAATCACAACTGATAGCGATCTCAACCTCTAACACCTGTCTCCACTGAACTGTACATGCACTGAGTTAACTGATGTATTCTTTAGTTGCTTTATGAGTTAATAATTAGTGAATTAATTAATATTTAATTCACACAATTCATCACTAGTGTATTCTTTAGTTAGACTAAAATACAACTAGTTCAACCAAGTCAAACTGAACACAACTCCATCAACTCCACAATCAACTCCATCGAAACTCAACCACATGAGTTCTAACTGAAGTCCTGCATGCAATAGCTCAACTGACCCACAAGGAAAGCGTATTTCCTTCTGATAGCTGCATGTGCCACGTCTGTAGCTCAAATTGAAGTGCTCCAAGAGGATAAGATAATGTTTATAATCCAAATATTATTATGAGACAATAATATTCGACTGTTCTATTTTTAGCCTGACAGTCTAAAAATAGAAACCGCCCATATGTCTAAAAATAGAAGTCCATCTATTTTTACCGACATGACCAATCATCCACAAATAACATCCTGCAACTCATAGACCATGATCCACATGTCTAAAAATAGACATAGTCTAAAAAATAGACTTTGCACCAAAAATAGCCTGTGGGCCCACTTAGTGAAGGCGACTTCTTTCCACTAACCTCCATCATCTTGTTGCATTCTCAACACTGACATGCATGAGTTATCTATGAGAGAATATTCAGTTATCTGAAGTACACTAGTTGCATGCATGCATGCATTAACTAACTGAACTCACAATCAGTTCCACAAACTGTTGGAACTAATCTAACTGGACTTAACTCAGTTAACTGAGCTAACTAATTACAAATCAAAGTACAACTCATCCTGATCTCCTTAATTAAGGATAGCTTCCTCAACCCAAAGGGATAATTGTTGCATGTATTCACATAGACTTCATGTTCGATTTTCCCCAACTAATTAACTCAAGAAGAATTAATTAATTATTTTTCAAACAATTGCTAAGATCAAATTCGAATTTTAATTCTCAATTTTAGTTTAGGGACTAACTAAAATTGGAATGTATCCCGAAATTTTATTTATAGCAATGATATTTTTAGCACTTCTATATTTAGCATTTCTTGTTGCTATTTTCAACACTCCCTCTCAACAAGAAAGGGATTATTTGTCACCCCGATCCTATCTCCGTGGAATGCAAATTTGCATTTTAACAATGCCTTAGTCAAAATATCTGCATTCTGCTCCTCGGTCGAAACATACTACAACAACATGATCCTCTTCACCACACAGTCTCGAAGATGATGATACCGGATATCGATGTGAATAGACCTGTCATGAAATATTGGATTCTTAGAGAGTTTGATACAACTCTGATTATCACAATAGATCACAGTTGGATCCATCCTCTAATCAAACAATCCAACTAGAATTTTTCGCATCCAAATGGCCTCACATGCTGCCTGACTGGCAACCATGTATTTAACCTCTGCTGAGCTAAGTGCAACTAACCTTTGTTTCGTGTTGTACCAAGAAACTGTAGCTGAACCAAGGTTGAAAATTCCTTCTGAAGTGCTCTTCCAATCTAATAGACTCCCTGCCAAATCTGCATCCGTGAAGCCTTGAAGCTTCACTCCCTCTGTCTGTCTGTACCATAATCCATACTGAGATGTGCCTTTGAGGTATCTCAACACATGCTTTGATGCCTTTCAAAACAACTTGGTAGGCTGAACCATAGCTTGACTCATCTGGTTCACCGCAAATCACAAAGCTGGTTGTGTGTTCACTAAATACATCAATGAACCCACAAGCTGCTGATACACAGTAGCAGCTACTACCTCATCTGAAGTAGCATCCTCCTTCCTCCAGTTACCTGCTAGAGAAGTCTGCATGGGCTTGCACTTCTCCATGTGGAATCTCCTGAGTATCTCATTGGCGTACTTGCCTTGAGACACAAACACTTCCCCAAACTTCTGCCACACTTCCATGCCTAGAAAGTAGTGCATGAGACCCATGTCTTTCATCTCGAACTCTCTTGCAAGGTCTTCCTTGGAAGACTTGATCAACCAATCATCACCTGTCAATATCAGATCATCAACATAAAGAACAATGATCAATGGCTTACCTTATACCATGATGTGGTATAGGTTCACATATGCTTCACTCTTTGTGAAGCCCAACCCGGTGGAATAGTTGTCGATCCTGGTGTACCAAGCACGAGGTGCTTGCTTTAGCCCATACAAAGCTCTCTCTAGTCGACACACATGCGACTCACGATCGAAGGTCTCAAATCCTTCTGACTGCTCTATGTACACCTCTTCCTCAATCTTGCCATTGAGGAATGAAGTCTTCACATCCATCTGATGGATCTTCCAACCCATCTGTGCTGATAGTGCCAATATCGATCTGATAGATGAGTACCTTGCTATAGGAGCAAAAGTCTCATCATAGTCGATCCCCTCAACCTGTTAGAAACCACGGGCAATAAACCTTGCCTTATGTTTCTCAACACTATCATTAGTTGCTTGCTTTACCTTGTAAAGCCATTGGGAACTCACCATTGACTTGTCCTCCGGTCTTGGAACCACATCCCAAACATTGTTCCGAACTATGGAGTCATACTCCTCCACCATAGCATCAACCCATACTCGCTGCTGCACTGCTTCCTCAAAGGAAGATGGTTCAGTCTCTATACATTCACTAACCAGGGCCATGTAACCAGTGTACTGATCAGGTGACCTTGTCTGTCTGCACTGAGAAGATGGTTGTCCCACATTCTCTCTCGCATCCATCGAAAATCTTTCAGCTTCCCTTGAGCATTTCCACCCATCTATGGAAGACTCTACATGAGTGGATGTCTCCACTCCTGGATCCTCCACATGTGGCTGCTCCGCATGAGTCTGAGGCTCCTCCTCCTTAGGAACCAAAAGTTCCTCCTCTACATGCAAATTGAGTACCCTCTCAATAGATACTTGCATGGCCTTTTGCTCGTTGAACTTCAGATCTCTGTGTACCACTGTCCTCTGAATGGTAGGCAAGAACACCCGATAGTTGGGTGTATCAGTGTACCCCACAAGTATCCCCAACTCTGTTGTTGGCTCTAGCTTCTTCCAGGCATCCTTTGTCACATGGAAAAATACCGGTGAGCCAAAGATCCTGAAGTGACTCACATCTGTTCTCTTCCTGGAGAAAGCCTCCTTAGGTGTCTTCATCCCCAGTATACGATGTGGGCTTCTATTCTGCAAGTATACCGCTGTATTGCATGCCTCAGCCCACAAAGGAAGTGGTAGGCCTTTCTCATGCAGCATCGCCCGAGCTGTTCCCACAATCGTTCCGTTCTTCCTTTTGGGCAACCCATTTTACTGTGGGTTATGGGGTGCCATCAACTCCCGTTTAATTCCTTTTGCTGCATAGAAGTCCTTAAACTGTTGAGAGACATACTCCCCACCATTGTCGCTTCACAAGGCCCTTATCTTCTTTCCTGATTCTTTCTCAACCAAGGTTTTGAACTCACAAAACCTTGAGAAGGTTTGATCCTTATTCTGCATGAAATAGATCCAGCATCTACGAGAAAAATGATCAATGAAAATAACATAGTACCTTTGTTTAGCAGTGGAGGCTGTCGAGAATGGCCCACACACATCTGTATGAAATCACTCCAGGATTGCTCCAACTTGACTATCTTGATCCTGAAAGGAATATTTTGCATACTTACCCAAGGTACAACCTTTGCATGTATCCACTTGCTCCAGTTTACCCTTGGGGAGTCTGGTAGAAATCTGCTGCATGATCTTCAAGGCCCCATGGTGCAAGTGGCCCAATCTTCTATGCCATAGCTCGCAAACATCTTGGCTTTGCACCAACTCTACTTTGGAACTCAATGCATCACAGTAATCTACCTCCAGCTTGTAAAGATTCTTAACTCGAATCCCAATCCTCTTGGTCTATCCAGTGCCGATGTGTCTTAGGAATGCCTTTCCTTTACTAAAGACTACATCATAGCCTTTGTCTTCCAACATTGTGACGAACACCAGGTTCTTCTTCAGTCCAGGCACATACTTTACATCAGTCAAGGTGAGAGGAGCTCCACGCTCCCTCTGAAACATAAACATACCTTCACCTGAAACACGGTACTTTCCATCATCGTCCATCGCTATGCGCATCTAGAGGTCCTTCTCCTCCAAGGTACTGAAGAAAATCTTGTCACCAGTCATGTGGAATGAGGCTCCACTGTCCAGGTACCAAACACAACCCACCATCGATGAAACCAAGCATGTGATGAGGGTGAAATCCAATTCGAACTGTAAGGCCAGTGCCTCACCATTTGATCCTTTAGAGAATCCCTTATTGGATTTCTTTTGTGGACAATTTGTTGCATAATGGCCCACCTCATGACAATTAAATCATCGCACTTTAGATTTGTCAATATTCTTACCACCATGGGAAGAACTCGATTTGGAATGGGAAGCCTTCCCTTTCCCTTTTCTCGCCTTACTCGCTAAGGCTATATTTTCTTCATCATCATGCTTTGTTGAAGATCCATCTTTGGTGCTTGTCTTGATCTCCTCCTACATCTGATCTGACCACAATTGTTCCCAATTTGGCAGTTTCTCTCTTCCATTTACTGAGTCTTGGTAGCTATACCAGCTCTTAGGAAGACTGAGGAGAGCAAGACTCACCATTTCATCATCGGCTGTCATGATTCCTACACTTCCAAGCTCATCCCTGAAAGTGATGAGCTTGTTCAGATATGTAGAGATCGTGTCGCCCTTTTCACACTTGATTTTCTGAAGCTTGTCTTTCAACATTAGCTTCCTCTGATCGTTGTTGTTCTGATATAGATCCTTGAATGTTTTCCACATTGAAAACTGTGTCTCCTTCCCATGGAGACTCGAGACAATGTGGTCTTGAACTCCCTCCAGAAGAATCCTCCTCGCTCTAGCCACACATTTCTTCCATTCCACCAATTCTTGGGCATTGGCAGCTGCTGGGTTGGGGAGTTCTTGATCAATGAAGTCCTTCAAACCGTTTTCCTCTAATATCGTTTTGGCTTATATGGGCTTGACCTAGGTTCGAAAGAATTATTTAGCCAAACAAATCTCGCAGCTACCAGCCCTTTTGGTAACAGTCCGCGGAGCGAGGACTGAGGTCTCACCCGAGGTAGTTAGGGAGGGTGCTAGAACCAGGTTTCCGTACCCTTGGGATGTCTAGATGTGGTCTGGGGTTTTCCCACACCGTTCCATAGCTTCGCGCTGCTCTATTCGGCGCCGATCCGGACCAGAATAACTCTTACCCTTTATTAGTGCGCTATTTACAGAGTTAATCTACTTGATGAGGTATTATAAGTCAGATCTACTTACTAGGGTCTTTAAGCAAACATTTATTAGAGTTAACCAATTCGCGCATTCAAAATAAACTCAGATTCACATATATTCATAACATAAGCATATGCGCAAAGATCAAACAGTTATATTAACCATACAAAAAGCCAGATCTGCGATATTGAGATTTAACACAGAATTACAGAAGCAACTTATCTTTATTTCCACTTTATCACCAGTACATCCAGATCTTCCTTGCGCACTCAGCTGCAGGGGTCCGCGCACACAACTGCGGACTCTTCCAGGCCTCTGTGCACATAGTTGCAGAGCCTCTATCCACTACCCAATACCCTCGACTCAGACTTACAGACGTTTTTAAACTTTCCTTCTCAAAAACCCATTATATTTCAGATCCAAGATATCATACCAAAAACGAGCTACCTCTACCCATAGAGCCTCGCTGTATTTATACCTTTCCATTGACCGCGATCCATGGGCGGGCCGACTCAAATTATATTTATTTACATTATTTTTGGGCGGACTACCCTTTGACTCAACTTATTATCAATCGCACTCCGCGCATCCCGCAGAGTCTTTACCCTATCTTTACCCAAAATTTCGGGCTTTGTGCCCCATGACCATTGCGCGGGGCTTCTGCTTCCCAACATACCGCTTCCATGCGATCCTTCTAGGCTATATAATTCGAGCTACCATCTAGGGCATACTCGAGTCTCAAGCTGTTGAACGCCATTGGTGAAATTTGAGATGTGATAAGAATTCGATTTCTATAATCAAGAACTTCAAACTTCAAACTTCTCCCTTATTTGTATACTGTTCTCCGCTTTGATCACCTTTGCTCTGATACCATGTAGAAATTCTCACTGTAGATCACCTGATAATGCAATATACTAAAGCAATTCTTGATCTACTTCTAGAAACAAACTTGCGGAAGCTTAATCGATTTTGAGCAAGATCAAATAGAACACATATAACAGATGTAGAAGAAATCAATCACACATGAACACAGAAGAATACTTTGGGGAAAGCCTCAGCTAAAAACCCCGCTATCTGTATTATCATACAAGTGGAAATATCTCCAGATTACACAAAGCTTTAACTCACAAGCTATCCAGCTCTCAGTACAATCCCTCACTGCTGCTCATAGACAGAATAGACACAACATATGCCTTCCTCCTGTTAGCTACCTATACCAATAGGTTTCATATTTCATGATTGGCAAAGAAAGTTCCAAATATGCTCTGCTTTGATGATGCAAAGATCCCATATTTTCAAGGAAAGGCAACATGTGTATATAGCTTGATGTTGTCTCAATTTTGATGGATGGTCCAACAGCCTAATCTGGATCATGCCATGTTTCAATTTTTTGTTGTAGAATAGAGAAAGAAGTCTGTCCAAACTGTTTAATCTTGGCAGACCAGAAGTTAGGTAGAGAATTAAGGTTCCCAACTGCTTAATCTGGGACCTTGGAAGCAATAAGGGTAGTTCTAGATAGAAAATCAAAAGAAAAAGCCAAAAGAAAAGAAAAGGCACATAAGGGTCTGCAAGTCTAAGTGCACCCTCCATGAAGAAACAAAAAATGCTAGGCAAGTAGATGGGTAGGCAGATGGGGTTGCAGAAATGTTATTACTTTCAAATGAGTTCTGTTGGTCTAGCATAAAGGAACATCAGTGGATAGAGAAGCTCCTCTTCTCCATCATGTTGCAGCAAAGCAAAGGAGCATGACTAACTCCCTTTTCTCCCCTTTCACATTCATTACTAACATCCCTTCATCAGTTGTGTTCATGAAAGAATTTAAGGTTTGATGTTGGTTCTTATTCCTTTAAAAGCCACATTTCTTGTCTAAAATTCTTTTCATTTTGATCTACTCCCTAAGCTAAGTTGTTTTTATATAAACTTAGTGATATCACTCCTCATTCACTTCTTCCATTCATATTAACTCCTAACTTCTTAGTATCTAAATCCCCATGTTACCCTTTCCCTATTATTATAAACACTATGGTGTATAAACCCCAAGCATTCTATAAATATCCCTTCCCCCTTGGCATTATAGCCATATGTTCACAGTCAGGGATTAAATTGACATCTGGTCAGTTTAAGAACCCAAACCCTACCCCTCTTCCCCCTTCAGAAGTTATCTAAACCATTAACCCCTTCATTTGCTAAAGAACCTTGTAAAAAAACCCATTTTCACCCCTAACCCGCTTCATTTGCAAAATATACACAAAAACCCACTTTTCCCATTTTACCCAAAGTATTGGCGCAATGCGCGTTTTGATAAAATACTTTGAAAAATTCGCCAAAGTCCACAATCCCGCTGGGCGCGCTTTTCAAACAAATATATTATTTTAATCCCCGCCCATGTCCGTATCAACCTGGCACCTTAACGATCCGTCGACCGTCGGATCCGGCCCTTTTCATCCGACGGCTCTCATGCGTTTCGGACCGGGCCCGACATCCGTGAGTTACCTTCCGAAATTTGTCAGAGGGTGACGTCAGGCCTCTGCCACGCGTCACCCCCAAATCGTATCGGAGCGCCTTCTGACAATTCTACTTCCGTATAGAGAGTGGTGCGATATTATACCACTTACCGTTTCCGGTTTCTGTGAACCCGCCTTGCCAACGTCACTACCACGTCATTACCGCGTCACTGCTACATCACCGCCGTGTCAGCGCCCCCGTCCGCCACTGCTCTGACCTGCCCTCCACCTCACCATCCCCGTGGACCACTCTCAAGCCGCCACATCACTCGATGACGTCATGCTGACGTCATCTGACCTTGACCCCACCTGATGACATCATGCTGACGTCATCCAAAAAAAGCGCCAAATAACCCAAAAATCCATATTTTGGCCGAAAAGTCGTGTTTTTCATTACTTTTACAAAAATGACTGTTGCACCTCTGCATGCATTTTACGACCAAACAAGCGTCAACCTGCTGAATTCGACCCGAGGACCGTTGGTGCGCCAATTCCACCTGCATTTCTGACTATTGCCGACAGTTTACCAGGTATTTATCCCAGTCATTCCCTCTGCGCCTAGTTTTATCCTGCATTCTCCAACAATAACTAAAAGAGTAAGAAAACACTGTGTTTACCGCTAAATGCCCTGTGGCTAGCCTCCATTTTAAGTTGTAAAGTCGAAATTCGCCTGCAGAGCCTTGTTTACCCAATTTTTTACAAAACATACAGTTAGTTCGCGCATTCGTGAACTGAGAACCCAAGCTGCACCAATTCACCGTAAAGAGTGTTTTTAAGGCCAAGCATTTGCCATATCAGTGCTTTGTGCAATGTTTCAATTGCTGCCATTGCCATTTTATCCTCTGTTCCTCAGTAAATTACCTCTCTTTCCAAGAAATACTCCTTTGTGTTGCTCTGCACAGTAACACCAGTTCATACCAACATTATCCTAAAGTAACCATGGATGCACCAGTAGCTCCTGTAGCCTTGAATATTGCTCCATTAAATTCCCCTCAGAGAGAATTGGAATGGCAACCATTAGCAGACCTGGATTATCAAATATCAGAAGAAATGGTAATGCACAGCAAGTACCACATCCACTTGTTAAACAAATTGAAGATTAAACACGAGGCTGGAACAGATGTATTGGGCATTTGGGATTCTTTCCTCCCTATCTTCAAGCTCCCTCAGGTCAACCAGTTTCCTGACCTAATCCACCTATGTGCTGACTGCTACGACGCCACTCAGAGGGCTGTGATTGACCCTTCAGGCTCAGTTGTCTTTTATATCACCCCTGAAGCCATCAGAGAGATGCTGCACTTCAAAACTGATAAGAAACTAGTTCCTTTATCACTGGAAGATCTGATAAAGCAAGGAGCTAAGCTGACAGATGCTCAGGTCACCAAGCTGAATCAATTGTACATTGACTCTGACACTGTGAGGTATCCTCCCATTTCTCATGTATACCTCAACCAATTGGGCAGGGACCTTGTAGACATGATCAGTCCCATTTTGGGCTATAATTCAATTGAGTTTGTTGATGAAACTGTGTTGGTGATGATGCTCATGTTCTCCCCTGGCAAGTCTCCAATCTGCTATGACTATGCCACCTACATATCTGACAAAATACATGAGCAATTGATGAACTTGGCAAGAGAAAGGGTGTTCAGATACACCTCCTACATCTACCACTTAATTTTGTATTATCAACATGAGAAATTTCATTTTGCTGTGAAGAGAGTGGATGCACAAGGCAATCCAAGGTCAGTAGTCTATTGGTCCTCTGCTATCCACTGTAGATCTTGTTCTCCATACACTTATTGTGAGTTTATAGACCTTTTCATCCACCCAGCCATGTCTCTGCTTCTGAGCTCACCTCCTCCTAGACTAACTGATGAGATGCAGAGGATTCTTCAGCTGTCCAAGGTATACAACATTGGGGATTGGTACTATTACCAAAACCACACAGTCATCAGAATATATGGGTGTGAGTTGCCCCCATACAGATTGCCTAAATATGTGCCCATGAGATTGTTTGCCCTTGAATACTTCAGGCAGTTTGGGAATGCTGATGTGCTACATTTTTCAGGCAAAGGCAAGAAAGCACAGCTCAAAGTAAGAAACCAATTAGGCCACTTCATTTACAACAAAAGGGAGGAAGGTTGGCAAGAAGCAGACAGAATGCTAGAATCCCTTGGCCTACAGACCAGTTTCCTTTGGAAACCTTATGACCCCAATCACTTCATAACTTTAAGAAGGGTCAAGTATAGGCTGGCCAGTTATGACCATGTAAGGTTGCCTCATATAGAAAAATATGCAAATAAAATAAAGTGGAGGAGAGGCACCTTAGAAGAAGCTGTCACACAAGAAGAATTAAATCAAAGAGCAGTTAAAAATCTCCAAAAGATGGCTGACTTAGAGCTTTGTGCACAAGTATTTGCTCTTCCAGGCACTCAAGTGGGAGCAGCTGCCTCATCCTCCACAGCACATCAGCAAGACTCCAAAGCTACTGATCAAACCTCTAGCAAAGGCAAGGAGAAAGAGATGGAGCCAGAGCAGCCACCTCATGAATAGGTACAGCAGCAGGAAGTGCAGCAACAGCAACAGGTACAACAGCAACAAGGGGGGCAGCAAGAAAAAGAACAGCCAGTGCAACAAGAGCAAACATCACAGGCCCCAAAATCCACCGGGCAGCAAGCTCAGGACACTCTGCCTCCTAGGCAGGAGACAACAGTGGAGGCCTCAGTCCTCCAAACCCCACAAAAAGAAGACATAAGTAGAAAGAGAGACAGAGAAACTCCCCTCACAACATCAACAACTCATGGGGAGAAAAGACACAGAATGAATCCCCTCTCAGAGGAAGAAATGCCTATAGGGCAATCTTTGGGCATGGGCCCACCTAGTATGGAAGCATCAGCAAGTTCCTTCCAGCAGGAACAAGAGAGGATGATCGGAGGAGAAGTCAGCTCCTCAAGCCAGCAAGGAGGAGGTGAACTGGGCATCAAGCAACAATTCATTGATATAAAGAAGAGGAATGAGCCCATAAGAATACAGCTATATAATCATTTGTTGAAAATGGCTCCCACTAACCAGCAAAGACTAATGTCTGCATATGATGTCCAGCAGGGCAAAATGATCATGAGCCATTTTACGCCAGCAGTGTTGCAGCCGCAGTCAGCTGCAGATTACATAAGGACCAACCTTGAGGTCCTTGCCAAGGACATCCACCCAATGGATAAAATCAAATTACATAAGCAAACGGGTGAGATGGTGTATGCCTCCTTGGCAGATAAGACATTGGAGAACTACAGGCTAGAAAATAGCCTAAATAATACAGCTGCCCAACTTGAGTTGGAGAGAGCATCCTCTCAAGCAAAGGACAACAGAATCAAAGCCTTAGAGGAGATAATCATAGAACTTGGGCATGATCCCAAGGACATCAAGGCTGTACAAGCTTTATTGAAGTTGAGAGATGCAGATATGGCAGCACTAAGGAAAATGGTAAAAGTCCCGGCAACCATTCACCCACAAACTGGAGAAGTTGCCCAGCTAAGACATGACCAAGATGCAGCAGCTATGCTGGTGTCATTATACAAACAGCTGATCCAGACACAGGAGAAATTGGGAGAATCAGAGGCTGCACAGGCTGCACTACAGGCAGCATTACAACAAAAAGAAGGAGGACAAACATCTCAGCCCCCTCCAGAGATAATCAACCTTGAGGAGCCTCCTCAAACTACTGCTCCTCCCACTGAACGGACAGAACAGGCAGCGCCTTCCACATCAGCACCAGCGCCAACAACAGAGCAGGCTCCAAGCCTGGACATGCAGAAACTGAAAAATGAAATCCAAGCCCTGGAAGCCAAAATGGAAGAATTAAATGAGGCCAGGGAAAATTTGGTCAAGTTGAATGAAAGATATGATAAATAAAAACAAAGTGTTGCTGAGAAAGGAAGAGAGATAAAGGCTCTCAAAGAGAAGATAAAGGAGCTGGAGAAGGAGCTCTCACTTGATAAAGTAGTGGCTGAACTCAAGACAGTCCTATGGGCCAACATTGGCCAATCCATAATTGATCAATGGCAATACATTAAGACCATTCATGAGCAAATAGAGCTCATAGGAAAAGCACACAGAGAAATCCAGAGATCAAGGGCATCTCTAGGCAATATGCCTGAGGTTGCCAACATAATGATTAATGTGCTTAATAACAGAACAAGTGCTCAGCTGGCAGCAATGGGAATCTCCAGTAGAACTGAAACCATCCAGCTAATAAAAAGAGTCCTAACACTAAGAAGCCTGGTGCAAACACTAGAAAGAAGAAGCCAGGATATGCAGACAGAGGTTAATAAATTCATGGACAAATTTGTGGCATTGCAGAACAGAGGTCTTCCTAGCTTACTGAACAGCGCAGGAAGACTACTTTCCCATGAAAATTATGCCAAAAGGGTCAACACATTTGCTACAAATCAGATTACAGAAAGACCCAGCACTTCAGAAGAATCAGGGCCAGCATCAGGGCAGAGTCTCTACAACAGGGTTGAGAACCTATTTTTCATCATGAATGAGATCAATCATTTGTTTGAAGTGCCTCCAAATTTCTACAAATACACAGAGGCAGATGAGACTCTAGAAGCAATCCTGAGACATCAATTGCCCACACAGGAGGTCTGGACCAATATGATACAGTTAATACTGTAAACCAGAGCCTGTATTCAAGTCTTTTCATTTTTTTAGTTATCATGCACAGGAAAATTTTGATAAAATCAGCATGTATAGAGAAGAATGGGCTGAGCCAACTCAGCAAAACTATTCGGCCACTAAAGCAGCACTGACAGTCACAGGTGACAGGGCCGAAAAGCTACAGGATGACAGAGCTACAAAGACACGCCATTCATCATTTATAATAGAACATTCAACTGACTCAGTGGCCTCCAAAGGTCAAAAAGTCTTGTGACAGAATTGAAGAGCATTTATGTTGTATTCAAAGCTGTAATAACTTCTTATCTGTTGTTCTGTACAAGTTGGTGAACATATTTATTTCTCAGATGACTCAACGCTTCAGATATTTTGTATCACCGTTTGTATATATTCCCCCCTCGCATAAGTTTGCAGGGGTTGTTGTTGATTTCTCTTCTAGAGTTCTTATGCTGTAACATTTCAGAGTATTAATACAAAAGCTGATGGAATTTCCAAATCTCTGCGTTATCTGAGTCATTGTGGTGTTTTGCTGAGTATTACAGGATTCCTGCGTATTTCATGGCACAATAAGTTTTCCTTAAAAACTCTTCGTAATGTCTTTTTGTTATCTTTTCATAGCTCATTCATGTTCCTGTGTTTCATAGTTAATGGCAGAGAAAAAGAATAGTTCTAGGATTTATTCACAGAATACCCTGAACTCAATCTATGCTGTTATAAATGTCTTTCTTCAGTTATAGTCATAAGGTGTAATTCTTAACTGCTGCACCTCCAAACTATATATTTCACAGTGATTGTTGTTTCAGGAATTCAAGTTTGCTCCTGTGCAATATATCTCTTTCTTACACCCCCAGCTTAGTGGAGAATTCTTAATTGCTTTTCACTGGTTATACACACAGTTCATAATCACAATTTAAATTTTGTTTCATGATGTATTTGAATGGCCCTGCAATTTCAGCAACTCAACTTAATATCTCAGACAACCTGTAACCACAGACTCCATTGCCCAATGGACTAATACTGCCAGAAGACTTCCACCATAGGTATAGAGAGACATCCCTCAACCAAAATATAAAACCAAAACCCCGAACTCATAACTAGCCTAAAATCTTCACAAAACAGAGACAAACCTTAAAGAGAGAGCCCTCTCTGATTACAGTTTGGCTAGAAGCTGTAATCCAAAGATTGGTTAGTGGTTACCCCTGCCGTATTCCCTTGGGAGTCAAAAGGGAACAACCTGGGTGTTAACACCTCCAATCCTCCAAGCCTCCTATTTCCTTGCATAGTTTCTCCTTGGTCCTCAAGCTGCCACCTGTGTGTAATTACCTCACACACTGCACACCAAAATCAGAAATAACTACGCAATCCTCAAGGAATGAATTCCTTTTGCATGCAAGAGATATCCTAATGGAAATATTCCTGCAACTGATAGTACACTGTCCCTTCCTCTGATCTCAGCTGGGTCTCTGACTGAACTGACATGCATGAGTTATCTATGAGAGAATATTCAGTTATCTGAAGTACACTAGTTGCATGCATACATTAACTAATTGAACTCAGAATCAGTTCCATAAACTGTTGGAACTAATCTAACTGGACTTAACTCAGTTAACTGAGCTAACTAATTACAACTCAAAGTATAACTCACCCTGGTCTCCTTAATTAAGGGATAAGTTCCTCAACCCAAAGGGACAACTGTTGCATGTCTTCACATAGACTTCATGTTTGATTTTCTCCAACTAATTAACTCAAGATGAATTAATTAATTATTTTTCAAACAGTTGCTAAGATCAAATTCGAATTTTAATTCTCAATTTTAGTTCAGGGACTAACTAAAATTGGAATGTATCCTGAAATGCTATTTATAGCAATGCTATGTTTAGCGCTTCTATAATTATCATTTCTTGTTGTTATTTTCAACACAAAATTCTTTTGATCTGAATCCCAATAGAAGGCATTCACAGAGTTGAAACATTGCCTCTGCTCTGCACTAGTGCTCACATTACCAAACTTGCAACAACCATTTGAGATCGAGATAGATGCCTCTAACTATGCTATTGGGTCAATCCTTACTCAACAGGGGCATCCAATGGCATATCACAATGAGATACTTTCAAACATAGTCTAGAAGTATCCCACTTATGACAAAGAGATGTATTCCATTGTGCAGGCCTGTAGACAATGGAAGCATTACATTTTGGGGAAGGAAACGATCATCCATATAGACCACTAACCCCTGTAGTTCATACAAACACAAGGGAAGTTGCAGAATGATTGCCATTAGAAGTGTTGCACATACCTACAACAGTTCCATTTGAATATCAAGTACAAGAATGAAAGAACCAATAATGTTTCAAAATCGACCACCGATCATGGCGTTAACCACCGTGCTCGACTCTTGTGGGCATGAGACTTCTGATTGGCCACTTCTCTGCAAAAGCGACCCAGAATTCGACCACAAATACCAAAAGATAAATGAGGGTCAACAAGTTCCAGATTTTCACCTCTAGGATGCACTGTTATGCCACTTAGGACACCTTTGTGTTCCTTCAAGTGAGCATGCCAAGATGATTTGGAAAGCGCACTACAGTTGGGTCACTGGCCATTTCGGTGTCTAGAAAACAATGGTAGTACTGCAGAAGTATTTCTATTGGCTAAATATTCGACAAGATGTCAGGAAGTACATCAGATATTTCACTACCTACACCATTTCCAAACTAACCATCAAGAAGTAAGGCCCTCGAGAAAAAAGGGAACATAAATTTTCCCAGATCCTTCAACGGTTTCCCACCGACGGTGCATCCATATCCAATGGCCACTCTGGAGGCACCACCCCTTTTAAGGTATAAGTAAACTTTGACATTACCATATTTGAGGGCCAAATAGATGCAAACGCCGTAGATAACTAGTTAAATATGCTAGAAGGATATTTTTTTGTTCATGATTTTTCCATCCGGGAAAAGATCACTTTTTCCTTTCTCAAAGTCGTCCCTCACGCCAAGGACTGGTGGGAAACCTACTGTGAGCAAAAGGATGAAAGTATGTCCTCATTGTTTTTAGCCACACCCACTTGGAATTCGTTTCGGGATGCCATCAAGGAGCAGTACTACCCTATCGGGAGCTATGAGGATAAATACATAAAGTGGACCACGCTGCGACAAGGAAGGGACCAAGTGTTAGGATATTCCGACACATAGGAAATAGTTAAGTACAACTTGGTCTAGTATAGAGTTAGGTAAAGTGTGTTTCTTTACTATGTATATTTTGTAACTTACAATCCGACGGTCACGATATGTAGTGATCCGACGGTTCATTCTCTCCTCGGTATTACCGACACTTGATCCGTGGCTTAACACCCGATTGGTCCATGATCTCTATTTAAAGAGCATGGAGGGTCATTTGTAGGGTAATCCGTCTATGAGAGAAGCATATGTAAATTTTCATTCTTTTATTAATAAATTGCCTGAAGTGGCCGCGTTGGCTCAGGCCGTGGACTGTTTCCCTCTTTGAGGGTTTTAACCACGTCAAAATACTGGTGTATTGATCTGCGATCTATTTGTGAGGGGTGTCCTTTGCTGTTCTATCTGAGGAACTTATCCTGTAAATTCCTACATGGTATCAGAGCTATTTGAGGGCCGCGTCCGTTGGTGATCCAAATTTGAAGCCGGTAGAATTGCATCCGACTACCGTTTCCTAGATCTACTACTTCTGACTGCTTTCAGGCCGAGAGGACTGCTCTGTTGTGTTGGGAGCATCTGTTCCAGTGAGGAACCCCTTTTGTTTCACGCGAAAAGGTTTCTAGTAGCCCTAGCTGCGTCATTTTTAAGATCTGGAGGTATACAGTGTTTATTTGTAGTTTACAGTTATTTTCTCTCTGTTTATTTCGGTTTTCGGTTTATTTAGCCTTTTTTATTACCGGATCTATACCTTTCATTTCTGCGTATGCTCTTTGCCCTGCGACTCTGTGTGATCTGGGCAAATTAGAAACAGAAAGGAAGGATTTTTCTCATGCGTATGCTCTTTTCCGCTGCGCCTTAGTGTGATCTTGGAAAATCAGAAACATTGAGGAAAATATTTAGTTTCTGGCTAAAGCTAACTTTGAGCCGCAAGGTTCGTTTTTGAAAATATTTAGTTTCTGGCTAAAGCTAACTTCGAGCCGCAAGGTTCGTTTTTTTTGTATGTTCGTGTTGGGTTTTGTGTTTTTTGTTTTGTAGGGAAAAAGAGTTTTCTCAAAGCAAGCACGCAACCCAAAGCATCAACCCCCCTCTCTCTCTCTCTCTCAAACTTTTTGTATAGCTCACTTGGTGCAAATCTAATTTATGAGAGTAGAGGTCTTGGGTTCAAGTCTCCATTTTGTGGGGGTGGATTTTTCATTTCCGCACATTCTCGCACTTCGTCGGCGACTTCATCAAATTTTCTTCAAAAAGCCATAACTTCTTCATCCGGAAGCCGATTTCAGAACCGTTTTTTTTGAAACAGCCTAATTTTTCGAGATCTTTCCATTGTAACACTTAGTTTCAGCATATATAGCTTCAATTTTTTTTTTTAAATGGAAATTCCATGCCAAGTTATTCTTGACAGCACCAACTACTTCCAATAGTGGTCCTACATTGTGGATTTACTTAGAAGTAAAGGTCTTTACAGAATAGCCATAGGCCAAGAGACCAAACCGAAAGATGAAGACAAGGCAGCTAAATGGGAAAATAGGCAAGACCAAGCACGTGGGTTGATAGGGATGTCTATTTCTCCAGATCTTAGATTCCATATTGCGGAACTTGATACTCCTGATGAAGCAATGAAACAGATTACTAAAGTCTTTGGAATTAAAAATGAACTTAAAGCCCATCAACTTGAAAATGAATTGCTTACATTGGACCCCAATAATTTTCTTGCATTGAAGATTTTTTGTCCAAGTTCAAGACCCTTAGACTTCTTTTGGAAGGTGTTAAGGTTAAGAAAGAAGATAGTAGCCTTATCTACTCCATTCTTACTAAGTTGGGACCAACCTATTCTGTGTTTGTTTCCACCTTCCTTTCTACAAGAGAAGCCTTCATTTCTCAAGGACAAACCTACAAGTCCCCTTCCTTTGATTCCTTTTGTGATTCTTTAAAAAGAGAACAAGAAAAACTCTTACACCTTGGTCTTCTTCATCTTGGAAACTCTTCTAAGAAAGTGTTAGCCGCCCAGCAACAACCAAATCCAAAGAATCCTAAGAAGTTGTATCCAAACAAGGGTCCTAAGCAATTTCAGCCTCAAAATGAAAAATCATTTCGACAAAATGATAAGACAAATAAAAACAAAGGGAAGAAGACTAATAGACATTGCAACTTTTGTAATCGAGATGGCCACTTAGAATCCAAATGCTTTAAGAAGATGGAAGCCTTGGAAGCAACAATGAAGAAGCATAACATCCATTTGGAGCAATCTTCAACTTCAACTTCATCTTCAGGAATGGCACTTTCTGCATGTGGTTGTCAAGCATCTCGGTCTGGCTATGCACTAAATGTATCTTCTTCTTCTCATTCTCATGAGTGGCTCATTGATTCTGGAGCTTCTTATCACATGAAAAAAAGCAAAGCCATGTTTTCATCTTTAAATGATTGTAACACCAAAAATATATATGTTGGTGATGATAGATCTCTTAGTGTTGTAGGGACTGGAACTGTTCATCTAGACAATGGTCAGTTTAATGATGTATTATGTGTTCCAACCTTATCCTGCAACCTTCTATCTGTATATCAGATAACCCATTCAGGTGAAGGTAAAATCGTTGAATTTTCACCTCACGATGTTGTAATTAACGACCTAAGAGATCCTAGACAGATTTTAGCTACTGGCATTGCTGATGATTCTACAAGGTTGTATAAGTTTCACAACTTTGGGTCATCAAATCTTCCCTCAGTATTTGTTGCTCATAATGATGAAGTGAGCAAACTTTGGCATGAGCGATTTGGTCACTTAAACTATCGCTCTCTTTAGAATCTATGTAAAGAAAATATGGTGACAGGTCTTCCAATGGTATCTTGCAGAGATGGTGTTTGTTCCGGATGTGTACTCGGAAAACATCATTGGGACAGTTTTGAAAAATGTGCCTCTTGGCACGCCTCAGCGCCTTTATAGCTCGTGCATAGTGATTTATGTGGTCCACTTCCAGTTGCTTCATTCTCTGGCTACAAGTATTTCTTAACTTTCATTGATGATTTCTCCAGACGCACTTGGGTATACTTCTTAAAAATCAAGGGTGAAGTATTTAACATGTTCTTGGCCTTTAAGGCCTTTGTTGAAAAACTATCTGGACATCAAATTCTTAAGCTAAGATCTGATAATGGCGGAGAATATGTTAAAAACACATTCATCAACTTTTGCACTGAGAATGGAATTCAAATGCAACATACTGTTCCATATACTCCACAACAAAATGGTGTAGCTGAAAGGAAGAATCGCACCTTAAAGGAAATGGCTAATTGTATGCTTCAATCTAAAGGACTTAGTCTTAATTATTGGGCAGAAGCAATTAACTGTGAAAATTACATAATAAATCGCACTCCTACTAAGGTTTTAAAGAATATCACTCCAGAAGAAGCATGGAGCTCAATCAAACCAGATGTAAGTCACTTTCGTGTTTTTGGAAGTGAAGCATGGGCCCATATTCCAGATGAGAAACATAAAGCTTTAGAACCTAAGAGTGAAAAATGTATTTTTGTTGGATATTCTGAAGATGTCAAAGGATATAGAATTATTCCACTTAAGTCCAAAAATGTTATCATTAGAAGAGATGTAAAGTTTGCTGAAAATATATCGGCTTGCGAGCCTAGTTCGACGGATGTGCCACCTCTCCCTATCTCTTCTACTTTTGAAAATATTTCTTCTTCAGATGATGAAAGCGAGGATGAAAATCCTCCCCTACCTTCTCAGGATCCTCCTTCATCTCCTCAGCTTCCAAAATGGGTCCATGCTACTCGGGATGCAACAGGTGATCTTGCCAGTGATCCTACAGATCAACGACGTACACGTTCTCAGTTCGAGAGAGCCTCTTCTTTACTGGCTCAAGCTTCAGTGAATTATGATCCTGACACCTTTGCAGAAGCTTCAGGTCATCCAGCTTGGGAAGCAGCTATGAATGAAGAATATCATTCATTATTGGCAAATGATAAATGGGATCTTGTTCCTCTACCAAAGGGACGAAAACTTGTTAGATGCAAATGGGTTTACAGAACCAAGTATGGACCAGATGGGAAAGTTGATAAACATAAAGCTCGTCTTGTTGTTAAGGGTTTTTCACAAGTTGAAGGCATTGACTATACTGAAACCTTCTCCCCTGTTGCCAAAATGAACTCTATCCGCCTTGTTCTTTCCCTTGCTGCCTCTTTCAAATGGGAAGTCCATCAGCTAGATGTTAAATCCGCCTTCTTGCATGGGGACTTGCATGAAGAAATATATATGGAACAACCTATTGGCTTTATACAAACAGACTCCAGCCTTGTATGTCGGCTTAAGAAATCCCTTTATGGTCTCAAGCAAGCTCCTCGAGCTTGGTATGCCAAAATGGATAACTTTCTTTTAGAAAATGGCTTTTCTAGGTGTCATTCTGACAATACCGTCTACACCAAGAAAGTGGGCAAGTCTCTTATCATTCTTGTTCTTTATGTTGATGATCTTAT
This sequence comes from Pinus tabuliformis, assembly GCA_031772625.1. Classification (NCBI taxonomy): domain Eukaryota; kingdom Viridiplantae; phylum Streptophyta; class Pinopsida; order Pinales; family Pinaceae; genus Pinus; species Pinus tabuliformis. Next base: position 142,416,780 of record CM062813.1, read on the forward strand.
CCTGACTGGTAGTGATCCCAACCTTATAAACCATGTGAAGTCTAGCCTTAAAAGGAAGTTTGAAATTATAGACTTAGGACACTTACATTATTTTCTTGGTCTTCAAGTCTTGCAATCCAAGGAAGGTATTTCCCTTTCCCAATCCAAGTATGCCCGTGATATTCTACGCCATTTTCACATGGAAGACTGTAAGCCATCCCCTTCTCCCTTTCAGTCTGGAGTCAAACTTTCAGTCACTTGTACTTCTCCTGAAGTTGATGCTACCTTATACCGTCAACTTGTAGGAAAAATTTTGTATCTAACCCATACTCGTCCTGACCTTTCCTTTGCTATTGGCCTTGTTGCTCGGTTTATGCAAAACCCACGTGAAAGTCATTGGAAAGCAGCTAAAAGAATACTTCGTTATGTTCGAGGTATAGTTCAGTTTGGGATTCATTACAGTGCCGAAGCATCTCCTCTATTGGTTGGTTTCACTGATTCCGATTGGGTTGGTGACCCTGATGATTGGAAGTCTACTGTAGGTTATGTGTTCACTCTTGGTTCAGGACCTATTACATGGGCTTGCAAGAAACAAGGTGCCATTTCTCTTTCTTCAGCAGAAGCAGAGTATCGTGGTGCCGTAGAAGCTAGTAAGGAAGCCTTGTGGCTTCGTCAGATCCTATCAGAGTTTGGCTTTCAGTAGCAGCATCCGACTACACTTTGGTGTGATAATCAAAGTGCCATTCAGCTATGCAAAGATCCAGTCCAACATCAGCGCAACAAACACATCGAACTGCACATGCACTTCATCAGAAAGCTCATTCACGACCATGTTCTTGAAGTGCAATATTTTTCAACAGATGATCAAGTTGCAGACATCTTTACAAAGGCTCTCACAGAGGCGAAGTTCACTAAACTTCGATTTATGGTTGGAGTTCAGGAAGTTGTCACTAAGGGGGGATAGGCTCTAGTGCCTCCTTCCTTCTCCTATTGCGTCATATTTGTAAATCCTTCAATCCTATCCCAAGTTGTTCTTAAGGGGGGATGTTAGGATATTCCGACACATAGGAAATAGTTAAGTACAACTTGGTCTAGTATAGAGTTAGGTAAAGTGTGTTTCTTTACTATGTACATTTTGTAACTTACAATCCGACGGTCATGATATGTAGTGATCCGACGGTTCATTCTCTCCTCGGTATTACCGACACTTGATCCGTGGCTTGACACCCGATTGGTCCATGATCTCTATTTAAAGAGCATGGAGGGTCATTTGTAGGGTAATTTGTCTATGAGAGAAGCATATGTAAATTTTCATTCTTTTATTAATAAATTGCCTGAAGTGGCCGTGTTGGCTCAGGCCGTGGACTGTTTCCCTCTTTGAGGGTTTTAACCACGTCAAAATACTGGTGTATTGATCTGCGATCTGTTTGTGAGCGGTGTCCTTTGGTGTTCTGTCTGAGGAACTTACCCTGTAAATTCCTACACCAAGACATTCCAGGGTTTACCAATGTTTTTCATACCCTTCACACGAAGTTGGGTATCAAGTATTATGAGAAACATCTGGTACTCAAGTACAACAGCTACTTACACAAGTACATCTGGGATGAGATGGAGTTCCTGGACATCTCCTCGCTTGATACGCTATCAAGATCGAGCAGCAGCTTAAACAGAAAAAGTGAGACTTTGGATTTGAGAATCAAAGCAAGGGAAAGGTGCCCCCAAACTGCAAAAAAAGGACAAAGCCAAGGCGGGGTGGCCTAGGATAACCCACCAAGGCCGCAAGCAAAGAACAACACTGCGAAGCCAAAGAAGGACACAGGAAAATGGTGTGAGTTCCATAAGAGCTCCACTCACAACACAAGTGAGTGTCGGTCCAAGCAGTCACTGGTGGCCGAGCTAAAGGCTTCTGAATCAGATGCATGTTCTGACTCTGAGTCAAAACCTGAAATGGGGAATGAAAAAGGGAAGCATATTATTAATGCGGATCCCAATGCCACCGTTGCTACCACGAAGATCTAGAAGGAAGTACTCGAAGATCCAGAGGCAAAGGAGTGCCACTTCCACTCTTAGATGTGGGTAAAGGGTTCCCGACTATAGTTCATTGTCGACAACAGGAGCCAAAATAACCTCATTTCAGTAGAGGTCGTGAAGTGGCTGGGCTTACCAACCACAACACACCCACAACCATACACCATTGGGTGGCTTCACCAAGGACGAGACCTCTGCTTCAGCCAACAATGATGCCTTCCATACAACATCAAGACCTTCACAGATGAGGTATTATGTGACATTGCTCCTCTTGATGTTTGTGATGTATTATTAGGCCAACCATACTTGTGGAAGCGACACGCCATGTATGAGTGAAGGCCTCGCATTGTTATTGTTACCTTGGGAAATAAGTTGTACATGATACCAGAGGTAGCACTGTCTACCAACCTCTCTTTTATTACTGCAAAACAATGCAGTAAGCTCATTTTCAAAACCGGGAAATTTGTTTTCCTTATGATACGCCCTTAGGGAAAGAATAAGACGGTGGCCACGATCGCCAGACAGGGCCCCTCCGCATGACAACAATAGATGGACAAGGTCGTGGCAGAGTACGACGACATCTTCACCTCCCCACAGGGGTGCCTCTACACCGTCAGTTCAAGCACTCTATCGATATGACCCTAGGTGTGTCGTTTCCCAATGGAGAAATCTATCGATGCTATGTTCTGGATAATGACAAAATCAAGAGGCAAATTGAGGATCTACTGCAGAAAGGTCACATCTTACCGAGTTCATCGCTCTGTGGGAGCCTGATCGTGTTGGTACAGAAGAAGGATGGCACTTGGAGACTCTATATCAACTATCAGGCATTGAACAAGATCACTGTTTGGAATAAGTACCCGATCTCATGGATTGATGACTTTCTGGACCAACTCAAAGGGGCCAAATATTTCAGCAAGATTGACTTGAAGTCCGAATATCACCAGGTACCAACCGAATCCTCTAATGTGTGAAAGACTAGCTTCAAAGCCAAGGAGGGCCTTTTTGAATCGATGGTTATTCCTTTTGGGTTGACAAATGCTCTTGCAACCTTCATGAAGCTGATGGATTACATCTTGCGGCCATTCACCAACTCATTTGTAGTGTTATACTTGGATGACATCCTGATCTTCAACCAGAGTTGGGAAGAGCACCTCCACCACATCCGATAGGTTCTCCAAACACTGCGACAACACAAGATGTGTGTCAATTTGGAGAAATTCACTTTTGGCATGACCCAAGTTCAGTATCTGAGATACATTATTGATGAACAAGCGGTGCATGTGGATCTAGCCAAGATCCAATTCATTTGGGATTGGCCAGCCCCAACCACTCTAACAAAGCTATGAAACTTTTTGGGTCTTGCCAATTTCTATCGTAGATTTGTGTTGGGGTTCTTTCATATCACTTGGCCCTTGAGTCAAGTCACCAAGGGAGGAGTGAGAGCAAAATTCTTTTGGTCTGAATCTCAACAGAAGGTGTTCACAGAGTTGAAACATTGCCTCTGCTCTGCACTAGTGCTCACATTACCAAAATTGCAACAACCATTTGAGATCGAGACAAATGCCTCTGACTATGCTATTGGGTCATTCCTTACTCAACAGGGGCATCAAGTGGCATATCACAGTGAGATACTTTCAAACACAGTCCAGAAGTATCCCACTTACGACAAAGAGATGTATTCCATTGTGTAGGCCTACCGACAATGGAAGCATTACATTTTGGGGAAGGAAATGGTCATCCACACAGACCACTGACCCCTGGAGTTCATAAAAAAGCAAGGGAAGTTGCAAAATGATCACCATTAGAAGTGGTCCACATACCTACAACAATTTCATTTGAATATCAAGTACAAGAATGAAAGCACCAATAATGTTTTAGACTACCTCAGCCGACCACCGATCATGGCATTAACCACCGTGCTTGAATCTTGTGGGCATGAGACTTATGATTGGCCACTTCTCTAGAAAAGTGACCCAGAATTTGATCACACATACCAAAAGCTATTAGAGGGTCAACAAGTTCCAAAATTTCACCTCCAAGATGCACTGTTATGCCACCTAGGACACCTTTGTGTTCCTTCAAGCGAGCATGCCAAGATGATTTGGAAAGTGCACTACAGTCGGGTCGTTGGGCATTTCAGGGTCGAGAAAACAATGGTAGTGCTGCAGAAGCATTTCTATTAGCTGAATCTTCGACAAGATGTCGGGAAGTACATCAGATCTTGCACTGCTTGTGCCATTTCCAAATCGACCATCAAGAAGCAAGGCCTCTATAGTCCACTACCTACCCCTACTCGACCTTGGGAATCCATCTCCATGTATTACATGTCGAGCCTTCCTTCTACTAAGCATGGTAACGATTGTGTTTTTGTGGTCGTCGATAGATTCTCGAAGATGGCCATTATGGTGGCCTGCAAGAAGAATATCACAGCAGAAGCCACTGCTAAACTCTTCTTTGAATGAGTGTGGGTACACTTTGGGATCCCATAGTCTATCATCTCAGATCGGGATAGTAGGTTCCTCAGTACATTTTGGTTGAGTCTCTAGTCGATGCTCAACACCAAGCTCACTAAATCCACATCTTTCCATCCTCGAACTGATGGCGAGACAGAGGTCGTCAACAGGATGATCGTACACATTATACGCATGTACAACTCAAAGCATCCACGCACATGGGATGAGAGCCTCCCCTATGTCCAGCATAGCTATAATGATCTCTCCATAACCCTTTCCAGGTGAGCTTGGGATTCCATCCACTATGTCCCATTGATGTAGCCATACCATTTGTAGCTACTCAAGCATAGTCGACTCATGTCGAGTCTGTTGCCGACAAGGCAAACAACTTCATTGAGCACATTCAACACATCTTCCAACATGTCCATGACATATTGGACATAGCCAATGTTAAGTACAAGTAGTGACATGATCAACATCGGGTGCCACATAAGTTCGAGGTGGGCGACAAAGTTTGGTTACATTTGCAGAAGGAGCGCCTCGTTGGGCCCCATTGTAAGCTTCTCCTGCTCCGATATGGGCCATACACCATCACCAAGGTAGTATAGGACAATTCCTTCGAGCTTAGTATTCCACCATTCCTTGGTCTTCACCTAGTGTTCAATGTGGACCGCCTTCGACCCTACTTTCCACCATTGTTGGATACATCTGACATTGCAGAACAACTCACACCAACAAAGTTAAACCCAGACTGCATGGAACAAGCCACAACTGATCGAATCATGGAAACACAGATCAAGAACACCCAACAACAAAGGATCCAACTATATCGAGTTGCCAAAGCAGACCAACTCCTTCACCAGGTCAAGTGGCTCACTAGAGGCCAAGTTCTGCAAAAGTTTCCTCATCTCATGGAGGAACTCAATACAATGGGGACCATTGCTTCCTAAGGGGGGAGGAATGATCCAGGTGGATATTGGTGGCCACCTTCCTTTTCCACTTGGACCCCCACCATTGTTTCTTTCATTTTTTCAATTTCCTTAATTGTAGCACAATTTACTATTTTTGGCAGTTTTTTGGGTCGTGAATTTCTGGAGCCGTTTTGAGGCCCTAAACGAAGTTTTTTTGGGAAAACCACCGGTGGTGAAAACTAACTTTCTAACTTAATATTAACCATCAACAATTGTAGTCCTCGAATAGGTCTTTCTAATTAGGTATCGTGTGTGCCAAACTGATATCGTATGCCAAAGTTAGGACTCCGGGAAGTTAATGTACCAACTTACCCCAACGGGGCCCATAGTTTGGTGTTTCATCTCCTAGGGTTAGGATTTTGGATGTTTAGGGTTTTCCATTGTTTCTCAATAATAAATAGGCCCTCAAGCCTCATTGTAACATAGTTCAAAGGCATGTAGCTGCCACATCTCTTCTTAGAGATAAGCTCCCATCGCTCGAGCTAGTCTTATTCCCATTCTGTTTGTAAGCATATTTCAGTATATGATATTAATGAAATGAAGTGTTATTTCTACTGCATCTCTATATTTATGGTTATACCTGTAATTTGTTGCTTTCCTGTTTAAATTCAGACCAGTGGTATCAAAGCGGTTTTTCTCTTTCTCTGTTTTTTTCTTTGCATGTCCCCAACGAGGTTGACATATAAGGAGTTAGGGCTTGAACTGGTCAAACCTTTGCAAGACTAGCCTCACAAATCCTGACGAACTCCCATGGGGGATGAAAATAAAGACAAGGGAGCAAGGGATCTTATCAAAATATTGCTCGAGGAGGCGCTCGAGAAACAAAGGAACATAACTTTTCCCAGATCCTTCAACGGTTGCCCACCGACAACGCATCCACATCCAACAACCACTTTGGAGGCGCCATTCCTCTTAAGGTATAAGTAAACTTTGACATTCCCATATTTCAGGTCCAAATAGATGAAAACACCATAGATAACTGGTTAAATCTGCTAGAAGGATATTTTTCTGTTCATGATTTTTCCAGCCGGGAAAAGATCACTTTTTCCCTTCTCAAAGTCGCCCCTCATGTCAAGGACTGGTGGGAAACCTAATGAGAGTAGAAGGATGAAAGTACGTCCTCATTGTTTTTAGCCATACACACTTGGAATTCATTTCAGGATGCCATCAAGGAGTAATGCTACCCTGTCAGGAGCTATGAGGATAAATACATAAAGTGGACCACGCTGCGACAGGGAAGGGACCAAGACATGCCGAGGTTTACCAATGTTTTTCATACCCTACACACAAAGTTGGGTATCAAGTATTCTGAGAAACATATGGTACTCAAGTACCGGAGCTGCTTACACAGGTACATCCAGGATGAGATGGAGTTCCTATACATCTCCTCGCTTGGCACGACATACAGACACACTGTCAAGATCGAGCAGAAGCTTAAACAGAAAAAGTGAGACTTTGGATCTACGAATTGAAGCAAGGGAAAGGTGCCCCCAAACTGCAAAACAAAGGTCAAAGCCAAGGCATTGCGGCCCAGGATAACCCACCAAGGTCGCAAGCAAAGAACAACACTGTGAAGCTGAAGAAGGACACGGGAAAATGGTGTGAGTTCCATAAGAGCTCCACTCACAACACAAGTGAGTGTCGGTCCAAGCAGTCGCTGGTGGTTGAGCTGAAGGCTTCTGAATCAGATGCATATTCTGACTCTGAGTCAGAACCTTATAAGGGGAATGATAAAGGGAAGCAGATTATCGATGTGGAGCCCAATGCCATCGTTGCCACCACGAAGATCCAGAAGGAGGTACTTGAAGATCCAGAGGCAGAAGAGTGCCACTTCCACTCCCAGATGTGGGTAAAGGGTTCCCCACTACAGTTCATTGTCGACAACGAGAGCCAAAAGAACCTCATTTCAGTAGAGGTCGTGAAGCGATTGGGCTTACCAACAACAACTTACCCACAACCATACACCATTGGGTGGCTTCACCAAGGACAAGACCTCCCCATCAGCCAACAGTGACGCCTTCCATATAACATCAAGCCCTTCACAGATGAGGTATTATGTGACATTGCTCCTCTTGATGGTTGTGATGTATTATTAGGCCAACCATACTTGTGGAATTGACATGCTAAGTATGAGTGAAGGCCTCACATTGTTATTGTTACCTTGGGAAATAAGTTGTACAAGGTACCGTAGGTAGCACTTCCTACCACCCTCTCTTTCACAATGCAGTAAGCTCATTTCCAAAATCGGGATTTTTTTTTTCCTGATGATACGCCCTTAGGGAAAGAAGAAGATGGTGGCGACGATCACTAGACAAGGCACCTATTCACGACAACAACAGATGGACAAGGTCATGGAGGAGTATGAGGAGATCTTCACCTCCCCCACAGGGTTTCCTCTGCACTACCAGGTCAAGCACTCCATCGATATGACCCCAGGTGCACCGCTGCCTAATAGACCAATCTATCGGTGCCCTGTTATGGAAAATGACGAAATCAAGAGGCAGATTCAGGAGCTACTGCAGAAAGGTCACATCCGACTGAGTTCATCACCCTGTGGGAGCCCAATCTGTTGGTATAGAAGAAGGATGGGACTTGGAGACTCAGTGTTGACTATCGGGCGCTGAACAAGATCACTGTCTGAAATAGGTACCTGATCCCATGGATTGATGACCTTCTGGACCAATTAAAGGGGGGAAATATTTCAGCAAGATCGACTTGAAGTCAGGATATCACTAGGTACCAATCGAACCCTCCGATGTGTGGAAGACTGCCTTCAAAGCCAAGGAGGGCCTTTTCGAATGGTTGGTTATGCCTTTTGGGTTGACGAATGCTCCTGCAACCTTCATGAGGCTGATGGATGACATCTTGTGGCCATTCACCAACTCATTTGTAGTGGTATACTTGTACGACATCCTGATCTTCAGCTAGACTTGGGAAGAGCACCTCCACCACATCCGACAGGTTCTCCAAACACTACGCCAACACAAGCTATGTGCCAATTTTGAGAAATGCACTTTTGGAATGACCCAAGTTTAGTATCGGGGATACATTATTGATGAATGGGTACAAGTGGATCTAAACAAGATCCAAGTCATTCAGGATTGGTCATCTCCAACCACTCTGACAGAGCTCTGCAGCTTTCTGGGTCTTGCCAATTTCTATCGCAGGTTCGTGTTGGGATTTTCTCATATCACTTGGCCCTTGAGTCAAGTCACCAAGGGAGGAGTGAAAACAAAATTATTTTGGTATGAATCTCAACATAAGGCATTCATAGAGTTGAAACATCACCTCTGCTCGGCACCAGTGCTCGCATTACCAGACTTGCAACAACCATTTGAGATCGAGACAAATGCCTCTGACTATGCTATTGGGCCAGTCCTTATTCAACACATGCATCCAGTGGCATATCATAGTGAGACACTTTCAGACACAGTCCGGAAGTATCCCACTTATGACAAAGAGATGTATTCCATTGTGCAGGCCAGCTGACAATGGAAGCATTACATTTTGGGGAAGGAAACGATCATCCACACAGACCACCGACCCTTGCAGTTCATACAGATGAAAGGGGAGTTGTAGAATGATCACCATCAAAAGTGCTCCACATACCTGCAACAGTTCCATTTGAATATCAAGTATAAGAAGGGCAACACTAATAATGTTGCAAATTGCCTCAGTCGACCAACAATCATGGCGTTATCCACTGTGCTCAACTCTTGTGGGCATGAGACTTTTGATTGGCCACTTCTCTACAAAAGTGACCCAGAATTTGACCACACATACCAAACACTCTTTGAGGGTCAACATGTTCCAGATTTTCACCTCCAGAATGCCCTGTTATGCCACCTGGATCACCTTTTTGTTCCTTCAAGCGAGCGTGCCAAGATGATCTGGGAAGCACACTACAGTCAGGTTGCTTGGCATTTCGGGGTCAAGAAAATGATGGCAATACTACTGTTATCACCTAGAACTACAGTCACATGTATATAATTTTTGTCCAAAGTTCACTGTCAAAAATTGGTGTCAAATGGGTTTTGTCCTATGTTTCTTACTTAGGGGTCATGTTTCTAAAGGGTCTTGATGTGAATCATTATCTAATACTATTGGTCATCCTCCATCATGATTGCATAAGCCATGTCTTATCTTGTACATGTCACTGGTCCTTTCCGTATTTTCGTAGCGCAGTCTTATTGGTTGATTTTGCAGCGCAATGATGTTTTAGCCTTTTCGCAGCGCGTCAGCATCCAGCCATTTTGCAGCGCATTTTGCTAATTTATAACTATCTGCGCTACAAAATCGCAGTTTCGGGCATTTTGCAGCGCAGATTCCTAAAGGGTCACATCTGGGGATGAGTCATTGTCTCCGTCCGGTTATTGTCAGTTGGCGTACCTCCCAAACACTTATGAGCCATCACTCCACCAATAGATCCATAGGCATGCACATAAAAATCATTCTAACGGTTTTGTCATGCATGAATGTTTTATGATGTTTGTAAATGATGCATAAAGTGGCCAGCTTGTGTGATAAGATATTTGAATTGCAAATGAGCCCGAGTTCAAATGAGCCCGAGTTTCTTTTTCAAGCGAGCCTGCGTTTTAAAAAAATTTGAATTTGCCATTTGAGTTGAAGCTGGTGGTGATTCTCTGTGCAAAAATTTCGAAAGCGGAATGGAGAGGAAGGAGCATCGGTCTGGAAGATGTCAGAGAACAGAGCCTGAAGGATTGGATCTTGCATTGAGAGACGAAGGGGTCAGGAAAGCTTTCAAGGATGCTGGCTGTTGGAATTTCTGTGAGAAGCTGCAGGGTGGCCATGCTGAGGTAACAAAAGAGTTTGCCTTGAACTTTACAGGTTTAAGTTCTAAAGTATCTATGTTAGAATTTCAAGTATCTCCAGTGGCAATTGCTAATGTAACTGAAATTCCAAGAGGAGGGCAGGAGTGGTTTAAGAACTTTAAATTTGATTTGAACCCCTGCAAAGAATTTCTTAAAGAGGCATATGTGAATGAGGATTTAACAAAGGCTGTGCCTAGGAGCTATGTTAAGGAGCACTATGCTCTGCTTCTTACATGTATTCAAAAGTATTTAACCTGTGAGGGTAGATATAACAAGGTTTACTCCTATCACTTTAAGTTGTTGTTGCATTTTACTGGTAAAGCCTCTATAGATATTCCATTTTACTTGTTTCGTAGTCTCAGCAAGATGTGTGATAAAGTTCAATTAAGGAAGGATGATTGTGAGACATCATTATTTCACCATGGTTTAGTGAAACTGTTAGTGCTGGATGGTCTTAAGAAAATTGGTAGGGATTGGAATTCTTTCATCTATATGGCTGGTTTCCAGAGTAAGACAGGCCTCACCCCACAGCCGGTTAGAGAAAGAGAAGAATCAGTGGAGGAACCTACAATAGCTGAGCTTAGAAAGGAGGTAAAGGATAAAAAGAAGACCAAGTCTAAATTGAAAAAATCAGTGAAGCCCTTGGTTATTAAAGAGCCACCTCAGCCATCATCAAAAGAAGAGGTCAAGCACAAGAAAGATGAACCTGGATCAAGTGGGCTAGAAAAAGTATCAAGAGTTAAGACAAGGAGTCAATTAAGCAAAGAGAAGGGAAAATCAGTAGCTGTTGAGGAAAGTCCAATATCTAAGGCCAGTTTGAGTGATTTGCTTGAGGCAATTGAGTTTGAGCAGGTTGAACCAGTGCACATTGAACCAATGCACATTGATTTAACTCAATCATCACCGGAGAACACTAACAAGTCCAAAGCTTCAAAGAGACTAAAATTTGATGAACCTGGTGAGGAATTTATTTTCAAACCATGAAGGCCGGTTACAAGGAAACAAGTCAAGGAAGCTGAGAAGCTGCATAAAGGAGAGAAAGTTTTAAAGATGCCCAGAACAGAGGTAGTTGAAGAGCTGTCTAGAACAGAGGAGGTAAAACAAATCAAGCAAAAAGGCAAGAACAGAACAGTCATTATTTCCCAAGGGGGTAATATCATAGCCATAAAGAACCAGATGGAGGCAGCAAAAGATGTAATTGCCAAGGCAAAGAATGTCACTAGGGAGCTTGTAGTCAGGTATGCCAACTATCGAAGAGCTGTGTTAAAAGGTAGTAAAAACCTATTGAATCAAGTAGATTCAGTGGCTGATGTATATACATGGACAGTTCCAGCTCTTAAACAAGCTAAACTCATCAGAGAAATGAACATGCGTTTAAGAGCTGAAAACAAAGCTTTAAGGAGAGAGGTTGCAGATTTAAAAGCACAGCTAGGTTAACTGGCTGCTCATTGATGGTGAGAAAGGTCATATTTTAAATTTTGTCAAATTTTGTTTAAGTTCTAGTATTTTGAAGGCATGTAGACCCTACTATACATATCCAAGGTAAAAAGGAGTTTTGCAATCAGGTGGCAGAGCAGTAAAAATCTCAAGGGAAATGGAAATTGTTTAAAACAGTTTCGCAGTTTCGTAGCGCGCTACGAAATTGCGAAACTGCTGTAGGTGTTGTTTTTAAAAAACGCAGGCAAACAGTTTGAAAGAAGAATCAGAAATTTGCAAAGGGAACACCTCAGTGATATGAAAGGGATCAAAGGAAGCTGCTACAGCCATTCAACATGTGCCAGGTGTACCTTTAACAAAAGGTGAAATCTTTTAACCTAAGTTTAAGATTTTTGGTTATAAAGCCACTTTATTCTCGGTGATTAGGGTTTTGAGGGAGCTGCATACGAGAGGTTGGTTGGCACACCTGTCTATCAGAGAAGCTTCCAACACATTTGGGAATATGGTGATGCTCGTTATTTTTGGGGTATTAAAGAGCTGGGAACATGCTGCTTAATTTTTGAAGAATGGTGGGAGACAAAGACCGGAAAAACAGGGGTTTTATCCTTATGATTAATGAACCATCAGCGCATTCAGCATCCAAGGCTAGCTTGTTCATTGCATCCTTCTCTCAGCTATCTCGACCAAACTTTAAGGAGACAGGTGTCAAGGATCAAGAAAGAATCATGCTACGAGGAGAATAAAATCAGAGTTTTAGTTTAGTTAGGACTCTTTGTAATTACAGCTCAGCACTTAATGTATTTAATGAGTTAGTTAAATGGTAGATAGGGGTAATTAGTAGCAGTCATCGAGCTCCCCTCATGCTGTAGGAGGAAGCTCAAATTAGTTAAGGGTGTACCTCTATATATAGATCAAACTTTGATGTAATGGGGGTTGGATGTTTTGGAGAAGACTGTTTTTGGTTTATGTATAAACAAATTTCAGTAATGCAAATGACTGTGTTTTCTTCTCAGGATTCACAATGGATCTTCTTGTTCAAATGTGTGATGGTATTCTTTCTTTAAGGTTCTTTTACAGTTTTGTTAATGCATAATCACTCAGAACTCATGAATCATGCTCTGACTTCCTGTATGCCTTGGCAAACTGTGGTTTCAAAGTTATGTTTGAACATATAGATGTAAAGTGCCCTGATTTCTATGAAAAGATAGTGTTTTTGTTTGCTGAGATATGAGAGACTCCATAAGCCCAATGGGAATCAATTCAATGTTGTCCAGCCAGCTTATTTTCATGTGTCTTATAAGAGTTAGCCATCTTTTCTTGTCATTAGTCAATATTCATAATCTGTGAGAGAGCCCTCTCAGACTAAGGAGGCTAAGCCTTAGTCCAAAGCCTGGTTTGAAATAGTTACACAGAATCTTGCTGATTGGCAGCCTTCAGTGCTTGATTTTGTGATAACAACTACAAAAGTATTTCTATTGGTTGAATCTTCGATAGGATGTCAGGAAGTACATTAGATCCTGCTTTTCCTACACCATTGCCAAACCGACCATCAAGAAGTAAGGCCTCTATACTCTGCTTCCTACCCCTAGTAACCCTTGGGAATCCATCTCCATGGATTCCATGTCGGGCCTTCCTTCTACTAAGCATGGAAATGACTGTGTTTTTGTGGTCGTCGATAGGTTCTTGAAGATGGTCATTATGACGACCTGTAAGAAGAATATCACATCAAAAGCCACTGCTAAACTCTTCTTTGAATGAGTGTGGGCACACTTTTGGATCCCACAGTCTATCATCTCAGATCAAGACAGCAAGTTCCTTAGTACATTTTGGTCCAGTCTCTGGTCAATGTTGGACACCAAACTCACTAAGTCCACAACCTTCCATCCCCAAACCGATGGCCAGACAGAGGTTGTCAACAGGATGATCCTACTCTTTCTGTGAATGTACAACTCAAAGCATCCACGCACATGGGATGAGAGACTCCCCGGTGTTCAACATAGTTATAACCAGGCTCTCCACAGCTCGACTGGCCACAACCCTTTTCGGTGGGCTTGGGATTCCAACCACTATGTCCCATTGATGTGGCCATGCCATTTGCAGTTACTCAGGTAGATTCGAATCATGTCTAGTCCAAAATAGATAAGGAAAACAACTTCCTTGAACACATCCAACATATCCGCTAGGAAGTCCATGAAATTCTAGAGAGATCAAATGCCAAGTACAAGAAATGACATGATCAACATTGGGTGCCACACAAGTTTCAGGTGGGCGACAAAGTCTGGTTGCATTTGCAAAACGGAACACCTTACCGGAGCCTATTAGAAACTCAGACCACCTCGATATGGTCCTTACACCATTACCAAGGCCGTGGGAGATAATGCATTTGAGCTCAACATTCCCCCATTCCTTGACCTACACCCAGTGTTCAATGTGGACCGTCTTCGGCCATACTTTCCACCATTACTAGACACATCCGACATTGCAGAATAGCTCACACCAACATAATTAAATCCATATTGCATGGAACGAGCTGCAACTGATCGGATTATGGACACGCAGATCAAGCACACTCACCAGCAGAAGATCCAACTGTATAGAGTTGTCAAGGTAGGCCAACTCCTTCACCAAGGAAATTGGCTCACTAGGGACCAAGTTCAACAGAAGTTTCCTCATCTCATGGAGGAACTCAATGCAATGGGGACCATTGCTTCCTAAGGGGGGAGGAATGATCCAGGTGGATATTGGTGGCCACCCGCCAATTCCACTTGGACCCCGACCATTGTTTCTTTCAGTTTCTCAGTTTCCTTAATTGTAGCACAATTTACTATTTTTAGTAGTTTTTAGGGTGCTAAACTTCCAGAGCCATTTTGAGGCCCTAAACGACGTTTTTTTGGCAATCTACCGCCAATTTTTTTTGTTGAAAAAATCATCTTTTTTGTCATAGTCCTCGGAGAGATCTTTCCAACGGGGTATCATGCATGTCAAACAGAGATAATATGACCAAGTCATGACCCCGGGAAGTTGGCTGTCCAACTAACTCCAACGGGGCCCATAAACTCTTGGTGTTATATCTCCTTGGGTTAGGGTTTTGGTTGTTTAGGGTTTGCTCTTATTGTTCAATAATAAAAAGGCCCTTGAGCCTCATTGTAAGGCAGTTCAGAGGCATGTAGCCGCCACATCTCTTCTCAGGGATAAGCTACCATCGCCCAAGCTCATTTATTTCCATTTCTGTTACTGGGCATATTTCCGTATTTTACATTAATGAAAGGAAGTTTTATTTCTACTGCATCTCTATATTTATGGTTATATTTGTAATTTGTTGCATTCCTGTTTAAATCCGGATCACACGCATATGCATAAACATACATACATACATACATACATACATACATACATACATACATACATATATATATATATATATATATATATATATATATAATCAATAGAACAATAAGAATTCCAAGTAACATAGGAATTTTCACAATCCCTCATACAATGTAATTGTTCACATCCATACCTAACACAACACTTGTCCAGTAATGCTAATACACTACCAAGGCTATGCCTAAATCATGCAGGTAGTTCTGCAAGTGCCTAAAATTGACACATGTAATGGTAAGTTTCAATTAAATGTTATCATGACGAAATCATCCTCATGTCCAATTCTGCAATCAAGGTTATAATTAATCATTGTCATAGCTAGTGATAATACTCTGGAGTGAAATCTCCACTCCTCTCCAAGGTTCGGGCTTTGAACCTATTACTCAATTAAGTTTATAATAGCGCACTAGCTGCATTCCCAAAATTTTAGGGTTAATCCTTTAGTATTTTATTACTTTTGCAGTAGATCCCACTAGGTCCAAGTGTTGAACATGATTTCTTTGATACCACCTGTAACACACTCCCTTACCATTCTAACCCAAGGGAGATTATTACTACACTAGTTGACTCTCATGTTACAGTTGCAAGAATGGAGTTAGCATTTTTTTGCATGAAATATATATAAGGCTTTTAATATCACGCATATATTTGGGCACCTTAATCAATGTCGGTCAAAATAATGGGAAGATTGTCCAAAAATTGATTGTAGCTAAGCATTGGCCATCTCACACGTGATGAATGTTGGGAAGTACATCTCAAAACTCAAGGTGCATGAAGATGTGGTGATGAAGGTATTTTCTTACTCTTTAGGAACACAAAGGAGTAGCTTGAATATTCTTACAAATCAAGGAGTATCCCTTTAGTAGTAGTTTCCAAAGTACTACCTATGAGGGCCACTCAAATAGTGAAACTACCATATCGATAATCTATACAATAGTTCATATACCTTCTTAGGATCATCTTTTGTCAATAGCCTCAAACCAACTTCCACTAGTGTTGTTGATAGTCTAAAACATGTTAATTTGAAATAGTTTGCATGGATAAATAAAAAAGAGGTTAAGGGGTAAACACCATAGGTTTTTTAAATTAAATCTGATTCTACATAGATGCTATGATCTTGATAGGCAGAACATTTTTCAACCCACACGAAAATTTATTGGCATTGGAAAACTTTTATGTGGAGGTGGGAATGGATGTCAACACAAACAAGACTATGTCACTGATATTTTTACTTACAAAAATAAAACAAAATTAGCTTCACAAAGGAACGTCTATAAATAACACTAAACTACAAATACTTAGGGTTGGAGTTCAACAAAATACTAAATTAGGACGTGTGCACAAGGACGACAATTCAACGTGAATGAATTTCATCCTCATGGGATTTCTTTTCCATTCACCATGGATTATCAACTCTTTCCTACTAATGGGAAACTTTCTTTAGCTATCCTATAGTTGTTGAGACACTTCTTATATTGCAGGTTCAATGTGTTTATCCTTCTGTTTAAGTATTCGTAGAAAATCTTGTTGGGTATATTTTTGTTTTCCATGGATGCCACTCTATATGTAGAGTATTAGCTGCCTCATACCCTCAATTTCTATTTGGTATACACTTGCTTCTACTAGAAGATATCATATAAACTGCATACATTTATTCTATGGAAGCCTATTGTCAAGTAAAGCATATCTCTCTCAATTAGATTCCATATATTTCTATAGGTGCTTGGTCCCCACAACTCCCAAAAAATAGGAGTGTCAGTGTTATGAGTTCCTAGAACATAGATCATATCATGTCCCAGCTCTTATCTTTGTTGCCTTTCATTTTTTTTTTAGTAAGAAGATTTCCTGAAGATTGTTCGAATTAGAACTCATGTAGAATTCTTATATGTGGATTTTCAATTTCTTCCTATCTAGTGGGAAAATTTCTTCATCTATATCCTAGTTGTTAAGCCACTTCTTACGCTGCATGTTCCATGTTTTTCTCGTTCTTTTCAAGTCTTCCTTGCAGAGCTTGTTAAATATACTTTTTGTTTTCCATGACTTCCACTCTTTGTTTTCTATGGTATTAGTTTCCTTATTTCCTCAACTTATATTGGGTATAGACTTGCTTTTGCTAGAAGTGTCTCACATAAAGTGCCTAGCTATATTCTAAGGAAGCCTATTATTAAGTGACTCTGCTCTCTCTCATTTTGATTCCATCTATTTCTAGATAAATGAAGGCAACGAGCATAAATATAACAACAAATGAATCAGGACGGAAAAGTTCCTCACATTGCTTTATTCCTAAATGAATGGTGTTTTCATTACAAGGCCTTCACATTAGAATGATAACACGAAGTTTCTATAACAAAATTTCCAATAATTGAAATGCGTAAACATAACGATACAACAAATAGAACAATTTATCCCCAAGGGTTTTCTCAACTGGTGGATTTCTTGTCGTTAAAGCACCTTGCTAATGGGAGATCATGAGATCAATTCTCCCCAATGCTATTAGGGTTAAGCTCTACTAATGAGCTGGTAGGAAGTGATCCCTTTGAGTGGATTTGCTCAGATAGTTTCTGTGGACATAGTGGCCATCAATTTCCAGTGTCCATGAACGAAATCTATATATATATATATATATATATATATATATATATATATATATATATATATAAGCAAATAGAACAATACCTTAGTCTTCAAAGGTTTGATATCCAAGAGAGCTCCACATCAACCATCATGTTCTACTCACTCCAATCGCCCATCTACAAATGAGTGGATAGGGAGATTTTAACCCTCAAAATAAGCACAATAGGACAAGTGTATATATGTGTATTCTTCCTCAAAATCAGAATAGGTTGGCCCTAGAATTCGTTGGCATAGATCAGTTCTAGAACTTGCTGGCACAGGGCAACACCCTCAAATTTACGTATTCCATCTAGGCTGACAACCTTGTTTTCAATGATAAGTTTAGCGTGGTAGCATAAGATCCATGGCAGTAAATTTTGCATAAACTCTAGACCCCAAGTTAAATGGGATGCTAAAAAGACACACATGTTACTAAACCTTGTATCTCTAAGATAAGCAAACCAACCAGCTATTGGCAAGGTGTGAATGGCTATAGCGTAATTCATAGCTAAAATAAAATCTTGTGCAACATTATCTGACAATCCTAATGGTAATATGCTTCATGAATATATTTCAAGATTGATAATGTCCAAAGCTCAATTTCAATTGTCGACAGAAATACGATCAAGCCCATCTCTAATATATATACTTTATTTGCAAGCACAAGATGGAGTTTATATATACTCCCTTGTATATTTGGGATGTAAATTCAAGTTCTCGTGAAAGGATCCTTCACGTAAATTCCTTTGAAAGAAAAGTACCTAATGGCTAAACCCCTGGTAAATATTATTGATATACTTACTTTACCCATGGAGAGCATTGCCTCACATGGTCTGTCTTAGCATGCAGTTGTTGGAAATTTAGTGATTTATGACAGACAATCTTGTTTACACGCAATGGTTAGTTTCTCCATTGTATCACAAGAATTGATGGTTGTAACTGCATCAAATCTGGAATAGTTTATCTTCCCAATAATCATGAACATCTCACTGAAATTTCATTTATTTAGAGAAGAGGAATTCACACATAGAAACACCCAAAAAACTAATTGTACATGTATAAATATTTAATATGTAATACTTATGTGTTAATTAATGTACTTGAGGAAATGGCTCCATATGAACGATTTTCTCCCAAGCCACATGAATATGCCCATGTATGTACCACACCAAACTAGGGAATTAAGAAACAAAGACAAATTTCGAAGCTAAAGCTTTAAAACACAATCCTAACCTAGTGTTGACCATATATGGGCTTACCGTTTCAAGGAATGAGCCCCATGATTCTCAGTCATCTCCCAGGTATTGTAGAAACCTCTTCCTTCCGACACGACAATACATGGATACTCCCTTTTCTTTGTAGGTCAATACCTCAAGGAGTCCAATTTGGATTCTAGCCAATTTTCTTTGTGATAAAATGGATTAATGTTTTGATGGAAACCTAATAACCTTAGACAATAGTAGTTGTTTGATGGTAGGAATATTTTCTAGCACAAGTTGTGGATAAATGAAACATATGCAGGTTTCTATGGTATTTAAAGTTTCTTTTGCTTTTTTTGTCAGAAATACTACCAATTCAGTTTAGTTGTTCCCTACCATCTACCTTTGGATCAATCAAGAATTAAAGGAGGGAAAGGGATATTATTAATTACTTCAGATAAGCAAAAATGTCAACAAGTCTATTATCTTTATTATTGGCATCGACATCACGAGGGCCTTGTTGGACCACTGTTGGTTGCATTTAACTGTAAATCGCTCAATGCCTCTGACTTTGTCCTAGTAAAAAATCCTAGACCCTTGGATGTTGCATAAAGAAAACACAAAAGGAAAATAATATGCGCTA
The DNA here is from genome assembly GCA_031772625.1 of Pinus tabuliformis. Classification (NCBI taxonomy): domain Eukaryota; kingdom Viridiplantae; phylum Streptophyta; class Pinopsida; order Pinales; family Pinaceae; genus Pinus; species Pinus tabuliformis. The sequence continues at coordinate 142,436,322 of CM062813.1, forward strand.
AAGTTGAGATCTCAAGGACCTTGCTTCTGCAACTATAGAAGAAGATAACTCTAAGGTACTTCTTATGAACAATCCAAGGATTCCATATACACACAGCTCATACCACATGCTAGAAATTCCATATATACACAGTTTCATGCATAAGATAATATACACAACAAGTTTTTAACCTTCCATAACATCAACTAGTGACCATATTCCAAACAAGTATGAGTAGTCAAGTTGCACTCACATATAAATAACAATAGTAATTCATTGTACCATTAACATGAGTTAGAGTCTTATCTCAAATGAAGATAAGTAGCTGAGTCAAGGACAATAACTCTCCTCCTAGCCATAGACATGCTACAACCAGGTCTTTTGTGCAATTGTCACCCTTGAGCCATATTCCAGGGATTGAGAAGGTTGCTCAAGGGACAGAAGAAATTTTCCAATGGACCAGGGATTCCCAAGGTCTAGTCTACCTCCACTCTAAATAATTTACCACAATGGTTCCATCCTCCGTCTAGATCTCCTATCTACCTTCGAGTTCATGCACAGGGAATTTTGGGACTACCTTCTACCACAAAAAGGACTATTATGTAGCTCCGTTTTGCTTCCACTCGTGTTATCCTATAGCAAAACGATGGATGAATGAACCTCTTATAGCTTACGATCTACCAACAATTTGCGTCGTATTATTCTTTTGTAGCTTACGATCAACATTTCGTGTGATCTGATTCGCCTATAACTTACGATCTACCAACAATTTTTTGACTTACTCTACTATCCTCTGATTCCTACACCCATAATTCTCTTGCCTCCCTTCTGTGTTGATGTCTACCTTTTTTTTTGTCACTCAAAAACCAAGATCTCCCCCTATGTCTCTCCTTCTGACCTTCTTCATTTCATGTTGCCCTTCCCAATGTGTGCATCCCATCATTTCTAATTCTTCCCAATCTGTTTTTCTATTCTTTTAGATTCTCCCTAGGCTAGCCACATAGTGACAATTATCTCCTTGTCCCTCAATTTTTTTTTTTTTTTTTTTGTTTCCGCCTATGAAATTCTTGTTACAATGGTTGTTAAGCTCACCACTGCGTGGTCCAGTCACGATTTGATTCTTTTTTGTCTTGTCTTGTCTTCCTAAATTTTTGTCCCACTTTGTTGGCATGTTGTTCAAACAAATCATATTCCCCATCCTTTATCTCTTTATTGATAATTAGAAAACCAGTCCCTTTGTTGAATGCATGTCATTCTTCATGGTTGTCATAAGCAACCAAATTCCAAGCAATTTACCTCCTCAGCCCTAGAATCTGTGTCCCTAACTCGACCCAGTTAGTTTGATAAAATATACAATGTTTAAAATAATGTGAAATGTAACCAGACTATTACAACACATCATAAACATATAAGAACAATAATACATAGACACCATATTTTAACTTGAAAACCACTGTGATAAAACTAGCTCCGAATAATAGACCTATGGTTACTATCCCTAAGATAATTAACAATGATGTCATCACCCCTTTTAAATAGACTACATTGCATTATAATACCATGGGAAAAACCATGGGTTATTGAAACCTAGATAGTGAAAACCGCTAATAGTAAATCAATTTTATGACCAGTTCCAGTTTACTCGAACTATAATGACACAATATATCTCCACAACATCTCTAGTTCAAAAGGAATCATGGTGAATTCAGTTCTTAATCCCATCCAACAACATAATGGAAATATAATTCTTTTCCCAATTATTTTTCCCAAAACATTGATCTAAGTAAATAAAACTTAGCTCCCCACCATCCATTAACCCAATTTGAAATGTCTTAAATATACTTGATTTTGTCTTTGTAATGCTTGTTAGATTTAGGCTTGTTCAATTTTATTTTTTTGTAATGCTTGTTAGATTTAGGCTTATTTAGTTTTATTTTAGCAAAGTTCCTAGGAGGTGAGTTCATATGCTAAAAATAACAATATAATTTTTAACTAATGGTAATGAACTCCCTCCCATTATTCAAGTTAAATTTATGTGATTAATTCGAGAGATATTCGCTAAATCAGTATCATAATTTTTTTTTTATATAAGTAATGATACTGAGAGGGATCGTAGGACTGGGAATAAATATTGCCAAAAAATGGTTTGTAGTGGCAATAGGAGAGAAGAAGATGATAGGGGGGAGAACAAGCAATGTCCAGAGCACTTGAGGTGATATTATATCCAGTAAAACCAAGGATAAAGATAATGGTTGAGATATGCTATGTATAATGCTCATGGTAATTAAAAATAACAATAATGTCTTCTTCTCTTTCTTTTTTCAAACCTGTCCTCTAATACTCAATATAGTTCCAATGTAATAGAAAACTATCATTTTCCGAGGAGAATCCAGGCAGATCCGCCCGAAGGGATCACATCTCACTGGCCAAACTAATCAGAGCCTAACCTTGAGGGCATCGAGGAGAATTGACCCCGTGACCTCCTAATGGTGAGGTGCTTTAGCAACAAAACCTTGACTAATTGAGCTAACCCTCTGGCCTAATAATAGAAAATTATCATATGAAAAGTTTATACATTTATATGACAAGATCATGAGAAATTAATTCATAATTAATATTGAAATTCCAACCATAATAAATGATTACTAGATGATTTTTGTAAGTATGCTTTAGATTTTTTCCTCAAAGGTTTTCAAAGATAGGTGATATGCGAAAAAACGTAACACAAAGACTAATCTGAGTGAAAATCACTTCAAGTGGCACCTGGAATCAATTAAGACATGTAGACTAAATTTTTACATGGACCTTGCTAGATAAATTTACTTATAAATAAAATAACTTAACATTATTATGTTCTAGTTTGACTAGGTACCACATAGTCCCACCATACATTCTATTCAAGATGGATTTTTACATACCAACAAGATCCATCTTAACTCTGAATCTATTAAGCAAGTAGAGGGATCAAATCTCTAGTGGTGAAAACCTATTTTTTGAGTGAAAAACATGAGGAAATGTTTGCACCTTGAGAGATTTGATCCCTCTTGATGCTTAATAGATATGGAGTTAAGATGGATCTATGTTGGTTTGATATATATAAGCTCGGTAGTTAAGAAATTCTACATGAAGCTCTCTTGTTAAACCATAAAACACAATAAGCTCCTCTATTATATTGTAAAACCCAATAAGAATATATACCTCTATCTTTGTTGGAGCCAAGGATATTAGCTATCCCTGGTTTAATTTTATTCTTAATGTTATCATTCTATCTCCTAAATAAAACTCAATAACAATTGTATCTAAACTAACTTGTTATAAACATATAAGAGACATAAAACCAATGGTTGACACGGTTTAAATTGAGAAACTCTAATAAATTTTAATGCAGACAAAAAATATTAGCAAAATGTAAAACTACGTGCACCAAATTTTATTTTTTTCGTGCTCACACTTATCTTCACACTGAAGAGTAAAATTTCAAACATATAAAATAAAATGAATAACATACAAAACAACCTGGAAAAATCTAATCTTTGAAGGTTATGTAACAAAGTGAGCAAGGTTGTTTTTCCCAAGTTTTACCTAGAAGACATGCATCCACAGAGCTATAAAGTCTTAATTTTATTTTTTCGTTCTCACACCTATCTTCACACTGAAGAGCAAAATTTCAAACATATACAATAAAATTAATAACATACAAAACACCCTCGAAAAATCTAATCTTTGAAGGTTATGTAACAAAGTGAGCGAGATTGTTTTTCCCAAGTTTTACCTAGAAGACATGCATCCACAAAGCTATAAAGTCTTTGTATAGTGTGTCTTTATTGAGTAGTTTTCTTTGACAAATATGAAAATTCTCATGGTTTTTGATATTTGTGGTGGAAATTAGGATTTACTTTGATGTAGCTAAAAGCTTTCATTGCAATGAATGTCTCACATTAGCGAATAATACCTTTAAATAGGTTACATTAGAGAATAATACCATGTGAAAAAACATGGGTTGTGAAAACCTAAAGCCCAAAAACCTCCATATGTAGATTTGCTATTTTATCTCAATTTTATTTTAATTTTTAATTTTTAAGTTTCTATTTTGTTTTGTTTTTTTTTTTTAAAATTTTACTTTCTATATGTTATTTTTCCATTAGAGAAGAATATCATGGGAAAAACCATGGCTTGTGAAAACATGGAGCCAAAAAACCTCCATCCATAAATTTAATATTTTATCTCAATTTTATTTTAATTATTAATGATTTATTTTGTTTTATTTTTTTAAAATGTAATTTGACCATTAAAGAAGAATACCATGGGAAAAATCATGAGTTGTGAAAACATGAGCTCAACAACCTCTGGTAAATTTATTATTTTATCTCAATTTTATTTTAATTAATATTAATATTATTATTATTTTGTTAATTTCATTTTTTTTTGTAATTTAACCAAGTCAATATGTTTACATAAAATAACATAACATAACATATATAATTATGAGTCGACATTTAAAAAAATAAACATAATTAACTCTCACTCATCTAACATCTAACACCTAACACTGACATATCTCCCCAATACTAAGTTGTAGAACGTCTCTCAGTACAACTAGTTAAATAACAATAAAGTCTATTGTAAGTGACATAAGAGCTCCATTCCTATTCGCATTCCCAAAGCCATATATTAAAATCCTAAGAGGTTAAACATATGTTAAGGAATATGGTGAGAATTTGAGTAGCTCATTTAGGTCTCGTTTGGTCTCATCATAATATGTTACCATATCCACTAATTCACCAGTCAATGTGTTTCCCAGTTTGCATTGAATCTGAACTAAACCCAACTTCTCACAAAAATATGCTTTTTCTAATGGAGCTAAGCATTAATCTCATAGGCTTCTTGTTTCAATTTGGCTAGATGTGGGGTCTTGACCTTCAATTGCTCCAATTTATGTTGTGATTCCTTGAGTTGTCCATCGTTTGACTTAATTTCCTCTGCACGTTGAATTTGAAGTGCATTGAGATGATTTTGTAGTTTAGACAATGTGATATCCTTTTGGTTTGACTGTGTTTTCCATTATGCCCTCAATTTCTCTTTTTCTTTTAGGAGTTCCTGCTCCATAGTGGCAATATTTTCATCCTTTTCTCTCAGCAACTCCTACACCTCGATTGTTTTATCCATGGTTGCAGAGGCATAGGCACATGTAAACTGAGTTAATTTCCCAAGCTCATCAATAAGAGCAACAACGGATCCTTTCCAAAGAACTTCAAGAGAAGTGGCTTAAGGGGATTTTCTAGGGACTAAAGCTTGGGATTCATCAAATTTCCTCTTCTTTCCTCCTCTCTTGACTACAACTTTGTGCATTGGGATGTAAAAGATGTCTGTTGGATGAATCTCCTTAATATTGAGAAAGATCTCAGAAGTAGGATTAACAGGAATAATCTCTACTTTAGGATGAGTGGCCATTGGTGTCTTCTCAGATACTGACTACTGTGGCACGGTCTTTTGTTGAGCAGAGGGATTATTCTGCAGATTCTACTATTGAGAAGCAATCTCTCCTCCAAGGATCAAATTTTATTGTACCCCTTGCTTTGGATGTTTTAAGATATGATCAAATTCCTGCCACACCTTTTCCATCCTTGGGTCTACTATTTGAACCTTTTTAGGGGCCCAAAAACTTGTTGTTTCTATTTTCTACAATTGAGAGGAAACCTTTGGTTGAGTAGAAACCTTTGTGTTTTTCAGAGATGGACATTTTTCTAAAGGAAGCTATAATAAGTTCATACGCAAGGGACCCAATATTGCATTTCTGAAAGAGAAAAACTATTCTCGCTTCTTTATTGACAATGTTTCATCCACACTACTCATGACCGTATTATAAGAGGAGGCTTCAAAAAAAAGTCATCAAGTTTATTTTCCTCATGAAGGTACTTTCTTATACTAGAGGCTAAGGTGACCTGCTTTGCTACTCCACTTAGGTCATATGCCCTAGCCGGGATGGTGACCAATTTCAATACTTCAATAGGTCACAACTATTTCTCTGCATGACCATAATTGGCCAGGGAGAAAATACCAAAAGATAGAGGAAACTAAGGCCAAACCTTCTTGTTGGGATCTTTCAATTCCTTGGTAATTCCATGGCCTACTGTCTCGTAAGCCACTTCCCTGCACAAAATCTTGTCTGGAAAGTAAAGAGGAAGGACATGGCCTGTTGAATAGCTACCCAAAACTTTGATATATGTAAATAATTATTCACCAAATCAATTCCCAATCTTCTTTAGGTTTTCCATGGCTTCCGGGGATATTCTGGGAGGCTTGGTTTCAAATATGATTTCATAGATAGGGATGATAACCTGGTGGCAAATTTGATAAAAATGGTCAAAATAATTGGACTCCTAGAGTATATTATGATAAATATGAATTGGAAGAGGATCATATGGGGTCCATTTCCATCCCATAGCTCAAAAATCAAGAGTAAAGCACAAAAAATCCACAATGTAGGCCAACATGTAAAATGGGGGTATTTTGTTCTCAAAAACACTACGGGATGTATAAAAAGACATAATGTGTTTGGCTAGATTATTGGATCATATGGTGGCACAATAAAAAATATAACCCTTAGAAGCCCCATCAATTAAGGAAACCCAACTATTAGGAAATTCAAATAAATTGGGATATGCATGCAATCTACAGAGCATGATGACAATCTGGCTAAAAGGAGTGGCAAATGAGTCCATCGAATACTTACCATCTTCTTTTGATTTGTGTTTATTTGAATCTTTCCTCCAATCTTGTATGGACTCAGCCAGTTCTCAATGCTTCTTTATGAAGATCTGCACATACTACTTATTGAAAATGTATTGTGGCTCTGGCAAATGATACATGGCTTGAAGGTCCTTTGCTGAGAATAAGCCAATTATGGTGCCTTTATGTGTATGAAACTTCCTCTTGATGATATTCGCATTTTCCACTACCCACATGACCATATTTGTGTATGGAAAAAGCTAGGGTCTCGCTCCAATCCTGTGCAAAAAATAATTTGTTGTATCCTAAGGAGTTTTTTATGAGGTTGGTGTTTCATTGTCAACATTGATTGTCCTCACTGTAACCCTAGGATATTCATCCTTAAAGTATTTGTAGATGTTTTCCCATGACGAATGCCCTGAATCTCTGGTGCAGACTGTATCGGAGAATAACCCTGCACCTGGTATCATTTTGTCTACTATTTCTTTGAATGGACCAGTTGGTTGTTGTATGGGAGCCTTCTTCTTTGCCTTAGCCTTCTTCATTTCGTCCTAACGAGAAGAATCAAATCTTGCTGTAGAAATAGAAAGGGCATTAGTAGAGAAAATATTATTACGAGAAGCTGTAAAATGAAGGTTAAAACTCATTAAATAAACTAATTTCTAACTGTAAATATACTAGCGCAGGCATAAATGAAAGCATTTAGTTGATTTGACAAGCAACAAGCGGGGGGCCACGTGAAGGATGCCATGTCACAACCCGAGAGTAAAAATCATGTAAGGATTCAAAATTTAAAATTTACTAAAGTTTATGGGGTTTTGGGTATCTGGGAAATAGAGGAGTATAGGCAAAGTAATAGCCTAGAGGTGAAAATCCCGTAATGAAATGAAATAAGACTTCGGGGAAATGAGGCACATGATGAATGAATGGGAGAGAGGAGTACCTGAAATCCCGGATACCAGTAAGTTTTATAAATTATAATTTGGAAAATGTCAAGGTATTTCGGTTAGGCGAGCCTTTAAAACAGAGAGGGGCCACATATCGTAAAACAAAGTGAAAATGTGAAGTAACGGGGATGTGGGTCAGGTACGTGCTAGGGTGACGTGGAACTTGGATACCCAGATGCCCATAAGTGTTTGTAAATAGAAATTCTAAAATGTTACCGGCTTACGAGGTTAGCGGGTTTAATAGAGCAGAGTGGAAGAAGTGGGGCCTTTTCCTTATAAAGAGATATTAACGTATAAGTGGGACTGTAGGCCTGTTTTCTAAGTGCACCTTTTAAGAAAGTGATGAAGTGGATCCTAGAAGCCTGCGTGCCTGGAAGGTTTTACAATTTAATTAAATAAGAGCTATGGGGTTCCAGGGTTTTGGGATTCTGAGGTTCTGAGATTCCAGGATACCCAAGTAACTTAGAAGGATTTTGTGCTTAGTCCGATTGTTTGAAGGTTTAGGCCGAGGCTACAATGGTTCTCCTAAATGCATTTTTTATTATTAAAACATAAAATTAAGGCCCTAAGTGTTTATTAAATATGATACTATACACTTAGATAAAATAAAGGGTCCCCATTATTATTATGAAGAAAAATTAAAGGGGGGTTGTTGTTTTCTACAACATGGCCTTAAGAAAAGGGCGAAATATTTTAAAAAGTGTTTATAACAACTAATATGAATGGTAAAGGTGGTCTTGGTTAAGAGGATGATTGTAACTATTTTGTAATATGGACACATATTGAAATCTAATATTTGCAAATGCAATATAATAGTTATGACCAATGCACATATGTGCTCCTGAATTTGAAAGCAAACTTAGGTAGATGTTATTTTTGGGTTGCAAAATACATATAGTTGCTAACATTCCATGGATGCATGAATAACTTCAAGGCAATAGGTTGAGTTTATTTTCACATGGGAAGACCCAGTGACAAAGACAGGGAAATGAAGTTGATTTTGTTACATATATTTATGCATGGTATGATGGAGGAGAGTGCCTTGAATGCCAAACTTAGCACACCGACTCACGTTTTCGGATTATTTTACTTGATGATTGATGTGCTATGATCTTGAACTTTAATTATGCAATTTTATTTATGGATATGCGTGGCCGTGTTATTTGTGTGCAATTTTCCTTGATAATTGTGATTATGGATTTTATTTTCTTTTGCGATGTTGCCTTTTATTTTACCTCTTACATTTCCTGTTGATTTTATAACCGTCCCTTTATTTACATACTTGGGGCGTTAGGACAAGAGGGTTGGGTGGTAGGAAAGCCATAGATTTGTAAGGAAGAGGTAATGTATGATTTGCATACATAAGGACATGCTGAGGAAAAGGTAACATGGAACAACATGAGGCAAATTCTCATGAACATGGTATAACACATATGCAAAAGTAAAAGGGTAAGTGGAATGTGATATGACATCCAAGTAGACTGGTTGAGTCCATAGAAATGATAAACAACAAACATGAAAGATTAATAATGAAATACAACACATGAGTTTATTAAAATATAATATTAATTGTGCATGAAACGAACATGTTTTAAGAAAGAAAGAAATAAAAAGTAAATAGATTTTCTAAATATTAATAAAAAAATTCATTCCACGTATAACTATTCTCACTCTAATATTATAGCAGAGGATAAGGGTATTTTGGAAAATTATTGCTATCATAGGATTTCAAGTCTCTTTCAATCTATTCTGAGGGTTCATATCCAAAGTTCAAGGCATCATTTGATCAAGATAAATAACATAATTCTATACCAATTTTGAAAGCAGTTCAAAAGGGAGGCATATTTTTAGCATTCAAAGGCCATACATGCAACAATTCAAGACATTAAGAAGACGAAGAGATGGATGATTTTGATAGCAAGAGGCAATGTTGTAGAAATACTAAGAGTTCGTTTGTAATTTTGAAGATCAATAAACCTTCTATGGATTCACCGTTCCTTTGTAAAGCCTCGTTTCTCTCTATTTTATGTGTTTGAAATTATCATTTATCACCTCTTTTATTTTTGATTATGAATGTAATATTTGCAGGCCAAAGCCTTATATATTTAAATATTAGTAGAAGAAATTACGTGTTACATATTTTCTTGTTAATTCTAGTCTTATGTAAAGTGTTTATGCATAAGGAAAAATATAGGGAAATACTTTAGAGGTTATTTTTCACCCTTTTCACATTTTTTTTTTCTTTTCCACAGGAAAAATCGAACTCTTTATTAAGGAAATAAAAATTTACAGAGTAGATGCATCAAAGCATTCAAAACCAAACTGTGAATCCACCATACGCAGAAAGTGAAACCACAACATACTAAGGGAAGTGATAAGTGCACTTGCTCAATACTGATAATCATATGAAGTAAAACTTATACTGAAATTAAAAAAACTGGGTCTCTCCGAACATTCGGAGAAAAAAATCCATAAAAACAAAAAATAGATAGAAGTATATCCAAAGTCCAACTGTCGAAAACATAGGAACATAAACTGTAAAGTGATCATAACCCATAAAATGTTCAACCCCACATCAACGAGATACAAGATAAAGACCATACAACAAAAAGACCAAATGGAACCAGATTTTTAAAAGTATGGAGGCAAATCCGTCTCGGTGACCTGCCCGTTGTTCGAAATAGTTATATGCTAGGGTTCGAGAGCCTACTGCAAACCTTTTTTAGAAAATTAATATGCTTCCACATTCCTTTCCCTGTAAATGTGACAAACAGAGAAATCAACAAAGATTGATTTGATAAAATAAATTTATTCTAAAATAGGAATCAATGTAAGATTTTGACAGCGCTGCACATTCAGAGAGTCACCAAAAATCTGTACTAAATCAATCCCCAACTGTCTTAACCAACATAAAAGGAGTTTCAAAGTTTTTAGTTATGCATAGTTGTTTGAACTAGTGCCAATGCCCACCAAAGATTTTAGGATTTTGTGTTCATTAATGTGAATTATGATCCTTGCCCCACATCGATCATGAGTGTTTGAAGCCCCATCGAAATATGCCCATGGTATATCAGGTATGATGATTTCTTCTTGAATGTTCTGACAAGCTAAAGTAGGAGTGGTCTGAGGGATAAGCTCATAGATAGAGGCACATTGAATAGTAATAAGATAGGGATGTGAGGTTTGGTACTTAAAAATGCTTTTGTTTCGAGCCAGCCAAATTCCCCTGCAAATAATAAGGGGAATGTTCCTATGATGAGAATCAGGTGAAGATGACCACCAATTTTTCCAAGCCTCCACTAAGGAAAAACCAGACCCATGCCTACTAATACCAACAACATTCAGAAATAATTTCCATATGCTTATAGCAAAAGGACAACTTATAAAGAGATGAGAAGAGATTTCTTCAAAAATTTTGCAGAGGGTGCACCAACTCGGACTCTGTTTGTTTCTTTTTTGGAGGTTGTCCCAGGTTGGAACTTTGTTCTTGAGAATGCACCAGAAAAAGAGTCTGGATTTTGCAGGGAGACTAAGTTTCCACAAAGGCTTGAACCATCAATGTGAAACTCCACTAGCCCTCCGATCCATTTGAAGGTTGTACCCAAATTTCAGAGCATAAAAATCACTGGGAGAGTAGACCCATCAGAGATCATCAACCCTTTCCCTTATATGGACATTTGATCTCTGAAATTCCATAGTGTAGTCCTGCCAAACTCCCGCCCACTAGGGCTCGAGGTCTAATTCCTTAGTCGACTTCCATCCTTGGTTCCAAAAATAAGTGGTTCTCTCATTTGAGATTTGATTGAGAAGACAAATCTCCTTGGCAGAAAGTAACTGTCTCAGCTCCCTTGGAAGAGTGAAAGCCTTGTTACAACCGACCCAAGGGTCCACTCCCACTCGAACACTAGTACCATTCCCAACTAGCCAGGACAAATGATCAACAACAATGTCAAAGGACTCAATTGTAGCCTTCCAGACGACCGAAGAGTTTCTTGAGGACTTTCCCGGGGTTCTCAACCAAACAACAAAGTCCAAGGGATCTATATATTTCCTTTTTATCATAGATTTCCAAAATTTGTCCTTGGTAATAAGACTCCAATCTGATTTTGCTGCCAAAGAGCGAGAGAAACATGTGAGATCATTTATGCCCCACCCACCCTTATCTTTTGGAAGAGAAATTTTCTCCCAGGCCACCCATGGGAGAACATCATCTTCCTTTTAGCTCACCCATAAAAATTGACCACATATTTTCCGAATAAGAGAAATAATTCCTTTCAAGACCCAAGAAAGTGCAATCCAGTAAACTGGGCTGGCTAGTAAAACCGGTTTGATAAAACCAAACGTCCTACTCTAGAGAGCCACCTAAAGCTCCAGTGTTTGACACACTTTTCAATTTTTTCACCAATTCCAATTCGATTTCTTGTAAGAGTCAAACTTTAAGAGGAACCCAAGGTATTTGAGGCTTTCCGTCAGAGGATTAACTTCAAAGGGAAAATGGATAAAGATCTATTTATCTCTACCCAAAGAGCCCATTGTGAGTAAAAGAGGATTTGTGTGCTTTTATACTCATCCCTGTTGCCTTAAGGAATAAATTTAGAATTGACTGCAGCTGAGCAAGTTCTCCCCTAGACCCATCAAAACAGTAAAATTTCATCCATAAAGATAAGATGAGTAATAAAGATATTTATAGCAATTTCAATGCCTTTATATTAACCAATTTTGATGGAAAAATGAATCAATTGACTCAAACCTTCAGCAACAAAAAGGAACAAAAGTGGTGATAAAGGGCATCCCTGATGAAGACCCCTTTGGCTCGTGAAAAAAGGGGAGGCCGCCCCATTGATGAGAATAGAAAAACTCACATTAGTTATACAACCCATGACCTAATTAATAAAACCAATATTGAAACCCAGGTGAGTCATCAAAAGACGCAAAAACATCCAACTAATCTTGTCATAAGCCTTTGAAAGATCAATCTTAACTATCATCCCTTTTTTGTTGTGTCTTTTGATACTGTGCAGGGATTCCTGGGCCACCCCAATGGCTTCATGGATTTTCCGACCCTCAAGGAACCCAAATTGTTCCTGTGAAATATTTTTTGAAAGGATTGGTTTTAATCGTTTTGCAATAGTTTTGGCAATAATTTTGTATGTACAATTGCACAAAGAGATGGGTCTGAAGTCATCAAAGCTTTGAGGATCATCAAACTTTGGAATTAATGCCAGGAAAGTTGAATTAAGAAGATTGTGCACAAAACCCTTGCTTCTGGACTCCTCCACCAGTCCTGCTAGGTCATCCCCCATTAGGTCGAAAAAATGTTGGAAGAATTCCACCATCCAATCAACAATTAACAAAGCCGGGGTTGGCATTTAACAAAGAAATCATGAAATTTGTCTCCGAGGGGTTTCCCTTTATGATAAGATAGAAAATGGGCTTAGTCTATGATAAAACTTGGATATTATATGCAAGCTCGGATATTCTTTGGGGTTTTGGATTTAATGCCAACCCTTATATATATATGTATATATATATATATAGATATATGTATATCTATATATCTATATATCTATATATATATGTATGTATGTATATATATCTGTATGTATATGTATATATATATGTATATATATATATATATATATACATATACATACAGATATATATATATATATATATATATATATATATATATATATATATATATATATATATATATATATATATAGTCTTGGCTAAGGTGGTTCTGGTTGGGTTCCAACCATTAAAAGGGGGAATATTTGTGTTTAAACCACCCATACAATAGTAAAAATAAAGTAGGTCTTCATCAATTGGTATCAAAGCAAATCCTGCATCTACTACAAGAAAAAATAATTTGACCGTGGCGCACGTAATTGAATGAGGTGCTAGGGGAGCTTAGAGAGGACAAAGGCCTATAGCCAATGCTGAAGTGATGAGAGTTATGTAGTGATTGGAGGAAATTATGAATGAAAACCATGGAGACTAGCAAGTAGAGGGAAGATGAAGCTTGAGATGTAAGCGAGGAAGAAGAATAATCTCTAGAGGAAGAAGCAACTGAAGATCTTGTAGAAGAAAGGATATTAAAAGCAGTGTTAGGATCTGTTACGAAGGCAAAACCATATATATCTTCTTACACTTGCAACATGAATCAAAAGGAGCTCATAGATTGGATTATAGAGATAGATGATTTTTTTGAGTATGAAGAGATGAAAGAAGAGAAGAAGGTTAAGTTTGTAGTCGCCAAATTGAAGGGATATGCAAATTTATGGTGGGATGGAGTACAGGCTAAAAGGAGAAGGAATAATAAGTAGAAAATTAAGAGTTGGGACAAAATGGTAGTGAAGCTCAGAGGCAAGTTTTTGCTAAAGGATTATCAACTCACATTATTTAGAAAGATGCAGAAACTCAAGCAGAGATTAATGATTGTAAGGGAGTATACAAAAGAATTTTACAAGGTGAAGATTAGATTTGGATATGCAGGAGTGTATGCAGAGAAGACAACTAGATACATTAATGGTCTTAGGTTATACATCCAAGATGAAATAAATGTGTTATCGCCCATAAGAGTAAAGGAAGCATACTAGCTAGCTTTGAAGGTTGAGGAGAAGCTTGTAAGGAAGCAGTCTGGAAAAGGAAAAAGTACTACTAGAGGAAGAGGACAACATTCACCCAGAGGAAACCTACAACATAAAAAGAAGGAGCTAGTAGCTCAAGTCCACAACAATAGTAAGAGGGAGATTTTAGAGGTTGAAGATTCTTTTCCAGAGGGAAAGGAAGAGGCAGATGAAGAGAGATTTGTTGCTACATGTGTGGAAAGCTTGGACATGTGGCAAAATGAATGTTCAAAAAACATAAAAGCAAGCTAAATAAATGTTGTTGTTGCCCCAACATAAGAAGGGGAAACAAAGGTACAAGAGGCAAAGAATATGCGATAAATAGAAGAGTCCCCATTACTTAATAAAGTGTTGTTAAAACCATAAAAGGAAGTTGTTGAGCCAACTCAAAGGAAGACGTTGTTTAGGACTGTTTGTAAAGTCCAAGGGAAATGTTGCAAGATGGTTATTGATAGTGGAAACATAAACAACTTGGTGTTTACAGAATTGGTGGAGAAGTTTAAAATGAAGAAGATAAAGCATCCAACATCTTATAAGGTGTCATGGATTCAAAAGGGTCATCAATTTTTGGTGAATGAACAATGTGAAGTGGAGTTATAGATAGGTAGCTACAAGGATAAAATATCGAGTGATATCATGCCCATGGATGTCTGCCATATTCTGTTGGGTAGACCATGGAAATTTGATAGAGGTGTTGTGCATGATGGGAATAATAATGTTTACAGGTTTCAGGATGATGGCATCAACCATACCTTGTTGCCTTTACAAGAAGAGGGGAAATCATAAAGCAATGATTCCAAGGCATTTTTTTTTTAGAAGGAAAGAAATTTTACAACAGATGGGAGATGGTGAGGTAAGCTTTGATTTAGTGTGTAAATCTAATGTAATTATTACTTCCACTACTATAAGTGATTTGCCTTTTGAGACTCAAGTATGTTGAATGAGTATGGTGATATTGTAGTAGATGACTTTCCTAAGGAATGCCACCTGTGATAAGTATAAGTCACCATATTGACTTGGGAGGAAGTCTACCAAATAAGGTTACATACAAAATGACCCCTCAGGAGAATGAAGAAATAAAAAAACAAGGGCACGAGTTGTTAGATAAAGAGATGATCAAAGAGAGTCTTAGTCTATGTGTAGTGCCAATAGTATTGAGTCCTAAGAAAGATGGAGGTTGATGCATGTGTACAGATTCCAGAGAATTGAATAAGATCACAATCAGGTACATATTTCCTTTACCATAGATAGATGATTGATTAGACTATTTGAGTGGTAATAGTTGTTTTTTTAAGATTGATCTGAATAGTGGGTACCATCAGGTTAAGATTAGAGAGGGGGATGAGTGGAAGACAACCTTTAAAACCAACGATGGGTTGTATAAATGTTTGGTCATGCCATTTGGGTTGTAAAATACACCCAATCCCTTTATGATATTGATGAATGAGGTATGAAAGGAGTTTACAGGTCAACACAACATCTTGGCTTCACCAGATAACTATAAATGCAAACATATCTGGATCAAGGATCTTGCTTCATATAGTGCTCTCTGCAAACATAATACTTTTCCAAATCAATATGCTCAGGGTCAGAATGTTGTACAATCAAATCAAGTAAGTCATCTTATCAAATTTTAGATGCCATATCAAAACCAATATCAAGATCATCACAATATCAGATTCTTTAGACTAGGTGACATGTAGAGCTCTCATTAAGTCATGATTTCATCTATTATCATGCCAACAAGTTGTCATAAGAAATATCAATCCAAATTTCATCAAGTCATCCTCATGATCATAATATAAGTCACTAGATGCAAATGCATACACTGAGGATGCATGTTCCAACCATTCATGGAGATAACTTCATACTGAATCACAATTGTCAATACTTCAGCCAATGTGCTAAGTACGAGGAGGCCAACAAAAAACCATTATTGAATACCAATATTAGTCATTGGAAGTTCATATGTCATTCTCATCAAGGCAAATCATTAGTCATCAAATCAAATCGTTAGTCATCGGGTCATATCCCAAATTTTCTATAATAGAGAGATCTCATTAGGGGAGTTTTGAGGTCTAAAATGGGGCTATTAAGGAAATTATAAAATAATAGTGGAAATAATAAAATAAGATTAGATTACATCATCAAATTTTAGAGGGAAAAAAAGGTAAAAAACTTTTTTTTTAACCGGAATTTTCAACTTATCTCCCTATGGGTTTACTCAAATTTCGAGCGGAAACACTTGTTGGATGCATAATTTGATTCCTCATCCAAATAGTATCCATATTGCATACTTTCGATGGAACCTGCTACACACAAAATGAGAAATATATGAAAAACGTGATTGAAATCACACTTTTTCATGTATTTCTCATTTTTCTTGTAGCAGGGTCCATCGAAAGTATGCAATATGGGTATTCCTTGGATGAGGAATTAAATTTTTCATCCAAAGAGTACTCCCACTTGAAATTTGAGAAAAACCTTAGGAAGATAAGTTGAAAATATGAGTTGAAAAGTAGTTTTATTATTTTATTATTTTTTAATCTTTTTACGTTTTTACTCCGAAATGTGAATCATCCCCCATGGTTGACATCATCATCTTGAATCCTATTGGTTCTTATAAAGTTTATTTTGGTGTTACATTTTTCTTAGGAAACCCATTTTAGACCTCAAAATTACCCTAATGATATTCCAAAACATATCTCAACATCAAGTTGAAGTTCTAAGTCATTATCAAACATCATGACAAAATTCCAAACACTGCTCATCTATATCAATAAGCCAAATTTTGTCAAACTCTTGTAGCACAAACTTTAAACATAATGACCTATTTGTCTGCATGTCCCAGTCACCTACAAACACAAGTTCAGTGTATATATTCATATTATAGCAAACATTCAAAATTTCCAGCTCACAGATCTTTTTGATGTCTTCTCCACATTTGTAGGACTGAAATCCTTCATGTGAACATCTGATCTCATGCACAAAACTTCATTTTTGTGTCCATTAGGCATAATCGCACCTATAGGCCTTCTCTGCAAGCAGTTGGGAGACTCCAGTCGCACCCTTGAACTCACTTCCATGCGATTGAGAGGCTACATTGTCACCTGTGAGCTTGCTTCCATGTGACTAAAGATTAGAGCAAGGGAAAGCTCTCTCTCCTTAGATCAGAACTTTGTTGCAGATCACCAATGTCAGATATTTATCTCATTCATGCCCATAAATCATACTTTATCAGTAAAGAGTATATAATGATAATAGGAAAAGGGATCTTATGGAGATGTTTTCCCTTTGAATGGGAATCCACTTCAGTCATCTTCATTCATGCCATCAACCTATGTATAAAACTATCATGCATAAAAGATATGTTAGATCATAAAGTTAGACTATATCCACATATTCATCATGGTCATAAATGTTAGCATCATGACATCAATATTTCATCGAGGGTTAGTGTCAAATATCTAATAAGAGCATATTTCAAGAATCATGATCACAACATTACTTCTTTGTCGCATAACTCAATCCAATAAGTTATGGCATTCAATTTTACCTTATGCCACATTCACTAAGCACATCAAAACATAACCATAGTCAACAAAATATCATTAATATAAATCTTATTGTTACACTTTTATCATCATGGCTATTATGCTTTTCACAAATAATATCAATAGTACCAAGTTACCATCTACTAGAATCAAGGTGCTAGCCTTTTATGGAATCAATATATCCAAAAATTATAGAGGATAAATTATATCAATCTATCAAAGATCAATATTAAGTAGCCTCATAGAATCAAGAAGTTCATTATGTAAGATACTTGTTCAACATCAAGTGCACCATTTCATCATAAGAATCATGAATTCAAATCACTTTCATATGCATGCATGAACCATTTGAGAAGAAGACATTCTCATCATACCTTAGGGCTTACCTTGCCATAACATCGAAAAAATATTCCATGCATACCTTGTAATATTCAAAGACATGTGCATAATTTTATTTAACATAGGAAACATGTAGCACTTAGTCATCTTTTCATCAGGTGCCTCCTTACCTTTTCCAACTCTAGATTTTCTTTCTTGCATCTCAAATGATCCTCACGAAGGATCCTCTTATTACATCTCATCAAGGAGGTGAGAAACATCCAAATACTCAAATATACTTGCAGAAAGTATAATTAATGATCAAAACAATAATCAGATCTATAAGTCTAAAAAAAAGTAAAGACATAAAGAGCATCATAAGTCAAGATATACTTATCTTCAATGAGAGGTTACCCTCTTCCTCTTGAACCATCCTTCAAGATCCATCACTGTCCATTGTCCATATAACAATGTTGCCTTCAATATTTCAACCAAATTTGTCAACAACTAGGCCTACTAGAGATTATCCCATCTAGGGCTTCATCAAATCTGTCACAAGTGCTTGAGAATCTTCACATTGACCATGCTAGATTTCATATCTCATATATTTTCCATAAACTAGGGTTTCTCTCAAACCCTAACCTCATAATATCCATCAAACGATAATACACCAATTGCCTAATGTTATCTTCAAACCCTAGAATTATTTAGGTCTCCTCCATCTTATTTTGATTCCATTAAAGGTGTCTCCATGGGGGTGGTCTCCATGACTTCTCTTCAGCCCACCTCTGATACCATGTTAATTTTTCATAGGGCTATATTGTTCTTTACTTTGATAATTGAATTTCTTCATTAAAACATTAGGTTCACCCCATAACATCATAACATTATTTAAATTTACATCATTATTCGTCATCATATGCAACTATGTAGAAATAACAATATCATCATCATCAATGTAACATAACATAAAGGAATAATAAAAGAAAAACATTCACACATAGAGACACTAAGATTGGTTGGAGACCAAGGAAAAACCCACTATGGGGAAACCCTTGCAAATTCTTCTTCTTAGATTGTCATCAAATGATTAAGAAAAAGAGAGTGCAATGATCCATATCTTCATCTACAACGTCCATGAAATGAACCCAACAATGTATATGCTCAAAAACTCTGATTCTAAAGACTGTAATGAACTTTCACTATCTGCAGTCTACTGTCGAACCTTACGGTCACTAAGAAAAATCTTTGGAACATTGATATTTCATCTTTTAGATCTCGGTTGCATAGAGGAGGTGTCATGTGAGCGAATATATCTTTCCCAATCACTCCCTTAATCCTGGCATGTGAGCGACTGACGTCAGATCTAGACTGCGGAAACCCTAATCCCCTAGTCACGCAGGTGGGGAGTTGTTTGTGCAACTAGAAGGCTCTAGTCGCATGGATGATATTTTGTGCATGCGAATAAATTCGAATCCTTTATATTACGTGCCTGGGACTGGGGCCCAAAACTCTAAATCAGAGATGCGAGCCTCAGACCCTACAATTTCACCTCAAAGCAAACTTGATCCTCTGTGGACGAGGCTCAGACCTGTGCGAGCCAAAAACCAAGAAGAGTGTATCATCATTGTGTTCAAATGAGGTAGAGGTCACTTGTATTTATAGCCTTTCAAGGTGGTCCACTTTGCTTTAGGGCCGACCTTATAAAATGTGCACATGTGGGTTTTTCTTCATAAGTACACTTTGCCTTATATGATTTGAGTGATCTTTAGGTTGATTTTGGTCCTCTCAAAAAGAGGAATTCAATTCAATCATTCTCTATTAGGTGATCTGTCCAAAGTGGAATTTGACTGTATATATATTTTAACATATTCATGTTCATGCAACAACCATTCTCTAACTACTAACCCACAATTCCACATTTATGGAACCTTCAAAAAAACATTGCTCTTATTGATGAAATAAATCCCCACCTTTTCCAACCAGTGATTTGAATTTTACTATCTCCTTTGAAAAAATACAATTAGAGACATTTATGAAACAAATGCTTACCAATCAGTTCATCCTCATTGAAATGGGGACACCTCACAACAACATTTTGATTCTTGACAAGCTCACACCGTACTATAAATAGTGCACAAACCTCATTCTAACACAAACATCATAAATTGTACCTTCCCTATCATCTTTTGTGCTTACATCATCCACTCTTAGGCTCTTCAATAGAAAGACTCTCAAATCCAACGCACAATAAGAAAATCCGCCATGGAATAGTTGGTTCACAATAGGATCAAACTACTATGTGAGGATTCATAGCACAATAAACAAGGATTCCCCTAGTAACAGTGAGCAAGCAAGGTGAGCTTGCAACAAATCGTTGCGGTAGTTGTTTCCCCTAAAAAATTATTCATCGAGGGACATTATAGTGAATTTGATAAAACCCCTTACTCGTGGACAATGTATATTAGATATTTTCAATCACTAAATAACGATGCAGAGGAAAGTATAGAAATGTATTGATTCACACATTCAATTTATGATGAAGAAATGCAAGTTCTAATGACTAGGAGCTCTTGAAACCCTCCTCAGTAAGCCTCCATCGACACTCGAATGCCTTAGTGAGTGTCCTTCCACACTAGGTTGGCTCCTCTATCTCACTCCTCTCCTGGTCAAAGAAAACCAAATATACCTTACAATGATATTGGAGGCGACATCTAGAAACAGGAGATTTGGGACGCCATAGAGCTTCCACTCACCCTCCTTGAGATTTACAAGCACATTGGTATACACCTTCACTAGGTAACGATCTTCTTCATTAAGCAACAGAGTCCATCCTTCAATTGGACCTAGTGGCCAAGAGATTGGCTCTAATACCGTATGAAATCAACCAGATCAGGGCATCAATTACATTGCATTGGATTCAATATATATCCAAATGATACCTCTACCAAACGGTTAATCTCATGTTTCAAGTAGATAAAAACTAAAACCTAATTACGCCAATAAGCGTGGTCTATATTGGAATTGGGTTAAAAAACAGTTAATGTTATTCTCTTAACCTGCGAGAAAATTCCAGAATACTAGAAATGTGAAGAAATATAACCCAGAATATAGAATAAAATAAGAATAACAACAAGTATTTTATTATTTAGAAATAGATTCAATGTTCACTTGCCTCTTCGAGGGGGCAACCTCCAGTAGAGCAAAGCTTGATTACAAATAAGACTCGATGATTTTTCCCTTACTTACCATGACTATTTATAGCTAAATGACCTCCAACAACCTAACAAAGAGTGATCCTTTGCATAACATGGGTTAACCACTTTATTTATTAACTATGTCCCATTTGCAACTAATTGTGGTCCCTTTCTTAAATGCGGGTCAACCACTTACAATTATTAATACAAGATTTTTTGACTCTCTAACTAACTATGACTATGACTCAGCCCATTAGGCTTATTACATAAATAAAGGGGTTAAGATTGGAACCTAACATGCCCTCCCCCATCAAAAGAAGCCTTGTCCTCAAGGATGAAGCTGTTCCTAGGTCACATCTTCTGGAGAGTTGTCTTTCCACTTGACAAGGACTTCCTTGATCGTGTGGCTGTGGAGATGTATTTCACGAGTATCAAGGGCCTGTTTTGGTTGGAGCCAGAGTGAACCTTCCTTATCCAATTTGGGTAGACTGGTTTGAATTTTGCAATTGTTCCCCACCACTTTCTTGAGGCATGCTAAATGGAAGACTGGATGGATTTTTGAAGTTGGTGGCAAGGCCAATTTGTAAGCCATTGCTCCAATGCGCTGGAGTATCTGTTAAGGTCCATAGAATTTTGGTGCTATTTTTGACAACCCTTTTCTTTGAGAGATGTTTTCTTATATGGTTGCAGTTGCAGGAATACCTAATCCCCTTCTTGAAATGTACGTTCAGAACGATGTTGGTCTTCCTATTGCTTCATTCGATTATGAGATTGATGTAGATTATCTTTAAGATGAGCTATCATGGTGGTATGATTCTATAGGAGTTGATTAATTGCCTGCACCTTAGAACATCCAGGGATATAAGAAATAGGTGAAGGTGCGAGTTGGCCATACACTGCCTCATATGGAGTCATCTTAGTGGCTTGATGATAGTTAGTATTATACCATCATTCAGCTAAAGGTAGCCACTGTACCCATTGATTCTGCTTTTTTTAAGTGAAGCACCTTAGATATGTCTCCAAACATTTGTTTATTGCTTCTGTTTGACCATTGATTTGGGGATGATAGGCAATACTTAGTTGGAGTTGCATGCATTGTAGCTTGAAAAGTTCTTGCCAAAATTTGCTGGTGAAAGTGGGGTCGCAATCAAACACAATGGAAGTCGACATGCCATGCAATTTGAAGATCTGGTCCATGAAAGCTTGAGGCACTAAAGTGGGGGTAAATGGGTGTGGTAGAGCGCAAAAATGAGCATATTTAGAAAGTATGTCCACAACCACCATGATGACGGATTTGTTGCCCGACTTTAGGAGACTAGTGATGGAATCCATGTAATCATCTATCCAAACAGGGGCAGGGAGTGGAAATGGCTGTAAGGTTCCCAGTAACTTGATTGTTTCTCCTTTGTTGCGTTGACACACATCACATTCAGCTACAAAAGTAAGAATGTCATTTTTCATGCTAGTCCAAAAGAAAGAACGACAAGAGCAAGAATAAGTCTTCTAAAAGCCTAAATGCCTTGCAGTTGGAGATGAGTGCAACTATTCCAAAATACGGGTTTTGAGGGTGGATGCTGGTGATATAACTACTTGATCATTGTAGCAAAGAATATCATCCTTCCAAGAGTAGTCGGCTGATGAATTAGGTTTTCTATCAAGTTATTGATAAGTTGGGAGAGAGAGGGGTGTGAGAACCATTCCTTGTGGGCTTCTTTAATCCAATTTGGTATGGGAAGAGAGATTGATAGCAGGGTTCTTTCATCCTCAAATTGGCGCGATAAAGCATCTACTACTACATTGTCACACCTTTTCTTGTAAATTATCTCATAATCATATCCCAAAATTTTGGCCAGCCATTTATTTTGCTGTGGCGATGATAGACATTGCTCCAAAAAATATTTTAGGCTTTGATGGTTAGTGTGGATTTAGAAACATTGCCCCAACAAGTATGGTCACCAGGTGTCTACTGCATGTAAGATGACCATCATTTCTTTCTCATAGGTAGATTGAACTAGATGTTTTCCACTCAGTTGTTGGCTGGTGAAGGCAAATGGTCGACCTTCCTGCATTAATACAACACCAATACTAATACCATAAGCATCACATTCAATCACAAAAGATTTGGTGAAGTATGGTAGGGCCAATACGGGAGTGGAGCACATGGCCTGTTTGAGAGCCACGAATGTCTACTGAGCTGCACCAATCCAGAGAAATGAATTTTTCTTAAGAAGATTATTGAGGGGTCTAGCAATGCGACCATAGCTGCGGACAAATTTGCGATAGTAGCTAGCGAGACCCAAGAATCCCATCAAACTCGTCAAGGTTTTTGGTTGGGGCCAAACTTGCATTGCCTGTATCTTTTTGGGCTCAACCCTCACTCCTTCATGACCCATAATGTGTCTTAAATACTCAACTTCTTCCACGCCAAAAGAGCGCCACCTGGACAATTTGACAAATAATTTGTGATTCCGGAGCAATTGCAAGATCATGTCTACATGTTGAAGATGTTTGTCCTAGGTTAGGCTCTAGATGAGAATGCCATTAAAGAAGACGAGGACAAATTTTCGAAGATATGGTTTCAGCAAGTGGTTCATGAGGCTTTGAAAAGTAGATGGAGCATTACAGAGACCAAATGGCATGGACAAGAATTCATAATGGCCTTCATGAGTTTAGAAGGCAGTCTTGGGAATGTCTACCTCCTTCATGCGTATTTGGTGATAACCAGAGCGAAGATCTAGCTTGGTAAATAATTTAGCACCATTTATTTCATCAAGAAGATCATCAACAACCGGAATAGGAAATTTGTCTTTGACAATGAGCTTGTTGAGGGCTCGAAAGTCGAGACACATGCACCATTCTCTGTCTTTCTTTAGCACCATGACCACTAGTGATGAATAAGCACTGATGCTAGGACAAATAACATCGACTTTGAAGAGTTCGTTGATGATTTTTTCAATTTCATTCTTTTGGGCGAAAGGATATCGATATGGGCACACATTAGGTGGTTGGGCCCCCGGGACCAAAGGGATGCTATGATCATGTTCAACCCTAGAGGGTGGAAGCTCTTTAGGTTTGTCAAATACCTGCTGGTGGCGGTCTAAGACCTATTGCATCTTAGGATGAATATGAGGAGTAGTGGATTCAATGGCCTGGATGGAATTAAATTGGGCGATGACTCCGTGATGGCCCTTTTTCAAAATATTTTCCATTCAATGCGATTTAATGATAGTAGGAGTACCTGCTTGGAGTCCATGTAATGTATGAATGTGGTCATTCTGCTTAAAGCTCATATATAACTCCTGGAAATCCATTGTGATCGGGCCTAGTGTGCGAATCCATTCAGCACCCAAGACAATGTCACAACCACCCATTTCAATAGCAAACATGTGAGTCTTTAAGTGGTAGTCTCCCATTGGAAGTTTAATATTTTGCAGCGGCCTTTGCACCCCCCATCAATTATAAGGACTTGGAAATTAGAGACTTCTCGTACAAAACAATGAACAAATTTGGCGATTCACTTATGGATAAAGTTATGAGTGCTACCACTATCAATAAATACCACTACTGGTCAATGTTTAAGAAAGCATCGAATTTTGAGAGTTTGAGGTGAAGAAATTCCTGCCAAAGCATGTAATGAGATAACTGGTTCATTTGGCATATATGTGAGATCATTGTCAGGTTGGGTTTCCTCAACTTCGTCCTCGGGCCCCCTAAGGGGTGGTGCTTCCTCAGATGAGCTGTTATCAGTAGCATCATTTTCAAAGAATTTTGGTTCCTTGCATTTATGCCCTGGGACTATTTGTCATCACAGTAGTAGCACAATCCTTATTTTCTTCTTTCAACCATTTCTGCTGGAGACACCTTTTGAACCTTAAGTGTTTGGGTGGGGCCCTGAGCCTGGGTGGGACGCCCCTTGGCTATGAAATTTGGATGAGTGGATTGGGTAGCTAAGGCGAGTTCCACCTCGACAACCTTTTTGCAGGCGTCCATCCACGTAGGTGGGTGGTGCATCTGGACATGGGCTTGGATGGCTTCTTTGAGACCACTGATGAAACACTCCAAGTAGAAGTCATCTCCCAAACCATTAGTTCTGATGGCTAATGCATCAAAGGATGCAATGCAGTCTTCTACTGTGCCTGTCTGTCGGAGCTTAGTGAGACAAACCAAAAAATCAGCTTCCTTGTCAAAGTGGTCACATAGGGCTTTTGAGAACATGTTCCGAGTTATGTTCCCGGTATAACATTTATGACACCATTGCCACCATTTCCATCTCTCTTGGTCCAAGTAAAGGGCTCCCACATGTAGTTTAGTTTGATCTTCACATATATCACTAAGGGAGAAATATTGTTCCAGTTGTGCTACCCATATTGCAGGATTACAGCCATCAAATTTGTACATGTCCAGCTTGGGTGGCCGAGGGTGGGAATGTTGGTGATTCCATGGAAGTGAGTGTGATGACTAGATTCTCCTTTGAGTTGTTCATCAACACTGTGCTCCTCTCGATGAGACCTTTGCATCATATTAGTGAGTTTTGAAAGCGTGGTGGTAATTTGGTCCATATTGCCCTGGAACTCATCGAACCTTTTTTCAAGGCTCTCGATCTTCTCATAGGCCATGACTTGAGATTTGGTACCTACCATACACAATCACTTTCTTAAGAGTAGTCTTCTTGGAAAGAGGGCGAGTTTAGGAATCTATTGGAAGGGGTCACTTGAAGTCACTTTGGAAAAAATTGGGACAGTCGGAAAATTGAGGCTGACAAGTGAATGGTACCACTGCAATTAACTCGTTGTCTTGAAGATTATGGGCTGAGTCTCTTGCAAGCATCCCGGTATGGTCTCATACTTTTTTTTTTATACTCCAAAAGGAGTTTTACTCCTCGTTGATCAATACTGTAGTGGTTGAATTCCAGAAAACTTGATCCTGCCCAATGTCCTGCAAAAATAGGGCCTGGACTATAGTAGCAGCAAGCCCCCTGCACAAAGAGTCGGATCGACACTGTGAAACCACAACTACTGAATGTGAGTTGCACGATGGCGACAAAACCCAAACTATTGTATTTGATTTGTATGATGGTGACAAAACCCCAATTGTTGGATCTAATTTTCATTGCGGGGACAAAACCCCAACTACTGGATCTGATCTGGAAGATAAGATAGTGGGCGATATTTAGAGAGCATAGGGAACTATGGTCACAAAGGAGTGTCAGGTGCTATAGATCGCAATATACATAGGGGTCCAACAATAGTACTCGACCCAATCTTTCAGGGCACTAACTAAGGAGGATCGACCGTACCCTTAGCCGTACTACCCAACTACCCTATCGTACGCACGAGTAATCTCCTCGAGTGTTGTTCTCAGTGTATTGTAGCAACAAGATGACCAATGAATTATCTAAGGCTAGGTTTCAGGTGAGCCTAGGGGGCTTCTGATATAGCCAAGGGTACGTGGAAGTGCAGCCCATGCGCAGTTCTTTCTAATGCGCTACTACTCGAAGGGGCACCCACAGGGGTTACAAGGGAGTCCAACAAGCATTACCATCTCTTGTATTTATTTCGTGCATGCCTCCCCAAATCCGCAGGTTTATGTGCTCAACGACAGATCATGTGGTTTAAAGACGTCGGAACACGTCTCTAGCCCAAGAAAATTCTGTGAAAATTGGAGGTACAACCGGCCCTGAAAAGTGCTATAATACCACTTTTTATGTTCTTAACCTGCGAGAAATTCCAGAATACCCAAAATGAGAAGAAATATAACCCATAACATAGAATAAAATGAGAAAACAACAAGTATTTTATTATTCAAAAATAGATTCAATGTTCACTTGCCTCTTCGAGGGGGCAACCTCCAGCAGAGCAGAACTCGATTACAAATAAGACTCGATGATATTTCCCTTACTAACTATGACTATTTATAGCTAAATGACCTCGAACAACCTAACGACTAGTGGTTCTTTTCATAACATGGGTTAACTACTTTATTTATTAACTATGGCCCATTTGCAACTACATGTGGTCCCTTTCTTAAATGCGGGTCAACCACTTACAATTATTAATACGAGCTTTATTGACTCTCTAACTAACTATGACTCTGACTTGGCCCATTGGGCTTATTACATAAATAAAGGGGTTAGGGTTGGACCATAACAATTAATCCCGAGTTTCAAATAGATAAAAGTACAACCTAATTACGCTGATAAGCGTGGTCTATATTGGAGTTGGGCTTGAGGAATTTCCAATCTTTAAGTTATGGGCTCGACGAATTTCTGATCTTTAAACTATGAATTGTCAAAATTTGATAATTTAGGAATATTCTTCATCTTATATATGATCCAATGGAAACTATAAAAGATTTTCCAATCTCTCGGTAGTTCCTGAGTTTAATTTATTAAAAAATAATTTATAAAACATGCCGTGGGTGGTTATCAATTCTCTTCTACTCTAAACGTTTTCCCTCAAACGCACGCATTTGCCCTCCTCAAATATATTGCAAGGAAGTTTAATATTCTCATAGCCATTTTATGGGCGTAATCCTTTGCACTCTAATCTATCGTTTACCATTTCAGAAGGGGATTAGTCATGTTTTCAATTACTAGACTTGCATCATGTTCATAAATTTTTTGTTTTTCTACGCTAATCCCAAGATTATCAAAATGTTTGTCTTGTTTAGAAAACAAACAGAATGGAGTATAAAACATGACGAATGTGATAAAGATACCAAAATGTTTTTAGAGGAAGCACAAACACAAACACTGGGGAATTTGTGTGAGGAAAAGAAATAAAGTCAATGAAATCGACTACTCTGGCTACTCTGATTCACACTATCTGCCCTCTCATACCCTCGGCAATTCTGGATGGAGGCAATCCCAAATACACGGTCTATGGAAAAATTAACCTAAAAAATATCTTAACCTATTTCCAAACTATTTATTGAAGGCAAACTATAAGGTTAGGATTTTGTTAAATGCTGTATTCTTTTAACCTACCAGGTTGCGAAGATATTCTATCAAATTAAATTAACATAACATAATTTTTATGAACATGATGCAAGTCTAGTTCGTTGTAATCGTCTTATTTCAATTTCAAAGTGGATTGGTTGTAGGCGTGTTATTTCAAGTTCAAGGTGGATACGGAGGGCGGTTGACTGTTAGTTTTTGAAAAATTAAGGAGATTTGATTGTGCTGAGAGGCACACTACAACCCAGTATATGAGGGAGATGTTGTCATGTAATGTAACGTTACATTAAAAAATATTAAAAAATACGAGGGAGATGTTGTCACGTAATGTAACGTTACATTAAAAAAATATTAAAAAATATGAGGGAGATGTTGTCACGTAACATAACGTTACATTAAAAAAAAATTAAAAAAATATGAGGGAGATGTTGTCACGTAACGTAACGTTACATTAAAAAAATATTTAAAAGAATATGAGGGATGTTGTCATGTAACGTAATGTTACATTAAAAAAATATTAAAAAAAATATATGTGTTGGCTAATATATATTGTATATGCAGAAGATATGTGTAATGTTATTATATGTGAGCTATTATATATGTGTCGGCTAATATATATTAACAAACTCAATTAAAAAAATTAATTAAAAAAAATGTGTCATCTAATATTAACAAACTCAATTTTGAAAATGATATATATACAATTTAAACAAAGATTTATTCATCCAATAACAAAGAAAATTAGGTAAAAGAAGCGAAGGATTCAATTGGGCATATTTTGTAATAATAACCAAGTAAGTTGCGTATATCCTATAATAATAACCAGGTAAGTTGGGCATATCCTGTAATAATAACCAGGTAGTATATCCTGTAAGTTGCGTTTAAGTTTTCCGTTTTGTGATTTCTGCAATAATAATAACCAGGTAAATTTATATTTCGTGGCATTTAGGTTTTCTGTTGTAGGAAGGTAAACTCAATATAATGGAATGTGCTCAATAAAATTACTAGGAGTGAGGGGAAATATTGAGTAGAATGTAATATTTAGGGTGGGGTGTGACCTCAAATATTAGG
This sequence comes from Pinus tabuliformis, assembly GCA_031772625.1. Lineage (NCBI taxonomy): Eukaryota > Viridiplantae > Streptophyta > Pinopsida > Pinales > Pinaceae > Pinus > Pinus tabuliformis. Next base: position 142,465,704 of record CM062813.1, read on the forward strand.
TAAAATTTAATAATATTACATTTTAATTAGTATTTCTCCCCACCCGTGGCCGCTATTTATTAGGTGGGGATAGTTATAAATTTGAGTAACATATAATATTGTAATATTATATTTTATGTAATCAATATATTTGTAACAATTAATATAGATGTGTTCCATCTATAAATTTAATTAATAAGCGGATAAAAACTTAATATTCACAATATGACAAGATTTTTAATCTCACATTTGATGCCTCTGTGATTCATGATGTAATGATTAAGATCTTCCGGAAAATCACATGAAGGATTATTGGTCGACGCGTTTTGAACCTCAATCTAGGTTCATCATCAAGACCAGGATAAAAACTTAATATTTACAATATGACAAGATTCCTCAATCTAGGTTCATCATTAGGACCAGGATAAAAACTTAATATTTACAATATGACAAGATTTTTAATCTCAGATTTCCTCAATCTAGGTTCATCATCAAGACCAGGATAAAAACTTAATATTTACAATATGACAAGATTCCTCAATCTAGGTTCATCATTAGGACCAGGATAAAAACTTAATATTTACAATATGACAAGATTTTTAATCTCAGATTTGATGTTTCTGTGATTCATGATTTAATGATTAAGATTTTAAAAACTTAATATTTACAATATGACAAGATTCCTCAATCTAGGTTCATCATCAGGATAAAAACTTAATATTTACAATATGACAAGATTTTTAATCTCAGATCTGATGCTTCATTGATTCATGATTTAATGATTAAGATCTTTTGGAAATTCACATGAAGGATTATTGGTCGATGCGTTTCGAACCTCAAACTAGGTTCATCATGAAGACCAAGATGAGGAGCAAAAGATCATCTAGGTTCTAGGAGCAAGATCAACATATTCCTAAAATATATCTAGGTTCATCATCAGGACCAGGTTGAGGAGCAAGATGAACAGATTCCTAAAATATATCTCAGAGATGCAACAGTCAATATCCAAAGTTCAAAAGAATAATTAATGATAATGAGTGTTTAAGGGATAAAAATTGATTTAGTCATTAGTTATATTTGACTTTTGGAAATTAATTAATTATTATTTTAATATAATAAAAATATCTTAATATTAATAATAATATCACTATTTTTTTAAATGTGATATAAATAATTTCTGTAAATGAACTATATTAGTTTTAAATTAAATTTAAAATTAATCTTAAGAAATTCAAACATTATTACAAATTATATATATATATATATATATATATATATATAATCATTTACTTAAATGTGATATGAATTAAATGTGATATGAATTAATGAGTATTATAAAAAAATAAAAAATTATTATTATTATTATTAGTTAATCAAATAAAATAAATTAAAAATAAACAAAACAATTAAAAGCTAAAGATTAGGATGCAATAACCAACAGAGGCATGGGGTTAAGAAAAAAGAGAAGGAACCCATGAACTATTTAAATTCCATCCATCGTCATTGTTAAGAGTCTTATTCCATGGGCTACTACCATGGTTTATCAATACCATGGGCCATCTAAATTTTTGATTAATATGTTATGGATCTAGGCTTTTAATTGTTACAATATCATGGGCCTGTTAAGAGCCTTATTCCTCTTTTCAATTTCAATGGCTTCTCGAGCCTTATTCCTCTTTTCAATTTCAATGGCTTCTCCTAGTTTCCGATGATGGATATTATTAACTTCTAAGTAGGTTTTTTTACGATACCATGGGCCAATACCCACGAGAGAAAGATAAGAGAGAGAAGGTAAGAAAATTATAATACCATGGGCTACTACCATGGTTTATCAATACCATGGGCCATGTAGATTTTTGATTATTATGATATGGATCTAGGATTTTAATTGTTACAATATCATGGGCCAATACAATGGCTTATCAATAGCACATGCCAAAAACCAATAACTTATTTCAAAATAAAAATATTTTACAAATATTTTGCTTTAATTTAATTCTATAACCTTTTTTTAGGTATATCTAAACAATATTTTCATAGAATTTAAATGAAGGTTTTAATAAATTAAAAAAATGAGAATAATTTTATATTTACATATGTGAAATTTATATAATATAAATAATATTATAAAGAACTAGGATAGATGCATCTTAACCAAGGAAGTGAAGTGAGAAAGTAAAGTGATTACAATGATAGAAGAAAGATAGTGCGTGATTTTTTTTTTTATATTTTTATTATTATTGTATTTTCTTTAACATGATTGATCCAAAATATAGGATTGATATTTTACAACCAATTATATTTTTTTATTAATTTAGACACTTTCTTAAATACAATACAATGTGAACATATTTAAGAAAGAGAGAGATGGAAAGGGGAATAGAGTGCCGAAGAGAGACATAGAGGTGAGAGACACAGTGAGAGAGAGAAAGGAAGAAAAAGAGGAGGGGGAGAGAGGGAGGGAGAGAGATGGATTTGGAGGGGGGAAGAGAGGGAGTGACAAGGGAGAGATGAAGATGGAATGAGGGAAAGAGGAGACAAGGGAAGAGAGAGAAAAGGAGAGGATAAGGATAGGGAAAGAAGTGGAAGAGAGAGACAGAGAGACATCGATATGGAGGGGGAGAGAGGGGGAGAGAGAGAAGGAGAGAGGGAGGGAGATACTGACAAAGTTGGAGGGTGGGAGAGAGTGTGTATGATGGGGGCAGAGATGGAGGGATGTGGGAGAGAAGGGGAGAGAGAGGAAGGAAAAAGAGAGAGGACTTGAGAGAGGAGAGAGAGAGATGGAGTTGGAAGGGGAAGAAAGATATAGAGAGAGAAAGGTGGAGAGGGAGTGGCAAGGCAGAGATGGAGAGTTAGTGAGAGAGAGAGAGGGGGGAAGAGAGAGAGAGGAAGAGAGAGATAGATAGATATGGAGAGAAAATGTGTATATTTTGGGAGCGAGAATGAGAGATAAGGGGAGATAGAGATATAGATGGGGCAGGATAGGGGGTAGAAGAGAGAGGCAAAGAGAGAGAGAGGGATAGATGGGAGATAGAGATATAGATGGAGGGGGTAGAGAGAGAGAGATGGAAAGGAAGAGGGAGATATATATATATATATATATATATATATATATATATATATATGGGGAGAGAGAGAGAGAGAGAAATGAAGAGGGAGAGATAGATAGATAGATAGATATATATGGGGAGAGAGAGAGAGAGCATGAAGGGGGTTGAGATAGAGAGACAAATAAGGAGAGATGGAGGGAGGTATAAATATAGATGGCAGGGGGAGAGAGGAAAGAAGAGAAAGATAAAGAAAGTTACGGAGAGACAGATATAGTGAGACAGAGGAGAGAGGGAGGGTATGAGAGAGGAGAGGGGGAGGGAACGAGAGAGGAGAGGGGGAGGGAGATAGACACATAATGGAAGGTGGAGAGAGAGGGAAGAAGAAAGAGTCTCACAGAGACAAATACATACATAGAAGTTAGATCTAGAAAGTGATGAATATTTTAGATTTTCACTAAAATAGATGTATTGATTTCAATGTAGTTGTTGATTTCTAATCCTATTTGATCACATGCACTATATGCATTGATTTTAGTGTAGATGTCGATTTATAATTCTATTTAATACCTTACACTAGATGCATTGATTTCAATGTCGATGTTGATTTGTACTCTTATTTGATTGCTTTCACAAGATGCATTGGTTTAAGTGTAGATATTGATTTTTAATCATATTTAATCGCTTGCACTAGATGCATTGATTTCAGTGTAGATGTTGATTTCTAATCATATTTAATACCTTACACTAGATGTATTGATTTCAGCGTAGATTTTGATTTCTACTCATATTTGATTGCTTGCATTAGATGCATTGGTTCTAGTGTAGCTGTTGATTTCTAATCTTATATGATTGCTTGCACTAGATGCATTGATTTCAGTTTAGATGTTGATTTTTAATCCTATTTGATTGTTTGCACTAGATGCATTGATTTTAGTGTAGATGTTGATTTCTGATTTGATGCAACAAGATGTATGCTATACATTAATTTCAAATTAATTATATTAAATATGTGCATTGATTTTAGTGTAAGCACATCTCTACCTCCTCCATCTATATATCTATCTCCCATTGTCTCTCCTTCTCTATCTCTCTATCTCAGCCCCTAAACATACACACTCTCTCTCCATATCTATCTCTCTCTCTCTCCCTCTTTTTCTTTTCCCCTTCTTTCTCTCTAACATTTCTCTCTCCATATCTATATTTCTTCCTCCATCCATGTCTTTTCCTCTCTCTTCTTACCTCCCCCCATCTATATCTCTATCTCCCCTTGTCTCTCCTTCTCACCCCCAAAACATACACACTCTTTCAGTGTAAGCAGATAAAAATTATTCAACCATAAATACAATACTTGAATTTTCATCCTAAATAAAATGTTTGCTTACCCCAAATGTTTGCTTCTTGAAACTATAAACTATTTATAATTGGGTACATTCTTATTATTCCCATCATTCAACATTGTTAATTACTTTGCATTCAAATGCCGTAATAGAAAATAGCTACCATTGAAAATTATTTGGGGTTTGAATGGTCTATGATTCCAAATAGTTTCATATTGATTGCAATGAAGATTGTTTGTAATTGACTATATTCTTGGTATTCACATTTTCTATCTATCAAAATTGTTACATTGACACTTTACAATCAAAATTTGTATTTCATCATTTTTCATCATTCAACACCGGATCTATCAAGCGCCGAGAGAGACAAATCTTTCAGGGTGCAAACCTTTCTTCAAATTTTGCACTCAAAAAATAGGTTTGCACCTCGAGAGATTTGATCCTTCTCAGCCCTTGATAGATCAAGTGTTCAGATGGATCTAGGCTGGTGTTAGGAGAATATTCAATAACCATTTGACGACCACGATCTCTGCGTGTGCGCGTTACAAAACAATAAACAAATATTTAAATAAAGAAAGTGAAACGATTTGGTCACTGACGTCGTTGGTCGCCCTGCGATTCACCGTCGCTTCATTTCAATCTGTTCCAGCTCACCTCCCCATCTTTCATAAGCGCTCCATATTGTTTTTGATATATGCCATGGAGGACACGTTTGTTGCGTAGGGTTTCGCAGGCGCTGCGGATGTGATCGGCCACTGGTCTGGCACTATGAGGAAAACAGATACCCATATGTCCAAGATTGAGCAGGCCAGGCAGAGGCGTAAGGTTGAGTGGTCGCTAGTGAGTTAGCAGCAGTGCCTGGCATCGGCTTTTAAGTATTATTCTCGCCTTGGAAACAGATGGCAAGGGAAAAATCCCTAGCCCAAATCCCAATGCTAACTCTAATAACCCGTTACTTGCTCCTCTCGTTTGCCTGGCCCGGAGGAGAAACAAGTAAGCCCTTTCAAGATTGCCTAAGTGCTTGTCCGACCGGCGCTTAAACTCCCTTCTCTCTTAGAGGCTTTTGCTCCAACCATTGATGCCGTCAAGTAGGGGCTTGATGAGGTTGAAGAGCTGGATGGGCGGAGGAAGAATCCGTGTGGGAGTCAGGCGTTGTCTTATGAGAGACCCCTTCTGCAATTTAAATTTGATTTCGAAAAGAAGGCAGAAATGGCTTCCCATGCGACCGGAGCGCTGTGAGATGGACGCCGCCGAGTTCTTGGTTTAGCAGAGACGACAAGATAGATGATAAGAAGAGAAGGGTAGAGCAGATATTGAAAGAGGCCATGGAGAACCCTTAGGACTTAGTACAGTTGTCAAGATTGGCACAGAATCTGGGCCTCTGTTGTGGCTTGAAAATGAATCAAAGTGAGTTGGGAAATCGTGCTTGGATCATGGCGTAATCGACATACTCTCTGGTGATTGATTTGGTTTGGTTAGTGGTGTGTTATTGTTCAGTTAGTGGTGTGTTATTTTCCCACAATGTTCACAAATGGTTTTCTTTGCATTTTTTTCATAATTATTCACTGGAAAAATCTCCACTACAAAGTGTTCACTGGGTTTTGGATAAATGATAATTGGATGTTTGTTAAAGCTTTTTTTGATGTGAAGTTATTGATTCAATTCCCAGTTCCAGTTGGAGTCATATATTGAGAATGTTCTCTAAAATGAAGTTTTAATGAACCAGAAGTCTTGGTACAAATATTATACCATCAACTAACATTGAACATTATAATAAATATGTAATCCTACCAAATTTACAAAAAAAAAAAATCTCTAAAATAAAATAACTAAAAAAACTGCTTTGAATATTCTAAACTTCCTCAATGAAATAACTAAAAAACTTCTTTGAATATTCTAAACTTCCTCTTGATTTTGTTTTCTTTTCTTAATATTTTTTTAATAATTTTTCATCAAATATTCTTCTAAAATGTCCTTTTGATTTTTTCTTTCCTTGTATTTTTTTCCTTTCCCACATCCGTATAGATCAAGTGCTTAGTATTAAGGTTATCAATCAATTTATTCGTTTCAGATAATAAAAGGCAACAACATCACAAAAAATTATATCACCAGAATTACCAAATTTCAATCTAAAACAAAAATGAAAAACACTTAGAATTTTTATATGTATTTTGTTGGTTAGTTCAACTAGAACATCAGATCCCATTCTTTTTAATCTTTGATATTTTATTTCTGTCCAATAGGATTTGAAGGCACTAACAGACTATTCCACGGTAAAATAGTAAACTGGAGCGATTCAAGGCATGGTATTTGTTTCAATTGTTATTCTAATAGACCAAATATTGTTTCATAGTACGAGGGAAAGGAGAACTGAATATATGGACGATGTAATTGCTTTGATTCAAGAAAATAACGTAAAGCTCAAATGAGACGTTAGTTAATTTATTGCACAACCAAAACTGAAGGATTACGTTTTTTTTTTTTTTTTTGTGTGTGGCAGATTACGCTTTAATGGTTCTCTTCCCTTCTTTTATACTTTACTTGTAAGTTGGAAAATTTTTAAATTGCTTGAATTTTTTTAAATTACTTCAGGTATAATTGGAAAATTTATATCAATAGAAATTGCAACCTAGTTTACATGTGAGTTTTAAAATAAAATTTCAAATAACAAAAATACTATTATATTTTTAAGGCGAGCTTGAGTTTGTTTTTAATTTTTTTTTTTTTCTTAATTTTTTTATATTATATATTTTATAATATTAATTGAAAACACTAAAAACCTTAAAAATTATGTTAATTAACAAAAGTATAAGAATTCTCGTTAATTAATAAAAGTATAAGAATTAGTGGCTTTTAAAAGCCACTAGAAAGCACACACCAGGAAGAGTGACAGCACCTGAAGGGCGCTGCCTACAGACATAAAGGCAGAAATTTTTGAAATTCAGTTTTGACAGAGCTCAGTTTGAGCAGTGATGCTACGGCATATGCAATGTAAACTTTTTATATACTTAATAAAAAGTTTCGTTTTTTCCTTTGGAAAAAAAAAAGTATAAGAATTAGTTGTTTCCCCTTGAGGATTTGGTCATGTTTAACAATTTTTTTATATATGAAATATTAACGTTTTTTCTTAAATGCAAGCATTCACTTCATATATGGCAAGATTTAGAATACGCCTATGGTTTCAAGATTGATACGCTGTTATCGATTCAGGAGTGGCTCATTGATTGCAGCAAGAAAAAGATATTATGGCGTAGAATAGGCATCTTATCTTTATGGTTTATTTGGAAATGGCGTAACTCTTGCATCTTTAACCATTCCAAATTTTCCCCAGCTAAGGTTTTTGATCTAATCTCTGTTTATGCTGAATCGTTCCCTCAGGAACCAGCGAAGAATTTAATCTCATCCTCAGACAGGCTTTCTATTGATCGTCTTCATCAGCCATCAGCCTTTTTCGATGGGGCAGCTCAACAGGGTCAATGTGGATGCGGCTTCCACATAAAAATTTCTGCAAGCTCTCACTTCTCTGCTTTTTGGCATGGGGGCCAGGGATCCAATAATATGGCGGAAGCTATGGCTCTCTCAGGCCTTCTGAAATTTTGCATATTCCTAGACATTCAGCAGGTGGCTTTTTATGGTGATTCAAAGCTATGGGTTGATTCAGTTAATCAGAAAAACTTCATTCAGGCTCATCATCTGTCTGGTTGGAGAGATAGGATACAGTTCTACTGGACCTGCTTGGAGAATTGCTCTATTCAGCACATCAATAGGGAAGAAAACAGTACAGCAGACGGTCTCTCAAAAAAGGGACTCTTTTCTACTTCAGAATATTGGCATCTCGAAATTGTATCTGATGATTCCCATTATCAGATATCTGATTTTGCCCTTCCAGACTTGTAAAGAAATATACATGGCTGTCGTATTCTTTTTTGAGTTTTTGATATCAGACATTATCAGAATCGAATCCAGCGTCAATTAGCTCTTCAGATTATAGGTTTTTTTTCCTCCTCATATTCTTATGGGATCATATCTCTGATCTGCTTAATCAGAGAAAGAATGTATTATTCAGATCTTATATCTTTCATATAATACATAAAGCTTTTTTTCTTTGAAAAAAGAAATATTAGCGTGTCATTTCAATTTTTTTTTAATTCCACATAGTTGAATTACTTAAAAGTTTTTGATCAAAGGTAGTGAATTGATCTCTCTTGCACACATTCACAACAAATTTTTGAGAAGAATACATTCTACTTCTAATACTATTAGTTGTTGTTTCAGTCCAATAAGATACACCATAATTTGGGGGAGTCATGACAATTAACTCTTTACCTTTATACAAAGTTGTTGCCATGATGTAGCAATAATATTGGGTGGATTTCAAGCATTTTCTATATATGTTAGCTAGAAAACAAAATCAAGGTGCTTGAAAAGGTACCCAAATCTTTAATATTTTAATTTATATGTCATGGTATAACAACCTAAGACTTTTTACTCTTGAATGTCGAGCCTTAACCAAAACACAAACTAAGGTGTTAGTATCAAGGGGTATTTATTTCATCAAATTTATATAAATGTTTCGTTGACTAAGGAGTGATGAGCAAGGGATGTCTAATTTATGAAATTTAATCAAATGTTTCTTTGATGAAAATGCTCATACTGAAGGATATCTACATTTCCCAAACTTAAATGTTCCAATATATATATATAAACCCTATGTAAACCTTGTGAATCTCAAGTAAATATGTCCAATATTACATTGTGACAAAGATTGTCCCAATATGAAAATCAACCACAGTCAACCCTGTTCCAACCTCTCATTATGACAAAGATTGTCTCAAAATGAAAATCAACCATGGTCCAACATCACATTTTGACAAAGATTGTCTCAATATGAAAATCAACCGTGGTCCAATGTCACATTGTGATAAAGATCGTCTCAATATCAAAATTAATCATGGTTCAACGTTACATTGTTACAAAGATTGTCTCAATATGAAAATAAACCATGGTCAACCATGTTTAATTTAGGGTTTATAGTATTTATCTTATGGTTTATATACCTAGATTTTATAATATTAATCTTTTAGGTTTTAGTATTAATCCCTTGGGTTTATAATATCAATTGGTTACGTCCATTAATATGTTGGTCCATATTCCCAAGGTGTAATATTATTCATAGTGTTTATAATATCAATATGTTGAGTTTATTAATGCAAGAGTTCATATTCCCAGTGTAATATTATTCATAAGGTTTATAATATTAATACTTGGGTTTATAATATGGTAACGATGGTCCTACGTCACATTGTCACAATATGAAAATCAACCATGGACCAACATCGCCTTGTGAATAAGATTGTCCTGATGTGAAAATCAATCATGCTCAACCATGGTCCAACATCACATTTCGATAAAGATTTTCTTAAAATGAAAATGAATCATGTTCAACCATATTTATTTTAGGGTTTATAATAATTATCTTAAGGTTTGTATACCTTGAGTTTATAATACTTTGGGGTTTTAGAATTAATCACTTGGCTTTATTAATCCAAGGGTTCATATTCTCATGGTATAATATTATTCATAATGTTTATAATATTAATGTTAGGGTTTAATATAATCCCTTGGGTTTATAATGATGGTCAACCATGGTCCAATGCCACATTGTGACAAAGATTGTCTCAATATGAAAATCAACCATGGTCCAATGTTTCATTGTGACAAAGATTGTCTCAAAATGAAAATCAACCATAGTCAACCATGACCCAATGTCACATTGTGACAAAGATTGTCTCAATATGAAAATCAACCATGGTCATCCATGGTCAACCATGGTCTAATGTCATATTGTGACAAAGATTGTCTCAATATGAAACTTAACCATGGCCCAACATTGTATTGTGACAAAGATTGTCTTAATATGAAAATCAACCATGATCAACCATGTTTATTTTAGAGTTTATAGTATTTATCTTAGAGTTTATAATATTAATCCCTTCAGTTTTTAGTATTAATACCTTGGGTTTATAATATCAATCTGTTGGGTCTAATAATCTAAGGGTTCATATTCTCAGGGTGTAATATTATTCATATGGTTTATAATATCAATATGTTGGGTTTATTAATGTAAGGGTTCATATTTCTAGGATATAATATTATTCATAGGGTTTATAATATTAATCTTTCAGTTTAATATAAATCCCTTTGGGTTTATAACCATGGTCCTACATCACATTGTGATAGATCTTCTCAAAATGAAAATCAACCATGGACCAACATATCATTGTGACAAAGATTGTCTCGATGTGAAAATTAATCATGCTCAACCATAGTCAACCATGGTCCAACACTGCATTTTGACAAAGATTTTGTCAATATGAAAATGAACTATAGTCAACCATGTTTATTTTAGGGTTTATAATATTTATCTTAGGGTTTATATACATTGGGTTTAATATTATTCCCTTAGGTTTATAATGCCTGGGGTTTTAAAATTTTCCTCTTGGCTTTATTATTCTAAGTGTTCATATTCCTAGGGTGTAATATTATTCATAAGGTTTACACTATTAATCTTAGGGTTTAATATAAATCCCTTGGGTTTATAATGATGGTCAACCATGATGAACCATGGTTCAATGTCACATTGTGACATTGATTGTCTGAATATGAAAATAAATCCTGGTCAACCATGGTCTAACATCACATTGTGACAAAGATTGTTTCAAAATGAAAATCAACCATGGTCCAACGTTGCATTGTGACAAATATTGTCTCAATATGATAATCAACCATGACCAAGCATGATCAACCATGGTCCAATGTCGCATTGTAACAAAGCTTGTCTCAATATGAAAATCAACCATGGTCAACCATGGTCCAGTGTCGCATTGTGACAGAGATTGCCTCATTATGAAAATCAATCATGCTCAACTATGGTCAACCATGGTCCAACGTCACATTGTGACAAAGATTGTCTACCATGTTTATTTTAGGGTTTATAATATTTATCTTAGGGTTTATATACAATGGGTTTATAATATTAATCCCTTGGGTTTAATGTTATTCCCTCGGGTTTATAATACCCTGGGTTTATAATATAAATCCCTTGGGTTTATTAATCTAATGGGTTCATATTCATAGGGTGTAATATTATTCATAGGGTTTATCGTATTAATCATTGGGTTTAATATACATCCCTTGGGTTTATAATCATGGTCAACGATGGTCCTATGTCACATTATGACAAATTTTCTTAATATGAAAATGAACCATGGTCCAACATTGCATTGTGACAAAGATTGTCTCGATATGAAAATCAATCATGCTCAACCATGGTCAACCATAGTTCAACGTCACATTTTGACAAAGAGTTTCTCAATATGAAGATGAACCATGGTCAACCATGTTTATTTTAGGGTTTATAATACTTATTTTAGGGTTTATATACCTTGGGTTTAATATTATTCCCTTGGGTTTATAATTCCTTGCGGTTTTATAATTAATGCCTTGGATTTATTAATCTAAGGGTTCATATTCCTAGGTATAATATTATTGATAAGGTTTATAATATTAATGCTAGGGTTTAATATAAATCCCCTAGGTTTATAATGATGGTCAACCATGGTCCAATGTCCTATTGTGACAAAGATTTCCTCAATATGAAAATCAACCATTGTTAGCCATGCTCCAATTTCTCACTGTGACGATTGTCTCAAAATGAAAATGAACCATGATCCAACATCGCATTGTGACAAAGGTTGTCTCAATATGGAAATCAACCATGGTCAACCATGGTCCAATGTCGCATTGCGATAAATATTTTCTCAATATGAAAATCAACCGTGGTCAACCATGGTCGAACGTTGCATTGTGACAAAGATTATCTCAATATGAAAATAAAACATAGTCAACCATGTTTATTTAGGATTTATAGTATTTATCTTGGGGTTTATATCTCTAAGTTTTATAATATTAATCCTTTGGGTTTAATATTATTCTCTTGGGTTTTTGGTATTAATTCCTTGGGTTTAATATTATTTCCTTGGGTTTATAATCCCTTGGTTTTTAATATTAATTCCTTGGGTTTATAATATCAATATGTTGGGTTTATTATTCTAAGTGTTCATATTCCTATTATATAATATTATTCATAGGGTTTATAATATAAATCCTTGGGTTTATAATCATGTTCAACCTGGTCAACCATAATTCAATGTCAGATTGTTACAAATATTCTCAATATGAAAATTAACCATGGTCTAATGTTGCATTGTGACAAAGATTGTCTCAATATGAAAAGAACCATGATCAACCATGTCTATTTTAGGGTTTGTAATATTTATCTTTTGGTTTATATACCTTGGGTTTGTAATATTATTCCCTTGGGTTTATAATACAAAGTTCTAAAATTAATCCCTTGGGTTTGTTAATTTAAGGGTTCATATTCTTAGGTTATAATATTATTCATAGGGTTTATAATATTAATCCTAAGGTTTAATATGAATACCTTGGGTTTATAATGATGGTCAACCATGGTCCAATGTCACATTATGACAAAGATAGTCTCAATATGAAAATCAACCATGGTCCAATGTCACATTATGGCAAAGATAGTCTCAATATGAAAATCAACCATGGTCAACCATGGTCCAATATCTCACTCTGACAGAGATTGTCTCAATATGAAAATCAACCATGGTTAACCATGTTTATTTTAAAGTTTATAATATTTATCTTAGGGTTTATCTACCTTGGGTTTATAATATTAATCCCTCGGGTTTAATATTATTCCCTTGGGTTTATTGTCCCTTAGGTTTTTAGTATTAATCCCATGGGTTTATAATATCAATCCCTTGGGTTTGTTAATCTTAGGGTTCATATTGTTAGGGTACAGTATAATTCATAAGGTTTAAAATATTGATCCTTGGGTTTATAATCATGGTCAACCATGGTCCAACGTTGCATTGTGACAAAAATTGTCCCCATATGAAAATCAATCATGGTCAACCATGGTCCATTGTTGGATTGTGACAAAGAGTTTCTCTATATAAAAATCAACCATGATAAACCATGGTCAACCATCATTATTTTAGTGTTTATTATATTGATCTTGGGGTTTATATACCTAGGGTTTATAATATTAATCCCTTTTGTTTAATATTGTTCCCTTAGGTTTATAACACCTTCGGTTTTTAATAATAATCCCTTGGGTTTATAATCCCTTAGGATTTTAGTATTAATCCCTTGGGTTTATTAATCTAAGGGTTCATATTCCAAGGGTATAATATTATTCATAGAGTTTATAATATTGATCCTTGGGTTTATAATTTTGGTTAACCATTGTCCAACGTAACATTGCGAGAAAGATTTTCTCTAAATAATTAATTAACAATAATTAATATAATTAATTAATATGAATATTTAAATTAAAATTTTATTATAGCATATTATATTATAATAATATAATATTATATAATTAAATTAAATTAATATTATTATTATGCAATTTTAAAGTCATGACCAAGCCAAACACCAAATTGGTGTATGAAACCCTCTTATTTGTGGGACAAGGGACCCACCTCCGTGCAACGATTTCACTGCTAAGTCTACGAAGTTTTAAATATAAATTAATTAATATAAATGAATATTGATATGGATATTATTTATAATAGTTATTTATTAATGTGGTTGTGCTACTTAGTTCTATTTGACTAAATACTATTGAAATTTGAAATAGTAGTTTTGTTTTATTCTACTTAATTTCTTTTGTGGACTCAAAGTAAGCCAATGTAGTTTTGTTTTATTCTACTTAATTTCTTTTGTGGACTCAAAGTAAGCCAATTAAGTTAAGATATTGAGTTCTTTAATAGCATTAAATAAATAAATATTTTAACAAATTTATATTAAATTATTATTTAATATTATTATTATCAGTAATATTTATTATTGTTATTTTAATATTTATTATTGTTATTAATAATATTTTATTATTCTAGCAGTAAATGTGGTTGATATATTGTTATAGGTGTATATCAACTACATACTTCTTTGGGCGTATATCAACCACATTTACTAATGTAGTTGTGTTAGTATCTTGGACACAACAAGAATCCATTGGCGCCATTATTGAGCCTCTTATCTTATTAGTCTAATATACCTTTCATTGGAACTATGTCACAAAGTTTAGCAAACTTTAATTTTGAGGTTCAAAATTTGGTGAATTTAAAAAAAATATTGATGTTCCGCAAACCTCATAGCCATTGACCAAGCCTATCAATCAAAATTTATGACTTTATGTCACAACTCTAAAATTGTAATCTATCCTTGTAGTTTCCAAGTCTATGATAACATTTTTATGTTTATTGATATGACATCTTTCTATTTTATACCATATTCCTTTTTAAAGTTGATATAGGTATATATTAAAAAAATGTGTATAAATGAATTTACTAATAAACCTTGTCCACTCTAATAAAAAAATGTTTAAATTCTAATCGAACCTAATCATTGCCAAACAAACGTGCATCATTGACAAGACAAATTATGTTGTTATAAATATAATTCCAAAGTGGAAAAAAGAAATGTGCAACATAATCAAGTTATGTTGTTATAAATATAATTCCAAAGTGAAAGGAGAAATGTGCAACATAATCAAGCTATGTTGCTATAAATAGAATTCCAAAGTGGAAAGGAGAAATGTGTAACAAGATTATGGTATGAGAAAATGCTAAAAAAATGTTGTGACTCACTCACAATTTCGAATGACTGTATTGAACACTATTATGACCAGCACGAGAGATATATATACTCAAGCTCAGATGTCTCCATTTGTGTACGAATTTCAAATTGCTAAACCATATTAAAAGCACCTAATAAAAACACTATACAAAAATGAGATCTGACCACCAGACATGGCATGACCTCTATAGTGAGGGTCTTCCCTGGATTTCATGCATCTTACTATTTAAGTCAAACCTTATTTCAAAACTTATATTACCACCTTATGCAAAACTTTTTATAGCCATTGACATCCCCTTCCTATCTTAGTTTTTACTGTCCTATACAAAATCTACTGCATGCTTTGGCGTGCACTCTCTTGTCCAGAAAAGCACATCAGATGCTGGTACTTGCAGATCATTTAAAGTAACGATAATATACTTTATTTCAACAACAATTAATTCTGGCAGCAATCAGCCAACTACAATATGAGTTATTGGAGTCCAACCAGTTCACTCTTCCATCCGTCTCCTGGATTCTCCTCAACTCCCTCTTTCATCATCAGGCCAGAAGCTCCTAAAAAAAGCTCTATAGCAATATAGACTTTTACATAAATAAATTCAATATTAGATTCTCAAATAGAGCTTTGAAACCATAACTCATGTTCATAGCATAATTCGGAGATAGATTACTGTTCTAAGGAACTAATAGCTAAACCCTTCCATCTCCAGTCAATGACTCCTAGGATGATATGAAATGAAAATGCTAATAAAACACAGTTAGAGCAACATGTTTGCACATTGAACTGTCAACTGCATGAAATGCCTAGAGTGCCCTGCACCCTTCCGCAGTCGATAAATAGGCCGTAATCTATTCCCTTTTGTCTTCTTCTGTATCATCATTCAAGCTGAAAACATCTTTGCTAGTCTCTTTCCTCTCTTTCTTCTCTGGCATTGCAGAGTTTTCATCACCGTCAACCTTTGCTAACGACTTGGTCAAAAACATCGTCTCTTCTTCACCAAACTCTTCTCCTACATCATCTGAGTAAGCATATCTGTTCCAACCAAGAAAATAACATAAGACTTTAAGTGCCCTCGCACAAGTTCCAACTTATAACATTCGATAGCATTGCACAAAATATATATACATGCTTCCTGATATTTATCTGTAGCATTGCTTAGAATGAGAATACAGAAAGAAGATCTGTAACGACAAGAAAGCACAAAGCAAATTTCATCTTACCTAGTGGAGTTTTGAGATGGAGCCCACAGTGCACAGATGACACAAAGCAAAGAAAATGAAAGAACATGCCAAAATGCACTTATAACCCATGCACTCTGCCAACGCTCACTGAACGGATCAGTTGCCTTGAAATACAGCTGCAATAGAGAAAGAAAACTATGTTAAACAAACGTGCTATATCTAAAACTGAAATTTAAAGGGCAAGATACTTGACATTACTTTCCGAAGAAAATTTCAGAGCAAATGCTGCAAACCAAACATATTATCAGTATATGATGTTTAACTTATATCGGATAGGCATGCTCCTGCCAGTGTGTACATGCTCAACAGCCCTAATTTTAAAGGCTCAATCTGTCATCCTCAACTCAATAGCTGACACTCGAATATTAGAACGGATATTTATGTAGTGAAAAACTGTACTGTTATTGAATGGTAGGAACATCACCGGCTGCCAGAGGATGCACGAAAACCAGAATCACCACAAAAATGAGTTTCACATAAGTGCAAATGCATTTCTATGCTAAATTTCAACAGTGAGGCATTTATACATGCTAAGCTTCCAAAACAGCGGTGTTTACTCTTCTTTCTTGTGGAATATCAAAGTACTCTCAGCATAGGCTTTTTGTTTCATTTTTAACCTTATAAAGTTACTTGGTTCCGCTGAAATCAAAATATGAGCCAAAGAAATTCAATCCGTGACATGATGTAAAATTCATATTTTATGTGAGTTAACACAAACAAATTGTGTCATGTTTAAATTTTCAAAAGTATAGTGATTCACAACCATTTTACTTCAAATTTGCAAAACACACATTAGTGTCTTAGGAACATTGTTCGGAATGAATCTTATGAATGAGTAGGGTATCAGTCAGGTTGACAGCAATTATGTTTAGGGGATATATAGAGTCTTGAGTATCTGTTTCAAATGGAACATACTAGGTTAGGTCCCTTACATTAATCAGGCGGGAATAGGTGTTGAGATTATGGGTGATCTTCACTTAAAGCCACGTGCTGACACAGTAATTGATGTTTCGAAAGTTTTAATGATGCCAACCTATGGGTATGTTACCCACTTTATTATTTACAACTAGGTTGGCCTAGTCACCTTCTTGGGGTTAGTGCTCGAGCCTCCAACCCTACATTGGTGTGTATAAATATACATGCAGTCCTCATTTGTAACACATATTCATCCATTATTTGATCAAGTAATAACAAACTAAAGGCCACCTCTGAAATAAATATACCTTCACAAGGCACATAGTCAATTGTATCTCATTCATCCATTTATCAAATATATATTATTTTATCCTATATGAATTTCAACATTTTGTCCTTATGTTGCATATTCCGTAAATGATTATTGGTCATTGCATTAGAATCAAAGCATTTATGAACCAGATTGGTTCAAACCATTCGGGTATTTTAGAGAGAGTTAACTAAAGAAATATACGTCAACAATGCATACAATCCCAGCTCTTGTGAGGATGCAACAAGGAATAAATGAAGAGAGAATTCATTTTGGGCAGTCCTCATGAACAGATATAAAATAATTACATTGGCATTACTCTATTTATGCAACAGCCTAGTTAACCACTATTTGTTATTCATGCATTCTCCATGCCCAAACAGCAACGCTTGATATTTCATTTAGAAACACTAATTCTTATAATAATGGAAGTAAAGTCCTCAAAGTAAATTTTCTTAAGGAAGGAAACAAGTTGAGAGTAAAACTCACAGTTAATTGCTTCAGAGAATGTAGGAAAACAGAACTAAGTCCCGGCTTCAGATTGATTTGATGAATTAACAAGTACAAGTTCTTAGGTTTACAGAGGATAGGCTAGACATTCTAGATAGGTAAGAAGAGATATATTAATGTCTAATGAACGACCAAAAAAATTAGGTCATGGGACTGAAAATAAGTACAATCAGCAATAGGCACCTGCAGCAGTACCTGATGTTCCTCTGAAAGCATAAAGTAAGCTAAAATAATCAACACACGAGAAATATATGAAATAGCACGATCAAGTAATGTCAGAAGAAAGAAAGAAAAGAAGAAGGGGTTAGATATAAAGGCAAGGCCCTACCCAATATCAGCATCAGAGATGCGAATATAAGTAGGGGTAGTAGGGAAACTTCTGTCACTGTCCGTTGCTGATAAGGGACCAATACAAATCCTAAGAATGTCAACTGAAGAATCCGGAAAGGATCCATAGAGGCTCGGCTGTGACATCGTGGGTGGATGCCAGTCATCCACTTAAACTCCCACACACTCTAGGCAAATATTTCAATTCGATTTCTAGCAATAGCATTGAGCAGAACATAATGGGTAAATCGGAAAGAAAGGGATAATAGTTGGAAACCCATGCTGCCTTTATCATGAATGGCTACATCGGTTTCAGGATCCTGAAAAGAAGGATTCGACCACATCTCTCTATATAGCAATGAGAACTTTAGGGATTAATTCTGCAATTGACCTTTGCTGGGCTCTTGACATGTCAAGCTTTTGTGACTAAAAGCAGGATAAACTGCTAAATAAAACTAAGAGCAGATTCACAAAACATTCAAGGCCTATGAAAAACTGGTGAACAAGAAGCAGACTCGGAAGAAGCACACTAGGGAATGGGCATGACAAAAATTGGTGAACAAGGAGCAAGCTGGGAATGGCATGCACCAAATCCATATTGTTTGGAAAATGCTTTCAGATTGTATCGTCCAAAGGCATAATTGTTTGTTTCATTGCAATCAAAGAAGCACAAAAACAGTAGAAAATAATATGAACAAAGCCTCCATACTTTATCACAGCCAGTATGGCATAACTTGAAAACCTTTTTTATTCCAGTATAAGCTCAATTGTTAAATAAGTGAACAAAAGACTACTGACTGATAAATTGCCATCAAAAAGACTTATCTAAATGTCTAGTCTCACAAATATAAAAAATGTCATAACACAGTTGAAAATGAACAGTTAAATCTATCACAAGAGTCCAGTCAAAGTAGTTTTTTATTGATATGCTTCTTTTCTCTAAGGGACTGGAAATTTGGGTCATATAAGATAATTATATTAATGTCCAACAAATGACCACAAAACTAGGTCAATGGGATACTGAGTACAATGATATTGATACAAGCTGGAGTACCAAAAGGTATCCTATATAAAGGACAACAAATGAAGTAAAAACATAGTGTCTATATGCTAAAACATGGAAAACCCTTGACTATAAGTGTCGGTGGCCATAGAAAGGAGGCGGGGACTAGGGCATGCTCCAGTAGATCTAGATCTGTCTCTCCTAACACTCGATACCAAATGAAGAAAACTCAAATAGAATGGTTCCCCAAGGGAGAGCTGGAGGAAGATCTGGACCCTTTGTTATGCTACTGTCAAGAAGAAGTAACCCATTGTTGGTGTCTAGGTGACCTCAGCTGCTTGCTGGTAGGAGATCTAGATTCTAGTCTAGCAATGTCTCTAAAGACTCTGGGGAAGGGGAATGGCCCCTCAGGTCTGCATTGATCTGGAGTCCCAGGCATTGTTACTATCAGTGTATTTGTTGGTGCCCCTAGCTGATGAAAACACAAAAAAGGACATAATCCGCCGAACAAGATCTGGTCAAGGAGGAACCTGGAGAATGTGGGCATGGAGTTTGAAGGTCTCCTACATGTAAATGGCTAGACATCTCTAGTCTGAGTACCAAAAGAACTGGGAGAGGGTCTAGATCCCCCTAATTAGGCTAGGAAATCTCCCACAGATCTCATTATAAATGGGGCAACAAAAGATGAAATGCTCACCAATCTCAATCTCTCAAAGCATAGCTGGCAGATCCTATCTAATCGATCAATCTGGTGATGAGTCTCAATCTGCAGTCTATGAGAGCCAACTCTAAACTATCCCAAGGGGGGATCCAAATGGCATGCAACCAATTGTGAAGTGTCTAATAGGACTGAACAATGAGTTCATCCCTCATTAGCATGAAGTGTTCAGCTGCCAGCATAGAAATCCATCTTCGGATGTAATCCACCCTAAAGATTTAAGTGACCTATAGATATCCTCTCAGATGATTTTATTCATCTCCT
Organism: Pinus tabuliformis; assembly: GCA_031772625.1. Classification (NCBI taxonomy): domain Eukaryota; kingdom Viridiplantae; phylum Streptophyta; class Pinopsida; order Pinales; family Pinaceae; genus Pinus; species Pinus tabuliformis. The sequence continues at coordinate 142,486,093 of CM062813.1, forward strand.
ACTTGGTTGATAAGAGGTCGCAAGGTGCACACAGAGAATATTATAAGGAAGGAGATCCAAGACTCTAGTGTACCAAAACCGAGATCGAGCCAAAGGACTAGTTGTTGCAACAAAGATCTAATGAACAATAGACCAAGTATGGATATTAATCACACCCCTTCATTTTATCAACAAAGCTCTAAACATAGTGTAGAAGAGAGATGAATCCAAACATTGTCTTAAAGTTGGAAGGGGTGAGCCCCAAACACAAGAATGATGGGTTGAGGAACTATATGCCTACTCTAAATGATGTGGCGAAGGAGGATGATTTGTACTCTCTCTGATGAAGACCAATCAGACTCTAGTAAACCAAGCCCCCAAACCTTAGAACAATATAGAATTGTGGACCGAACAACAGTGTCCATGAGTGACATCTTGATCGATATGTCCTGATAATTATTCTAGAAACACTGTCTCTCAAGAGGCTAGTCACTATTTTTTGCATTAATATACCTAGGGGGGATAATATGGGGTACCAAGGGAGGTACCCAAGGTAATAATGTAATAATAGGATGGGCCATAGTAATAAATAAGGTGGTTAACCCATGTCATGTAAGGGACCACAAGTAGTTAATAATAATATAATGGGCCCATGGTATTAGTTGATGGTATGAGGGAACCATGGTAATGACCCATGGTATTGTATGTATGAGGCCTATATAGAAGCTAGAGACTCCACATGGGAGATAGTGAAGAACTATTGTATGAACAGGCATATGGCTTGTGGAGTGTTCTCCTTCCTTAAGGAGTGAATGTATGGTGTTGCCCTACCTTAAGGGTTTGATAATAAAGAAGCATTTCTATCTATTTCTCTCTTATTGTTTCTGGGTTTATTTCCATTATCATATATTTCCGGGTTAGATCTACAACAATTGGTATCAGAGCTCTTTCTTGGGCACAAAAGTGGAGATTTTTTTATTTTTGCAGGGTTTCGGGGGCGGCGAATTTGCAGGTCAGATCTGTACATTTTGGTGCAAGATCTGTAAAATATAATTACAGATCTGGATTCTTTGTGCAAAAATAGTCGAATTCAAAAAAAAATCAGTTGAATCGGAGTCCGGATGAAAGAGATATCACTGATCTAAAAATCAGTGGGGTTGCAGACAATTTTCAGGGCAACGATTTTGCAGCGCAGATCTAGACGTCCTGGTACAAGATCTGCAAAATCTAATTGCAGATCTGGATTCTTTAGGAAAAAATACCCAATTTCAAACAAAAAAAATCAGTCGAATCAGAGTCCGAATGAGGGAGAAATCGCTGATTTAAAATCAGCTCTTTTTTGCAGAAATTTTGGTGACGGCGGAAGAGTTGCAGCACAGATCTGGAATTTCAAGTGCCGAGATCAAGATTTCTACCACATGGGCAGATGCAGAATGATTGTTCCATTTCTAAAAACAGGTTATAATAGGGATTCTGAGCAATATTGACGGAATTGTGACCAATTCAATTTTTCGCCAATCTTTTTTGTGATGGCGGGCCTAGATCGGAGTTTGAGGGACTTGTATAAGTTTGATGGCTCTCATCCAGCTAGATGGATAGCGCAAATGGAGCAGTGTTTTAATCGGAATCGCATCTATGATAATGAAACTCAGCTTATGGTGGGAAGCATGTACTTGGACTATGAAAGACGACAATGGTGGCAAGAGCATCAATGTTCCAATAGAAAGTTTTGGACTTGGGACATGTTTACACAAGCTATTATGGACCTCTTTGGCCGAAAAACTATTCTTGTTGATAAGCTCACACAGATAGACACTTTGCCTAGCAAAGAGCTTATTTTTACAGAAAAGAAGAAAACCATGGAACCTAAAGGGTTATTTTCTACTGATGCTTTCTTATTGCAGGTTCATGGATTGATTCAGAAGGAGAAAATCGTTGTGACTATAAATCCTAGTTGCAAGCAAAATCTTATAAGTGTTAATTTGGAAAAAAGATTGCAAGTTCCAGCAAAACACATTGAAACTGCACAAGTTGATAATGAGGATGTTCAAGTGTACAAGGATTTGAAGATTTTTATGGATAAATATGTGTTGCATGGTGATTTTTATGCTTCAGAGATGGATAATATGGATGTTGTTTTGGGATATCCTTGGATGGAATCCGTGGGTACTATCAATATTAATGTGCAGAAGAAATTCCTGAAGCTCTGGTATAAAAAGAAGAAAATTACATTACAGGATATTTCCATCAATAAACAGGTAGAGTCCACACAAGTTGATGCAGAAGATGTTCCAGGGTTTGACATATTAGATGATGAGCCAGTGATGATAGACAATCAAACACAAACAGAGGCTGAAGCAGAAAATGTTACAGGTGTTGATACATCAGAGGAGGGCTCAGTGGTTGAAGTCATGTTGGAAAAGAAGACACCACAACGGGCACCACAGCAGGGTGAATTAAAGAAAAAGACACAGTGGGTTAAAACTTCAACATATCATCACCCACATCACCCCGCAAGACAACAACCAACAAGATGGCAACCAATTAGCCACAAGGACAACAACCCCCGTATGACGGATAGCGAGGAGCGACGATCCACCTACTACACACAGAAGAGCTGCCACGGTCAACTTCCATCTCAAGCGAGCGAGGCACCAGCGAGATCGAGGGTTCACCTTTCTCTTGGATGGCTAGATGCACGTGCATGGTACCAGTGGACTACTCTTTTGAGTAGATCTTATTATTTATGTTCTTCCCATGTTTCGGGGACGAAACATGCTTAGGGGGGTGGAATGTTATATACCTAGGGGGGATAATATGGGGTACCAAGGGAGGTACCCAAGGTAATAATGTAATAATGGGATGGGCCATAGTAATAAATAAGGTGGTTAACCCATGTCATGTAAGGGACCACAAGTAGTTAATAATAATGTAATGGGCTCATGGTATTAGTTGATGGTATGAGGGAACCATGGTAATGACCCATGGTATTGTATGTATGAGGCCTATATAGAGGCTAGAGACTCCATGTGGAGATATAGTCAAGGATTATGGTATGAACAGGCATATGGCTTGTGGAGTGTTCTCCTTCCTTAAGGAGTGAATATATGGTGTTGCCCTACCTTAAGGGTTTGATAATAAAGAAGCATTTCTATCTATTTCTCTCTTATTGTTTCTGGGTTTATTTCCATTATCATATATTTCCGGGTTAGATCTACAACAATTGTGGACCGAACAACAGTGTCCATGAGTGACATCTTGATCGATATGCCCTGATAATTATTCTAGAAACACTATCTCTCAAGAGGCTAGTCACTATTTTTTGCATTAATATTGCCAAAAGCTAATATCTAGTAACACTAGACATGCCCACTCAACAACTCCTATTGAATAGAGATTATGCAAAAAAGGTAAACTTAATGCGAGGGAAAAAGTGATTTCTTCTGATAATTACAACAAAATTTTGGGAAGTGGCCTTCAATGGGAAAGAAAGATCGAACTTCTAAAAGTTAGACATATAGTCCTAGCTTTAATACACCATACACACAGACAATTTCGTTTGCAAAATTAAAATCTGCATCCACCATATTGAACAATCATTTTGTAATGTCCCTTCCTAAATTATTTTGGAACATGTTTAATTTCTATATTTTGGGGCTGATTTTGGAGGTGATAAGGCCCATTCGATTTTTATTAGGAGATTAGACTTGGGAGAAGTTATTTTGTTGTGGTTAAATTACACATGGGGGCCACCCACACTAGGGAAAGAGGCACTTCCTAGTTCGGTTTGCATGAAGGTGGTTAAGTTTTGCATGTAGGTGGTTAAGTGAGGGCCCACGATAGAGGTAAAATTGGAGGGAAAAGTGCTCCACAAAATCTATATAAGCAAGGTAGCTCTCCTCATTTCATTCATCTTATTGGATTATATCGATTTCTCTTTTGTTGCTCGAGCTGCTTAGCCAAGTCACTAACTGTTTAGAACGAGTTCTTTAGGCGAAGAGCTCACCCTTTCTTTGCGGGACTTCGAGTGCCACCCTAGGAAGGTTTTCATCATTTCTTTAGGAGGAGGATCACATTGTAATTCCCAGCAGTAGCATTCCCTTCCAGGTTGTGCGCATTACTGGGGGGCGCAGTGGAGAGGAGGTTGAGTTCATTGGTGGTGATTAGCAGTGGAGATTTGACGTGAGATTTTCCGGAGAGGAGGCTAGGGAGGATTGTCAGCATCTAGGAGAGTTTGGGAGCTGATTGAGCTTTTGGCCTGGCAGTGTGATTTTCGCACTACCTGGGCTAGCGCAGAGGCAGCGTGTGGGAGCTCATTTGGTGGGTGGAGTATTAGTCCTTGAGGATGAGCTTTGCCGTGGAGGTTAGAGGAGATATTTGGAGTGGTGTTTGCTTCCATTTCAGAACTTAGAGGAGGAATTTATGGTCATTCCTTGCAGGCTGTATTTCTAATGTTGTTTGGAGGGCGTGGATCATAGAAGAGGTCGAATTTGGGAGGTCAAAATTTGGCCAAACCATTTCTGGGTTTTTGACAAGGATCCTAGATATAAAGTTTCAAAATTTTCTGAGCACTGAAAGTGGGGTTTTCAGCCGTATCTTTGCAGCAGATAGTGCGGAATTGCTGGGGATTGCACAATGCCTTTTGGGGTCGATTTTGGGAGGTCAAAATCGGGCCAAACCATTTCTGGGTTTTGGCCAAGGAGTTTGTGGTTGAAGTTTCATCACTTTCTGAGCACTGGAGGCAGGGTTTCTTGCAGCTCCTTTCCAGTTAACAGTGGTAGTTACTAGGAGACAGCGCATGGCATTAGAGGAGAAGTTCTTTCCAACATCAAGATTACTGTTTGACACCTGAGTTCTGTCAAGCTTGCCCTTGAGGCAAGCCCAGGTGCATTTTCCACACTATTGTACTTGCTCCACTCCATTAATAAAATGGCTCCGCTGGTTCACATTTCTGTTGTGTATTGAGCATTGTTGTTCGTTTAATTTTTCTGTGTATGAATCACATTTGCTTTGTATATCACTTTTTGTTCCAAATTTTCTGGATTTGGGACATTACAATGGTATCAGAGCATGATCTTGGCCCAGCTGTGGGAAATTAGCCAGAAGATCTTGGAAGCTTTGGGTATGAGTGCACAGTGACGGGTGAAACTAGAGACAAACCCATGGCTCAAGGGAAATCCAATGTGCAAAAATTCTAGGGTAGAATTCATTGGGACGATGAGAGCTTGGCCCAGTTGAGGAGGGTGACAGACCAAACCCATCCTCACCCTTACAATAAAGACGTTAGAGGTGAGCAAGCCGTGGCGGTGCAACCATCTACATGGTGTGGGGAAAGTCGACCAGATTAGGCACCAGATCTCTTGAAAAGGAGCAAACATGACAAAGATGGTTAGAGGGTGAGACCAAGGGGCGCTTTTGCTAGTGGAGACCTCGCTTTAGATATCAGGAGCATGAGGAGGAGGTTGAACACGATGCTGAGAGCCCACAGGGATGGTGAGGAGCACACCGATATACCCGGTGTGGTGCAGGAGTCACCTTTATTAGAGACCTCTTTGATAGCCCCAGTTAACATCCTGGTAGAGAGGATAGAGTCTACTCACATAGGGCCATTTGTTGAGGGGGTGCCATCCCTGGACGAGATGCCAACAGTTGCTGAGGTATCTGGAGTCGTGACCGAGTTTACAAGTGACAGACGCCCATGACAATTCCATCAGTTTCAGACTGACCTTCTAGCATTAAAAAGGAAGGTTGCGTTAGTGCGAGAGGCGATTCTGCAGCAGAACGAGGAGATGGAGGGCATGAGAGCGGTTTATGCCGAGTCCACGACCAAATGACTCACGTTGGGGAAAAATTGGATTCCCTAATGGTGCAACTAGATTGCACGTTAAAGCGTGAGAGCAACCCTTTTCGGGCATACATAAACAGGGCTGGAAAAACTGTTAGGTTACCTTCGCTCATTGGACAGAGGGACACAGAGCTACCTAGTCAGATTGTATCTATTGACCAGGATAGCAAAATGAGACTACCTAAGTTGCACAAGGTGCAATACCCGCATGCTGGGGTTGTTCTATGTGTGGGAGTTCGTGCATTCGATCCCTCTCTTGGGGTTGGGTGGCGAGAGATTCTGAGTTGGTACCCGATGGAGTGGACTACGGAGATGGTAGTGGACCAAGGTGGAGCTCAACAGAAGTTTCCAGGCACTGGGGACGATGGAAGCCCCGACTGGCATTGGGATCCGGGAGGGACTACCTATTATTTTTCCCATGTATGCCGGTTGACTACAACCGAGATGGTGCAGTTGACCTAGCAATTGAGCATGCACATTCGCTAAGGGAGTCTCAGTTAGCACCAGTGGCCGACTAGTTTATGGACAAACTCTTTTGCATTTGTACACGGGATCACTAGGTGATCATCATACTCTGGGAGGAGTTTGTTTGGAGTAAACAATGCCTTGCATGGAGCTGCGGGCTCTTCTCTTTTGTGCAGGGCACAGAGGACGCAGAGGAGTGGAGCAATGGTGGCATCACTGCTGACGCATAGGGAGAGTCACTTTTCGGATCCCTCGAGCGGGTTTGGAGGGAATATTCATTCATCGGCGGGGATAATGATGCGATGGTGGAGGTAATGACACTGATTAGGTGTGGCCTGACACGTATAGACATAGCTGTAGGCCATCATATCCAGGGATATGTGGGAGCATCTAGCGTTGAGCAGTGGTCTACAAGTGGGCATGGAGATGCATGGTGGTGTGTTGTAGTGTGTTGGACTACGTTGCGGAGTGGGAGTGCCTCTCATCGCATTGCGTACATGCGGGGAGTGATAGGTGCAGTGACACAGGCGAGAAGCAGGATGGTATGAGATGGCATAGCTATAGCCGAGGGTATCTAGCAGTGTACAAAGGTAGGTCGCGGTGTACAGTGGCATGTCCAGGAGTATTGGGATGATCGGTGGTATGCAGAGGCGTATGGTGCTGCACAACGATGTCGTGGAGTGTGGTTTCCAGGGACACCCATGGACGAAGATACCGGGCATACCTTTGGGTGTAGTTCACCCAGGATCAAGGGGGGCACATATGAGCAATACTTGATGGTATTTGCGGGGATTCACACGCCTGACCCTCTTCTACATCACTTACAAGAATGAGTGATCTGGTTGTTGTCCTTTGACACTCTGAGCACGTACAACAGGGGAGGAGGAACTTAACCAAGATATTTGGATGACACTTGGTGAGATAGAGGGGAGATTTCTCAGCGAGGGCATAGAGTTGATGCGCGAGTTGACAGCCACAGGTCGAGGGATGAGATGATCATCAATAGGGATGGCATATCATTCATCACTGATCCTATGCCTGGGGAGCTGGTCATAGGGGAGACATGTGTCACTCTTTCCACAGGGCATGTCTGAACCATGCATGAGCAAAGGATATCGTGTACATCTGAGACAGTTGTCCAGTATGTATTCGGGTTCCCGACATTATATCGCACATTCTCCAGGGGGAAAGTAGCCAAACCAATGGCGATGGTTGGCAGGAGAAAGATGGATCTGCATACATTAAGTCGATTGCGCGTATCAAATACCCATCTATTGGTCGCATTCAAGGGGTAGCTATTTGGCACACATGGTTTCCAGTGGTTGTCAGTACTACACAGTGGCAGGCACATGACAGTTTAGCATGCCTCAGATTGGTTCATGATGTATGGAGCCTATATAGGGGTGGCATGCAGGGACTAGAGATGACGGCCAGAGGGATTCCATTGGTTATTAGGGCTATGCTGCAGCAGGTCTGGCTATGGGATGCAGGGATTCAGTTGATCGATAGATCACTCGTAACGAGCGGAGTCGTGACAGAGAGTGATATAGTTCGCTCTTGGGATGACATATGGGGGTTCACAGAGGGTTTCATCATATGGGGAGATAGACATTCTCTGTTGCTGCACAGGTTCAGAGTTAGATTTAGATGGGTAGGCCTTAGCGCCATGGAGATGCCCAGGCAGGATGTGTCTCGTCTCTTTCAGTATTCCACCATCGAGTTCCAGGAGAGGAGAATACTGTCTGTGCACGATGGGGAGTATGACATAATCAGAGTAGTGCAGCGCTAGCATGGCGGCACCACTCTGGGACTAGCAGGGAACTAGGGCATCACATCTCTTCACAACGCAATAACCTTTAGGGATGCGTTGGCTACTACAGGGGAGATCATACAGATCTTCCATTGGGCTTTAGTGAGTCATTGATGGAGCAGGGGACTTCTGGTACTTGCACCGAGCAGGATAATGAGTGGAGTGAGGGGAGCTTCATGTTGGATAGGATGGCCAGGGATCCTGGTATTGAAGGATTCTCTCTTATCATGACAGTGCAGAGGTCAAGCACAATCCATTGGTACATCTGGGACCCTAGCACATTTTGCAGTGACACTGGAGGGCAACAGTTAGAGAGGATGCTTGCTCAGGCATTGCTTGAGGACAAGTGTTTTTTGGTGCATTGGAGGAGCTTGTCAGATGAGTATACTACTTGGGAGGGCGAGTGCATACTTGAGCATCCAACACTGAACTTGCTTGGGGAAAAACAACATTTGGGAGGGGAGAATTGTAATGTCCCTTCCTAAATTATTTTGGAACAAAATTAATTTCTATATTTTGAGGCCGATTTTGGAGGTGATGGGGCCCATTTGATTTTTATTAGGAAATTAGACTTAGTAGAAGTTATTTTGTTGTGGTTAAATTACACATGGTGGCCACCCACACTAGGGAAAGGCGCACTTCCTAGTTCGGTTTGCATGAAGGTGGTTAAGTTTTACATGTAAGTGGTTAAGTGAGGGCCCACGATGGAGGTAAAATTGGAGGAAAAAGTGCTCCACGAAATCTATATAAGGAAGGTAGCTCTCCTCATTTCATTCATCTTATTCGAGTATATCGATTTCTCTTTGGTTACTCGAGCTGCTTAGCCGAGTCACTAGCTGTTTAGCATGAGTTCTTCAGGCGAAGAGCTCACCCTTTCATCGCGGGACTTCGAGTGCCACCCTAGGAAGGTTTTCTTCATTTCTTTAGGAGGAGGATCCCATTGTGATTCCCCCAGCAGTAGCATTCCCTTCCAGGTTGTGCATATTACTGGGGGACGTAGTGGATAGGAGTCTGAGTTGATCGGTGGTGCTTAGCAGTGGAGATTTGACATGAGATTTTCTGGAGAGGAGGCTAGGGAGGATTGTCAGCATTTAGGAGAGTTTGGGAGCTAATTAAGCTTCTGGCTTGGCAGTGTGACTTTCGCACTACCTTGCTTAGTGCAAAGGCAATGTGTGGGAACTCATTTGGTGGGTAGAGTATCAGTCCTTAAGGCTAAGCTTTGTCGTGGAGGTTAGAGGAGATATTTGGAGTGGTGTTTGCTTCCATTTCAAAGCTTTTAGGAGGACTTTGTGGTCATTCCTCGCAGGTCGTATTTCTAGAGTTGTTTGGAGGGTGTGGGCCATAAAAGAGGTCAAATTTGGGAGGTCAAAATCTGGCCAAACTATTTCTAGGTTTTTCTAGGTTTTTGACAAGGATCCTAGATATAAAGTTTCAGAATTTTCTGAGCACCGGAAGTGGGGTTTTCAGCCGTATCTTTGCAGCTGACAGTGCAGAATTGCTGGGGATTGCACAATGCCTTTTGGGGTCGATTTTGGGAGGTCAAAGTTGGGCCAAACCATTTTTGGATTTTGGCCAAGGAGTTTGTGGTTGAAGTTTCATCACTTTCTGAGCACTGGAGGCGAGGTTTCCTACAGCTCCTTTCCAGCCAGCGGTTGTAGTTACTAAGAGACAGCGTAGAGAATTAGAGGAGTAGTTCTTTCCAGCATTGAGATCACTGTTTGACACCTGAGTTCTGTCAAGCTTGCCCTTGAGGCAAGCCCAGGTGCATTTTCTGCACTATTGTACTTGCTCCACTCCATTAATAAAATAGCTCAGTTGGTTCACATTTCTGTTGTGTATTGAGCATTTGTTGTTCGTTTAATTTTTTGTGTATGAATCGCATTTGCTTTGTATATCACACTGTCTGTTCCAAATTTTCTGCATTTGGGACATTACACATTTCTGTAGATAAACTTATTTGCAGTTTTTTTCTTGTGATATCTTAGCTTTCAATTCTAAGGAATGATTACATCTTCTTCACAGCTCCACAGTCCACGAGGCTAATAGCACCTTGGTCAAGCTTTTATGTGCCCATATGACTAGGGGATAACATTGAATAATTCTTTGCACTCATACATTTTGTTGGTTGCATGAAGAATGTTGCACTTAATGATTAAGATTTAGATTTATGTTTATATTGATAACATTGCTAACACTACCTATAATAATGATGGCATTTATAAAAACGAACAATAGAATAATATCATTACCAACAGTTTTGATGTACATATTGGAATCTAAAGGACTTTGTTGGAACCCCTAATCATCCAAATACCTATCAATCTTAATGTATCATGTTGGGGTTCCTAATTCAAGTTATAGAGAGCCTTCTTAAGTCTACAAGCAAGACGCTCCTTCCCTAGAACCTAAATCCCCTTTAGTTGATAGATGTAGACCTATTCCTCCAAAATCCCCATTAAGGAAGGCACTCTACCATGATGACATGGCTATAACTAATTGAATGGTCACTGGTGCTCATTTCTATTGTAGCATCAAAGGTTTCCTCATTTCCAATGCCCTCTCGATGAGAAAACCCTTTTGCAACCAATCATGATTTGTACTTGCCAAGAGTGCCATTTGCTTTGGACTATATCTTGTACACTTGATCTGTAAATTGTCATGAATATTCCACTAAACAATTAATTACAAAAAATCTGATAACAAGAGACTTATATCTGAAATCTATAAAAAATTTCTTAGATTTATGGATTTATTAATTATTGTTTTTATGCTTATACATGCAATAGATAAAATGCAAAAAATAGAGAACAATGAAATATAAACACACACTAATCACAACCAACACCAAGGTATGATCTAGGAAACCCTTTCGAGAGAAAACACAGCTGGAAGGTGAGGTTGCTCTGCTCTCTTTTGTCTGAATGGAAAAGATGCAAATACAAAGAAGGCACTCTCTATGGAGCCACTTGAGACTTGTGGCCCGTGAGTTGTTATAGAACACAAAGCCCCTCTATTTTGCTCGCTCTTTATCCACTCTTAGCAACTCTACTCTACTATGGAACAAAATGCACTCGAATAGAATGGAACCCCGTTTCCTTCTAGTGGTTTGTTTATAACAAAACTTGATACCCAACTGGGGGTTAAATTTGACCCATTTAAACCTCAACATTAGCTACAATTCAACCATTCTAGAGTCTTCTTCATAATCCCCACATTGCTAGCCCCTTTTCCATAAATAATAGGGGTTGATGTGGCATCCTCTTGAATTATGGTGGTTAGTCATGATAGATCAACTTCCAGGAGGCATAAATTTTGCTTTTGTTCTTTGATTGATGCGATTCTTGAACCACTGGAAAGGTCTTCGAGTGTAGAATAGCATCACAAGGTGCAACACTAAAGCAACAAAGTTTTACCCACAAAAAATTTCATTTAAGGCCTCAAACTAACCACATAAGGTTTTTGAACCCAAATTGGGTCCTGCCACTAAAACTACTCCTATGACTTGATTTCTCTAAATTTTCCACCCTGAAAGCATCGAGATGGGTGACAAACAATATAATGATCCAATCCAAATCATACCTTCCCATTTTGGGATGCTTTTGATCCCCAAAAGTTTTTAATGAATGAGGTGAAGAAATTTTTCCTCTACCTTCTCCCTGGAGTACCATTTGGCCTTTGCTTGGAAGTTGTTTTTTCAACTCAATCTGCCAAAGGTCATGTTGCCCCTCTCCTATAGTTCTATACCTCTTACAAAATTGTATCCTCTATCAACTCTACTTGAACTTTTGGAGCTAATTCCTCCATGGAAGGTAGGACTTTCTCCTCTTCCTGATCCAACATGGATGGCTCAAAAAGTTTTAGATTTTCCACATTCACCAATGAGTAAATGCACATATATGGGTGTAGACTGTCTATAGGCATTATCTTCCACCTTTTCTAGTATTTGAAAAGGACCATATCGCAGAGACTTAATTCTTATTAGGACCCTGTAACCTCTCCTTGTTCAACTGTAGCCATACTCATAACTTTCTTGTTTTATGTTGATCATGTATGCCTTTGTAATTTTTCATTGACTTCTTCAATGTCATTTGTACTTGCAGATTAATATGCTTGATCTTTTCAACAAATTTATATGCACTTAAAGCATCCCCTATGAGATCCTCCCTCAATCCCTACTATCCATATGCAATATCCAAAGGTAAGGTGGAAAATATCCAAAACAAGTTTCAAATGGGGACTAACTAATAGAAGTGTGGATTGTTTTGTTATAAGAGTGGTTGTATATATACCAAATTTTCATCCCAAGCCTTCAGATGCTTTTGATTGTAAATCCTCAAAAGATGCACCAAAGTCCTATTAACTACTTTTGTTTGCCCATCTATCTATATATGGAATGTTGTATACCTATTAAGCATTGTGTCCATCTTCTCCCACAATGTTGTCCAAAATTCACTGAGAAATTTAGTGTCCCTATCTGAAACAATAGTCCTTCATATCCCAAAGTGCATCCAGGGCTATCCAAAGAACAAAGTTGTTGCTTCTTGCCTACTAATGGTATTTTTACAAGGCATGAGAATGCACATCTTGATGAACTTATTAAGTACTAGGAACAAGTAGTCATGTCCCTTCCTAGATGTTTGTTAGCCTCTCACAAAGTCCATGGAAATGCTTTCTCAAGGATGAGTGGGTACAAGTAAGGGATGGCATAGGCCCTATATCTTGTTATTGGGCTTGTTGGTACAACAAAGCATACATCCTCTCATGAACCTAGCTACATCTTCTTGCATTTTGGGTCGGCACACATACCTCTACAGATTGGAAATTATCTTCCCTATATGAAAATGCTCGATAACCATAGAGGTGTGAGCCTCTCTGATTAGCTACAATCATTCGCCTTTAGGAATGCAAAGCTTGTTCAACTTGTAGAGTAAGTCATTCATGAGATGATAGTCAATTGTCTTACCTTTGTCTACATGACTCTTGCCTTGTAGTTGTTGATACACCTCCCTGAAGTCCTCATCTTCAATAGATGCTTCTCTATATGCAACATGGGTGAAGAGCTCCATGTGCATCAAAGTTTCCAAAGCTATGATTTTTTGATGGGGGGGGCATGTCAGCTAACTTGTTTGTGTCTGCCTTATAATTGATCACTAAATGAAACCACTGTAAAAAGCCCATCCACTTTTAATGATTGGTCTGTTGTAACATACCCTATGCTTGCAAGTACTAAAATGGCCGATAATCAATGTGGATGACTATCTCCTTCCCCATCAAATAATGTTTCCACTTTTTGACAACTTGTACCAGGGCATAAAACTCCTTGTCGTAAATAAGGTAATTGAGAACCGCCCCATGAAACACTTTAGAATAGTAGCATACAAGCCTTCATCCCTGCATCAAAACCATTCTCGTGACATAAACACTCGCATTCATCTCCACTTCAAAGGGTTGTTGCAAGTCTGATAATACAACAGTCAGTGCTTGACTAATTTCCTTCTCCAACTCCTCAAAGGCTTTTTGTTGACCTTTCCCCTAATGGAAATTCTTGCCACTATTATGGCATGGAGTGGTGTGGCCACTGTTATAGATAAGGCTATGAATTTATTCAAGTACTGTGCTACGCCAACAAAACTCTTGTCTCGGAAACACTGATAGACACCAACCACTTCATGATGGCCTCCATCTTGGAAGGATCTATCTTGAGCTCCCTCCACCAATCACATAGCATAAATATGCCAAAGACTATTGTGCAAATTCACACTACTTGAGATTTGTTAATAGTTGGTGCTTCTTCAATGTATTTAGCACTTGCATCGAAATGGGAGATGTGCTCCTCCCAGGTAGCATTGCATACTAGCATATCATCCAAATAAACAATAATAAATGCATCTAGATATGGGTGCAACATATCATTCATTAATCTCATGAACGTAGTCAGTGCATTGCATTGACCAAATGGCATGACTAACCACTCATACAAACCTTGTCTTATTTTGAAGGCAACCTTCCAAGTATCATCTTCCTCGACTCTAACCTAGTGATACCATAATTTTAAGCCCAACTTGGTGAAGTATTTTGCTTGTTGCAACTAGTCCAACAACTAAGGCATCAATCTTGGGCAAGGGGTACTTGTTCTTGAGCATAATTTTGTTTAACGATCTATAATCAACACACATTTTCCAAGTCCCATCATTCATTGGCACAATTAAGATGGGTGACGCACATGGTGAGGTACTTGGTCGAATAACACCCTGCTCCAACAATTGTTGCAATTGCTTCACCTCATTTGCTTCTAGAACTACTTATATAACCTGATGTTTGGTAATGGAAATTCCACCAACAATTGGATCTTGTGCTTCACTTTCCTATTAGGTAGTAGCCCCTTAGGCTCTTGGAACACTCCCCTATATGCCTAGAGAAATTCTTCCAGTTGTTGTCTTTGTTCACCCCTCTAGGGACGCCTCTGCTCTCAATAGCTATTCTATAGATTGATTTTCTATTAAAAATAGTAAAACATACTTCTTGCTAGAACTAATAAGTTTCTTGGCCTGGTTGGCACTTAACAATGAAATTTTAGACTTGCCCTTTTGCACGTTGGTGATGAAGCATTTTTTGTCCTCGTTGAAGAAAAAGGCAGTACTCGTTGGCTCTCTGCATGAAGATTGTATCCCGCATGTACATATAGAGATTCCTAAACATGAATCCACATGCATCAAGTAGAACTACATCCAATTCTACTTCATCAATCAAATTAGCATTAATATCAAATTTTATTTTACATTGTTTTGTTACCATGATTTACACATCCTTATTTACCCATCCTAAAGGTTATGGGCTAAGATGATCTCAAACCTCCAATCCTAGTTTGCTAACCAACTATGCTACAAGGAGATTCCCCTATCATCCTGACTCAAACAAAACATCAACTTTTGTCTTCTTGACATGTATCTTTATATGGAAGAGTTTGGTCACCTACTTCTCTTCTTGTTGTTGAAGGCTACTTAGATTCACCCCATTCTATATTGATGTGTAGGCAATCTTCTCTTCCACGTTTGAGTTGTTTTCCAATTGATTGCGTGAAATCTATGGCTAAGAGATTTTTCTTCTTCTCGTCCCTTTGGTTCTTCAAGTTGATTTCTAGATGTGATTTCTAGCACTTCTCCTCTATGTGACCATCAATGTTACAGTGGTTGCAATGTTTGCTAGGATCCTTACTCTGGTGTGATATCGTTGTTGTCTTCTTGTCCTCCCCTCTTTCCACTTCTTCTCCCCTTCTTTGGAAGCTCCTTGGTGTTCCTTCTACTTTGAACCATTCGATTACCCTTTCTTCTAGCCTATGTTTTCTAGGTATCGTGTCTGCACACAAGCCTCATCCATCGTTTTAAGTTTGAACAACATCACGTGCTTTGCAGATGGTTGTGTAGACGACCCAGATATTTGAGTACATCTAGGTTCTTCGGAGAGATACCCAGCAATATTGCCATCTTCCTAAATTTTGTGGTGTACTCTAGTACACGCTACCCCTATCTCTACCTAAAGTAATGCCATTGAATCCACTAGTCCTTTACATCCTTGATAGGGTAGAATTGGGACTTTATGAGAGTTTAGAAGTCTTCCCACTTAGTTACTGGAGGTTCCCCCTTCAACCTCAAGATTTTTGTATGGCTTTCCCACCAAGTTAGGGCATAGCCTTATAATTTCAAATGAGTAGATGAAATTTTATGTTCTTCTTCTATGTGGTGAACACAAGTAAATTCTCACTGTTGCAACCAATGATTTCATTTCAAAGCATCAATCTCATCTTCATCATCTTCAAACAACTCGAGCTTATTGGTTAGAGCCACCATGAGGAGACTCACATTACGGTTCAGGTCTGCAACTTTGATTCCAACCATGCGAACCTTTCCTCTTCCAAATCTCAAGGGCTATCATATACTGATTTGTCGGCTAAGGATGGGGTTTTATGACTTCCTTCTTAAACTGATCTAATCCCTTGCAACTTCCCACAAAATACCCAA
Organism: Pinus tabuliformis; assembly: GCA_031772625.1. Taxonomy (NCBI): domain Eukaryota; kingdom Viridiplantae; phylum Streptophyta; class Pinopsida; order Pinales; family Pinaceae; genus Pinus; species Pinus tabuliformis. The sequence goes on from CM062813.1 coordinate 142,502,210, forward strand.
AGAAACATCCTCTGGTAACAATATGATCTGTCAACTAACGTGGATACTCCACTGGACAATTCATCACAACAGATCTGATAAAAATAGACTTAAATCTGAAATCTATACTAAGAGAATTAATTTCTCTTAGATTTTTAGATTTATTAATTACTATTTTTCTACTTATGCATGCACTAGATAAAATGTGAAAAATAAAAGAACAATTAAATACAAAAACACACCAATCACAACGAACACCAAGATATGATTTGCGAAACCCTTTCTGGAAAACCCATTTAGAAGGTGAGGTTGTTTTGCTCTCTTTTGCCTGAATAGAAATGGTGCAAATACAAAGGAGAATACACTCCCTATGGAGTTACCTAAAACTTGTGCCCCATGAGCTACTACAGATTCAGAACACAAACGCCCTTGTTTTGTTCTTTGTCTATCTACTCTTAATTACTCTATTATGGAACAAAATGCACCAGAATAGAATGGAACTCCTTTTCCTCCTAGTGGCCTATTTATAACAAATCCCAATAGCCAACTAGGTGTTGAATTTGACCCATTCAACCCTCAACATGAATTACAATTTGATCCTTCTATAGTCTTCTTCACAGTCCTCACATTGCTAGCCCCTTTTGTTGATTTTTTTGTAGCTATGGTTGGTCTTTATCATTGTATTAGCACACAAAAACAAAAGGAGGGAATTTGCAATTTAAATTTGAATTTATTTACCCCAAAAGGTCAAGTCGGCTCATCCCAACAATCACACCAGTTAGGGCACTTTTGATCACTATATAAAGGCCATTCGACCTCCTCCTCTTGGCATGAATTCAGATCACAAGACAATCTTCTAAGGCAGTCACAGATCATCTTAAGAGGGACGAAAAAGGAAGTAAAGACAAGCTCTTATGGAGGACGAACTTCTGCTAGAATAAGGCTTAGTTCGAAGGTCAAATTTCCATAGGATGCCTATTGTTCAGTATTGTTGAGGACTATTGTTCATGGAAGAAGGGTTGGTCTAGCCCTAGAAATTCCCAGGTTGTTTTGTAGAACTCAGATTGTATTCCTTGTTGAAATGGACAAATTTCTCTAAGAAAAGGTTGTTGGGTTTTTCCTTCGTTAGGGTTTTCCCAGGATAAATTTTGTGTCTTTTTTTGTTTGGTTGTCTCTTCATGATCTTACTGGCATTATTGTTTTACTGTTGAGATTTTCTATGTATAATTGCTTAATGATGAATGTGACACAAGATAAGCTAAAGAAGAAATCATTGGAATTAATTATCAGTCTAGGAAATCATAAAAAAATCAAGACCTTTTCCAAATTCCACCTCCTAGTAGGCTAAAATATCTCAAGACTAGGTCGCAGCCTATCTGAGGAAGGCCACAGGCAGTAGGAGACTGAAAGGCTTCAGAAGGTGATCACAGGAAGCAGAGGGTTTTGTTCTAAGGATGCACAAGTTTGAGGTTAGGCCGCAGGGGGGCCGAGAAACGCTTCAGTCTGGCCAGAGGTAGACTGAAAGGCCTCAATATGACAAGAAGAGAGGCCGAGAAGCCTCAGATCTTTGACTAGGCCATGTAACAAATGTCTCAGAACCGTAGGAGGCTACTATCACAAGATTTAAGGGTAGAACATTGTTTTGTTTCCTGTGAAGCTAGAACCAGAAAGAGCTAATCTCTAGTTCCTCATATTGAAAACTAACATAGTTTGAAGAAAGTGATCTCAGTATACCCTCTAGTTGTCAAAGATGGCTACAATTGATGCTCTAGCCTCTACCCACTACATCCTATCAATGTGCAGTTGAAGATGGGACAATGTACTTAAAGGTATAACAATGAAATAGAGGCTATGTTGTAGGCTCTCAAGAAGCACAATATATGAACAGCAGTGCACTTGGAAAGGTGCATGGAGCCACCACTTCATCCTCCACCGCCATGAGTACTGATTTGATTTTTATTGTGAAATCAAATCGACCGCAAACTCAATTTAATTTCCTCTATGAAGAGACTCAAAAGCAAAGATAGAAGAATAGAGCAAAAGCACTAACATCTCATTTTGGTTGGTCACAATCTCTAAGCTCGTCTGGCCATAGTGTCTACAACTTGAACGTAATATGATCCTAATTTATATCTAAGTCTTCCATTTTATAAAAATATAAATTTCAATGAAATTTAAGTACTCATTAAATCTAAGTACGACAGGTGTTGTTGGGCAATTGCACGGTTGTTTGAAATGTTGGGCATCTACTACCACTATGAGTTGGCCAAGTTGTTACATTTTCCTTTATGCTATCTCTACTAATGCTCTTACCTTTGTCTTTTGCTCTTACAACAGACCCACAAGATAGCAGCACAAGGTCCCAAAAACAAGAGTTAGATGAGCTTGTCTTCAAACGATGATGGAGATCAAGAAAATGAAATGAACAGGACTGATGGTTGATAGATCTAACCTCCTCCGGCGCCGACAACAAAGAAGTTGCAAGGAAGAAGCAATTGATAGAGATTAAACCTGTAGCCTTTAGTCTACTATTGTCGATGCTCATCTCTCAGAAAGTGCATTTTTTCTCTGAGCTAATTGGTTGGTTTCTCTCTTAGATGCGGCCATCCAATCTTGTACAGTTGTGTAAATTCTTTTTCTTCCTGGGCCTGCTTTCCGAGACTCAGTTCTAGTATTATGACCTTCCTTCAGCAACTAGGGTATCCTACCCATCAGCTATTATAGTTAGCAACTAGCAATTACACTATATGTATACAAGCATACTCTTAAACACTTGAAACGGATTTTGACCTTGAAATAATTACCGATCCCATCTAGTGCAAACTTAAAAAAAATTACAAGGAGCTAAGAATTTTAACTTTGTTGTCTACCAGGTTCAACCTAGGGCCAACACGAATGCCACCTTGCCACCACTACTCTGCCCAACCATAGCCACATTCTAGAAGTCCATCCGAACCTCGTCAGGCAAATAATACGAAAGCCCCTTCGGCAGCTAGTCACTAATCATCGTCACGATAGCTATTTTCAAAGTTGCGTCGGCTCTAGTTACACGACACATCTACAAATAAATAAATAGATGAACATTATTCCCATTGGTCCAAGGTGGGACATGCATATATATAATGAATATATGCATATGTTGTGTTCTAAAATATAAAATACCTAAGTAGCAAGTGCGATATATCCATGGGAGGAAATATGGTGAAGTTGGTTGTAAAAGGAATTGAGAAGCATGTAGCCATGCAAGAATAGGAGAAAAACGTAATCTCTAGCTTGGACAATGAGAGTTAAGAGGAAGGGCTTCGATGTTGCTGGCGTGGTGGATGCATACATAGTTGTGTGGGGTATTGTGAGGATTCAAACCAGAAACCAGCCTAGTTTGAAGACATCCTCCCATGGTTCCTCTCCCTACTATCCAGTAATATTGCTTGGATTCTCTGGCACTAATCATCAAACTTTTACAATAATAACCATATAATCTGGAAAAATAAGCCAACTCTATTAATAGCATTCATTTACTTGTTTTGAAAGAAACCAAACAGTCATTATAAAGATTTATTTTGTATTAAATGTGTTTGCCAAGATGCGTGCAGGCAATCCTTAAGTCGACTGCTGATTCCCGTAATATTCAGCAATCCGACTGGCATGGGCGCGATTGTTGATTTCCGCAATATTCGGGAATCCGACTGACATAGGGGCAGTTAATTTTTTTGACCGCGCTCATCTCCGTCAAATTTCCGAATATTCCAGAAATCTGCAATCACCTTGAGCTCGCCTTTGAGCTCACCGGATGTGGCAAACCCTGTCGTATATGACATTTGCATTCCTAAATGTCAGAACCACCTAAACTCAATTGGAACCTGATCATTAAGGGTTTATGTCTTCTAGTAGTGGAATATTTGTTCAGGTATTTACGGAAATTTGGTATGGCTTCACTAAAGATTCACGCAGGTAACCCAAAAAACCCTACTAAGAATAAATTGGCATTAGATGCTAAACAATCCACCCAATTCTTCGCCGCCCCCTATCCAAAAAATTCCAAAAGGGCTAAATGATCCAGGCCCACCTCCAAAATGCTAAAATAGGAAATCCCAAACCCAACTCAAATTAGAATTCTAAAACCTGAAACAACAAAACTCCTCCAAAACATTAAAATATGCAAGCCGAAACCCAACTCAAATAGTATTCTAAATCCTGGAACATGGCGGTATTGTATTCTGGTAATAGTGATGTCAACTCAAATAGTATTCTAAATCCTGGAACATGGCGGTATTGTATTCTGGTAATGGTGATGTCAACTCAAATAGTATTCTAAATCCTGGAACATGGCGGTATTGTATTCTGGTAATGGTGATGTTGATGCCATGGAAAATTGAAATGTTTTAGATACCTAATGCCGCAGGAAGTTGATATCTTTTACATACCAAAAGACTATATTGATGTCCTCCATGCATCTTAGCACTAACATTGGTTATTCTTTTACATTTCATAGTAATATATTCACCTTTAAGTTTTGTCATGCCCACAAAACTATGACAAATGGTTAACGTTGATAACCATGACCTATTGAGTTTGAAACCCTTTTCGCAGGTATACAATCACAAATCTCACCTTCTTCCCTATTCACACACCCCACCATCTACCATTTCCCGTGTATAAAATTTCAAACCACCACCAACTTTCTCCTCCTACACCCATTTCAATTTTCTTTACCTGCGTTGTATTTCTATAGCAAACAGAGGTCTTTATAAACAATCTACCATCGTCACTTGAAGTAACTATTGAAGTACACTTATATCAAGAGGGTTGAATTAGTACAAGTCTAGGTTGCACGAAACGGGTATGAGTTTCGGAAACGAGAAGCGATACAAAACGCGACCTCTCCAAATTTTGGAAACGCGTATATATATATATATATATTAAAAATATTTATATATATATATATATATATATATGTGCGTGCAATCATAAAGCATAAATGATACACTATAATTTATTACATTTAAACATTAAGATTTAATTTACATCACATTTACTCATGAATGATCACATAATTAAAATAAAAATATCGGAATATCCAAAAGCAACCTTTATTATATATCCAAATCTCAAAATCAGCCTTTATTTATATTAATATATGAGGCTGCAAGTACAATAAAGACTATAAGGCTGCAAGAGAGAAATCCAAATCAGGATTTTCTGCATCCACATCCCATTCTTTAGAAGGACCACTGTTGTATTGGGAGTCTCCTTCTACATAGTCGAATGACCTTAGTGCTCTTGATTAAATATAAGTTTCATACCCTAGTACCCTACATGCTCTTGATTATTGGGAGTTTCCCCTGCATAGAGGGCTTGGTTCTCTTGATTAAATACAAGTTCCATACCCTAGTACATGATAAAATCTAATGGAAACGTTGCAATCCCCCCACTCTTGAAATCCTGAAAAACAGAGAAGTCTACTGGATTTTGAGTGAAATCTAAAATTCTACTTTCTCCATATGAAATCCAATGAGGGCGAAACCATTTTCAAACACCCTAAGTCATTTCATGGTAATGTTAAAAATTTAAGTAAAAGGATGATTCTCCTTTATTTTTCATTTTCATCTTTTTACTTCAAGAATTTAACATTACCATGAACTGCATATGCCTCAAACTTCGTGATGAACTGCATATCAACACTAGGGCAAAAATTCACTTTTATAACTTTAGACACGCATCTAGAAGCAACTAGAAATCACTAGCATACCCTAAAAATAAATTAAAAAACAAATTTAACAAACAAACAAACAAAAAACCACAAGTAAATGCTGAAACGTGGGTCGTACGGCCGTGAAACGTGTTTCTGGTCGTACTGGCCACATTTCAGTTTCGTGAAACGTGGCAATTTCACTGTTTCATACCAGTTTCCGTATGGAAACATACCCATGCCCCACATTTCCTACAACATAGGTACAAGTGAATCAGTATAAAACATTTTTTACTTATTTAAACATTCATGAATCATAAGAAAACAATCACATATGAGATAAGCCATAGAACATGGAACATAAGATTTGCTTAAAAACTCTTTCAAAGAAAATCATAAAAGTTTTTTTTTCTAGGTCCTTGTTGGCATCAACTTACTAGAGACACAAATCCCCATTAGTACAAACCTTGGTAGGCACCATACTACTATAGATCTTTGTAAACATTGATCCTCGCCGCTATAGATATCCTTAAGCACCAACGTACTCCTACAAATCATGTAGACACTAATCCTCGTCACTGCAGATATTTGTAAGCACCAACCTATTAGAGACACCAATCCCCACCACTGCAAATATTCGTAGGCATCAATCTACTATAGACACCAATCCCCACAACTACAAATATTTGTAGGCACCAATCCATCTCACTTAGTTTTCTTATTGTTTTTTCTTCACCCCGTCTACTCATTGCTTTTGCTCTCACTAGGTCTAACCAAAATTTAAATTTTCAAATGAAATATATGGTAACTCTCCCAAAGCTAGTTGTTTATGGTCTCTTCCTAAGAATGAACTTGTATAGCACGCCACGTATCCAATTTTGCAAATCTAATTCAAAAATATTTATGTGAGGTACTTTGGTATTTCACCTCAGATCTCTAAAATTTCAGTCTAAAAAGTCCCAAAAAATATGTTATAGCGAAAATTCTAAGCTGACCTAGTTGACACTGATTTTAGACCCATTCAAAAACCCTAAATTCCACAGAACATATCATCGAAAGTATAAAGAAACAACATCTGAAATTTTTACCAAAGGTACCTAGAGATGTCACCTCTATCTCCTCAAAATTTCGTAGTCTGAAACATCCCAAAGAATAAGTTATAGAGAAAATGTCAAACTAACCTATTTGAAGTTGATTTTAAAAGCTTTCAAGAACCCTAACTTCCATATGACATATCTCGAAAAATATAAAACCAATCCGTGAAATTTTGACCAATGTGACTAAAGATCGTGCCTCTGTCTCCTCAAAATTTCATGTTCTTAAACATCCTAGAAAATAAGTTTTAACAAATAAGCCAAACGGCCATGTTTGAAACATATTTTAGGAGCATTCAAAAACCCTAACTTCCTTAAATCATGTCTCCAAAAATACAATGAACCAAAATCTGAAATTTTGACTGCAAGTACCTAGAGATCTCACCTTGGTCTCCTCAAAATTTCATGCTCTGAAACATCCCACAAAACAAGTTATAGAAAAAATGTCAAACTGACCTGTTTGAAACTGATTTCAAGGGCATTCAAGAACCCTAACTTTCACACGGCATATCTCAAAAATTATAATGAATTGATGTCAAAAAATTTTATATGTACTTAAAGATCTCGCCTCCGTCTCCTTAAAATTTCATGGTCTGAATCATCCCAAAAAATATGTTATAACAAATTCCTAAAATGACTCATTCACTCCACAATTTACACACTTTCCTTCTAATACTTTTTCATTTTATACATTATTATAACCTTTAATACAAAAATATGTTAATTCAAAAAATCATATCAATTTATTAATTAAATTAATTAATTCTCTTTTTTATTTCACTTTACCAAATACAATAGACTTCTTAAATCATGGATTTGAAACTGTCATTTAACTTTTTGACAGCTCCTTTTTCGTAAAAACCCATTTTTAATATAATTAGATACTTATATAAAATGTCAATGACTTAAGTCCTTCAACATCAATAACAATTTGTTCAACAGAAACTCCATCCACAGTAAATTCATTGATTTATGTTAAATCTGATAGTTTAGGATATTTAGGAGCTATTACTTCACGGAGCAAGAAAGTTATCCGTGTAAAAAACCAAAATTGGTTTTTTAAAAAAGGAAAATTCGCAACTAAAGGAAATAACAAAATCGAGTTTGTTTCCTATGCATTTTCTAAAAATATTAGAATGTATAAAAAATACAAAATCATTTAAAGGATTAACAAGTAAAAATGTACCTACCATTTTTGATTAGATCGCATGTGTAACATTGGCAGTTTTAACATCGGGAATAACTTCCCTCTTTAAGTCATTTTCCTCCCTTAAATGTGAAGTAGCCGACCATTTCTAAATACTTTTTTCCCGTAGTGGTATTGTATTCTACTAACGGCACTGGTGATGTAACAGAAGGTTGATGTGTTTTAGAAATCCACAGACGTATATTTGTGATGATAAATTGACACATAATCGTGTGCATGCCTTCCATGCATCTTACTACTAATATTAGTTAATATTTTATATTTCGTAGTAATATTGTCACCTTGTGTCCCATCATGCCCACATAGCTATGACGAATGGCTATCGCTAACCTTGATCAAATAAATGCTAAATAAAGACATATTTATTTTAGTTATAAGCCATTTTGTATATATTCCGATAATATTTATTATGTTTATACAACTATGTTGAACACCTAACCTTGATAAAATAAATGCTAAATAAAAATAACTTCATTTTAGTTATAAGGCATTTTGTGTATATTCAAATAATATGTATTCATGTTTATAACCAAACTATTATCAACTCTAAATGCTAAATAAAAATAACTTCATTTTAGTTATAAGGCATTTTGTGTATATTCAAATAATATGTATTCACGTTTATAACCAAACTATTATCAACTTTTTAAAGGTATACAAATATTATATTTATAAATATTTTAAACCGGTCTAAATCTATCTTAATTTTGGATTTATCAAGTATTGAGAGGGATCAAATATCTCGTGGTGTCTCATAGTGCAAGCGTCTTTTTTAAATGTAAAACTTGAGGAAAGGTTTGCACCTCAAAGAATTTGATCTTTCTCAGCATGCTCAATTTGGGGTTAAGATGGATCTAGGTTGGTTTCAGTGATGCGCGGTCACACAAAATTTGTTGGACATCTAATTATTCTAATCATTTTAATTTTAAATTTGCTCAGTTACCTCAGTTTGTTGAGATGATAGACATTGTTAATAACTTGAATGATGAAAAATGATAAAAGTAAAATTTTGTATGCAAAGTGACAATGTAGCGATGTTGAATGATAGAAAATGTGAATAATAAAAATGTAGTCAATTACAAATAGTCTTCATTGTGATCAATCTCAAACTATTTTTTTCTAATGTTTTTATTGTCACGGCTATTAGTTTTGTCATCTTTTTATAACAATCATATGAAAAGGGCAGTTAAAATCATAGACCATTCAAATCTTTAACTCGAGCTATTGTAGTAAACATCATACATTCTCTCTCCTATTCTCCAATATTAATAGCAGCGTTCTCCAAAGTCAATCATTATGTCTTATGAAGTGTTAAATCCCAAGTATGTTTCAATGGTAGTTGTTTTATGTTACCTTGTTTGAATGCAAAGTGACTAACAATTTGAATGATGGAAAATGGAAATAATAAAAATGTAGTCAATTACAAATAGTTTATAGTTTCAAAAAGCAAACATTTCAGGTAAGTGAACATTTTTTTTAAAATGAAAATTCAAGTATTTTATTTATGATTGAATTACAGTAATACAGAAATCAATGCATGACGTCAATAATTTTTTATGCTTACACTGAAATCAATGCACACTATTAATCTAATTGCTTTGAAATTAATATACATCATATATCTAGTTACATCAAATTAGAAATCAATATCTACACTAAAATCAAGGCATCTAGTCCAAGCAATCAAATAGGATTAAAAATCAACATTTGCATTGAAATCAATGCATCTAATGCAAGCAATCAAATAGGATTAGAAATCAACAAGTACAATGAATCAATGCATCCAATCAAATAAAATTAGCAATCAACATCTACATTGAAATCAATGCATCTATTTTAGTGAAAAACCAAAATATTCATGACTATTTAAATCCAACTTATTTTATCTTTTGTAAAAGCCTTACTTCCCTCCAATTATGTCACTAGCTCCCTCCCTCTCTCTCCCCCTCCAACTCGATCTCTCTCTCCTTCCCTCACTGATCCGAATTGGATCACTATATTGTATGTCATCCATCTTGATGCATTTGGAGTGGAAAAGTGGGGAAATCAGCTCACGAGACCGTTTTTACAGGCGGGACCCAATTTGGCAAGACGGGGTCTCAAACTTTTCGGGAGCATTTCGAGGCATCAAGCAATGTTTTTTGGAGGTAAAACTTCACCACTTTGGTGGAACACTTTTTCATATTTATGTTATTCTACAGACAGAGATCTTTCCAATGGCGTAAGAAGCGCGTCAATCGGAGTCTATATGCAAAAGTTATGTCACTCAGAAGTTGACCTTCCTGTTTTCACACCTATTGTTCGAAAGAATGTCGCGTGAACCCCCATTATTTATGGAAAAGGGGTTAGCCACGTGTTTATGATGTAAAAAATTCTAGAAGACTCTATTTTGTAACTCTAGTTAAAAGTTTATGTAGTCAAAATTAACCACTAGTACGCCACCAGGTTGTGTTATAACTAGGCCACTAAAACAAAGAAGCATTTCATTCTTTCGAGAGCATTTTCTTCTGTAGTTGAGCAAAGATAGCCAAAAGAGATAGGAGGTAAAGCACACAAAGAGGACTTGTGCACTATAGTAGCCCACGGGCCACAAGCATTACTTCTTTGTACCTGTAGCCATATTTCTAGATAGGAGAAAGAGAACAAAGCGACCTCACCTTCCAGCTGGGTTTCCCCGAAAGGATTTCCCAGAGAGCATATCTTGTGTCTTATGTGTGTGTGAGCTTATTTTGTCGTTCTCTACTTTCCTGCATCATTTATATTCGCATGCATATTACAATTAAATCCAAAGTTCTTAAAGTTTAATAAATTGTAATAGTGTAAAATTTCAATATTCAATACATTATTATCATATCTATTGTGATGAACTATCCAGTGGAATATCCACAGTAATTTACGGATCATTTGGTATCAAAGCAGGTTTCCTTTGGTATTTGTGCATATTTGCAGGGGATCTAAGTCAACGGGGTAAACAAACCTCGTGATCCTGCAAAGATGAGATTTTCTCGACTTGAACAACAAGTCATGGATATAAATTGCAATGTAAACCTCCTCATGGCGGCCCTAAGCAATAAGTTGGGGATATTTGAGAAGATGGGGTACAAATGCAGAGGACAAATCAAAAGAGCGATTGGGAAATCGAGAAGACACAAAGAACAAGCCAAAGAAAGAACTCGGAAAAAATCAACCCAGTTCGAGTGTCATGAATCAATCCCTATTCAAAATGGAAGCAAAAGTTGATATCAAGTTGTACCAAGGCGAGATCGACGCTCCGACGCTTAGCTACTAGTTGCAGCAACTGGAAGTTTATCTCAATGTCCATAAGATCGAGTAAGGGCAAAATATCTCATTCACGTGCTGAAATTAGAAGGCCATGCACTGACTTGGTGGGAGAGCCACACGGAAACCCTGAGGTTGGAGGGAGAACCTCCAGTGACTAAGTGGGAGGATTTCAAAACCCTCATTAAGTCACAGTTTTATCCCATTGGGTACGTGGAGGACCAGTGGATCTAGTGGCATTACTTCAGGCAAAAGTCAGGCCAAAGCGTGCAGGAGTACACCACAAAATTCATAAAGATGGCTATAATGTTGGGTATCTCTCCAAAGAACCCAGATGTACTCCTCAAGTATTTGGGGGCTCTGCACCGCCATCTTCGTGGGGCAAATGATGTTGTTTAAGCCCAAATTGGTGGACGAGGCTTGTGTATATGTACAAAACCTAGAGAACATAGGCCTGAAAAGAGCGCAATCAAGTGGATCGAAGCAAAAGAGCAACAGGAAGCTTCTAAAGAAAGGAAGAAGAAGCAAAAGGGGGGAAAAAATAAAAAGACGACAGTCGCATCACAAAGATCCTAGCAACCATTGCAACATTGATGGCCATACAGAGGAGAAATGTTGGAAGTTGCATCTAGAGCTAAATCTGAAGAACGAGAAGAAAGATAATAAGAAGAATCTCATGGTCATTGATTCGAGCAACCAAGTTGAAAGCAACTCGGACATGGATGAGAAAATCGCTTGTACATCTGTGCAAAAGGAGGTGAATCTAAGAAGCCTTCAGCAATAGGAAGAGAAAGAAATGACCAAACTCTCCCATATAAAGATATAGGTCAAGAAGACAAAGATTAATGCTCTGTTTGACTCAGGATCACAAGCTAATCTCATCGCAGTAGATTTAGTCAAGAAATTGGGGTTGGAAGTTCGTGATCATCCATACCCATATCCACTAGGATGGGTAAATAAGGATGTAGTGTTGAAGGTAACAAAATAGTGCAAAATTAGATTTGCTATCAATGTTGATTTTATTGATGAAGTAGATCTGGATGTGGTTCCCCTTGATGTTTGTGGAGTCGTGTTTGGGAGTCCATACATGTACATGTGTGATGCAATATTCATGAGGAAAGCTAACCAGTACCGACTCATCAAGGATGGAAATCGTTTATCATCAACGCGCACAAAGGCAAGTCGAAAATTTCATTGATAAGTGCCAACCAAGCCAAGAAATTGATCAGTTCCAGCAAGAAGTATGTTTTATTGTTTTTAAGAGAAAGTCAATCTGAAGAGGAGTCAATAAGAGGCAAGACATCCCTGGAGGGTTGTACTAAGAAACAGAAACAACAATTGGAGGAGTTGTTACAGGCATATAAGGATGTGTTTCGAGAGCCTAAAGGGTTACCACCTAAGAGAGAAGTAGAGCACGAGATCTGGATATTGCTGGACTCCCTGTTGCCAAATATTGAGCTGTATAGGCAGTATGTTATAGAAGCAAGTGAGGTGAAGAAAAAGTTGCAGCAGCTGCTAGAACAGGGTGTCATTCGACTGAGTACATCACCATGTGGGTCACCCATCATCATTGTGCCAAAGAAGGATGGGACTTGGCGAATGTGTATAGATTACAAGGCGTTGAATAAAATCACGCTCAAGAACAGATACCCCCTGCCCAGGATAGACGATCTGCTAGATCAATTGCAGCAAGCAAAGTATTTCACCAAGCTGGACTTGAAGTCTGGATATCACCAGGTTTGAGTCAAAAAAGAAGATACATGGAAGACTGCATTCAAAACAAGGGAAGGTTTGTATGAGTGGTTAGTTATGTCATTTGGCCTATGTAATGCACCATCTACGTTTATGAGATTAATGAATGATATACTACACCCTTTTATAGATTCATTTGTTATTGTCTATCTTGATAATATGCTAGTATATAGTGCTACTACCTGGGAGGAGCATATTTCACATTTGACGCAGGTGTTGGAAACATTGAAGCACCACCAACTGTCAGTAAATCTCAAGAAGTGTGAGTTTGTGCAACAGACTTTGGTGTATCTGGGGTATGTGATCAGTGGAGGAGCTAAAGATAGACCCTTCCAAGATGGAGGCCATCATGAAATGGTCGGTCCCTACTAATATTTCTGAGGTTAGGAGTTTCATTGGAGCAGCACAATACTTGAGAAAATTCAAAGCCTCATTTTCAACAGTAACAGCACCACTCCACGCCATAACAGCAAGTGGCAAGAGTTTTCAGTGGGGAAAAGGTCAACAAAAGGCTTTCAAAGAGCTAAAGAAGAAGACCAGTCAAGCACCAATTATGGCATTACCAAACTTGCAGCGGCCCTTTAAATTGGAAACAAATGTGAGTGGGTATGTTATGGGAGTTGTCTTGATGCAAGAAGGAAGGCCCGTTTGCTACCATTCTGAAGTATTTCATGGGGTAGTTCTTAACTACCCTACCTATGATAAGGAGCTCTATGCCATGGTGCAAGTTGTGAAGAAGTGGAAGCATTATCTGATGGGAAAGGAGACAATAATCCACACAGATCACTAGTTGTTACAGTACTTGCAGGCCCAGAGTAAGCTACAGCAGACCAGGCATTACAAGTGGATGGGGTTTTTACAACAGTTTCATTTGGTGATCAAGTATAAGAAGGGCAACACAAACAAGTTGGCCGATATGCTTTCAAGGCCACCCACATCAAAGATTACAGCTTTGGGGACTCTTATGCACATGGAGCCATTCACCCATGATGCATACAGAGAGGCATATTCAGAAGATGAGGACTTCAAGGAGGTGTATCAGCAGTTGCAGAGTCAAATTCATGTGCACGATGCAACAACACCATTTACTACCATCTCCAAGATGGGTTACTCTATAGGTTGGATAAGCTATGTGTTCCCAAAGGTGAGTGTTTACAGCTAATTAGAGAGGCTCACACCTCCAAAGTTGCAGGGCACTTTGGTGTAGGGAAGACCGTGGCTAACTTGCAAAGGTATGTATATTGGCCCAACATGCAAGAGCAGGTAGTAGCTAGGTTCATAAGAGGATGCATGCTTTATTGTACCAGCAAGCCTAGCAACAAGAAACAGGGTTTATATCATCCCTTACCTGTACCTACTCGTCCTTGGGAAAGCATTTCCATGGACTTTGTGGGAGGTTTATTGACAACCAGGAAGGGACATGACTACCTATTCGTGGTAGTTGACAAATTCAGCAACATGTGTGTTTTGATGCCCTATAAAAAGACTATCAGCGGACAAGAAGCAGCAAACTTGTTCTTTGGACAGGTCTGGGTGCACTTTGGGATACCAAGGAGCATCATTTCAAACAGGGACACAAGATTTCTCAGTGCATTTTGGACTACATTGTGGGAAAAGATGGACACAAAGTTGAAGAGATCTACAACATTCCATCCACAAACAGAGGTAGTCAACAGGGCTTTGGTGGAGCTTCTGAGGGGATACAACCAGAAGCATTCGAAGATGTGGGATGAAAATCTGATATGTATACAACATTCTTATAACAAAGCAATCCACACTTCTACAGGAAAGTCCCCATTTGAGACTTGTTTTGGATATTTTCCACCTTCATCTTTGGATATTGCATATGGCCAACGAGGAGTGAGGAAAGATCTTACAGGAGATGCTTTGAGGGCTTAAAAATTTATAGAGAAGATCAGGCAGATCCATCTACAGGTACAGGAAACACTACAGAACTCGCAGGAGAAATATAAGGCCAGGCATGATCAGCGTAGAACAAAGAAATGACTCAAGGTGGGAGACAGAGTATGGCTACGGTTGAACGAGGAGAAGTTGCAAGGGTTTGGTAAGAAAAGCAAGGCTCTAAGGTATGGTCCCTTAGAGATACTGGAAAAGGTGGGTGATAATCCCTATCGACTCAATTTACCACCATATATGTGCATTGTGAATGTAGAGCATTTGAAACTCTATGAGCCTTCCATGCTAAATCAGGAAAAGGAACAGGTCCTACCTTCTATGGAGGATTGGCACCAGATGCTTAGAGTTGAGAAAAGATACAGTTTTGCAGAAGAGGTGCAGAACTACAAGACAGGGGCAGCATGACCTTTCGCAGATTGGGTTGAAGGGACAACTTCCAGGCAAAGCTAAATAGTACACCAGAGAGAGGGTGGAGGAAAAATTTCTTCACCTCATTCAGTAAAAGTTTTTGGGGAACAAAAGCCTCCCAAAATGGGGAGGTTTAAATCATTATATTGTTTGTCATCCATCTCGATGCATTTCGAGTGGGAAAAGTGGAGGAATCAGCTTACGGGACCATTTTTACCAACGGGACCAAGTTTGGCGAAGCAGGGTC
Source organism: Pinus tabuliformis (assembly GCA_031772625.1). Lineage (NCBI taxonomy): Eukaryota > Viridiplantae > Streptophyta > Pinopsida > Pinales > Pinaceae > Pinus > Pinus tabuliformis. Next base: position 142,517,782 of record CM062813.1, read on the forward strand.
TGAAACCTTCCGAAAGCGTTTTGAAGCATCAAACGACCTTTTTTGGGGGGTAAAACTTTGCCACTTACGCGCCACACATTTCCATGCTACTCTACACAAAAATCTTTCCAATTGCACAAAAAACTAAAAAAAATAATTAAAAACAAACTAGATTAATAAAAAAATAGAAAATTAACAAAAAAACCAAGAAAAAAATAACTACTAAAATTAAGATTAAAAACATTTTAAAAAAACCTTAAAAAACAAAAATATACTCAAATTAAAAAAAAAAACAACACAAAAACAAAAACCATTAAAATTTAAAAAAATATATATTTTTTCAAATTTAAAAAACAAACCAAAAAACATTTAAAATTATATATATATATATATTTATTTTAAAAAAAAAACATTTAAAATTTTTAACAAAATACATATTTTTTATTTAAACTAAAAAAAAAAAAAATTGTGCCCCACCGGCCGGCTGTAGGGGCGCGACCCGGGGCGGCAGAGCTGCTAGGGAAATGGCAGGTCGATTCCTAGAATTGGCCTATGGCTGCCCGGGCCGCGCCCCCATGGGCAGCCGGGAGGTGGAAGGTCGATTTTGGGAATCGACCTGCCACCGCCCGGTTGCCCTTGGGGCTGCGGCCCTAGGCGGCAGAGCTCACGCAACTCCGCCACCCAAGGTCGCACCCCCACAGGGGGTTGGTGGGGCACAATTTTTTTTTTTTTTTAATCAGAAATATATATATTGTTAAAAATTTTAAATGTTTTTTAAATCGAATATATTTATTTAAAAAAAAAAAATGTCATTTTTAATCTAAAAATATATATTTAAAAAAAAAAAATTGAAAAAATATATATATATATATATATATATATATATATATATATATTTTTAATTGAAGTATATTTTTGTTTTTTAAGGTTTTTTTTAATGTTTTTAATCTTAATTTTAGTAGTTTTTTAATTGTTTTTTGTATTTTTTTTTTGCTAATTTTCTATTTTTTTAATCTAGTTTGTTTTAAAAAAAAATAGATTTTTGTTAATGCTTATTTTAATTTTTCGATTTTTATTTACTTAATTCTATCGTTCTTTTTTCCAACATTTTTTATGGTTTACGAAATAAAACATTACATTTTTTATGTTTTTTTTGTCTTTTTATATATATATATTTTTATATTTGCTTTTTTAAGTAGTCAACATTTAAAAAAAGAAAAATAAAACAACTAGAAAATGTGTTAAGAAATTATGATTTCAAAAAAAAATTGACATAAAAATTTTAAAGTGTCAAAAAATGTAACATTCAAAAAAAAATATCCTCACTTAATACATTAAAAAATTATTTAAAGTGTCAAAAATAAGTCCTCTAAAAAAAAAGTGAGAGTCTGCATCAACACATTTCAAAATCAGCATGAAAATCACTAACATTTAAAAACAAATATTTATATTTAATACATAAAAAAAATTAAAGTGTCAAAAATATGCTCGGAAAAAGAGTGCATTCTGCATCACCACTTTTCAAAATCGGTTGACTTTTTTGCTACCTCAATGAAATGGGTAATCATATCAGTTCCGTTTCAAAGTTTATATTGTTTTTTCTGCATCATTTATATTCGCATACATGCATTAATTACAGTTAAACCTAAAGATCTTAAAGTTTAATAAATTTTAATAGTGTAAGATTTCAATATTTTAATATTTTATTATCAAATCTATTGTGACGAACTCTCTAATGGAATATCCACAGCAATTTGCGGATCACTCACTCTCCCCCTCCAACTCCATCTCACTCTCCCTCCCTCTCTCCCTTTCTCTCCAACCTCCCTCTGCTTCTCCCCCCCATCACTCTCTCTCTCTCTCACCGCCCTCTGATTCTATCACAAGCTCCCTCCTTCTCCCCTCCCTCTCTCTGTTTCTCCCCCTCTTCGTCTCTCTTTTTTCCTCTCTTTCCCTCCATCCATATGGTTGAGAATTGTCTCTCTGTGTAATCAATAATATATGTAAGGTCTAATATAATAATACTTATAATTGAGATTATTATTATTATAATGTATTAAAATAATAATAATCAATATTCTTGATTATTATACCAATAATAATGTATAAACAAATAACCTGTTAAAGAAACAATAGTATGTTAACTTTACATTAAAAAGAAACCAATTTATTCTTATCAAATTGATAACTTTGTGCCTTACATTTTACATTTTGTATTTTAAATTATATTACATTTTACATTACATTAAATTTTACATCTTACATTTACATATGTTTTATTTGAATATTAATTAAAACATATGAAGCCGACATTTAATTTTATTTTTTCCTATAAATATTTTTCCTGACATTTAAAAAATGTTGATATACTTACATTAAGCCTCAACATCTTTTCCATATTGGGTTGTAGAGTGCCTCTCAGCCCAATGATTTAAATGACCTACAATGATTAGCTATTGATTTAAAGAAGTTTTATTCATTTTTATTATAAAATTTATAGAATAAAAGATTAAAAAAATGTTATATTAATATTGTTTATTTAAAAATATAAAAATATGGTAGTGTTAATAATATTCAAAAACATTTTTAATATAGGTTTTTCCATTGTGTAAAAGAAGTAATAAACATACACACGAAATTAGCTATTGATTTAAAGGAATTTTACCTATTTTTACCATAAAATTTATATAATAAAAACTTGCAAAAAATATATATTTATATTGATGTTGTTTATTCAAAAATATAAAAATATGACAATGTTATGTTTATGAGTGGGGTTGTCGCTTGCGGCTAGGGTTTCTTGCAGGTTCTAGAAGAAAAAGGGTGGAAACTTGTTCACTATAGGTGTTATGGCTGTTTTGTAAGATGGTTGTCAGGATGGTTTTGCCAGAGATGACGGATTACTCGAAAAGCCCAGGTGACATGCAATTTTTTGCAACTAATGAAGACTTTTGGGGTTTCAAGGTTTTCTCCTCGGGGGTTGCTAGTTACTCAACCGGAGTTCTAGTAACCTCTGGTGGGTTTTCATCGGAAGAGTAACCATCGATGGTGCTAGTGAATGGTTCTGAGGGGATAAGTTTTTCGAGGTTTCCCCCACGGTAAGTCTAGTAAACCATTTTTTGACATCCCCGTTGGAAAATGGGGACGGTTTTGTTGAAGTGGTGACATCGGGCCCATTTTTTCTTGAACCTTCTCTCTCTAACAGTTTTGGGTTCTTAGCTTTGGTGGTTTCTCCGGGGGTCTTTCAGGCGGCAGGATTAGTAAACTCAATGTTTTGTTCAAAAGGTGAAGGATTCCTTCCTTTCACGGCTGTGGGCGAGGTTATGCATGAAGTGGAGACAAAGAAGATCTTGTCAAAGGAATTGGTTGGGGAGGAGTTCTAGACGGCCTCAAGTGGTTTTCTAAACTCGTTTGTGAGCGATCAGGGAAGGGGTTGCACAGGGTGTTGGGTCGACTATTGAGGAAGAACCGAATAAGGAAGATGGCGGGGAGGAAGCTTCTCATTCTCTTGTAAGGGTTTCATTAGCTCCAAGCAAAAGAATAAGAAAAATAAGGTTTTAAAGAGTGAGGTTGGTCCCACTTCATATTAGATGAGCCTAGTTGTTGCTTTTTTTCTCAGAAGAAAAATTGTAATTTTTTATTAATTTGAGAAAATTAGATGTTGTAGATGCCAACCAGGCATATGCAGAAAGTTCGCCAAAGCCTTCAAAAATATATATGTTTGTACAAAAAGTTACCCAAGAGGGTAAACTGTAGTGAAATATATATATATATACAGGGATATAAAGAGCATAATATATGAGTCTATCAGCCCCCTGAAAAATCTTATCTATGTATGGCCAATGGTAATACTGGTAATGATCATCCTCCTCTTGTTCATGTATTAACCATAGACCCTTGGGCTGGACCGCGGCCTCCTTGGATAACTGGTAGGCAATCTGATTACGTTCCCTGTAAATATGATGACAAGAAGTATAATCAAATTGTGGTTTTAATAGTATGGCTTCATCCAATATGTTCATGAGAGAGTGCACATGGCATGTGTTTGTGTTATTGAACCAATTTATAATGATTTTGGAGTCCCCGAAAACCTTTAGGTGTCTGCAATCATGATTCAAAGCAAAATTAAGCAAATGCTAAAAGTGATGAGTTCAGCATAGTTGTTTGTATCAGCCCCCATACCCATCTAGACACAGAAAATATGACTATCAGATAGATGCAATAGTACACCCCCCCCCTACATCCTTGATCTTGTGCCGATCCATCAAAGTATGCCCAGGGATGATTTTGGTCTATATCTTCAAGTGTGACGGCACGGACAAGAGGAGTGTGTTCCTCGTCGAGGATTTCATGGAATGAGTTAATAATCTAGGCGATTGAAAGAGGCCACCAGGCAACTTTATCTCTAAAGATGTTTCCATTCCTATTCAACCAGAGTGACCAACAGATAAGAAGAGGGAGGTTGCGAGCTTTCAGGCTCGAGGACTCAGCCCACCAATGATTCCAAGCATTCAAAATGTTGTCTCCATGCCATCTCTGAGTAATAGCCAGAGAGGAGAGAACCTGTTCCCATAAATTGACAACAACGGGGCAGATAAGAAAGAGGTGTTCATTTGATTCTTCAACTTAATGACAAAGGATGGACCATAAAAAGACCTTTTCTTCAAATTTCCCCCAGTAGGAGTTTTGTTCATTAGAACATTCCACATAAATAGCCTAGTACGTGGAGGGGCTTTGAGCTTCCAAAGGGAGCGCCACCACCCGGCCAACTCAAGTGGCTTGTGTGCAGCATAAATAATAGGATAGCCATCTTTTGGGGAGTATATTCCATGCATTACAGGTGCCCAAATGAGTTCATCTTCATCCTCCGAGATACGAACATGTGATTTAGTTAACATGGAAATATAGCCCACCCAATCCTGTTGCCATTGAACTAGGATTCCCAGAAAATCATTTGATCTCCAAGCTTGTGCAAAAATGGTGAAATTCTCCAAATCGGCAATATGGGCAATCGAGATGATGCCTCGATCGTTTAAGAAAATAATAAGATCAGGGGGCAGCCTGTACATGTTGCTGCATCCTGTCCAAGGGTCCATGCCAATGTGCATTGATATGCCAGCTTTAATACGCCATACAAGGCCATCTCTAATAGTGGGAAGGGTGCAAAGAACATCTCTCCAGATCATCGCAACACCAGCTCTGTGCCAGGACGGGAGTCGAATCCAATTCATAATATGAAGAGGCCATATGTATTTGTGATGGACCACATCAATCCAAAGGTTGTGTGTCGTGAGAATATGCCAACCCATCTTGGCAGCAAGAGCATGTGCAAAAGAGGGTAGGTCCTTCAATCCCAGCCACCCCATTTCTTTGGAAGGGCGATGTGACTCCAGCCCACCCAAGCAAAAGGCCTCCCCTCCTTGAAACCATTCCACAGGAATCTACAACAGATTTTTTGTATCCGAGATAGTATTCCTTTGGGTATCCAAGCCAAGGACATCCAATATACTAGGGTCACCTCTAGGACCGATTTGATCAGGACTAAACGCCCTACTCTAGATAAGAACCTGTGAGTCCAGTTATGTAATCTTTTTTCCACCTTGACCACTAGCCAAATCCAATACGCAATCTTGTAACCGTGTGGCTTGATGCGGAACCCAAGATATTTGGGTCCATCTTCCAAATAAAGTCTCTAAAAAGGGAACTTCTGAAGAGCGGTCCAGATTTCCCAAGGAGAGCATTCTAAGGAGATGGTGGATTTCAGCCAGTTTGCTTCCATTCCAGTTGCAAGGCAGAAAATCTGCATGATAGCAAAGAAAACATAGAAGTCTCGAATACCCCCACTGAGGAAGATGAGGAAATCATCAACAAAAAGTAGGTGGGAAATGATACATTGGTCTATAATCTTGATACCTTGAAGTCGTCCTTCTCTTCTTTCCTGTAATATTAATCTGCTCAAACCTTTCATAATAAGGAGGAAGATGAGTGGAGAAAGCGGACATCCCTGTATGAGTCCTCGCTCTGCATGGAAGAAATTGGAGGCCAAGCCATTTATGAGAACGTTGAAGGAAACAGAAGTGATACAACACATGATCCAATGAATGAAAGGACGAGGGAAGCCCAAGTGAGTTAAAAGCATTCTTAAGTATAACCAACTGACACGATCAAAAGCCTTAAAGAGATCGATCTTGAGGATAGAGCCTTTTAAATGCCTTGTCTTAATGGAGTGGAGGACCTCCTATGCGGTGCCAATGGCCTCATGAATTTGTCTATTATGCAGAAAGGCAAATTGTTCAGATGAGATGTGGGCAAATAGGATGGGCAGGGGCTTTAGACTATTGGCAATGATTTTGGCAATAATCTTGTAGAGGCAATTGCAAAGTGAGATAGGCCTGAAAGCAGTGAAAGATAGGGGGGAGTCGACTTTGGGGATGAAGGCAATGAAGGTGGAATTAAAGACCTCATACATTCGACCAGATGATCTGCATTTCTCAACAACCTTAAGTAGGTCTTGACCAATGGTCTCGAAGAAAGCCATATAGAATACGACAAACCAATACCATCCATCCGGGCCAGGGCTTTTATCTTTTTTAGACCATTTGAGGGTGCTTTCCAGTTCCTCCATTGTAATAGGCTTGATGAGGTCTAGCAACTCTAACGATTTCAACTAGAGTGGCCCCGGGAGGAGCCTTGAAAAGTTGTTGGAAGTGGTTAGTACCAAGATGATCCAGTTGGTGAAAAGTGTGAGTAGGTTGGGCATCCTCATTAGGCATCTGCCAGATAGTATTAGTTGCCCATCTCCCATTCGCAAAATTGTGGAAGAATTTGGTGTTGTCATCCCCTGCTTGTAACCAGATAGCCCTACTTCTAAGGCGCCAAGTCTCCTCTCGTTCTTTAAGAATTTTGGATCGTTGTACCTCCAGGTCTATGAGGGAGTTTTTAGCTTCTGCAGAGGAGAACCCCCTCCCGTTCTCATCCATCAGATCTGCGAGCTTGCCTTCGATAAGCCTTAGAGTGTACTCGTCCCGATCTCTTTTAAGTTTGGCCCATTGTATAGATAATCTCTTTAGGTCATTCAGATTGTGACAAAAACCTTCCGATATAGACCTTCCCAGGGCAGGAGGGTGTGCCCGCCAATAGTCATTTACTAATTTGATGCAATCAAGGTCCATCAACTAGTTGGAGTTGAATTTAAAGGGAGCTCTTGGTTTCTGAAAGGGTCTCGACAACTCCAAAAAAATAGGGGAGCGGTCAGAAATGCCTCCAGATCCCACCCACTGTCGAAAATTTGTCAAGGCCATTACCAAGTTCTCCTTGATTAAGAAGTTGTCCAGTCTTCTGGCCAATGATGCCTCTCTAGTCCTTATGTTATGCTAGGTCGGCTGCAGCTTATTCATAGGGATATCTCCCAGAATGTTTTGCTCCAAAAGATGTTCCATGGTGTCTAAGAGGGGGTCCAACTACGCATTGTGTCCCCAAGATTCCGCATGTCCAATTGAGAAATTGAGATCCCCTCCCAGATTAATATTATCGAAGTTTGTGAGAGATATGTTGAGTAGGTGATTCCAAAAATCTTCCTTGTTATGACAGGGAGCATAAACATTGATAATTCTGAAATCCAGGCCCAGCTCCGAGGAGTATATATCCATACCAATAAAACCAGCCCCCCCAGGACGAAAGAAGCTTAATCGTGCACGGGTTAATGCCAAGTGCGATTCCCCTAGATCGTCCACTGACATCCAGAGCGTGGAAGGTCCATCCCGACTTCAGGGAGTTCATCACAGAGATGACCTACTCGGCCAACCCTAGGGTTTCTTGAAGATAGATAATATCGATCTGCCCATAATCCAGAAGTCTTTTGAGGGCTAATTTTTTGGCAAGGCTAGCCAACCCTCTGCAGTTGAAAGAGATCCACTTCATGGGTGAGGCCGGGGGAGGGTCTTTGATGCTCTAAGAACCCTATCAAGCGTAGATTGCTTGGCCTGAGCCACATCCACCCTTACTCAGATAATGACTTTAGAAATGTAAGAATGTCGACCCCTTGGAGGCTTGGAGATCTTGGGGGGGAGATCAGGCTAATACCAGAAGGCTCAGAGGGGTGTTTGCCCCGAGAGCAAAGATTGTAGGGGTGAGAGTAACAAGAGGAGACCAATGCACCAAGAGAGGGAGGTGAAGTGGTCAGCCCAGCAATAGATGGCGAGGTAGTAGTATAAGATGGGGGAGGGGGGTTCAGTGGGAAAGTAAGAGAAGTGGTGGATATGCATGCAATGGATGCAAATGCAACATGCAATTGAGGTGCAAAAGTAGATAACGATAAAGAAGATGCAGAGCAGAGAGGTGAAAAAATACCCGCAGAAAGGGCAGCCGCAACAACAGCCCGAGATCTCGTCATGGGAGGTGAAGGAGGTCGAAGGTGGCCAATGAAGTCTTATGTGCAGCACTGCGCTCCGGTGGCTTCCGACGAGAGGACTGAGGAAGCTGCTCCTCCGCAGGTGCTTGTGCCACAGGGTCGGCACCATCTGTGTCTTTGATGGGGGAGGAGGTAGTAGTGACCAATGGGCATTCTTTGTAGAGATGGTCAACCTTGTGACACCTCCTACATTTGAACGACACCCCTTCATAATCCAGAATCTGGATGCGAGTGAATCTTTTCCACTAAAGAGTGATCTGCTACTCCAGTCCTTCTTTAGTGTCCAGATACACTAGGATGCATGCCAACGATTTGTTGCCAGAGGTAATGAAATATTTATCATAATCCAGGAATGTGCCCAATGTATTCCCAATGCGAGTGAAAATGTCCTCAAACCAGAAATGCAGCGGAAGTCCCAGGAGATGGACCCAAAGTTGCCCAGCACCCAATTGCTCCTGCTTTGGGTCAAAAAGAGGACTCCATCTCTTAGGTAGCACGTGTGCCAATTCTATGTGCCAGTACCACAAGAGGACCCATGATGTATAATCCTCTCTTTGAAAGCTTAGGGTGAACCAGCCACGAGCCAGAGTGGTAATAGACAGGAGTTCATTGAGGATGTTCCCCCAAACCTCAGTGACCCAAAGTCGGAGTCAAGCAACCGAGTAAGACCTCCCTCAGACCCTTCCCACCAGAACCTTGTTCGTCATGTCCACTACGCCGCCAATTTGTACTCCTCCGAAACAAAGGGACAGATCCCTGTGTAAGGCTTTGATGCACTTTGATCTTCTAGCCTTACCCGAATGAGGGGTCGTCGAATGATCCTATAGGGGGTCCTGGGTACCCGAGGGAGCCTCCTATGACCTAGGGTTAAGTGACTTAGGGTTTACGGCCAAGACAACGAAACAACCAGATGAAAGGGATGGTTGCTCAGGTTCAGCAATAGAAATCGGTAACGATGATGAAGTCGGGTTGAGAGAATGAGGATTAATCCCAGAGTCGATACCCCCAGACGAGGGATGGGCGAAATCGAATGGCAAGAGGGGTGGATCAAGTAGCAGAAGGTCGAAAGATGGAGATGGAGAAATGCAGGAGGCAAGAAATTGTAAGGTGGCCAGAGAGAAGGAAGTACTATCGAGACCCGGCGATGAGATTGAGAGAGATGAAAACGGCAGGCTGGGCACAGAGGTACCGAGGTCCGAGCGGACAGGGGACGGTCCCAACCACGGCGAATGAGGATGACCCGCGGACCCAGAAAATGACACATCTGGCTGAGAGTTAGGGTATGTATAAATGGGCTCATAAGGGAAAGGCTCCTCCGAGTAGTTGACAACATGTTCCTCCATCGTCGACAAACACTGCTACCAAAAACGGAACAGTAGGAACAATCATAGTGTGCGCTGACCACAGTGTCGATGGAATATGCGGCAAACCATCACGGTGAGATCGCCACGCAGATTGGGCAAGGCAGAGATAGCTGCAGCTGCAATGAGAGTGATAGAAACCATAAACCCTAACCAAAATCCGACGCAGCAGTGGATCAGAGCTCCATCTCTCCCGGTTCCATCACAAACTCTGACATTTTGTTGCCTAAGTGTTGTTGTTGAGATGGAAGAGGCGAAATCTATGGTGACCAAGTCTTTGGTTGGTAAAGCTAAGGGTAGAAAACTCAGCCTCGATACCCTTCAAGAGTGACTCAGGGAGGAAATCTCTCCAAAGGTTCATGTTGTCCCAAAGTTGTTCAGCTGGATAAGGGTTGGATTATGTTAACTTTTGGCTTACACAAGAAGGCCTCTTTTATTGCAAAATGTGTTTGCTCCATCGACTCTACCCTAGTTTTATTAAAATTCTAGCCATGAGCATCCGGATGTTGTTCTTATCTGAGTTCTACTTCCTGGCCTTCCAACCCACATGTGGAGTGAAAAGATTTTTAAAGACTTGGGAAACAACAATGGTGTTTTTCTCCAGGTGAATTACTCTTTCAAGGTAGGGACAAGTCAATGATGAGAGCAAGAATTTTGGTGTCCCTAGACTTTCGCAAGAAGCTATTTCAAACTATTAACATCGCAGGGGGGTCGAGAGGCTACAAGTTCTTGACTATCAGGGTACATCATTTCAATGTAGGTGGTGTCACAAATATGTCCATGTTGTAAGCCATTGTTCTCTCCCCTTTAAGAAAGATGTGTTGTGGGGAGACGCTCGCAAAAAGCTAAAAATGACCCCTATCAAATTTGGGCCTAAGTGCGAAGAAAGGTGTTGGTGGTCCGGTGGATGGCGAAAACATGGTGCCAAAGTTAGATGAGGCGTGTCATGCGGAGGTTGGGTCTCGGCTTCAAGATGATGTTGTTGACGTCAAGCGCTCTCCTTAAGCTTTTAGCAATAGGACTTTTTCAACCTCTCCTGCTACAGATTCTCTTTCGCCCCTTCCTTTTGTTACTATTATTACAAATTCTTTCTCAATACTAGGGAATGATTGGGGCCATGTTTCTAGGAGCTTGGGTGTTGTTGTGTTGAACCCTATCTCTAGTGGTCTTTCCCCTCAGGTCATTTGTCTAGTCCCTTCCCCATTGATGTCATTCCCATCTCCTAAAGCCTTGATCCTTTCTGGTTTTCAGGGGACCATCAAAGTGGCGAAATCCTTTACAATCTCAGGTATAAGCAAATCTTTCCTACTAATGAGGGTATGGTTAGTGGCCTTGGGCAAATTGTTCTTTCTTCCATGGGATCTAAATCGCACGGAAAGAAATCCACCATTTCAAAAGCTAAAGAAAAGGCTATAAAGGAAATGGTCGTTGGTAGACAATTATCCATCACTAGGGCACTTAGAGTTATGAACACCCAAGGGGTGGTGTCAGAATGAAATTTTTATCTTATAATTGTAGGGGTTTGGCAAGTCCCTTCAAAAAACTTGCTTGAAAAAAACTAGTTAAGCCGGAGAATTTGAATCTAATTTTCCTCCAAGAAACCCTAGGTGCTGGTGAGGTTGTTTCTTCTATTTTGGAATCATTGTTTCGAGGGTGGAGGTTCATTGCCTCAGATGCCCGAGGTCACTCTAGGGGAAATTGTTGTTGGGTGGTTGATGTGTAAAATATAGGTTTAAAAATTTTGGAGCATCAGTTTTGGGTTGGGGATTGGTGTTTTTTCCTCGAAGTTGGGGACTTATTTTACTTGCTTAAACCTTTATCATCCATGTGATGGTAGATTAAAAGTTTGGAATAATTTCTTTGGTTCAAAGATGTTGGAAGTCAAAAACTTGATTCTGGGTGGGATCTAAATTATTCCTTGGGCATTGCTAAGTCCAAGGGGCCCAAAGACAAATTACATAATCTATCAGATTTTTTTGTTAGCAAGATAGAGTCTTCAAATATGTTGGATCTTGAGCCTTTAAAACTAGAGCCTACATGGTGGAATCATCACATGGGGAAGAAGCAAATTGCAAAAAGGCTTGATAGATTTTTTATTTCCACTAGATTAGTGGAGCAATTTAATTCTATTCGTCAGTGGGTTGGATTTGGGGGGAATCTGGCCAATCCCCATTCTGTTGGATCTAAAAGGTCACGGTGTCAAGCTTGGAAGCCCTTTTAAATTAAACTCATCATGGATTAGAGAGGAAGAGTTTGCTTCTTTGATCAAATAAGGTTGGATTCCTTTCAACTCACATAGAGGTCGATCGGCGGTGCAACATTTTGAGGAAAATTTAAAGCGGATTAAAAGTTGTGGAGTGGGCAAAAGTGCAAATGCGGAAAAGAAGAGGAGCTTGTGGATACTGAAAGGGCAATTCATGTTGTCTTAGACTCTGATGATGGGGTTTTTTGAATGCGACATCTAGGGAGAACTTAGTCCATCTGGAAGCTAGAAGACCATCTTGAAGGCTCAGAGGTTGTTGGAGATTAAAAAGTAGGGCCCTGTGGCTTGAACGAGGGGACGAGAACACACAAATTAAAGACAAAAAAAAAAAAAAAAAAATCATGCTTATGGACCACTTTCAAGCCCTGTTTCAAGAGCCTACAAGAGATAATATTGTGGAAGTCATCAGGGTGGCACAACGTTTCCATAGATTTGTGAATGAGGAAGATAATATAGAACTGGCGGATGAGGTTTTTAAAGAGGAGTTGGAGGTTGTTCTGGCAAGTTTTCAAAAGGATAAAAGTCCAGAGCCTGATGGATGGGGGGCTAAGTTCTTTGAAGGTTTTTTTGATATTATCGAAAAGAACCTTTTAAAAGTGGTAAATAAGTCTAGAAGAGAAGGTAAAGTTTTGGCGGGTTTCAATTCTTCTTTTATCGCCCTCATTCCCAAAATTAATAGGCCTTCCTTCGAAGACTTTCACCCAATCTCTTTGTGCAACTGTCTTTATAAGGCCATCTCCAAGGTCATTGCCAATAGATTAAATCTGGTCCTTTCACAAGCTATATATGAAGAGAAATTTGGGTTTCTAGAAGGTAGACAGATCCATGAAGCTATTATTAAAATTGACCTCTCTAACTTATGATCATGTAAGTTGGTTGTACATTCGCCTTCTCTTGATTCACCTAGGTTTTGGCATTGCATTTATAAACTGGATTATGGGATGTCTAGATTGGTCTCATTTGTTGTATTAATAAATGGTATTGCCTCTTTGTTCTTTCATGTGCAGCGAGGCTTGAGGCAAGGGTGCCCCTTATCTCCTATTCTTTTCCTTCTAGTTGTTGAATGTCTCAGCTGCTTGATTGCAGATGTTAGGCACAAGGGGGTCTTCCAAGATAATGTTATATGAAATTCTCTTATTGTTACTCATTTATTATTTGTGGACGATATTTTAATTTTTTGTGATGGTTTTGTTCGGGAAGTGGCCAATTACAGAAAACCATACCTAGATGTGCTCAATACCTGGAAGCTTTTAGACTTTAGAATCTTAGAGTGTTTTTTCCATATCAGTTGTCTGATATGGGAGAAGGATTAGAATTCCTGGGTTTTCACTTGAAACCAAATTGTTATAAGAAAGAAGATAGGATGTGGTTAATCTCTACGATTGAGAAAAGATTAAAATCTTGGTGTTGCAGGTGGTTGTCTTAGGCAAGTAGGTCGGTCCTGGTGAAGTCGATGCTTGAGGTAATACCTATTTTCTGGATATCTGCAGCATGGATTCTAAGGGGAACACTAGAAAATGTCAAGAGTCTATGCTTCAGGGCAAGTTCTCATGATCAATTTTTTCTCCCTTGAGTGAAGTGGAACCATATTGCCTTCCCCAAACTCCTTGGTGGGTGGGGTCTAAAAAAAATTAAGTTCTCAAAGGCACTTGCAGCGAAATGTGTTTGGAGGCTTCTTTCCACCTCCAGTCACTAGACGTCAGTTATTTTTTAGAAATATATTCATCCCCGCTCGCTTAAAGATTGGATTAAGCTAAGTGTTAAATTGCGGTCAAATATCTCTATAATATGACAAGCATTACTAAATTCATTTGATCTCATTGCTTCGTGGTTGGCATGGAAGGTGGGGAATGGTTTGAAAGTGAGGTTGGGTCAAGATCCTTGGTCTGGAATTAGTCAATGCCATTGGTTACCTCAAGCCCTTCTTGATAGGCTCAGAGATGAGGGTTTCTCTCGTCTTGCCCCATATAATTATACTACTATATGACGGCAAGGATAGCTTACAACAAATGATTTGCAGATCGGTCAGGAATTCAAGGAAATTTGGAGGGGTTACTTGGAGGCATTGGTAAATGGTCATATCAGAATCTCTGAAGAGGAGGATGAGCTAGTTTGGGCTTATTCTATAGATGGCACTTATACTCCAAAGGTGGGTTATCTTCATTTGAATGTGGAAGCTGAGAATGGAGCGGAGATGTGGTGGTGAAAAGGGGTGTGGAGGATTAAGAGCCTTGCAAAGTCACGTATCTTGGCAAGAAAGGTCCCTACCTAGGAAAATTTGCAAAAGAGGCACAAGATTGGGCCTAGGTGGTGCCCTTTATGCAAATCAAATGGTAAGTCTATCAAGCATCTCTTCACTAATTGCAATTTTTGTTGCCAGATCTGGTTTAGATGTCATTTGGTCTATGGTCAATTTTTTGTTTGGAAAGGACCTTCATTGGAGGAGCGATGGTGATCTTGGCTATAGAACAGGAATACTAGACCCTTCAAGGCTTTGCCTCTTCTCATTTGTTGGGGTGTTTGGTTGGCCCGAAATAAAGAAATTTTCCAAAACTTGTTTTCCAATTCTAACAGGGTGGTTATTTTAGCGTTGGCTATTTTGAGTCATTTTCCACAAACTATGGTTTTTGTCCGTGCAAAAAAATCCCCCATGCAAAGCCTAATATTTCTCGTCTATGGGGTTTCTTTGACGGGGCTAAACAAGGGGAGGATCACCAATGTGGTGGCAGTTTTACCTTGCATCTTTCTTATCAACATTACTTCAAAGTTAGTATGGGGTTAGGGAGTGGCACAAACAACTTGGCCAAATTATTCTCTTGTCATTCGCTAGGGGCTTTTGCTAGAGAAAAAAGTTGTGAACAACTTCAAGTGTTTGGTGGCTCTTTATTGGTCACAAACTAGGTTATTGAAATTCAACAATGTCACAATATTCACTTGGTTCATACTCTAGAGGATTTACAAAGAATAAATCTTACCTATTCATATTTTTCATGCACTCATATTTACAGGGACATAAACAATGAGGCGGATCGGCTTTCTAAGGAAGGCCCACAATCGGATCGGGGCTCTTGGCACATTGAAGGAGTCCTAAATGATGCTCACTACAGATATTATAACAGACTTTTATGGATGTTCAAAACTCAGAACACTATACACATTGTTTTTTGGTCTTTTACAGTTGATCTTTCATCATATACTCTGTTGTCTAGTTTATCATGGAAATATTGTTTGGAGCCTTTTTGGTTGTTACTTCTTGCACTGTTTCTTTTTTATTAACAGTGAGTATATTTTTTGGCTCTCATTTGACCTATAGGGTCAAGCACCTATTATATTCTTTAAGATGGTCACAAATGTCTTTTGTTCTTCTCTGCCACTAAGGGATCTAGGGAGATCACATTGAATAAACTCAATTGTGTATCAGCAAAATGTAATTTTGTTTATCATCATAAATATAATATGGTTTTTTTCTAGGAAAAAAATGTTTAAAAAATAATAATATATTTATCTGCTATTTTTTAGTTAAAATAAAAACGAATGCTAGCATTATTGGTATTAATTCAAATATGTAGTAAGAAAACACACAAATGCATTTGAGTTTATCAAATTCTTTTGTGTTGCCTTTAACCTAAGCAATTGATAAATTTGTGAATTTACATTTTGGAAGAGAAAGGAAGATGTCGAGAGATGAGCATCCCCCTAGAGCATGCTAAAGTGAAAGGAACCATATATTTTTGTACTTATGTTCTCCATTTTTTTAATAATCGACCATATGTCATTGTTCAAAAATCGTTATCTTAGGCTATGGTCGACTTCACCAATGCAACAAGTTGCAAATCTGGTCACCCCCAACCACTCAATCTTGTGTCCAACCCTCTCAAATAGGTACTACCCATATTTATTCCCACAATTGATCTCTTACCTATACTTTTCGTAGAAACAAAATAACCAGTTTTATCATGTTTTATAAAATTGTAAGACCTATCACATTACAATTAATCCTATTTGGCATATCAAATTTTGTTGTCTGACAAATGCACTTTGCTTAAAATACAAATTAGATTAAGCAAGGACTAACTACTTTGCAACTATTTCCCTCATTTTCCTTTTAAAAGTGACTCCAGGGCACTACATCCTCTTCAATTATCGCTCCCTTTATCTTTTAACCTTAGTTTTCATCTACATATGATCTAGATTCTAGAAAAGGGGTGTTAAATTCAAGTTAGCAATCGACTAAACAATCTATAAACTATCTGTAATAAGTTTCAATCAATATTGCCGAATTCAATTTATTATACTAAATATCATTTGTTTAGAATAATATGATGTACACTATGAAAATATCTATGTTGCACAAGGACCCATCCACCCTAAAAAATCCATGTACATGTCATTCCAACATTTCAGGGACTTATGGACCCTTAGAAAACGTCCTAAAATTGTTGGGCACTTCATTAGTGACTTGGGAACTTTCCAACCATCTCCAAAACGTTCTAGACAGATTTCAAGGACATTCTAAATAGATTTCAGGGATGTTCTAGGCAAATTTCAGGGATTTTTTCGGGAAAATGACATTCTAGGCATATATCTTCAATTTTCACTCATGGGCATTGATGATCAGACAATATGATAATTTTCCCCTTCCACTATATTTGTATTGTATTTAATCTATACATATTTTAAAGGTTGCCACTCAAAACATGTCAAGGAAAAAGAAATTATAATATTCCAAAGCGTTGATACTTGTGGTTATTGCTCTCGTTCTCATTTTCTGGGTCATCTCAACTTTTATATAGTGCATATGGGTTTCCAGGAGTCATTCAAGTCCGATTTTTCTACCATCCCAACCTCAAGCATTGTGAAAACAATAGACATTAGTAACTTGGATAGGGTACTAAATGTTTGAATGAATTCATATTCAATCACATTTTTAATCTCAAATATGAATCTAATCTCTTTACTAAACCAAAGTGTTTTATAGTGATTTTCAACACAGTTATTAAAATATGCGATACCTATAGAGAAAGGAATGCCTTTTATGTCTTAACATAATCATCATTAACAAGAAATATGAGGAAGAAAAATGGTTGTAAAGACAATTCTTTATCTCAGAGACCCTTCAAGTACCTTATTGCAAATTGCAAAGAATTACACTTAAGTTTCCTAAAGCTAAATTGCATTTTGCTCATGTCTAGCAACAAAAGTTAGGATTGGCAAGCATAAGGGTTGTGCATAATAATATAGTATAGCTTCTTATGCTTACAATTTATAAGCAACTGCAAAAGTTTATAGTGAATTCTAAATTTTTAATATTGTTCTTTTTCCATGAGAAATATCTTTGTATTTTGTATGAGGAATATATGTGTTTTGGTCCTTAAGGGACTACTCGACATGTTATGAAACCAGCTCACAAAAAGATAGAAAAGAGAGATCCACGCCTTAGAATTCAGCCTCTTCGAGGGGGCAACCTCCTTTACATTACATAAATGAACAATTCTTGGATGATACAAATGACAAAACCTCCTTTCTATATATAGGAGTCTAAGGAGTCACAATATAATCCAGCCGACCTAACAATAATAATATAAAGCCACAAAAATAACAATAGAGGGATTCTATGGGGCACAGAAATAACAATATGGGGGTAATAGGGGCACAACAATATAAATAGGGGGTATAACTACAATAGTAATGGGGTAATCACTAGTATTATAGGGACCCAACATGCCCCTCTCCTTCAAAAAAGTGTTGTCCTCAACGCTTGAGTAGTTCTGGATACTTCTGCATAAAATTCTCATCCTCCCATGTGGAATCTTCAGCGGATAAGTTCTTCCACTTGATAAGATACTCTGAAATTGATCGATTTCGTAGCTGTCGAGTTCTTGTTTCTGTGACTGCTTCCGGTTCCAATATAATTTTTCCTTCCTCGTCAAGTTCTGGCAATATTGTTTGAATTGGGAGCTTGTCACCTATAACCTTCTTTAAACATGAAACATGGAAAACTGGGTGCAATCGAGAAGCTGCAGGAAGCTCCAATTTGTATGCCATAGTACCAATCTTTTCCAACACCTTGTACGGACCATAATACTTTGGTGATAATTTATTATCCTTCTTAGCTTGCTTTAGGGACATTTGCTTATATGGTTGTAGCCGTAGGAATACCCAATCACCTACATCAAAACTTCTTTCACTGCGATGTTGATCTGCCTGTTGTTTCATTCTATTTTGTGCCAACACGAGGTTATCCTTTAAGAGTTGGAGGACTTGTTGTTGATGTTCGATGTGATGTTCCACTGCCTGAACCTTAGAATTTTCTCTTAAATATGATGTGATGGATGGTGGTTGATACCCATAAAGTGCCATAAATGGGGTCATTTTTGTTGCTGTATGGAAGGAAGTGTTATACCACCATTCAGCCAGAGGCAACCATTTGACCCATTGTGTCTGTTTATCAGATACAAAGCAACGAAGATATCCTTCCAAACATTTGTTTACTATCTCAGTTTGCCCATCAGATTGAGGATGATAAGATGAGCTATGAGCTAACTGAGTACCAAGACAAGAAAATAATTCTGTCCAAAAATTTCCAGTGAAAATGGGATCTCTGTCACTTACAATAATCTTTGGGTTTCCATGTAGCTTTTGAATTGTTTCCATAAATGCAGTAGAAACTGTACTGGCTTTAAATGGATGTGATAATGCACAAAAGTGTGCATACTTGGTAAGTCTGTCAACTACCACCATGATGACACTCTTTCCCTCAGACTTGGGTAAACCTGTGATAAAATCCATTGAAACCTCCTCCCAACGTTGGCTTGGAATGGATAAAGGTTGTAATAGACCTGGTGTCTTAATTGTTTCAACTTTATTTTGCTGGCAAACCAAACATTCCGCCACAAACTTTTGAATATCTGATTTAAGGCCATCCCAAAAAAATTCCTTCTTAACCCTGTGGTAAGTTTTTAAAAATCCTGAGTGCCCTCCTAAGGGAGAAGTGTGCAATTCCATAAGAATCTTTTGTTTTAGCTGGGAATTCTTACAGAGGTATAAGCGATCTTTGTACCATAACGAATCATTTTGCCAGCTAAATGTATCAGAAGTACTGGAATCTTGTTGTAGCTTTCGAATAAGTGCCCACACTTCTTCGTCATTCTTCCATTCCTCCCTTGCTTCGTTTATCCAATCTGGTTGGATAATAGAAATGGCACACAACAATGCTTCCACATCCTCATCCTTTCTTGAGAGTGCATCTGCCACCACATTTTGCTTCCCTTTTTTGTAGATGATTTCAAAGTCATAACCCAACATCTTTGTGACCCACTTTTGTTGCTCTTCAGAGGATAATCTTTGTTCTAAAAAGTATTTAAGGCTATCATGATCCGTTTTTACCTTGAAGTGTCTTCCCATTAGGTAGGGTCGCCATTTCTTAAGTGCATGGAGTATTGCCAACATTTCCTTCTCATAAATAGCTTTGCTTAAAAACTTTCCCTTGATTGGACGACTTTCAAAAGCAATGGGTCTTTCATCTTGCATTAGAACAGCACCAATTCCATTTCCTGAAGCATCACATTCCACAATAAAGGTTTTTGTGAAGTCCGGTGTAGCTAAGACCGGTGCTTGGCACATTGCCTCTTTAAGATGTTCAAAGGCCTTTGTTGCTTCCGAAGTCCATGAAAATGAATCTTTCTTCAATAATGTTGTTAGAGGTGCTGCTATTCTCCCATAATTCTTAACAAACTTGCGATAATACCCTGTCAACCCAAGAAATCCTCGCAGATGCTTTATGGATGTGGGGATTTTCCATTCCTTAATGGCTTTAATTTTGCTAGGGTCTACCTTAACTCCTTCATGAGATACAATATGACCCAAATATTCCACCTCCTGGACTCCAAAGAAACATTTGGATCTTTTTGCATATAATTGTTTCTCCTCCAATAGTTGTAGCACCCTGTCAACATGTTCAACATGATCCTTCCAAGACTTGCTGTAGATTAGTATATCATCAAAAAATACTAACACAAATTTTCTAAGGAATGGTTTGAAAATTGAATTCATCAAACCTTGAAATGTTGAAGGTGCATTGGTAAGGCCAAAAGGCATGACCAAAAATTCATAATGACCCTCATGAGTTCTAAATGTCGTTTTCGGAATGTCTTCAATCTTCATTCTGATTTGATGATATCCCGAACGAAGATCCAACTTGGTGAAGTAAATTGATCCATGCAATTCATCCAGTAATTCATCAATAACAGGAATGGGGAACTTATCTTTAATAGTGAGCTTGTTGAGCTCCCTATAATCTGGACACATGCGCCATGATCCATCCTTCTTGTGCACCAATACTACTGGAGCTGAGAAAGAACTTTGACTCGGTTGAATTATACCAGCCTCTAGCATTTCTGCAACCATACGTTCAATTTCACTTTTTTGGACATAGGGATATCTGTACGGCCTGATGTTTGGAGGAACACTTCCTGGAATCAGATGAATAGCATGATCATGATCACGCATAGGTGGGAGACCTTTGGGAGTCTCAAATACCTTGGAATGATTGTCCAAGACTTTTTGGAGATCTGGAGAAATAGATGATTCCAATGTGGAAACATCTAGCGAACATAATTGTGCAATTACACCTCTTTGCTCCTTTTTTAGAAGCTTTGTCATGCCATTAGAGCTGATTATCTTTCCTGGTTTCCCTGCAATACCCCTTAATTCAACTTCCTTTCCTTCCACAGAAAATTTCATGAAAAGTTCTTGAAAATTAAAAGCTATTGTACCCAAGGATTGTAGCCATTGGACTCCTAGTACAACATCAGCACCTCCCATTGGAATGGAAAGCATTGGGCTAGTCAATACATATTCTCCCATGGATAGCTTGATATTATGGCACTTTCCAGAACAATTTATTGTTCCTCCATTTGCAATCATCACTTGACACTCTGGTGCTGGATATAGGAAGCAATTCAATTCTTTTGCTACCCTACAATGAATAAAATTGTGGGTGCTTCCTGAATCAATCAACACTATTACCTTTTTCTTCTTGATTTGTCCTTCTATCTTGATGGTTTGAGGAGTGGTAATTCCCGCCAATGCATTACAAGATATGGTCGGATTTATTTGTTCTTCATCTAGGCTTTGTTCCTGGAATATATCCTCTTCTTTTGACCTTTCTTGCTCCTTTTCTTCTTCCTCTTCACAATCTATGTAGAATAATTTCTTCTCAGCACACTTATGACCTTTTGTGTATTTGCTATCACAATTGTAACAAAGCCCTTTTGCTCTTTTTTCTTCCAATTGTTGTGGTGTCAACCTTGTAGGTTGTGGAAGACTATGGGCAACAACACTTCCGTCTTTATAGTTGTGAATGGTATGCTTCCTAGTTGCCATAATTTTGCTTTCCATTTTTCTTGCTAACCTGAATGCCTTCTCTAATGAATCAGGTTCCCAAAGGCGCACATCATGTTGGATATTATCCTTTAAAGACCCTATGAACACATCAATCCTATGCTCCTCTGGAATATCTTTTACCCTTATGTTCAATTTTTGGAACTCCTCAATGTGCTCCATTATTGAACCCTTTTGTTTGAGACTTATCAATTGGCTAAAAAAAGTGTTGCTTTTTGTATCCTCATAATGTGCTATCAATTCTTCCGTAAAAATTGCCCAAGTGATAAATTGTTTACGAGAACAAAGCCATTGATACCATACAAACTGATTTGGTTCCAAATATAAAGTTGCCATACGTACCTTTTGTGTGTTTTGCACATTATTGAGATCGAAGAATTGCTCCATCTGTAATATCCATGTGGCGGGATCCTTGCCATCAAACTTCCTCATATCGATTTTTGGAACATGGTGAGTCTTCGATCCAACATTAGAGTCTATGGAATCATGATTAACATTTCTTTTGTTCTCATCATGAGTTTCCTTTACTACCTTTTCACCATTAGTGACCCTTTCTTGTAGCAACTTCTTCAATTCTTCCATGTCTGTCTTCAAATCTATCTTCAAATTTGTCATCGAATCCTCCATCTTAGCTTCCATGCCCTTTATCTTAGATTCCACGCCATTTACCTTAGCTTCTGTTAGCTTTTGTGAGCGTGACATTTGTTGCACTTGTTCTTGTAATTTTGATATATCATGTAGCATTTCTTCCTCTTCTTCATGAGTCATGCTAGAGCTTTCAGGTTCCTTACTAGGTGTTTGCATTTTCTTTCCTCGGGGCATCAGTTACCGATAATAATGCTTTACTATGCCCTTTGAATTCCGTTAAACCAAGCTTACACAAAAATCAAAAAAAAACTACACACCTTTTTTCACTTTATAGAAGCCTGATATTGAATCTGATGTATCTCTGTAATTTCAAATCATCCAATTCTGAAATTGCTACCTGTAGTAGCCTTTTGCGTCCTCTTTCCAATGCCACAAGTCTGAGCCAAATTGGATTCTCCAAGGAAGAGTTATATGAAATCTCCCACAGTGACTTGCTTTTAGACTGGTTCAGTAGAGCGAACTTGTACGACGTGCCACGAGTCACTGTTTCAACCTTTGAATCTGAAACACACATACAAGAAACTACAGTCCGTCCTCTTTCTGTACCTTCTTACGAAATTTCAATCTGATCCCCAGAGAGAAAGTTATGACGATTTTTCCCAGGTCACCTGTTTTGAATGTAATTCAGGAGTCTGCAAAAAGACCAACTTCCTCAGATCATATCTCCACAAATATCGCGCAAAAAGCTCTGAAATTCGGACCCAAGGTTCAGCACGATTTCTTCTCAAATGGGTTTTTTTTGCGACTTCTGAAACGTCACAGAAAAAAAGTTATAGCGAAAATGCCACGATGACCTGTTTGGAGCAGCGAAACCCTAGAATCCAAAGCTCTGATACCAAATGTTATGAAACCAGCTCACAAAAAGATAGAAAAGAGAGATCCACGCCTTAGAATTCAGCCTCTTCAAGGGGGCAACCTCCTTTACATTACATAAATGAACAATTCTTGGATGATACAAATGACAAAACCTCCTTTCTATATATAGGAGTCTAAGGAGTCACAATATAATCCAGCCGACCTAACAATAATAATATAAAGCCACAAAAATAACAATAGAGGGATTCTATGGGGCACAGAAATAACAATATGGGGGTAATAGGGGCACAACAATATAAATAGGGGGTATAACTACAATAGTAATGGGGTAATCACTAGTATTATAGGGACCCAACACGACAACACAGCTCGAAGCCATTACAAGAAATACTCAATATGAGCTTAACATGTCACATGTAGGAACTGAATCTCAATGGTGTGGATAACAACATTTCTCCCAACCACCTTAGCTAAAGCCAATTCGCTGATAATTATTATTATTATTGACGCCCACAGCCCGCCATCCCCTGAAAAATTTAGGGGTGTGCTCTAATTGTCCTGGGGACGTGTCCCCTCCTCCCTATCATTCCCTTTGTCCATTAGATTATGGAGGATCACAAGTAGCAATATACCCTTCAGATTTAGAAGAAGCTTGTACTCTTCTGAAAGGTTTACTTCTAGCTAAGGAGCTTGAGGTCACTTCGTAATTATTATGAAATTCCATGATTGACATCAAGGCAATGCTAGGGAAGTCTTCTCAGTGGATACTAGGTTGGCCAAAGTAATATCCCAAGCAATCAAGGAGGCAAAAACAATCAACACAACCTTGTTCTATCATGTTAAATGAGAGTTCAATGAAGAGGTGGATAAATTGGATAAAAAAGGCTAAAGCCATTGAATTATCGACGGGAGAACCTGGAAATGATAAGGGTCGAACATTATGCAATATCTCCTAATCCTTTGATTTATTTGGTTGTCACAATTTTAGTTGCCCACATGGCCTCATGTCATGCCAATTATGTGACCCGCCTCAATTGTTTTGAGACGAGTATAGAGAATGGCCACCATTTTTTTACATGTGAGCTTTCACTCAACCTTGGGTTAATGAACGTTATAGTATGTGAAAGCACAGAGACTGAGATATTGCAACATGGAGGAGCTAGGAACAATGACCAACTCAGCTAACACTGTTAGCCATCCAGTTTCCTAGTGAGTTATATACCAAGCTTTGGGTGGTTTGATTGGAATTCTATTTTTTTGAATTTATTTAGGGGAAAGGTGGTTGATAAATTCTGGTTTTGGTACTGGTCCCATAGTTATAGTGGCTCTCTGAGTAGTTTCTTTGAGTCCCTTCTACGACTCTAGCTCTATGTCATTAACTTTGAAGCATTCTTTTTTAATCTAATTTCCTATTAGTCTTGAGTGGGCCTAATCGTTAAGAGCATGCGTTTCCTCCTAAGAGGTCACAGGTTCAAATTCAAAGGAGGTTAGAGTATGTATGCCTTCATAGACTTTAGCAAATACATTGTTGTGCGGATGTGGGTCTCTCGTCATAGAGACAAGGAAATCTCATACACCAATTTGGTATTTGGCTTGGTCATAACCTTAAAATTGAAAATATAAACCTGCACCAAATTTTTCTCCCAGACTACTCCACAATGCCTCTATATAAATGAGCCTAATGTTGGAATAAAATAAGGATTTTCGACTTACTTAGAGAGAAAACCCATATCTAAACTAGTACTAATTTATATATATAGGGATTTCTGACTTATTTTGAGAGAAAACCATACCTAAACCAGTACTTTTTCTCCGAGGAAAATTTGGGCAGATCCACCTGAGGGGATCACATCCCACAAACCAAACTAATCAGAACCTAACCTTGAGGGCGTCGAGGATAATTGACCATGTGACCTCCCAATGGCGAAGTGCTTTAGCAATGGAACCTCGACCAATTGAGCTAACCCTCGGGGCTAACCAGTACCAATACTTATGTGTGTGTGTGTGTGTGAGCTAGTTTAGATATGGGTATCTCTCAAAATAAGTTTGAAATCCCTATTTTATTCCACCCTCAAGCTCATTTATATAGAGGCACTGTGCAGTAGTATGTGAGAAAAATTTGGTGCAATTTCATTATTATTTCAATCAATTCTCCAAGCCATAGGAATAACTCTATCTTTCATTGTAGCTCTGGTCTTTACCAATCTGGGTAAGTTATCAACTCTATAGCTATTTATTGGATCTTTGGCCTCATTTGTTCGACATTCGGTTTTTTTATTGTGGATGCAATTATGGGCACAACAAAATAACAAAAATCAGAAAATTCTTGGGGAGACTTGAAGAGTTAATCCACTCCAATAGGACCTCTCTATTTTCCATTAACAATAACATACACAAAAAAGAACACCTTTGTCACTCAACATGCATCATTAAGGAAAATGTTAGTTGAATAAAGACAATGGATGGATATCATAGAGGTTAAGTGTAATACTCTTAGAACCCTTACACTCAATCAACATAAACACTCTATCTTTGCAGCCTTGAACAACAAAAGCTCTGCGAATTCCATTCATGCTAAAGCTTGCAAGGAAATAAAGTAGCAACTCAGGAACCCAATGGACATCAAGAAGCCACACTCCCTTCACTTAGACTTCGATCGAGATGAGGCAACCAATGTCCATGTTTTTATGAAATGAATGTTTTTCTTATCATCAATATCTGTAAATTTTGTAAATCAAACTTCTTGAAGAAAATATGAAATGTTTCATTATAGTTCATAGAAAAACTTGGTGGAAGATGGTGAGGAAACTGAAGTGTCCAACGAAATCTAGATTGTTTCAGTGGTGTATGTTAGAGAATAAGCTTCCTATTGGTGAAAGTTTTAAAAAAGGGGAGCTTCATTGGCCCGAGTTGGTGTCCCCTCTGCAAAGCAGCCGAGGAAACAGTCGATCATCTATTATTTTTTTGTCCATATGCTTGTAACATCTATAATTTTGTTTGTAGTATTCTATATGTTGGTGCTCAATGGCAAGGTATATCATGTAGGGAAGCTTGGCAATCATGGTGGGATTTGGTAAATCCAAAAAAGCTAAGAAATCTTCCTCCCATCATTAGTTGCAGCATTTGGCTTGCCTAGAATAAAGTGATATTTTAGCAAAAAGATTCAATCCTAGACAAATTGGCTACCCAAGTCGTGGCTATCTATGAGCACATTCCAAATGATGATTCCAGTCATGGGCCTAAAACTATCATAGTTGAACAAGTGGATACGTCGTGCCCTTGGACATGTTTTGATGGTGCCTCCCAAGCTTGCCGGGTGTGTGGGGGAGGAACAATTTTATTTTTAAATGAAAATCATTCATACAAAATGCAATTTGGATTGCATTGGGCCACAAATAATTATACATAACTTTTAAGCCTTAAGATTTTGCTTCTTTTTGCTTTAGAAAAGGGGTGTAGGAAATTACAATATTTTAGTGACTCTCATTGTCATCAACTAGTCTAATGAAGCCTCTAGGTGTCACTTGCACACCCAATCCTATTCTGGAGGAAGTTCTTTTAAACATATATTTTGATCATATTTCATGTGGTCATATTTACAGGGAGAGAAATGTCATTGTTGATGAACTATCCAAGGTAGGCAAGCAGCAAGCTATGGGCATATGGAAGATATCAGAGCAGGATGGAAGTGAACACCATGAATATTATCACAAACCTTCATAGATGATATGTAGGTGGAAAATGCACCAGAATGAAGACTACATCCTTTTGCACAACCTCTTTTTGTATGCTTGATGATTTTTTCTTTAAGTTGAATGGAGGTCAATTTCGTTTTGGTCAATGATTATGTATATGTATTTATTGTTAAACAATGACGGTGATCTGATCTAGTTTAGTAGGTCAGACTCTACTGGATATTGTTTTGGATGAAAGGTTGTAGGGCATAAACAACCTTCTTTTTCATGCTTCTATGTTTATACTCTATCTCGTTTTGACCTCTAAAGATCTACTATATTTTTTATATTTTAGCAAAATATGTATTACAAAACAATTATTTTTTAATGCACCTTATATATCTACAACATATAAATTTCTCTCTTACCATAAAAATTACAATTTTAAAAATTACAATTTTTCTTCAAAGAAAAAAGTTCACAGAAAAACTTATCCTATAGTGATATAAAATTATTTTATACAAAAATTTAAACTTTTGAAACAATAGATAAAACCTTTTATATAATTGAAATTGTAACTATAACATTATTTAATACTTTTTATATAATTAAAATTTACAATTTCAATTTTATATCTATAATTTACCATTTCGATTTAACTTATATAATTTAAATTGTCAAATAAAATTTACTATATATAGAATTTAAATTAAATTATGGAATTATATATTGTCAAATAAAATTTAATATATATAAAATTTAAATTAAATTATGGAA
The DNA here is from genome assembly GCA_031772625.1 of Pinus tabuliformis. Classification (NCBI taxonomy): domain Eukaryota; kingdom Viridiplantae; phylum Streptophyta; class Pinopsida; order Pinales; family Pinaceae; genus Pinus; species Pinus tabuliformis. Next base: position 142,545,112 of record CM062813.1, read on the forward strand.
TTGTTGTATGTGTTCCTCCCTATTGTCTATGCACACCTTCTAAAAAGGGATATGGTAAATATGCCTTAATGCATTCTTTGTAAACACCATGAATATTATCACAAACCTTCATAGATGATATGTAGGTGGAAAATGCACCAGAATGAAGACTACATCCTTTTGCACAACCTCTTTTTGTATGCTTGATGATTTTTTCTTTAAGTTGAATGGAGGTCAATTTCGTTTTGGTTAATGATTATGTATATGTATTTATTGTTAAACAATGACAGTGATCTGATCTGGTTTACTACTGGATATTGTTTTGGATGAAAGGTTGTAAGGCATAAACAACCTTCTTTTTCATGCTTCTATGTTTATACTCTATCTCGTTTTGGCCTCTAAAGATCTACTATAATTTTTATATTTTAGCAAAATATGTATTACAAAACAATTATTTTTTAATGCACCTTATATATCTACAACATATAATTTTCTCTCTTGCCATAAAAATTACAATTTTTCTTCAAAGAAAAAAGTTCATAGAAAAACTTATCCTATAGTCATATAAAATTATTTTATACAAATATTTAAACTTTTGAAACAATAGATAAAACCTTTTATATAATTGAAATTGTAACTATAACATTATTTAATACTTCTTATATAATTAAAATTTACAATTTCAATTTTATATATATAATTTACCATTTCGATTTAGCTTATATAATTTAAATTGTCAAATAAAATTTACTATATATAAAATTTAAATTAAATTATGGAATTATATATTGTCAAATAAAATTTAATATATACAAAATTTAAATTAAATTATGGAATTGTTGTATGTGTTCTTATTGTCTATACACACCTTCTAAAAAGGGATATGATAAATATGCCTTAATGCATTCTTTGTACTTAATTCTTGAATGGGAACATCTTTATATTTATTGTGATGAGAAGTCACAATGAAAAATCAATAAATAATTTTTTTTAAATTAACAAATTTAGCTCGTGTTATATTTGTTTATGTTTGTTGAAACAGGTGGTTCTTTTAGGCTTTGATCTTTGGCCTAGAGAAAAGTGTCCAAAAGAATTTAATTTTTCTCCTAAAGTGACTTTATAATTTTATAAAATTAAATCTAATTTAAAAGTGACTTTAAGTGATAAAGTTACTAAGTCTAATTTTAAAATGACTTTTATAAAATCAATGAAAAATTAGAAAGGAAAAGTGACTTTGGAAATAAATGACTAAATGGGTCTTTATTAAAGTGGGGTGAATTAAAAAATAAAAAGTGAGATTTAAATGAACATTTAATCTCAGCCTTAGATCTCAATCTATTTCATCCATTGGATTTAGGAATCACCCAAAAGTCACTTGGATCACCCAAAAGTCACTTGCGGTTAGATTAAAAGAGGAAAAGGTTATTCATTCTTTCATGAGCAGATTAGGAGAAGGAGAGCAAGAAAGCAAGAAAGATTTATGAGCAGGGAAGAGAAGGAGACAACAGCTTGGGACACATTCCAAGGCAGCACTTGAGCAGATTTGTACAGCGGATTCAACACACAGTGAAAGGCAGATTTTGGCACGATTTTCGAAGAGTGGTTTGCACAAAAATCGAGGAGCAGTTTGTTGGTTTTTCTACACGCAAAACAAGGGCCGTACATCGCATTTATTGCAGGCCGTACAATGCATTTAATGATGTCCATACAACTGCATTTAATGCTGAAAGTGGGCACGAAAATCGAGGAGGCCGTACAACATTTATTGCTGTCTTGTTTGTTGTAATTTTCAGTTTGCTGTGAGGCATGGGAAAAGAGATAAGTTGTAAATTTGTTTGCTGATTTTTTGTTGAATATTTCTCACTGTAAAAAGGCAATTTTCAGAAATAAAGAAGAGCTCTCAAACTGGTTTTCCCCAAGAGTTGTAAGGGGTTTTTCCAGAGTCACATTGACCAAAAATCTCAGTGTTTAAATGTGTTTTAATGACTGTTTATTACTGCTGATTTTTATTTCTGCAATTTCCAGCATTCTATAAAATTTCCAGAATTTGTGTTTTCAGCAAATTTATTTTTTCCAGCTTGTTAAATGTTTCTGGGAAAGGGCATTTAACTATATGGAAAAAATAAGGAGAAACTGAAAACCGAGATGGAAAAACAAAAATTTCTACAATGTTATTTGTAAATACAAAAAGGGTGTTTGAAATCTTAAATGTAAAAATAAACCATGTACTCTTATGTCAAAATCAAATCATTATAACAGATCAGAAGGTACGGACTCAAAATTTATTCACCAACATTTGATGAAAATAAGTACTTGTGCTCTAAATATAAATTCAATTTAATTTAAATAATACATTTTAAGATAACAAACCATAAAATGGGTAGTTTCCAAATTCATTAGCATATACTTTTTATAAAATTACTTGAATTTTTTCCCATACATCCCACCCCAATTTTTCTCCATGTTCCTTTTCACCGCTTCAAAGGAACGTGCTAATAATAAAGATATAATTTGTATAAGTTTGAATATATGGTTAAGTCGATTTTTTTTAAAATAAAGCACAAAATATCGGATTTCTGAGAAGACATTTTTTTACATAATTTGCATAAGATTGAATATAAGTCCATTTTAAAAGAAAAAAACAATGACAACAAACTATCGGATTTCTGATGCATTATTTTTTTCAATATGAAAGAGGTCATACTTGTTGATTTAAGTTATATATATAAAAATAAAATAATATAAAATATAAGATTTTTGATATATTATTGTTGGATATGAAAAAGTTCATACATATAAATTTAAATAAATAAGTAGGTTAATTTATTAATAAAATGGTTTTTCTATAATATTTTTCCAGATTAATTTTAATTAAAATTTAATGAGATTTTTAAAATTGTGAGTTTAAATTATTTAATTTGTAAAACTTAAATTTTTTTATGGTGTTGAATTATTTAAAATTGAAATTGTATGGTAAACTATTTCGTGTATAAATAAACTAACCTTATATATAATAATATTAACATTAAACTAACTCTATATATACAATAATATTAACATTAAAAAATAAAAGTAAAATAATTTTTCAACTGTGTATTTAAAAAAAAAATTATTAAAATTAAAAATAAAATAAAATCTAAATTATAATTCTAATGGGTTGGACTTTAAGACAAGGCATTTGGACAAACTTGCAAAGTAATTAAATGGTGGATTGTACGGCTGCTGCTGCAAAGGCTGGAAACGCAGGCAGCATGTGCGGGCATTGGCAAGTGCAACGCACGGCAGTGCAGACATTTAATAGGTAGCTATGATTACTGCAGATTTCATTGGGAAAGAGCTAACTAGCCATTTCCAGGGTATTTAATGTTCGGGGATATGTACGCAGCTTAGCCCGATAACACGCGAAAGCCAAAATATTAGTTAATGCCGAAACTTGGCTTTCGTGTGTTATCGCGTTAACCGACGTGCATATCCCCGGGCATTAAATACCCTGGGGATGGCTGGTTAGCTCTTTCCATTTCATTATACGGATTTTTCCCAGTGAATTGGTATAAATCTGAATCGTACAAAAACAACACTGGAGTGTACGGACAGAAATCTTAAGGTAGCTTGAATGCTAGAATAATCTGCAGATCTGACTATAGATTTTATGTCATATGAAACATTTGGCCAAATAAACGGCTCTGGTGCCACATGAAATAAACAAAGCGGTTTATTATGAGATCGTAATATTATTTATGCTAAGTATATAAGAATATATTAAGTGATCAAACATAAACGGACAAAAACCTTAAGGTAGCTTGAATGCTAGAATAATCTGCAGGTCTGACTATAGATTTTATGTCATATGAAACATTTGGCCAAATAAACGGCTCTGGTGCCACATGAAATAAACAAAGCGGTTTATTATGAGATCGTAATATTATTTATGCTAAGTATATAAGAATATGTCAAGTGATCAAACATAAACGTATATTGAGGGATAAATGCCTATATTGAGGGATAAATGCCTGATAAATTTGATTTTTGTGTACATAATTTATTATTTTTTATTGTTTAATAATGAGGTGATGAGGTGTTTATAAAGTTTTGAATAGATTGTGATTCGGTGTGTTGTTAAGGCATTTCTACATATTAAGTCACTGGTTCAACTTTCCATTGCATTTCTAGATATTAAGTCATTGGTTCAACTTTCCATTGTATTTCTAGATATTGTTAAGGCATTGCTAGATATTAAGTCACTGGTTCAACTTTCTACTGCATTTCTAGATATTAAGTCACTGGTTCAATTCTCTACTTTATTAGATTGTTTCTTAACTTACCAAACAAAAAATAATGAGGTGAATTTTAATTTTTTATTGAATTTAATTAAGTTGATATGTGTGTTTATTTCATAATATATATTCAAAATTTTAATTTAATTATTAATAATTATTAGGTCCCTAACTTACCAAACAAAAAATAATAAAAAAATAAGGTGAATTTTAATCTTTTATTGAATTTAATTAAGTTGATATGTGTGTTTATTTCATAATATGATATTCCAAATTTTAATTTAATTGGTCAATAATTATTAGGTGGATGGTGGACTAAATCTCCATATTATTATTTTAGAATAAAACATTCAAAATTTTAATTTAATTATCAATAATTATTAGATAGATAGTGGGGATAAATTTCTATGATTAAAAATCTGTTTCCATGTTTTTTAAATTATATGTTTAACTTATAAATTATTTTTAATAATAATTATTATTATTATTATTATAATTTAATTGGTTTTTATGATTTTTTTAAAATTTAGCAAATTGAAATTTGTATAAAAGAGTGTTTTGATACTTATTATAAATTAATGCTTATAAACATTTATTTATATGGCTTTACATAAAAGAGTATTTTAATGTTTATAAGCATTTACTTGTAATTATTACTATATATTTGTTTTTTATTATCATTTATTACTGTTATTTTTATTTTTACTCATGTTTGTTAATTTCATCGAAAAACTTTTGCTTTAGTCAAACGATGCCCCATGTTTCGATGAAGGGTATGGGACATTTTTAGTCCCATTGACCTACTTTCTATGGTCATTCATCATGCATTAATGAACTTATCATTCTTGTACATGTATGTTCAATATGTAGTTAACCAGAACTAAATACAAAGTAAATGCGACAGATGTTAGAAAGCAATAAAAAGTTTACCTCATATCCAATCCATGCCACGGAAACAAATACAGCAACTGCCAATGCATTAGTGAACTTCCTGTAAATGTCTAGCTTAGCAAGCGACCTCCTTGCCTGTCAACAATTGAGTGTATGCAACTTCAGTAATCACACACCTTGCCAATAAAGATTTAATCATAAACATTCATACACCTTCATATGTTTACAATGCTATAACACACGGAAAAGAAAGCCACTTGAGAATCAATTATTTAATCATAAACATTCATACACCTTCATATGTTTACAGTGCTATAACACACGAAAAAAAAAAGCCACTGAGAATTAATTAGCAAACACCATGGCACTGCTTGCAGATAATGCCCATTGCCAATTTGGCTCCAAGATGCACAACTTTTAAAATGCATACAAACAAATAGATTCCCCTCTCCTCGGACCTTTGGTCCTTCGGCCTAAAACAGCGTAGGGTGGGTTATCATTTAGAAGTCTCCAACCAGCGTCAACAAGATTAAAATTTAATCTCCAACCTTCGGCCGGACCTTTTGTCCTTCGGTCTAAAAGAGCGTAGGGTGGGTTATCATTTAGAAGTCTCCAACCGATTAAAATTTAATCTCCACCCTTCGGCCTAAATAAGCGTAGGGTGGGTTGCCACTTACTCCTCTTTGGTTTTATGTTAGGGAGCCAGGGGACTGCCTTGCCTCAATGGGAGGTTTACCGCACGGTGGTAAAAAGGCCTGGAGGGGACAAACATGACTCTCAGCCCCATTGAATGGTGTCCACACGGTTAGGGCTGATGGAAGCAGACATGCCAAGGTCTCAAGACTCCACAAGCTCCCAGGATAAGAGCATCTGGGTCCATGGGGCCCGCTCATCAACCCAGCCCTGAAGGTTAGGGCAGAAGGAAGCAGGCTTGCCTCTATGTCCGCGATTACCACAAGCCGTTCTCGCAAAAGCATGTGGATCAGAGGGGCCAGCTCATCCACCCAGCCATTGACTGCCAATGACTGTCCCACCCAGGACTGTCCCAACCAATTTCAATACCTAAAGAGCATCACTTGGGGTGTATGCATTGTTTTGTTGCCTACCATTACGCAACAAGCCAACAATGTTTTTCAAGCTTAAACATGCCACTTGTAAAATAAGATAACACTTGTAAGATAAGATAATTATAAGATAATTGTATTAATGTCCAATCAATGACCACAAAAATAGGTCAATGGGATTGAGGAATACAATCACTATGAATACAATAGGAAACTGCGAGCACAGCTCTTAGAAAATGATAAAACCAAAATAAAGAAAGAAACCTACATGAGTACAACGCCAGAACAAGTGTAAGATCACGACAAAGGTATGGTGATAACATGAGCACAATGTCAGAACACTGACAAAGGTACGGTGAGATAGAATTGGAAAACCACTAATCAGAATTTTGCCAGGAAAGAATTTCATAAGAGCATTGTAGTGTTCAATCAGGGTTGAGGACATCACTCCACATACTCGATATGGTAATACATTGAATAAACTCGGAAAAATATGCCAATTATGAAAAAGGGTAACCACCAATGCTGAAAATAGAAAAGAATTTCATCAGCATCATTCTTTTTCCAGTTGATAACAAAAGAAGTATATTCTAGATTGTATTTCAGCAGGCATTCAGAAAGCAACATCCAAGTGACAGACATTTTCTTTTTGAAAATTAAATATCCTCCCCCCTAAGACCAAGAAGTTCGACTGTGCCAAATACAGTAATACTGGTGCGGTTGATGTCTCGTGGACAAGGAAGACACTTTTGGCTCAACATGAAAACCTGGCCAAATATTGAATTCATTAAAATAAGTGGACCAACCATTCCCATGACATGGAATGTGTTATAATTGTCTAAAATTCTGCTAATTTAGAGAGGCACCAATGCCAAAATATTCAGCGACACATAAAAATAAGAAAAGTTCGATGTACAAATAACATAGTGAGCCTTTAGAGCGAGATATGTAAATGACATAGTAACTTTTGGAGCTGCTTTAAAAGGTTGTTTGGTGAGGTAATAAACATCATCAATTGGCGTGACATGTTACAGCATAAGTATTCAAGACACTCTCTTTGACAACGGTTATGACTACCAAAATCAAACTAGTTGATTAGATTCTAGTTCTCTCGAGTTAAGGAAACCTTAACTAAAAAAACCCATAAAAAAATTAAGGTTTAGTGGCAGATAATTAAGGAATTCAATAAAGATAAATTCACTCTTAAAAGACTCCAAAATGAAATAATTTAATGGCAATAATGAAAGATAGGTTGCAACAACAAAAAGCGATGCAGGTTGCAACAATCGTTTCATCAATATTGCCAGCCTATAAATTGTTACCTTGGAACAATGCATGCACTCTGATTTCAACTGACTTTTACTGTGTTGTTCTAATTAACAAAAGCATACATGGTGAAACTAAATTATGCAACCTCAATATAGTCGTAAATGTCCATGGGTATTGACTGATCAGAAATATGGATATAAAAGGTTAAGTTGTATACGTTAAGAAAGCATAATTACACATCCCATCTTTAATGACTTGAGTTTTCATTTCATTTTTAATTCAAGCATCCAATGGAGAAACAAAAAATGCAAGTGGCTATGACTACTTGCTCTTTCCCATCCTGCCAGCTTCGAAACTTTACTAAAGTCAATTACCAAATGCAAAGCTAGCAGAAAGCCAGGGTAAAGTGCCATACAAAACTGGCCACACTTGATTAAGTGTAGCACAAAATTATCCCCAACAACTGGATAAGTATAAATCAAACGTTACTAAACACCACTCATATCCTCACTGTGGTCAATCTATCTTACAATGTACCTTGTTAGAAAAATGGCAATTTACTTTATTTAAAAAATAGAATAAAAAATTGAGTGGAATGATTCATACTATCATGTGTACATAATCTGTGGCAAATAGCCAATTAAGATATGGCTATTCAGAGAAAAATTGGAATACCTGAAGTTTCTCCAATGTTTTAGACAAAGAAGTAAAAATCCAAATAACGATGAAAGCATCCACAATTGCAACTGGCAGAACAAGAAACAATCTGGCTTTTCCTGATAGATCATTGATGGACCCCACATTCTCCACAAGATCAAGCAACTCAGATGCCAGGAAGAACGTTGCTCCCAGAAGAAGCACCTTCGAAGTAAGACCTCCTAGAGTGGGCCTTACTACACCATAGCCCATTGAAACAACCAAGATAATGAGTCGGGATATGGTTCTCTTGACAGCACCAAATGTAACAGCCCAAATAGTAATACCTGTGGACCTGATTCCAGTTGCATTGAAATTTGCGTATTCAAAGTACAACAGTGTCATTTCAAACATACCCAAAGAAATAACAAGAGTAATACAGTTCTGAAGCTGTAAAATTTCTCTCCAAAATCTGGCATACTGGGAAAACCAAACAATCCCAAGGAGAAGGTATGCAAGGGACATTAGACCATAAAAGGTCATTAGTGGTGCCATCCTCCCAGGTAGATAACCTGTGGGATTTTTCCATATCGTCTTTCCAGTCATTACCAGCCCTTTAAGTTTAGGTTCACAAAATATAAAATACAAGTTATACATTCCTGTCATGGTAATTGGCACATTTATAGTTTCCAAGGTGACTTCTGTATTATCTCCATGAAAGCGGACGCTTGTCACATAAGGCCAGGTGGCATCTTTCGCTGAAGGCCGCCAAATGACTTCACCCTGTTTGCAATTTTCTAGCTTTGAAAGATCTGGAGTACAGCAAATAGCCTTCTGACCACCATAGGGTGAACCACCTATGTTATCCCGATCAGCTGCCTCAAAGATAAGAACCTGAACAAGCCCAGTGTCATGGTCCATATTTGAATCTTGAGCAGCAATTTCTTTTTTCCTATGAAATGTTATATTATCTAACCTGCATATAAAAATTTACATATTAGGTTCCATATGATTCAGTTACAGCCTTAAGAATCTGCAAGCTAGTGCACTGATTATTGGGTGCAACAATCTATCTGTGTACATTGTATATGCATGTGTGTGTGTTCAGTGCAAGTATTCACTTGGAAAATTCACCTGTATATCTCATTCACTCAATAAAATACTGAGAATAGTTGCATATGCATATTTCTTTTACCCTCTCAGGAATTTCTACAATTCACAAAAAAATCCTACCAGTAAAAATCTGGCTCCAACACAACTACAAGAACCTAATCTACACTTGGAACCAGTATTAAGCTTGAAAACCTACATATTATGACATGAGGGCATCTTGCTCCAAAAGCAATTAAAACTGGTTTTAGATAGAGAAGCTCATTCCAAACAATATGAAACTATGTTATTATTAGAACAAGCCAACCTAAACTTACAGCCAGTATTAAGCTTGAAAGCCTATATATTATGACATGAGCAGCAATTTGATCCACAATCAAACAATACGAGTTTCAGATACAAAGTTTACCCCCATACAATATCAAACTTTGTTATCTAAGTTTCACCTCAGAGCAGTTAGAAGTTTCCTAAATCAGAGCTTTTGAATATGTTGCAATGGTCAACAACTACATCCAATTTCTTCAACATAGTTTTCTCTCAAGAAAATAATTGTGTTAGTTACATCCCAGACCTACACTCGAAGATATTTGCAGTCTCAAAACCAAGTGCAACCCTAGAGGCACTGGGGAAGGTTGCCCATTGTCACTAACTCTTCATCTCACTTTAGTTCAGCTCTCCTCCAACTCAAGGTGGGGATTCCCTAGTAAAAATGACATGTAACATATACTTTAGAAATAAATGGGATGGTGGATTGCCAAGACCAGTGCCTGTCCGATGGCTGGTGGAGTCAAGATCAACAATCAAGAGAGTTAAAACAATATGGAAGGAAGACTAAAAGGACCATCATTAACATGCTCAAACTAACAATATGGATTTACTTCAATATGCAGAAAAATAAAGGAGGACCTTTCCAATGATGCTCCTCACAACAAGTACAAAATCAGCCAAGTAATAATGTGCAACCATGCATAATTAAAGAATAGCCGCATATGAAATCATAAATGAAGAAGACACAAATCCCCAATCGTTAGCTCAAGTGGTCTAGAGCCAGACGAGAAGTTCTTTGATCTTGTTGCTAATTGTTGTTGTCACAGGTTCGACTCTCTTTGATTCCCTTGGGGAAAGACCCCGGAATCAGGGCCGACGGTTTACCCGGTTTACCATTCACAAAATGTGGGGTACTCTGGGGTTTCCCATGCTTTCATTCCAATTAAAAAAAAAATGAAGACGACACAAGTAGGAGGCCCTCTTTAGAGAATGATCAACTAACATCTCAATCTCCAAGTGTGATTTCACTCCAAAATCAAGAGAGCCTAGATGTGCCACACTTAAACTCCAAATCTCAGCAAGGGAAACTCTCAAAAGAGAGTGGAAAGCCCTAACTGTAATATTACAGCAGCAAAAATCCTACAATAAACAATACTTACAGCAAGACGAATGGAGGGCTTCACCTCAACCCTACCGTGTTCTTATTGGGGCAAGAATACCCTTCTACAAAAATTATTAACAACAGACTTATAGAAGTAATTTCCATCCTTCAAAGCAACCCAAAAGAAAAGATGACTTCTTCCCCCCAAAAGATCTTCAACTAAGTTCAAAGGGAAATCACAATTCCAACCATGTCTAGTAAATTAAAGCTCTCTTCTTTTTATAGAGCTTCTCCTCAACCATTTTACAATACAAAATATTTAAAAAAACTAGAAGCCTCAATACAATGTTATAAATAAAAGCCTAGAAGCTTCTATGAAAGAGTGTTCTTCTAGAAACTTCCTATAAAATATTATGTAAAAAACCTGGAGATTCCTCTGTATTTTCTTCTAATCATTTATTTTAAAGAACCTCCTAGAAACCTCCGTTAAAATGTCCTTAGAAAGTTAGAAGTATTAAGAACCCTTCATAGAACCTAATTTAAAATTCCTATAAGCCTTCACTTGGTGGAGCGCTCCTTAAAATCTGCCATCATTCATTCCTTGAATCATGCATAGATGCCATTTGTTACCTCCTAAGCTATGGCACTCCTTGAAGCTTCTTTGTTCTAATGCAAGTGGTCCTAGAATCTTCTCCCTTTTCTTGTAACCGTGCCAACTGCCAAAGGTCCATATACGAATCATGCTTCCAAATATGCAATTTTGCCTCGTGGAATATCAAGTTCCTCAAAAGGTGCTCCTCAATGAAAGAATATGCATCAAAATATGTAGAGAGAGCAACATCGATCAGCAACTGCATGATATCATGGTCTACTATACTCCACTCAAGTCTCCATGCCTCCCTAGGCAGTAACAATGTCAATTCCCCTAGGTTTCAACACAGGGATACATCATTCAAACAACAAAACATATAGACTAGACCTCCAAGGTTTTTTCATATCCTTTGATCAATCACCTACATGAGTTTCTTCTCTTCAATGTCAAATGTTAGGTGAGAGAACATCGAGCATTGCTAATTAGTGCCCATTAGGGGAGACATCATTGCCCCTTCCCTTACTAGAGGTTTTGTTATTAGGTTCTCAACAATACTTTCATGATTCTACATTACCACTCTATATTTTCTTTTCAAGGTCATAAACTCCAGATCTTATCTAGCATAGTTTTCTATCTACTTTTATCATATTTTTATAAATACTACTAATAATAATCTAATTTTAAGGCAATGGCCAAGACAAACACCAAATTGGCATATGAGATCTGCTTGTTTGTGGGACAAGGGGCCTGCCTCCAAACAATGATTTGATTGTTAAAGTCTACAGAGGTGTCTATACTCTACCACCCACTGGATTTGAAATATGACCTTTTAGGAGGAAGCACAAGCTCTTAACCAGTAGGCCCACTCAAGTTGTATAGAAGCAACCTCTGCGCTCCAATGTATCCCACACTGTAGTACTTAGCAAAAATTTGACCTATTTGTGATGAGTATTTGGCCATTAATAAAATTATTTATTTGTATTTTAGGATCACATTTGCCGTTGAAACAAGCACATAAAAACACGCAATACATGGACAGAATAACAAATACCATTGATCAAATAGTATATTGCAACATTACATCAAGAGAGCTTGAAATTGGCTACCCAAATACACAAATACCAATGTCTCTCGTATCTCATCTTGCAACGAATCATATATAAAACCCTATCCTCATGAAGATGTCAAAATGGACCCTAACAAAATTAAAGCTAAGATGGAATGGAAAATCCCCAAAATCTTGAAGAAACTTAGAGGATTCTTAAGATTAATAGATCATTACCACAAGTTTGTCAAGAATTATGGTCAAATAGTGGCATTTTCAAGAAGGAAGCATTTTCTTGGACTCAAGAAACAAGCAAAGCCTTTGAAAAATTAAGGAGGCCATACGGAATTCATGTCCTAACCACACCAGATTTCACAAAAACCCTTGTTATGGACTGTGAAAACCCATTTGTGAAAACATAAAGTTGGCTATACTAGATGTGGTTAAAAAATGGTGCCCTTTGTAGAAAAATTATGATTTGCACTGTTAACCCAGTTTACAAGTATGCATGTGTTGTTTAGGCCCAACCCACATGTTTGTCATGCTGATATAAATTCTAGTATGCATTTATTGAAAACATTCAAAGAGTACTTCTACTATTTTTCACTTTCCTATTAGTTGTAAATTAACACATAATTTTGGCAAGCATTCACAAATTTGAGACACTTATTTTTTGTCAAGGTGACCCCGGAAAAACCCCACAGCCTCATGCGGAAAACCAGTGTTCAAAGGAGGATTTTATTGCTTGAGAAATTACAAAACAAGTACAAAATTCACTATACTTATCTCCTGTAATGTTCCAAACTTAAATAAATAATGATATGCAAAGCAAAAATGATTTACAGCAAAAAAAAATTAAACAATCAGCAAATGCTCATAAAAACTCTGGAATTAAGAACCAGCTAAGCCATTTTATTAATCAATGGAGCAAGTACAATAGTATGGAGGAATGCACCTGGGCTTGCCTCAATGGCAAGCGTGACAAAACCCAGGTGATAATACAATGATCTCAAATGCTGGAAATGACTGCTCCTCTAATGCTCTGCGTTGCCCAGAAAACTTCACTGCTGCCTGGAAAGGGACTGCAAGAAACTCCTCCTCTGCTGCTCAAAAAATGATGAAACTTTAGCCACAAACTCCTTGGCCAAAACCCACAAAAACCCAGAAATGGTTTGGCCCAATTTGGACTTCCCAAAATCGACCCCCAAAGGCACTATTCAATCCCCAACAATTCTACATTGTCTGCTGCAAAGATACGGCTTAAAACCCCACCTCCGGTGCTCAGAAAATTATGAAACTTTATATTTGGGATCCTTGTCAAAAACCTAAAAAGGATTTTGGCTGGTTTAGACTTCTAAAATTCAACCCCCTTAGAGCCCAACCTCCACTGCAATTCCAAACTTGGCCTGCTAGAAACTACCTGTAAATCCTCCCGAAAATGCCTCCAAAGTTCTGGGTAGACCCTTGCTATCCAATACCTGACTTCCCAAGTGAGCTCTTGGCCTAAGACACCTACTCCTAAGCTCCACGAAAAACTACTGAGTGGCCTCTGTGTTGTCCCCTAGCCTAGTAATTTGAACCGCAGGAATGTTGGCTCTACTGGTTGTAAAACTCAGCGAGAATGTTGGTCTATTGCTGTTATCTTAGCTCTCCAACTCTTCGGCAAACAATCTGATCTTTTTTGGCCTCTATGTCCCTCTGCGTATTCTCTGGCTACCCAGAAATATGCACTCCCTGCTCTGCGCTGGCTGGTGGTGCTATGTCACTGCCCTGGAACCACTAAAATCCTTGTAGAACTGCCTCTCTAGGGCAGGTACGAATGGTCCCCTGAAGTAGAGGTTGAATCTCCCGCTTGAGAGATTCGTGACTAAATAACCGATTGACTCAGCTAAATAGCAGAGTGAACAATCAAGTGATTTTGTTTGCAAGATTGTATGAATGAAGCCCAAAATGATACTTGCTCCCTCCTTATAACTCCCTTGCCTCATGTGGGCCCCTCCATCCACCTATTCGACTTTCCCTCCAAGCTATTCAAATGGGCCAATTTGAATTCCCATGTGGGTAGCCCCCACATTCCACTAGCAACAAAATTAAGTTGAATTGCCTCCTAAATCCCTAAGTCGAAAATGATGCGTTCTCTTCCTTGGCCAAAATTGTGCAAAATTGTTTAACAGCACCCTATTACAAATGTGTTTGAGAAGACACATGACAGTCCTCCCCTCCCAAATGTTGCTTGCCCTCAAGCAACCTCAAAGTTGTGTGCTCCAATATGTGCTCATCCTCCCAGGTGGCATCCTCATCCGGCAGGTTCTTCCAACGCTCCAAAACTCATTTGTCCTCAAGCAATGCCTAAATGAGCATCATTTCTAACTGTTGCTCCCCACTGTCACTGCAACATGTGCCAGGGTCCCAGATGTGCCACTGAATCGTCCCTGACCTCAGCATTGTCCTGATATGAAAGAATCCTTCAATATCAGGATCCCAGACCATCCTGTCCAACATGAAGCTCCCCTCGCTCCATTCACCAGAAGTCCCTTGCTCCATCAATAACTTGCTAAAGCCCAATGGAAGATCTATATGATCTCCCCCTGCAGCAGTTGGCACATCCCTAAAGGTTATTGAGTTGTGAAGAGCTGTGACGCCCCAGTTCCCTGCTAGTCCCAGAGTGGTGCCACCATGCTAACGATGCACTACTCTGACTATTTCATACTCCCCATCGTGAGCAAACAGTATTCTCCTCTCGTGGAACTCGATAGTGGAATACTGAAAGAGGTGAGACACATCCTGCCTGGGCATCTCCATGGCATCATGGCCTACCCATCCAAATCTTACTCCGAACCTGTGCAACAATAGAGAATGTCTACCTCCCCATATGATGAACCCCTCTGTGAACCCCCATGTGTCATCCCAAGAGCGAACTATATCACTCTCTGCCACGACTCCGCTCATCACGAGTGATCTATCGATCAACTGAATCCCTGCATCCCATAAGCAATCCTACTGCGACATAGCCCTGACAACCGATGGAATCCCTTTGGCCCTCATCTCCAATCTCCGCATGCCACCCATATATAAACTCCATACATCATGAACTAATCTAAGGAATGCTAAACTGTCTGGTGCCTGCCACTGTGTAGTATTGATGACCACTGGAAACCACGTGTGCCAAATAGCTACCCCCTGAATGCAACCAATAGATGGGTATCTGATACGCGCAATCGACTTAGTGTATGCGAATCCATCCTGCTCCTGCCAACCATCACCACTGGTTTGGCTACCTGCCCCCTGGAGAATGTGTCGATACAATGTCGAGAACCCGGATACATACTGGACAACTAACTCAGTAGTACATGGTATCCTTTGCTCATGCATGGTCCAGACATGCGTTGTGGAAAGAGTGAAACATGTCTCACCTGTGCCCAGCTCCCCAGGCATAGGATCAGTGATGAATGATACGCCATCCCTATCGGTGATCACCTCATCCCTCGACCTGTGGCTATCAACTCGCACACCGACTTGATGCCCCCGCTAAGAAGTCTCCCATCTATCGCACCAAGTGTCATCCAAATATCTTGGGTGAGCTCCCCGTCCCATGCTGCTCGTGCCCAGAGTGTCAAAGGACAACAACCAGATCGCCCGTTCCTGTAAGTGACGTAGAAGAGGGTCAGGAGTGTGAGTCCCCGCGGATACCATCAAGTATTGCTCATCTGTGTCCCCATCGATCCTGGGTGAACTACACCCAAAGGTATGCCCGGTATCTCC
This sequence comes from Pinus tabuliformis, assembly GCA_031772625.1. NCBI lineage: Eukaryota > Viridiplantae > Streptophyta > Pinopsida > Pinales > Pinaceae > Pinus > Pinus tabuliformis. The sequence goes on from CM062813.1 coordinate 142,561,103, forward strand.
GTCCATGGGTGTCCCTGGAGGCAACACTCCAAGACCTCGTTGTGCAACACCATACGCCTCTGCATACCACCGATCATCCTAGTACTCCTGGACATGCCACTGTACATTGTTGGATACCCTCAGCTACAACTATGCCATCTTGTACCGTCTTGCTTCCTACCTGTGTCACTGCACTTGTCACTCCCCGCATGTACTCACTACGATGTGAGGCACTCCCACTCTGCAACGCATTCCAACACACTACAGCACACCACCATGCATCTCCATGACCACTTGTAGACCATTGCTCAATGCTAGATGCTCCCACACATCCTTAGATATGATGGCCTAGAGCTATGTCTCTACGTGTCAGGCCACACCCGATCAGTATCATCACCTCCACCATCGCATCATTATCCCCGTCAATGAGTGGATCTTCCCTCTAAATCCCCCCCGAGGGATCCAAGAAGTGATGCCTCCCTATGTGTCAGCAGTGATGCCACCAATGCTCTGCTCCTCTGCGTTCTCTATGCCCCGCACAAAAGTGAATAGCCCCAGCTCCATGCAAGGCACCGTTTGGCGGCCTGCCAATGCCACCTCCTTCGACAAACCCCTGCCAAAGTATGTTGATCACACAGTGATCCGACATACAAATGCAATACCAAGAAAACCAAAAGATTATGTGCATAAACTGGTTGCCCACTGGTGCTAACCGAGACTCCCCTAGCGAATGTGCATGCTCAACTACTAGGTCAACTACACCATCCCGGTTATAGTCAACCGACGTACATGGGAAATGATAGGTAGTCCCTCCCAGATCCCAATGTTGGTCAGGGCTTCCAGCATCCCCAGTGCCTGGAAACTCCCGCTGAGCTCCACCTCGATCCACTACCATCTCCATAGTCCACTTCACCAGGTACCAACTCAATATCTCTCACCACCCAACCCAAGAGAGGGATCGAATGCACGAACTCCCGCACATACAACAACCCCAACATGCGGGTGTTCCACCCTGTGCACTCAGGTCGTCTCATCTCGCTATCCTGGTCAATACATACAATCTAACTAGGTAGCTCTATCTCCCTCTGTCCAATGGGCCAAGGTAACCTAACAATGCTGCCAGCCCCGTTTATGTATGCCCGAAGAGGGTTGCTCTCATGCTCCAATGTGTACTCTAGCTGCACCAGTAGGGAATCCAACTGCTCCCCAATGTGAGTCAATTTGGTCGTGGACTTGGCACAAACCGCTCTCATGCCCTCCAACTCCTTGTTCTGCTACAGAATCGCCTCTCGCAATAACGCGGCCTTCCTAGTTAATGCTAGAAGGTCGGCCTAAAACTGATGGAACTGTCGTGGGCATCTATCGCCTATAAACTCAGCCACGGCTCCATATACCTCAACAATTGTTGGCATCCCGTCCAGGGATGACACCCCCTCAACAAATGGCTCTATGCAAGTAGGCTCTATCCTCTCCACCAGGGTGTCAGCTAGGGCTATCAAAGAGGTCTCTAATAAAGGTGACTCCTGCACCACACCAAGTATATCGATGTGCTCCTCACCATCCCTATGGGCTCGCAGCATCATGCTCAACCTCCTCCTCAGGCTCTGATATCTAAAGCTAGGTCTCCACCAGCAAAAGCACCCCCTGCTCTCACCCTCTAACTGTCTTTGTCCTATCTGCTCCTTTTCAGGAGATCTGATGCCCTAGTCGACTTCCCTGCACAATGTAAATGGTTGCACCCCCATGGCCTGCGCACATCTAACGTCTTTGTTGTAAGAGTGAGGATTGGTTTGGTCTGTCACCCTCATCAACTGGGCCAACCTCTCATCATCCCAATGAATTCTACCCCAAAATTTTTGCATGTTGGATTTCCCTTGAGACATGGGTTTGTCCCGGTTTCAGCCGTCATTGTGCACACATACCCAAAGCTTCCATGATCTTCTAGCTAATTTCCCACAGCTGGGCCAAGATCATGCTCTGATACGACCGTAATGTTCCAAACTTAAATAAATAGTGATATGCAAAGCAAAAACGATTTACAGCACAAAAAATTTAAACCATCAGCAAATGCTCATAAAAACTCTAGAATTAAGAACCAGCAGAGCCATTTTATTAATCATTGAAGAAAGTACAATAGTATGGAGGAATGCACCTGGGCTTGCCTCAATGGCAAGCATGACAGAACCCAGGTGATAATGTAATGGTCTCAAATGCTGGAAATGATTGCTCCTCTAATGCTCTGCGTTGCCCAGAAAACTTCAATGCTGCCTAGAAATGGACTACAACAAACTCCTCCTTTGATGCTCAGAAAATGATCAAACTTCAGCCACAAACTCCTTGGCCAAAACCCACAAAAACCCAGAAATGGTTTGGCCCGATTTGGACATCCCAAAATCGACCCCCAAAGGCTTCAATCCCCAACAATTCTACATTGTCTACTGCAAAGATATGGCTTAAAACCCCACCTCTCGTGCTAAGAAAATTATGAAACTTTATATTTGGGATCCTTGTCAAAAACCCATAAAGGATTTTCGTTGGTTTATACTTATGAAATTCCACCCCCTTGGAGCCCAACCTCAACTGCAACTGCAAAACTTGGCCTACTGGAAACTCCCTATAAATCCTACCGGAAATGCCTCCAAAGTGTTGGGCTAACCCTTGCTATCCACTACCTGACTTCCCTAGTGAGCTCTTGGCTTAAGACACCTGCTCCTAAGCTCCACGAAAAATTGTTGAGTGGCCTCTGCGTTGTCCCCTAGCCCAGCGATTCGAACTGCTGGAATGTTGGCTCTGCTGGCTGTAAAACTCAGCAAGAATGTTGGTCTATTGTTGCTATCTCAGCTCTCTAACTCTCCGGCAAACAATCTAATCTCTGTTGGCTTCTATCTCCCTCTACATATTCTCTAGCTACCTAGAAATACACACTCCCTGCTCTGCGCTAGCTAGTGGTACTGTCACTGCCCTGGAACTCCTGAAATCCTTGTAGAACTGCCTCTCTAGGGCGGGCACGGATGATCCCCCCAAGTAGAGGTTGAATCTCTCGCTTGAGAGATTCGTGGTTAAACCAATGTTTTTAAAACCGGAACCGGTGACCGTACCGGTCCACCTAATGAACCGGTTTATCGACCGGAACCGGTCTAACCGGGACTGGTTTGGTCTAAACGAACCGGTTTTAAAAAAATACATTAAATAATTAATTTTTAATGAAACAAAACTATTTTTAAGATGTAAAACCATGATTCCAAGCCAATAGAGACAAAATATGCAAAGTTTGCTCATTTATATACCATGTAAAGGTGAATATATCAAAATGGCACCGAGTACAATACATATCATCGACAAAATAGCAAAATACATAAGAAATGAGGCTCTAAATGGCCTATAAAGTCCAAGCTGTTGAAACTTGAAGCTTTGGAAATGTGTCTAAATGGATAAACAACAGAGATAGAACATCATGTTTTTGTCAAATAGGTCTAACTCAGGTGGTTGAGAGAAGAAACTGTTATCTTCCCCACCAGAGTTCAAATCCTGCAGATGACATGTTCACTATTTGTGAGGCAATCGACATTGAGGCTCTTCATAAGCTATGAGGAATACCTCTCACTTATGGGCTGGAGGGTGGGGTGATAAATTGGATGTAAACAACAACAAAAAATTGTCATTTTTCTGGTAAGGATAAAGAAAGAAAAAATTATCGGTGGAGAGTTATGAACCCCATGTCCACATTATCTCAGTCCGAGTTCAATGTGGGGAGCTGTCAAATTCAGCCAAAGCATGCTCTGTTCTATGGCTCTATGCCCATCAAGGTATGAACCGGGATCATTTGTGTTAACAACTTAACACCCCATTTTAACCATTGACCACAGCCCAACAGACCAGACATACGATGTCATCTGCTACCTGAGCACATTTCATAATCCTTTCTTGCTATTTATGGCCTAGGTCAAGGTTAAATTTGAGCTTCTTAGTGCAATGGGGGCACAATCAGCTTCCTTGACACTGGGAGATAATCAGAGAGATGTGGCAGAAGTAGGCTTTAAAAGATATTCTGAAGCAGCGAACATATGTGAGGCACTTACCAAACGGGTTCCATGCAGGTTACAGGAAGGCTAGGCTCTCAATAACTTTGGCAACTATCCCTTTGAAGATTTTTTTTTTGCAACTTCTGTGAAAGAATTCATTTAAAGGGGCATGAAAATTGTTGTACTTTTGACAGAAAATCTCAGATGTGCAGTAGTTAATAACTTAATACCAATACAGGCATTCGAATACAAAAAAGTAAAATGGTTATGCAAGAACAAATATTAAGGATCTTTATCAAACTAAACTACACATAAAAAAAATACTACTACTTCATTCAAGAACACTTTGGATGGACTTTCAGATACCTGTGTGCCAAATTAACAAGCTTTTCATTCACAAGACCATGGTAGACTCCAATGACCTCTGCCCCTTCCATACGTAGCAAATCACTTTGAATTCCAGTTATATGATCTTTCATAACAATATATCCCACCTTTACTTCCCCCCCAAAACCCCTAAACCACAGGCAAAATCCCTTTTTTTGCATGTTTCAGTGGGCGTGCCTAAAACCGGCCGGTTCTGTCCTAAACCAGCCGGTTTTCACCGGTTAGGGCTAAAAAATGGCGAAATGCCCTATCAAACCGGGTTTTTTGGCCGGTTCGGACCGGCAACCTTGCTAACCGGCCGGTTTGACCGGTAACCGGTTTTCAAAAATGGTTTTAAAAACACTGGGTTAAACAGCCGTTTGACTCAGCTAAACAGCAGAGTGAACAATCAAGTGATTTTGTTTGCAAGATGTATGAATGAATCCCAAAATGATAGTTGCTCCCTCCTTATAACTCCTTGGGCCTCCCTTGCCTCATGTGGGCCCCTCCATCCACCTATTCGACTTTCCCTCCAAGCTATTCGAATGGACCAATTCGAATTCCCATGTGGGTGGCCCCCACATTCCACTAGCAACCAAATTAAGTCGATTTGCCTCCTAAGTTCCTAAGTCGAAAATGATGGGTTCTCTTCCTTAGACAAAATTGTGCAAAATTGTGTAGCAGAACCCTGTTACAAATGTGTTTGAGAAGGGACATGACATCTCCCTTTTTCTGTTGTAGCATTAAATTCAAATTCTGGAAATTTGTGTCCATTGAATCTTTCAAATTTTCACAAAATACATGCCCAGAATTTTTGCATTAAATTCTCTGCCCAACTCCTCGAAAAATGTGCCCAAAATTTGCCCCAAAAACTGTGCAACTGCTGCCTTGATTTTTGCGCTGAAGAGTGATGTTCTGCCTCGATTTTTGTGTCATACAGTTGCTGAAATCCTCCTCGAATATCGCGCTAACTTGGCTCAACTTAGCTCTGATACCATGTAGAAAAATTATGATCTGCACCCTTAACCCAGTTTACAAGTTTGCATGTGTTGTTTAGGCCCAGCTCACATATGTTGTCATGCTGATATAAATTTCAATATGCATTTATTGTAAACATTCAAAGAGTACTACAACTTTTCACTTTCCTATCAGCTGAAAATTAACACATAATTTTGGCAAGCATTCACACGTGAGACACTTATTTTTGGTCAAGGTGACCTCAGAAAAACCCCACAGCCTCTTGGGGAAAACCAGTCTTCAAAGGAGGATTGTATTGCTTGAAAAATTACAAAACAAGTACAAAAATTCATTGTACTTACTCCATTTTCCTGCTGTAGCATTAAGTGCAAATTCCAAAGAGGCAGCAGCAAAGAGGTCGATCTATTCCACTAGAGGCTGCGTAGGGACTACACAAGCAGCTTCAGTGAGGCGTTCGATTTGGCTGAGCAAGGGGTTGATTCAGTAGCCACAGGTCGAGATAATTTTCTAGGGTAGGAGGATCGCTTCCAATAGCAGCAACAAGCAGAATGACTTGATCAAAGGCAAATTCAGGCTATGTGTTTGAGGGTTTGCGCAAGCACTACACAGGGGCCTATGCAAGGGTTCTTGAGGGCCAGAATTCTAAAGCAAGTTATGTCGAGATTGCGTGTGGAGAAAGAAAATTCTCTCTAATAATTTTGGCCAAATTATTTGCTAAGGATTGCCAGTTTTGGGCATCCAAATTGTACTCAGGTTTTCACTGTTGCATAATAATATTAAAACCCCCATCTACTACAGCGGTTTTCCCACATTAGGTTTTTGCGAGGACATTTGTCCAAAAAATAACTGTCATTTTTATTTTGTGTGTGCTCTATATTTCTCAGTTCGAGTATTTTATTTTCCGCAACGTTTTTATGGTGAAAATTGCAGTTGTAATTTTAATCAATTAGAAGAATAATTTCCAATTGTTGCAATAAAGTTGAAAATTTTACATTGTATCAGAGCAGTGCTTTGATCAAATCAGGAGCTCAGAAGCAAAGGAGAATTTTGCAACTTCAGAGGGAGTTTCTGAGCAAAATTTCCAGATTTGCGCAGAGGCCTAGCCAAGCAGTTTGAATTGTTGGCAAGACGATTCGATTTCCAGTTGCAGGTGCGGGAAAGGTTCGAGCAACCCAGTAGCACTTCCAGTAGGCAGTGATATTGCCGGGAAGCAGTTCCGATAAACAGGTTAGCCAGTTTGTTGAGGAAATCTAGACACAGTTGGTTTGCAACAATGTTTGCAGTAGTAGATTAGCGCCGGGTGGAAGAGAAAAAGAGCACACACAGGGAGAAATTTACAAATTTTCCACGAGGGTTTCCAGATTTACGTTTTTGGAGGAAATCCAAGATTTCTAGTAGCTAGGCAGAACTGCGCATTTCAGCAAGGAGTGCAAGTTGCAGAGCTAGTAGTCGAGCTGGAAAGGGAGGAGATTCTTGTTTATTTTCCCAATTCTGAGTTTCACAGATTTTGCAACTTTCTAGAGATGGTCATACGAGATTGCCAGAGGAGGTCATGCTAGTTAACCAAAACACAAATTTGGGCAGGAGATCAACTTCCAGTTGTCAGAGACAAGTGTCGGAGGAAGTGCGAGTTTTCAAATACGAGTTGCAAAGTGAAGTAGTTTTCTAGTAAGTGACAAGGTTCACAGGGAGGAGAAAAGGAGGAGGACAAGAAGGAGAAGCAAGAGCAGGCAACAGCTTCAACAGAGGTTGACAATTTGTCTTCCAGGTTGGAGGACGAATTCGCACTGTATGCAACTATACCTCCAGGAGAGAGGTGGGGAGATATTAAGCTCTAGATCCCAGAGTTGCAGAAAATTTGGGCAGGGTCCAAGGAGGACTGCGTCGAGCAGGTGTTTATTCTTGGATCATTACCCTTGCTATAGGGGTCCACAGTGTTCAATAGCAGATGGATAGGTCTTCAGGATGGCACAATCAAATCTCGAGGGACATTTGCAGTACTAGTTGCAATCAACTGCAGAGGGGCGTAGAGTAGTTGCATTGCTGATAATTACTCAGTGGATAGTGTCGAGGCTAGTAGCAATCAAAGACTCGGGAAACATTTGCAGAACCATCTGAGGGACACAGTTGATTCTGAGTTATTATTTGCAATAGTTGCAGCAGCAACAACATGAGATCAGTTGCAGTGCAGAGCAGAGTTGGCAGCAGTACAGGTAGTACAGTGCAGTGTCAGCAGCAGTGTAGATGCAGTGTGTTTCAGCTCAGAGTGGCAGATGAATCAAAGTTGCGCAGTGGCTTGGTGGTCAATGGCAGGTTGTCATAATTCTCAGACATCAGCAATGTTTATCGGAGAATGTTATGAGACAGAGAGAGAGAACAACTTCCTCGCTAAGAGGGAGTGTTAGTTTTGTAGCATCGGACAGGTGTTCTAGTCTCGGCTTGTTAGAAACTAAAAAAGGCAGAAATATTTTCTTCTTTTGATAATTACTTGTGATTTCTTTGTAATCTTATTAACTTCTTTTATATCTTCTTTTTATCTTCTTATCATCAAGCAACTACCAAAACATAAATGCATGAAGATCAAAACAACAAGGACATAAGATGTAGGCTCTCAGCGAGGGCAAAACCCCTCTTCTAGGGGAAAACCCAAAAATTCTCCTCTTCCTTTAGAACCAAATCAAATGAGACAACCAAGACCCTTTGACCAACAATAAGACCTCCAATCCACCAAGTCAACCTCCCAACAAAGCCCTTTCAAAATAGCAATAGTCAGCTTCTAGTCAACAAGATTCAAACTTCTTCAATCCTGATTCAATCACAAATTTCGGCTTCCTGCATCAAATTTTCGACCTCTACTATAGACCAACGATTTTCGGCCCCTCCTGCAACTCAAAGTCTCGCACATGTGAGCGAGAACAAGAGAAAGACAAGCTTCTTTCCTTCGTTAAGCTTCCTCCTTTCTTCATTATGATTTTTCCTGCTTCTTCAAATCTTCTACTCTCTTTTGAGCCTTTTGCACTTCCTTTTAATTGCAGATCGAAATTCCTTGGATTAATACCACAATAGGTTAAATTGCACTGCTTATTTATAGTGGTTTGTGTGAGGTCAAGTCCCTTCAATGAGGCCGACTTGTTGGAGATAGGGCCGACTTAATGGAGGAGCCTTATTTTACATATTTGACATAAAAACAAATTTCTTCTTGGATACAGTAAGCCCAAGAAGAGTCTAATATGTGATGACAAGGACAATGACTTATGACACAAACCCTAGAAGCACACAAAGGGTGCTTAGACCTAGAAACAAAATAAATTGAGCATGAAACCCATGCTTATTAAAAATAATTTTCTTTTAACCTTTACAATAATTTTTCTTTTTCTTTCTGTTGACAAATACATAAGAATTACATCATGCCATGAGCTAGACAAAAATTATAAAGACCGATACTAGTTACATTTCTCAACACTCCCTCTTAAATAGGGAGGTATTCATAATTGTTCAACTGGTACAAGGTTGACCTCAATTTGAAATGTTCCAAGAAGAGTACAACAACATACACAATGCTAGATACCATCAAGGCCAAAAACTGCCAAGGTATCAATCCAACAGGGACTAAGGTGTCATCAAGGCAACTTGCCACTATAGGTACCATCAAGCTACAACCCTAGTATCAATCCAATTGGATATAGATACCATCTAGGCCTCCATGCTAAGACACCAACCCTCATAGGGATCTAGGTATCATCAAGGTCAAATCACTAAAACAAAGCTCCATATCAAGACCAAGATATCGTCCCACACCAAGATCTAGACATCATCAAGGCCAAACAATAACTGAGATCTCAATACCAAGCCAAGATGTCCTCCCAAGTACCATCATTCAAGCACATAGCCTAAGGTACTCATCTCTCCCTCTCAACCAAATCAATCCAAGCATGCTTATCAAATATTCAAACTTCTCAAGGAGAGATCAACACATCAACTACTTGTTCATCCATCAAAACATAATATAGCTTCACGACCCCAATCACTTCCAATATATTGGTTCTTATTATCAATATGTTAGCATAAAATCTGAGGTTCTCAACCATTATGATGTCGCTTAGGTTATGACAATATCCAAACAAATCTCGACGAAAGCTTCCTCTTTCCAACTTTTCAAGAAGCACCAAACTCAGCCTCAACACTTCTCAAATCAACCGAGTCTTTGTTCACCACTTCACCAAACAAGAATAACCTTCAATAGTGCTTTAGCCACTCTTCGATCTCATTCTTTCTTATGGTCTTCACTAGACGTACGGTTGTTCATCATGTCCTCCTTCTGAGTTATGGAGGACATACACTTTCCTTCATCCAAGCTCCCTCTCAACTAGGGGGATAAGTCCATCATCAACAACTTTATTCTTCCAGCTACACAGGCTCTTTCCTTTGCATCATCTTATCATCGAAAATCTTCAACCTTCTAAAACATCATCCTTTATCTTCATAGTGCAACAAATTCTTATAGTTCCCCCTTTCCATCATGCTCATCATCATCATAAGGTCATCATCAAGTATGATGTAGGCATACATCTTTACAACTTCTTGCAAACTATGTGCCTGTTAATCTCAACAACAAGTACAACCATACATACAAATATATATGTACAAGAGCATGAAATTAACTTTATCAATCTAGGGTTATCATGTTAACATAAGGAGAGCATCTAGGTTTATCAAAACTTTGAATAAGAAATTAAACTTTAGATATTCAAAACCTAAACCTAGTTGGAGTTACAATCATAGCAAACGTAAACAACTAGGGCTACACTTTCATGCCCTAGACTCTTACAACAACTTTTGTTAGGGTTTTGTCACAAATCTTAGATATTATCATCAAAACTTTAATAATAAACCTTAGATATCCAACAACTAAACCATGTTAGGGTTTCAACCATGTCGGAAGCATTTACACCTAGGCTTTCATTGTTCATGCCCTAGGATCTTTTATCAACTTCTACAAGGGTTTTGTCATAAACCCTATATAGTATCACCAAACCCTAAAAAGATAAGTTTTTATTGTATGTCCTAAATACCATCAACAAACCCTAAAAATCAAAAGCTTACCAAAGTTAACAAATCGCAAAAGATAGTTATTCCAGGGGTTGTTTTAATCCATAGATCAAACACCCTTAACAATATAAGAATCTTCATGATTCTATAGCAAAACCCTAGATATGAGAGGGTTATTAATATAAAGCAAAATTTTAAAGACAAAATGATCGTACCTTATATGATGGAGACATGCTACAAACTTTGGAATCTTAAACATACCTTGAGTTGCTCCTCCTACAAACCTTGAAGGTCTCCCTCTGCAACAAGATTTCTCACAAGTCCCCACAATCCTTTCTTTTCAAATATTCCTACAAATCTTTCTTCCAAGGAAAATACAAGAGAAAGGATTATAAGCAACAAAAATACAACTAGAAATAATGAAATGCGAATACATATCCTCTTGAAGGGCTCCCATCATGACAGTCTTCTTTAATGAAGGATTCACATCCACATGGTCCATCTTCATATGAGTCTACCTTTATCAGAGTGTCCAGGGATCCAATTTGATTACCAAGTTAGTATTCTCTTCACTCAACATGCTTTTCACGGCATACGATCAACATTTCTTTTATGTACCAGCAACATTCACTGACAAGTACCCACAAAAATTAATTGTAACTTCATAATCCTTCAAGCTAGGTACCAATTTCTTCCAACCAAACATACTTTCTTCACCAATTTGAATTTGAATACAAATATGGATGCAACCTACTTCTCATTTTTACTCAAAAATTTTTGAAGATTGTAATAAGGGTAACTTATGAACTATATGACAATCCTTTATTGTAGAATGAGGTTTTTCCTATGATCTTCAGTTGCCTTACTTGCTGGATTGTAAGTTTTGGAATGTCACTTGTACAATTTTCGAATGGGTAACCCTTTTGTAATTTCGATTTCAAATCTACCAGTAGATTTTGGACTTTATGTATAAGATTGTATATATTATCTTGGTCTTCTTCATATAAAAATGTTTGCCTTGATTTGGTTTCTTATAGTGCCTTTATTTATTTTGGTCTTGACTAGGCTTGTAGTTTAGCCTTTCGAATCCCCAACAAGATGCTTCTCAACTCCTTCAACTGATCTTATAGGTTCAAAAGATAATACTTCTCTACTTCTTATGATCTACCTTGAATCCTTTCTTGAATCCTTATGAGAGCAACTGACCTTCAAGCTGCCTTTTCCCTTCTACTTCACCTTAGCTCTGATACCATGTTAGATAATTAGAAAGGCAGAAATATTTTCTTATCTTGATAATTACTTGTGATTTCTTTGTAATCTTATTAACTTCTTTTATATCTTCTTTTATCTTCTTATCTTCTTATCATAAATGCATGAAGATCAAAACAACAAGGAAACAGGATGTAAGCTCTCAACCAAGGGCAAAATCTCTCTTCTATGGAAAAACCCAAAAATTATCTTCTCTTCTTTTAGAACCAAATCAAATGAGACAACCAAGACCCTTTGACCAACAATAAGACCTCCTCCAATCCACCAAGTCAACCTCCCAACAAAGTCCTTTCAAGATAACAACAATCAGCTTCTAGTCAACAAGAGTCAAACTTCTTTGATCCTGCTTCAATCACAAATTTTGGCTTCTTGCGTCAAATTTTCGGCCTCTACTACAAACCTGCAACTTTCAGCCCCTCTTGCAAATCAGAATCTCACATGTGTGAGCCAGAACAAGAGAAAGAGAAGCTTCTTTCCCTCGCTAGGGTTCATCCTTTCTTCGCTAGGGTTTTTCCTGCTTCTTCAAGTCTTCTACACTCCTTTGAGCCTTTGCACTTCCTTTTAGTTGCAGATCGAACTTCCTTGGATTGATACCACAATAGGTCAAATTGCATTGCTTATTTTATAGTGGTTTGTGTGAGGTCAAGTCCCTTCAATGAGACCAGCTTGTTGGAGATAGGGCCTACTTGGTGGAGGAGACTACTTTTACATATTTCACATAAAAACAAATTTGTTCTTTGATACAATAAGCCCAAGAAGGGTCTAATACATGACGACAAGCAAAATGACTTATGACACAAACCCTAGAAGCACACAATGGGTTCTTAGACCTAGAAACAAAATAAATTGAGCATGAAACCCATGCTTATAAAAAATAATTTTCTTTTCACCTTTACAATATTTTTTCTTTATCTTTCTTCTGACAAATACATAAGAATTACATCATGTCATGAGCTAGACAATAATTCTAAAGACCGATACTAGTCACATTTCTCAACACGACTTTGGTCAAATAGACTAAGGAACACAAGATCTCCAAAACCCAAAAATTGTTTCAAGAGAAAACACCTAGAGATGGCTCAATTAAGTTCGTTGATCAATGATTAAATATATCCTAAGTCTAACTTTAAGTGATTAATTAACAGTAATTAATTGAGAAAGGTGAGATTTCTCTAGAAACTCACATGGATCGAGTTGGAGATGATCTTAGCCGTTGATGGGGATCTAATCATAGTCGTTGGTTCACCAACGAGAGATTACAAGAGCAAGTCGATGGGTAGATGGAGGATACACTTGTGAGGTCGAGTTCCTTGGCAGATCGAGCTATCTAGCTACAGAAGTCGAGCAAGGAAGAAGAGTTTGAGCCAGAAGGGACACAGAGACAGAGAGGGAGCAGCATAAGTGAATTCCGAAGGAGTTTCCAATTCAGGAGAGGCTACAGCAAAGAGATCAAGTTATTCCACAAGAGGTTGTGCAAGGACTATGCAGGTAGCTTCAATGAGGCAATTCAATTTGGCTTAGTAGGGAGTCAATTTAGTAGCCAAAGGCCGGGATAATTTTCTAGAGGGTCGGAGGATTTCCAGTAGCAGCAACAAGCAGAACAACTTGATCAGAAGAAGATTCAGGTTGTGTGTGTGAGGGTTTGCGCAAGCACTGCACAGGGGTCTGCACAAGGGTTCTTGAGGACTAGTTTTCTAAAGCAGGTTGTGTCGGGATTGCTCATGAAGAGAGAAAATTCTCTCTAATAATTTTGGCCAGATTATTTGTTGAGGATTCTCAGTTTTGGGCATCTAGATTGTACTCTGATTTTCAGTGCTACATAATAATATTAAAACCCTCATCTGTTGCAATGGTTTTTCCACATTGCATTTTTCCAGGGACATTTGTCGAAAAAATAATGATGTCATTTTTATTGTGTGTGTGCTCTATATTTCTTAGTTCCAGTGTTTATTTTCCGCAATGTTTTTATGGTGAAAATTGCAGTTGTGATTTTATTCGTTGTTTGTCGTAACAAATACACTGCACTTAATTTTAATCAGTTAGAAGAATAATATTCAGTTGCTGCAATAGAGTTAAAATTCTCACAATAGTAGGTCAACTAGAACCTTTCATTGTACCCTTTCATTATAATTATACTAAGGAGAGCTAGTCTTAGTATCATCTCATATTTTCATGTACATTGGACTCATTGTAAAAGGAGATTTCCCCCTCAAAGTGGATTGTAATCATTCACTTTTTATCATATTCAAAGCATTTGGTTCATAATAGTTCAAGTTTTAACATATAAAATTTGTTATCAACAAATTACAGATAACATCGACCATGAAATGAAACAAAGCAACATATTCATTAAAAAAGAGTTGCAAGATGCAATTAAAAATTCAAAGGTAGGTTCAAAGATTAAACTTAAATTTTCATGTAAGGTTTACAAAATAGGCCATAATAAAGATAAAGCACTAAGTTCTACAAACTACTACTAAACAAAAATAAGATAAATAGATTTAGTATATACTAAGTTTTCCTTTTTCCACAAGAAACTTCTAGTTTTGTTTCCAGTGATCCATGAATAAGAGGAGTATGAGTAGGTGGAAGTATCATGGAACACAAGAAGCAACTACATCGCCCTCATGTTGCACTAGACATTGTGAAGCTAAAGGAAAAGCTCCTACATTTAGAAACCTACTAGTGCATGGGGGTGGCAACTCTGCTCCATGAATATGATCACGCGAAGTTCAAATTCCAACCCCCCTAAAACTATGGCTCCATCCTCGAAATTAGCCTCCTTTGGATTGTTTCCCAAATCACATATGTTTTATCATTCTCCGTTGCCTCACAATAATGGGATAGCAACCTCAATTTGTAATGCACTTAAATCAAGCTTTCTACCAATATACTTTCAACCTCGTTCTCTTCATGTTGTGGATGAAGAAGCTATAAGTGCTCCAATGCCTCTCTACAAACAAAGTGTTAACAACTTGGGAAAGCAACCCCGTCACCAATTTATGCAGAGAAGTGTGGAAAAGAAGTCGTAAATGTTCCACCATCAAAAAAGGTAAAACATATCTCAATCTTTAGCACCTCTAGATCTATATGTGATTTTCTCCTAACCCCACCCCCAAGAGCTAGTTGGCCCAACCAATATGGAGAATAATATTTGGGTGTAAGGACATGCTAAAACATAAAATGGAACATTTAGATTACCTCACCTTTTGACCACGTGTCTATAAATATAATCATACAAGATTGTGTCTCTCAGTTCAACAATGTCTTTGATTTGGCCCAACATGTTGCACATGAATCATACTATAAATGGGGTTGGTGGACTGCAAAACATACCCAACCTATGCCCAAAACTAACCATGAAGAACAATATCTTCCACCTCCTGAAATTCATGTTTTCCAAATGTAGATGCAGTTGTTTTTTACACCCTACCATGAATCAATTGAGACCATATTAGCTAGTGCCTCTCTTACCTTCAAAAGGCACTTAAAGGTCAAATAATAGTTAACAGATCTATTTTTGCAAACTTTCGTGGGTACAGCGGAGTGGTTATAGAAAATGTGGTGGGCCATGCTATGATTGGTAATAAATTTTATCATTTTCTTCCCTTACTTGTACAATGCACCAATCCATACATAATCATGGTCATTCACCTTAATTATAGCATGCCCCATGCACCAATCCATTTATAATCACGGTCCATATTAATAATATCATGGATTGAGAAGTTCAATATGTGAAGCAAACTCCCTAACCAATATATGTTAGGGTACATATCCTCAATGATTGCTCCTACTACCTTACAATTAGCAAAATTATTTGTGATGACTTGAATGACATTGTTCGACCTGATCTCTTTAATGGTTTTAATTAAGGGTTTTGCAATATTAACACTATTCTTGTAATGATCTAAGTAGTCATTGAATGAAAAGAAGATTGCACCACTAGTAAACACAACCAAGAATACGTACCAATGGCCTTACCATTAACATTTTTCAAACCATTTGATACAATGTATAGCCCATATTCGGTCCAATCATTTGTAAATTGTCCCAAAGCACTATGGAATTTGACCCTTTCTCTATTAAGTCCCATGATTCTATCATTGTCATACTTGGAGCTCTTATATCCTTTCGGGGCACCATTGATGCATTGTACTATTTAATGCCTATAGGGTAAGCCAAGAACATTGAATGGTACACTATATGCATAGAGAAACCTAAAATATCATGCATCCACAACATCCCTACAACCTTAATCAAGGAAATTTGATATTGTTCTATGCCTCAAATGTGTAGATGAGAATACACTGGCATGGGATCATGGGGATCATCCATTGACCATTCTATGGGAGCTTAAGGTCTCAAATTCAACCTTGAATTTTGGGATTTGTTTTATGCAACTTCCTCTTCCTTCTTGTATTTGTTTCTATCTTTCACTAGCACATGGTCGCAAGTTTGATTCCTATAGTCTTGCCTTCATCCCATGGAATAATCCAACAAAGATGGTTTCTCACACAAAAGTATATGAACCTGTGTAAGTTTTATGGAAATGAGAGCATATAAATTGCAGGTTTGTTAATTTTAGTTAACAATGGTATGTTCTATGCTTAGCAAAATTACTTCAATGTTCCTTTAGCAGCCCAATGACAATTTCCAATTTAGTTTTCCAATAGCAATCACATTGACAGTGACTGTAGATAGAACATAAAATCAAAAATGCAGAAGACAAGCCAAGACAAGAGAACACCAGATTTGGCGGATGCCAAAGAAAAACCCCAATGTGGGGAAAACCCTTTGATCAATTCTTCTTATTATTATATCAAATGTTCAATAGAGAGAGAGAGAGAGTACAAAAAAGTCAAAGTTGACTTGTCAAAACAGCCTTGTCAAATCTGCAGTCAAATTCAGCCCTAACCAAAAAGTCAAAGATGGTCAATGCAACAGCAAAACCTCCCCTTTGAAACTCGATCAAGGGAAGTCAAACTCGGCCTCTTTAGCTGGTCAAATAGCAATGAAAACAGTCCACTAAACAACAATCAAACTCAGTCAACTTATGCAGTCAAACAGGGTTGCGGTCAACACAATTGAAAGTACTCAGAATTTCTCTATTTCTATGCTAATCTTTAGGTTTGTCAAAAAACGAATTTTTCCCACAAAAATCTCAGTCAAATGATAAGTCAAAGTGTCTGAGCAACACTAGTCAAACCTCTGCAACAGTCCTAAAATTCGGCCTTGCAATTTGCCCAGAAAATTCGTCCTCCTTGCCACACGTGTGAGAGAGAAGATCTGCCCAATAGTTGTACGAACCAATGAGAGAAGAAAATGTGTGAGTGATGATGCCAAATGAGGTGAGAGGTCACTTATATTTATACAAGTCGTTGAGGGTGAAGTGACATGTCCATTGTGCTTCATGAGCCCACATTCTGATGTGGACGACCTGAACAATTTGGACATGTGTGGGCATAAATTCAAAAACACACTTCTGCTTGTCCAAATTAGATGATCTTTATATCAATTTTGGTCCTCTCAAAGAGGAATTCAATGCAATCATCATCTCCATCAAATGAGTTGTCTAAAGTGAAATTTGGCCCTAGTTGCCAATTTTAACACTCCCTCTCAACTAAGGAGAATTCCACCTGCTAGTCCATCCATCATCATCGATCATCATGCCATCTTATCATCATGTGCCATCTCTGAATCTCATCTATGCTCTGCTAAACACTGATTTAGATAATGAAGAAGAATTGATTGGGAGAGAGTCACAAGACCTTACCACCCTCCACTGACAAAAGTCAGTCCAAACTCAAAGGTAGAACCTCAATCAGACTTGATCCCAGATCAAGTTGTTGAACACCATGCATCCTAGTCATAGGGAGTATGGCAATACATGACGCGTCCATTGGTAGTGCTATGGTCCCTATCCACTTTTCCCAACTCATTGGCCAAATGAGATCCCGGACTACATGGGTAGGATGTATTTTAAGGCATCCACAAGAGAAGGTGAACCACTCATCCTGCTCATATGCCATATGAGAAGGTGAACCACTCACCCTACATACATGTGTCATCAATCATAGGGGAAGGTGAACCACTCATCCTACACACATGTCAACCATCATGGTGTATCACAGGGTAAGGTGAACCACTCACCCTGTACACAACACACCAATAGGGGAAGGTGAAACACTCACCCTATGGTCGCTCATAGCTCCAAGAAGTACCCCAAGCCCCCAAGAGCTCCTAGAGCTCAATGTTCAACTCAAGCGGGACCCTCATGGGAGGGTCTTTCCACGATGCCAAGCCTCTCTCGAAAGGCTAAGAATTTGACCTTCCCTAAGGGCTTCGTGAGGATGTTTGCAACCTGCTCATCAGTCCTGATGTGTTGGAGCCTTATTGCTCATCAATGTGCTTGGAAAGGTCGTGGAACACGGGGTTCTCTGAAAGGCTAATCCACTCTAGTTGTCACAATAGATCACGGTGGGGTATCCATCACATGCTCAAATAGCTCACTAAAGAGCTTCCTCAACCAAACAACCTCACAACAGGCCATACTAGCTGCAATGTATTCGGCCTCAGCGGTGCTTAGAGCAATCGATTTATGCTTCCTGCTCATCCAAGAAATTGAAGCAAACCCCAATGAGAAGCAACATCCAGATTTTCTTTTGCGATCCACCACACTGCCAACCCAGTCAGCATCAATATATCCATGTAGCCTCAAATTCCAGTAGTGTATCTCAATGCATAGTTGATTGTGCCACGGAGATATCTCGAGAGATTCTTAGCAACAATCCAATGTATGTGATGAGGCTCAACCATATTTAGAAGGCTCAACGTATTCATAGCGAAGCATATGTTCTTGTGATGTTTACCAAGAACATCTGTGCACCCACAAGTCATCTATATTTGAAAGGGTTTGCCAATTCGAGCCCAGCAACACTACCACATAGTTTCTTGAAGTTGAGTTCCATCAGAGTAGACACAGAGTTGCAATCCACCATCCCACATCTCTCGAGCAGCTTTACAATGTCTTTTCCTTGAGAAAGGAAAATCTCACCTAGCTTTTGCGAGACCTCCAAGCTTAGGAAATAGTGCATCAGTCCTAGGTCTTTCATCTCGAACTCGGAAGCCCACTCCCTCATGCATAAATGAGAGGGTATGCACTTGTCAGAAAGAGATCATCTACATAAAGGACCAAAATGAGAGGCACGTCCTTTTCAACCTTAAAGTATAGGTTAGGATCAGCATTGCTCCTCATAAATCTCAGCTTCATAAGATAGCTATCAATCCTCTCATACCAAGGCTTGCTTCAACCCATAGAGGGCTTTCTTCAACCTGCATATGTGTGTCCTTCGATCTTGTACTTCGAACCCCTAAGGTTGTTCCAAGTAAACTTCCTCCTTAAGCAAGCCATGCAAGAAAGAAGTCTTAACGTCCATTTGATGTAGCTCCAAACTTGAGAAGCAGCCAGAGCAATAATCAATCAGATAGTGGTATATTGGGCAACTAGTGTAAGTGTCTCGTCATAGTCCACTCCTTCCTTTTGAGAGAAGCCTCGAGCAACGAACTTGGCCTTCCTTTTCAGACAAGCCTCGAGCAACAAACCTGGCCTGATATTTTTCAACACTCCCATATGCTCCATGTTTGATTTTGTATAGCCATTTTGAGGTGACTACGGACTTGTTCTTGGGTCTAGGGACCACTTCCCAGACCATTCTTTATGATAGATTCATTTTCCTCATTCATCGCATCCTTCCAGACTTGGTGCTTTATGACTTCTTTGAACGTACATTGCTCAGTTTGAACAATAGTACTCATAGCAACTAAGTACCCTTGATACCTATTCGGCTTCTTACTTTCACAGAATGTCCCTCTTGGTGCAGTGTCTTTCAACATCTTCAAGAGTATCTTTGAGCCACAAAGGTCTTTTCCTTGAGGTAAAGGGATCACCAAGAGGTGGATCAATGGGATCCATCGAGCCTTCAACATCGGGTATAGGCTCATCTGTCGAAGGTTAGTCCTATTTTTATGTAGAATCATCATTGTCTTTCCTTGGGATAGGGAGATCCTTGGCTTTCCCAAGAGTAGTATCTTCATTAAAGGTGAAATCATGACTTACTTCCACTTTTCTTTGACCAGGCACGTAGATTCTATATGCCTTTGCATTTTCCATGTAGCCCACAAATATACCTTTCTTCCCAGATGCTTCTAACTTGTTTCTTTTTTTTTTAGGCACATGAAAATACACGGGACAACCAATTAAAATGAGAAACATCAAGTTTCTTACCAGTGAAAACTTCTTCGGGTGTCTTGAAATCCAGTGCTTGATGTGGGATCCTATTTTGAACATACACAGTAGTGTTGGTAGCTTCTCCCCATACGAACTTCAGCAGACCTTGATCATGGAGCATGGCACAAGTGGCTTCCATGATTGTTCGATTCTTCCTTTTAGCAACTCCATTTTGCTCAGGAGTGTATGGAATGGTTGTCTCCCTCTTAATGCCAGCCTCTCTGCAAAAGTCATTGAATTCATTTGATTCATTTTCAATTCCATTGTCGATCCTCAATATTTTGATCTTCTTCCCTGTTTAATTTTCCACCAAGACTTTGAAAAAACGGAACCATTTAAACACTTCATCCTTCTTCTTCAAGAAATAGATCCATGTTTTACGAGAGAAGTCATCCACAAAAATTGCAAAGTATCTTCCCAATGATGTTACGGGCAACATACCAAATAGGTCAGAAGGACCAATTGAAGAATATCGGTAGTTTGGCTTTCACTTGAAGGGAATGATTCCCTTGTAAGTTTCCCAATTGCATAACCCTGACAAACTCTCTCGTGATTCATGTTGAACTCGAGCACACCTGTGACCATCTTCCTTAGCCCTAGTAAGGCTTTGTAATGAAGGTGGGCAAATCTTTGGTGCCATAATTCAAATTGAAGAAAATTATCACAAGTCAAGGCTCACAAAGGACTTCCTCCCACTTGATAGAGACCATCAACCCTAAATCCAAATGTAAATGCATCTTTAGGGTTTCTTTGCCAAATACGTACATTTCCATCAATGAATGCTACCTTGAAGCCTTTATCTTCCATTGGAGAAATAGACACCAGGTTCTTCTTCAAATCGGGTAGATACAATACTTCTTGTAGATGAATGGTTTGACCTTGATTTAAGTGAAGAGTGACAGTACCTATCCCTTTCACAGGGTAGGTGGCATTATTTCCAAGTATGATCTCCAAATTAGTCTTCTTTTCAATCAAATATGAGAGGGCCTCTTTGTACCCAGTGAAGTGCCTTGAGGCTCCACTATCAATCAACCAATGATCCAAGCATCCTAAGGAGAGGCAGTATATAGAGCAGAAATAAAATAAAACTCCTTTTGTTTTTCTACAACATTACTTTCCTCATACTTGGAATTTCTCATCCTTTTGGGAGGTCGACCATTTCCATGTCAAGCAGCGGGAGCATTCCTCTTTCCTTTATTGTTGAACCTGTTGTTCCTTTGATTGCCATTGCCTTTGAAATTGTTGTTGTTGTTGTTGTTGTTGTCATCCCTTGGAGAATCCTTCTTGTGAGGACAATCTCCAACATAGTGGTCAAACCTATTACAATTGTAGCACCTTCCTTTTCTTCCTTCTTTGAACCCCTGCTTGAATCCTTGACCCTGTCTCCTTGGACCAGCATTACTTTTCCTCTTAGCATGAGAGGAGAAAGCAGTAGGTTCATTTCCATTTGAAGGCTTGTCTCTCTGCATCATCCTCGTCTCTTCTTGAGTGCATCTAACCAATAATTCATCAAAAGTAGGAATAATGTCATTGTTGATGCTCTTGAAAGACCTCCAAGTGCAATGAGAGTAAGCTCCCTGTCAGCAATAACTTCTCCAATAGATAGTAGGCATTCTTGATTTGTGTTATTCTCATAAATTAGGATTAGATAGATTCCCCTTTATCCATCTTGATGTGCTTCAACTTGTTCTTAAGAAACGAGATTTGATTTGCATTGTTTACTTTGAACATCCCAACGAACTTCTCATACATCTCTTTAGATGTTCCCAAATCAGAAAATAGGAACCAAATGCTTTTGAATGGAATCTATGATAATTCTTTTAGCTTTGACCTCACCTTTCTTATACTTCGTCTTTGCAACAGTAGGTGCATTTGAAGGAGGCTCCACCACTCTTCCATGCACATAGTCATCTTTCATGCATGATAGTCTGATTTATCCTTGAGGCTTATCCTTAGATTTGAAGTAACATGTAGCAGCCATTGAGGATAGTCTGATAATCTTGTCTAACAAATCTCCCTTAACAATTGTTTTTCTCTCTCTTGCTTGGGCTTTGTCTTCACCTGTGCTATGATACCATGTTAATTTTAGTTAACAATGGTATGTTCTACGCTTAGCACAATTACTTCAATGTTCCTTTAGCAGCACAATGACAATTTCCAATTTAGTTTTCCAATAGAAATAACATTAACCATAAATCACATTGACATTAACTGTAGATAGAACATAAAATAAAATGCAAAAGACAAGCCAAGACAAGAGAACCCCAAATTTGGTGAATGCCAGGGAAAAACCCCAATGTGGGTAAAACCCTTTGATCAATTCTTCTTATATTATATCAAATGTTCAACAAAGAGAGAGAGAGAGAGTACAAAAAGTCAAAGTTGACTGCCAAATCAAAGTCAAAATAGTCTTGTCATATCTGCAGTCAACTACAATCAAATTCGGCCCTAACTAGAAAGTCAAAGATGGTCAACACAGCAACAAAACTTCCCCTTTGAAGCTCGGTCAAAGGCAGACAAACTCAGCCTCTTTAGCTGGTGAAATAGCAGTCAAAATAGTCCACAAAACAATAGTCAAAATCGATCAACTGAAGTCAAATTTTGCGGTCAACCCAGGTTAAAGTGCTCAAAATTTCTCGATTTTTGTGCCAATCCATACAACTTGTTAAAAACAAATTTTTCCCACAAAAATCACATTGAAATGATGAGTAGAAGTGTCTGGTCAACGCTGGTCAAACCCCTGCAACAATCTTGAAATTTAGCCCTGCAATTTGCCCAGAAAATTCATCCTCCTTACCACACGCGTGAGAGAGAAGATTTGCCCAATAGTTGTACAAACCAAAAGGGGAGGAGAGAGAAGAAAATGTGTGAGTGATGATGCCAAATGAGGTGAGAGGTCACTTATATTTATACAAATCGTTGAAGGTGAAGTGACACATCCATTGGGTTTCATGAGCCTACATGATGTTGTGGCATCTCCATTAAATGAGCTGTCTAAAGTGGAATTTGACCCTAGTTGCCAAGTTTACACAGGTCCAGCCCCTTTCCTCACCTAAGCTTTGTCACATACTTCCACAAGGGTGTTGAAGTCTCTGTGTTTCTCTCCCTCATCAATGTCAGTTTCATGACCATCATCCCCTCCAATTTATGTAGTAAAACTAGTGGGGTAATATAGAGGTGCCTAGGGAGGTACCCAATACGAATAACAATATATATGTGTTTATGTATTGTTACGTATGGAGGCCAATTCTAGTAAATAAGTTCCATGTGGTAGTGTGAACACAATAAAGGCATTCCACCTTCTAGAATGTTCCTTCCCTTTAATGTTCTTCGGAGGTAGATATTATTAGAAATAGAAGTATAAGGAATGTAATTGATAATGGTAAAGATTATTTGTAACAAGAAGTATTGCTTGAGGAGTAAATTCATTCCTTAAAGAATAATATATGTTGTTTCACTACCTTAAAGGTTTTATCCATATTTCTTGTGTTCATTGTTTTGTGTGAATGATTTCGTCATGAAGTTAAGGGTTGATTATAGATTATATTTTCAAATCTATTGAGGAACATAACAATTGGTATCAAATCCCTTTCCTCAACCAAAGTGGGGCAAAAAATTTTCCATTTTGCATAATTTTTTCACTAGCAAAAAAGAAGGCAGCGCAAATCAAGTGAATTTCTGCAATTTTTGAATAGAAATTGCAGAAAATGTTAATTTTAGGCAACATTGGTATGTTCTATGCATTAGACCAATATCAATTTCAGTTTAACAGTCACATAAACATGTAAGTAAAATGTTGATAGAACATAAACATAAACAGTAGAAGACAAGCCAAGACAAGAGGACACAAGATGTGGCACCAGCCAGGGACAAACCCCAATGTGGGGAAACCCTTGATCAAATCTTCTTTTAGTCTTCAATAGTTTAGTAGAGAGAGATAGTAAAATTTACAAATTGTGATAATTTATAATAGCAGCAAAATAGCCCTAACCAAAAAAGTCAACACTGGTCAACAGGGTAGATTTGACCCTCAAAGATTCGGACAACTTCAGTCAACTTCGGCCTCTAAACGGCAAGATGAAACAGCGCTCAAAACAGTCGAATTTTGCCGAGTCAAAGTCTGGTCAAACAGTCAACCTGAGATCAGCCCTAACCACAGTCGATGTTCGCTGGTCAAACCCTTCCTGAGATTCGGTCAACGTTGGTCAACGTCCAAAACAGAAAATTGTTGTCCTTTCCTTTGCACGTGTGGAGAGAGAGGCTGCCCAGAAATTCGTACCCAATCAAAAGAGGAGAGAGAGATGTGTGAAGATGAGTGATGACCAAATGAGGCCAAGTCACATTCTATTTATATGCAACGTTGAGGATGAATAAACGTGATTGTTGGGCTTCTGAACCTACATGAGTTTGCTGGTCGACCTTGACAATTTATCCATAATATAAATAAATTCATATCTTCATTCGTATATGTCAAAATCGGATGATCTTTAGATCAATCCTACACCTCTCCAATAGAAGAATCTAATAAAAATATCAGTGGTCATAAATAAGATGACCCATGTGGAGTTTGGCCCTAGTTGCCAATTTTAACACTCCCTCTCAACTAGGGAGAACTCCGCCTGCTAATCCATTTGCCAATCTGTACTATCCTGCCATCCATGCACTACTATGCACTGCTCTGCTGAAATATGAAGAAGAAGTGATTGAGAATGTATCATACCATTCTCTACTGACCCGAAGTCAATCCCAATCAAAAGAGAGTGTCTCATGCCACTCTTACTAACCCGAAGTTAGTTCCCATTGGTCCAAGATCAATATCGGACATCCTAAAATAGGGAGTACAGTAGTACACGATGCGTCCATTGGTAGTACTATGGTCCCTATCCTCATTTCCCTACTCATTGGCCAAATGAGAGGTACTTCCCATGAGTCCCAGACTACATGGGTAGGATGTCTCGGCAAGAGAAGGATAAACCACTCATCCTGCTCACATGTCACCGAGGGGTATCACAAGGGAAGGATGAACCACCCACCCTGTACACAACAAACCACTAGGGGAGGGTTGAACCACTCACGATATGGTTGCTCACTGCTCCAAGAAGTATCCCAAGCCCCCCGAAGCTCCCAAAGCTCAATGTCCATCTCATACAGGACCCTCATAAGAGGGTCTCTCCACGATTCCAAGTCGTTTTCGGAAGGCCAAGAATTTGACCTTCCCCAAGGGCTTTGTCAGAATATCGATGACCTGCTCATTAGCCCCAATGTGATGGAGCCTTATTGCTCCTCGTCGTACAATATCTGGATAAAGTGGTACCTGATATCTATATGCTTGGAGCGATCATGAAACACGGGATTCTTGATAATCGGATCCCACTCTAGTTGTCGCAGAGGATCACGGTGGTATCCAACACATGTCCAAACAGCTCACTAAAGAGCTTCCTCAACCAGACAGCTTCACAGAAGGCCATACTAGCAGCTATGTATTCAGCCTCGGCAGTGCTCAAGGCAACCGATTTCTGCTTCCTGCTCATCCAGGATATCGAAGCAGAACCCAAAGAAAAACAGCATCCAGAAGTGCTCTTGCGATCCACCACACTGCCAGCCCAATCAGCATCAGAATAACCATGCAGCCTCACATTTCTGGCAGTGTATCTCAATCCATGAGTGATTGTGCCCCAAAGATATCTCAGAAGATTCTTGGCGGCAATCCAATGTATATGATGAGGCTCAACCATGTATTGGCTCAATGTGTTAACTACAAAACATATGCCTCGACGGGAGTTCACCAAGAACATCAGTGCTCCTATGAATTGACGATATTCAGAAGCATTTCCCAATTCAGGTCCAACATCACTACCACATAAATTTTTAAAGTTAAATTCCATCAGAGTAGTCACAAGCTTGCAGCCCACCATCCCAAATCTTTCTGGTATCTTCACAACATATTTTCCTTGAGAGAGGAAAATTTCACCTGACTTTTGCCAAACCTCCAACCCTAGGAAATAGTGCATTAGTCCTAGGTCCTTCATCTCAAATTCAGAAGCCAACTCCCTCTTACATTTGTGAATGAGAGGGTCTGCACCTGTCATAAAGAGATCGTCCACATAAAGTACCAGAATGAGAGGTTTATCATTTTCAACCTTAAAGTAAAGGTTCGGATCGGCTTCACTTCTAGTGAATCTCAACTTCATTAGATAGCTATCGATCCTCTCATACCAAGCTCGGGGTGCTTGCTTCAATCCATTGAGAGCTTTCTTCAACATGCATACATGAGAGTCTCGATCATGAACTTCAAACCCCTCAGGTTGTTCCACATAGACTTCCTCTTTGATTGAACCATGCAAGAAGGTGATCTTGATATCCATCTGATGTAGGCTCCATCCTTGTGAGGCAACAAGAGCTATGATCGAGTGGCTAGTGGTGTACTGGGCAACAGGTGCAAATATCTCATCATAATCTACACCTTCCTTTTGAGAGAAGCCTCGAGCAACAAAGCGAGCCTTGAACTTTTCTGCACTTCCATCAGCTCCATGCTTGATTTTGTAGAGCCACTTAGAAGTGACAACCGATTTGTCCTGGGGTCTAGGGACCACATCCCAAACATCATTCTTCATAATTGACTTGTATTCTTCATTCATAGCATCCTTCCATACTTGTTGCTTCACGGCTTCTTCGAATGATGAAGGCTCATTTTGAATGATAGTGCTCATGGCGGTCAAATATCCTTGGTACCTGTTCGGCTTCTTGCTTTCACAGAAAGTCCCCCTTGGTGCAATGTACCTCTCAGCATCTTCGAGAGTCTCTCTAAGCCATGGGGGTCTCCTCTTGGAGGAGGAAGGCTCATTAGGGGGTGGATCAATAGGATCCATAGGCTCATCAACATCAGGCATCGTTTCGTCCTCTTTTTCACCATGATTTCCTGTGTCAGCTTCTTTGTCCTTCCTTAGGATAGGAAGGTTGTTTATCTTCCTGAGGGCCATATCTTCATCGAAGATGACATCATGACTTATCTCAACTTCCTTTTGACCAACCACATAAATTTTATATCCCTTAGAATTTTCATTATAGCCCACAAAGATTCCTTTCGTCCCAGATGCACCCAATTTGCTTCTTTTCTCTTTCGGCACTTGAAAATATACGGGTCTTCCAAAAATTCTAAAATGAGAGACATTGGGTTTCTTACCAGTGAACATTTCTTCGGCAGTCTTGGAGTCCAATGCTTAATGGGGCCATCGGTTTTGAACATAGACGGCAATATTTGCAGGTTCACCCCATAGAAACTTCGAAAGGCCTTGATCATGAAGCATGGCACGAACAGCTTCTACAATAGAGCGATTCTTCTTTTCAGCGACACCATTCTGCTCGGGAGTGTATGGCGTTGTAGTCTCCCTCTTAATGCCAGCTTCTCTGCAATAATCTTGGAATTCATGGGATTCATACTTGGTCCCATTATCAATCCTCAATATCTTGATTTTCTTCCCAGATTGGTTTTTGATCAAGGCTTTGAAATGTCAGAACCATGTGAACACTTCATCCTTCTTCTTCAAGAAGTAGATCCAGGTCTTGCGAGAATAACCATCCACAAAGGTGAGATAATATAAGTATCCTCCCAAGGAGTTTACAAGCATCATACCAGATATGTCGAAGTGGATCAATTGCAAGATGTTTGTGGTCTTGCTATTACTTGAGGGGAATAGTCCCCTTGTAAGTTTTCCTTCGACACATCTCAGACATACACCTTCATGCTCTACTTTGAACTCGAGCATAACTGTCACCATTTGTCTCGCATCGGGTAGGGCCTTATAATGAAGATGGGCGAACCATCGGTGCCATAGTTCAAATTGTAGAGATGTGTCACAAGACATGGCTCCCAATGGTCTTCCTCCAACTTGATACAAACTATCAACCCTGAACCCAAGAGTAAAAGCATCCTTGAAATTTCTTTTCCAAACACGTACCTTTCCATCAATAAAATCCACCTTGAAACCTTTATCTTCCATTGTTTAAATGAACACCAGGTTCTTCTTTAGATCGGGTACATATAGTACTTCTTGCAAATGAATAGTGTTACCTTGATTCAATTGAAGGGTAACATTCCCTACTCCCTTCACGACATAGATGGCATCGTTTCCAAGGATGATCTCCAAGTCTGTCTCCTTTTCTATTAGATTAGAGAGGGCTTCCTTATATCCAGTGAAGTGCCTTGAGGCACCACTATCAATTAGCCAATTTCCCAAAGTGTCCGAAAGAGAGGCAGTGGAGAGGGTTGATATAAGATAGTACTCTTTTTGCTTATTGTTAACAACATTGGATTCATCATACCTAGAGTTCCTTGATTTCTTGGAGGGTCGACCATTTCCTTGATATCCTGCATTCCTTTTTCCTTTGCCATTGGACCTGCCATTTCTTTGATCGTTGTTGTTGTTGTTGAAGTTGCCCCTGGAGTTGTTATAACTTATGATAGTCATCATCTCAAGGTGTATCCCTTTCATTAGGACATTCCCTTGCATAGGGGCTAAACTTATTGCAAACAAAGCACTTGCCCTTCCTTCCTCCCTTAGATCTAGGCTTTCCATGGAAATGACCTTTAGACCCTGCATTATTCCTCCTTTTGGCATGAGCGGAGAATGCAGTGGGGTTGCTTATATTAGAAGGCATTTCTTGCTCCACCATTCTTGTTTCTTCTTAAATGCATCTTGACATCAATTCTTCAAACCCTGGAATTCGATCATTGTTGAGTATAGTGATTCTAAATACATACCACTCAGGTGGGAGTCCTCCAAGGGTGGTGAGAGTAAGTTCCCTATCATGAATGACTTCTCCAATCGATAGTAGATCATTCTTGATCTCAATAATCCTCAAGAAATAGGATTGAATGTCCTCGTCCTTGCCCTTCTCAACTTATAACTTATGATAGTCATCATCTCGAGGTGTATCCCTTTCATTAGGACACTCCCTTGCATAGGGGCTAAACTTATTGCAAACAAAGCACCTGCCCTTCCTTCCTCCCTTAGATCTAGGTTTTCCATGGAAATGACCTTTAGACCCTGCATTATTCCTCCTTTTGGCATGAGCGAAGAATGCAGTGGGGTTGCTTCTATTAGAAGGCATTTCTTGCTCCACCATTCTTGTTTCTTGAATGCATCTTGACATCAATTCTTCAAACCCTAGAATTCGATCATTGTTGAGTATAGTGATTCTAAATACATACCACTCAGGTGGGAGTCCTCCAAGGGTGGTGAGAGTAAGTTCCCTATCAGGAATGACTTCTCCAATCGAAAGCAGATCATTCTTGATCTCAATAATCCTCAAGAAATAGGATTGAATGTCCTCGTCCTTGCCCTTCTCAATATCCTTCAACTTATTCTTGAGAAAGAGAATATGATTAGCATACTAACCTTGAACATGTCGACCAACTTGTGATATATCTCCTTGGAGGTATTCAATTCGGAGATATAGGCCACCAGATGCTTGTCAATGGAATCCCTGATAATCTTCTTAGCTTTGACTTCAGCCTTATTGTACTTGGTCTTCGCAGTAGCTGGTGCATTTGAAAGACGCTAAGGGATTTTACCCTACACATAATCCATCACTTCCTTCTCTTCCAAGGTCAAATCAAGAGACATCTTCCATCCATGATAGTCAGATTTATCATGGAGCTTGTCTTCAGTCGAGAAGCAGGATGAGGAACCCATTGAGTCTTGTTGTTCTTGTCCAACTGTCTTTGGTGATTGCTCTTTCACTCTTGCTTGGGCTTTGTCTTCACCTCAGCTCTGATACCATGCTAATTTTAGGCAACAATGGTATGTTTTATGCTTTAAAGCAATATTACTTCAATTTCTTTATGAGCCCAATATCAATTTCAGTTAACAATCACATAAACATGTAAGTAAAATGTTGATAGAACATAAACATAAACAATAGAAGACAAGCGAAGACAAGACGACACAAGATGTGGCACCAGCCAGGGACAAACCCCAATGTGGGGAAACCCTTGATCAAATCTTCTTTTAGTCTTCAATAGTTCAACGGAGAAAGATAATACAATTTACAAATTCTGATAATTTATAACTGCAGCAAAAGAGCCCTAACCAAGAAAGTCAATGCTAGTCAACGGGGAAGATTTGACCATCAAATATTCGGTCAACTTCAGTAAACTTCGGTTCCAAACAACAAGATGAAACAACCCTCAAAACAATCAAATTCTACCCAGTCAAAGTCTGGTTAAACAGTCAACCTGTGGTCAGCCCTAACCACAGTCAATGTTCGCTGGTCAATGCTAGTCAAACCCTTTCTGAAATTCGGTCAACGCTGGTCAACGTCCAAAACAGAAAATTGTTGTCTTTCCTTCGCACGTGTGGAGAGAGAAGATGCCCAAAAATTCGTACCCAATCAAATGAGAGAGAGATGTGTGAAGATGAGTGATGACCAAATGAGGCCAAGTCACCTTCTATTTATATGCAATGTTGAGGATGAATAGACGTGATTGTTGGGCTTCTGAGCCTACATGAGTTTGTTGGTCGACCTTGACAATTTGTCCATAATATAAATAAATTCATATATTCATTTGTACATGTCAAAATCGGATGATATTTAGATCAATCCTACACCTCTATGAGAGAGGAATCTAATAAAAATATCAATTGTCATAAATAAGATGACCCGTGTGGAGTTTGGCCCTAGTTGCCAATTTTAACAGAAAGCAAGTACAAATCTACAATCCTCTCGAAAAATTTAAACAAAAAACCAAGAAAAAAACATCCAAAACAAAGAACAAACAATTAAGATATTACTCATTTAAAATCAGCAGTTTAAAGGTTCTTTTGGGGACATCCACGTGAATTAAAGATCTGATATATTTTTATAGAGTGAAGAGATTTCAATCAAATCAGTGTAATTAGATGAAAAATGGATATGGCATTTTATTATTAGGATCGTAATAGCAAATCAAAGAAATGTTGCCATCATTTTGCCCATTTTCATTTAGCCACCTTCAAAAGCTCCATGGAAAAGTGATTTTTCTTCAAAACCTAGTTCTATTTTTGGATTATGGCAAGTAATATGTATTTTACAAGAAAAGGTGATAGTCAAAGTATTGAAAAATACGTCAAAGAAACAAAGAATAAATGGGCCACGTTTTGGAGAATTTGGATCCTTAGCCATTTAACAAAAGATGTTGACATATGGTAGCAATCTTTGGACATTACTAAGATAAATGCACTTTCTGACAAAGAATACAAAAAGGTATTTTTAGATAGGAGGTCTCATGTTGTAAAAAAGGATGAGGAAATCACTAGGAATTTATTTTCATGTGAACTCTATATTACAAGTTCATGAATGTATTCAACAAGAGAAGGTAATTATTTTTATTAACCTCAATCGCCATCATAATCTCAATAGATCTGAAGATATAATCCAAAATCAACTTTAAATTTCAACAAGAAATCATTCACACAAAAGAATTAACACAATAATGTAGAGAAAACCCTTGAGGTGGTGTAACACCATATAGTAGTCCTTAAGGAAGTTACTACTCAAGCAATACTTGCGTGTTACAATAATAATCTTCACCATGCTCTATTGCATTGTTTATACTTCTATTTATAATAGTATCTACCTCCTAAAAACATTCTAGAAAATGATATTTCAAGAAGGTGGAACCTTCTAGCCTTCATTGTGTTCACACTACCACATGGGCATTATCTACTAGAAATGTGTTAAAATTGGCAACTAGGGCCAAACTCCATGTGGGTCTTCTTATTTATGCCAGCTGATATTTTTCTTGGATTCCTTTCGTCGAGAGGTGTATGATTGATCTAAAGATCATTCGATTCCGACATGTATTCATGAAGATATGAGTTTATTTGTGTTATGGGACAATTCATCAAGGTCGGCCACCAACCAAATTGCCCCCACTTATCCTCCACGTTTTAGTATAAATAGAAGAGGACTTTAAGTCATTTGATACACACACTCTTATGATCTCTCTTCATTCTGTTTTGGGTTTGATGAAGATGAGATCCAAAGGGAGTGCCCTAGGTGATATGCTGCCCTAATCGAAGATGCCCTAGAAGCTGTGATAGAGAAGGCTTTTCTCAGTCATGGAGAAGGCTCTATGTTGCCCTAATGGAGAAGCCTAATGCAGCGATGGAAGAAGCCTTATTGTTATCATGGAGAAACACCTACGCTGGCATGGAAATAAAGACCTAACGTTGAAGCCTCTTAAACACAGTCATGGAACAAGGGTTCTAATGTTGTCATGCCCTAAACGCAGAGAGACCTAAGCTCTGTCCTAAAGGAATCATGGTTGCAGCCTAACGTTGTCATGGTGATGACCCTATGGAGAGGAACTTAATGCGGGTCTCCTAGCCGCAGCACTTAAGGTTGCCCTAGGCCGCAATCCATGAGGGTATATACACAGCAAGAAGGGACTCATATCTAGCCCTAGTTGTTGTCCTAAGTTACCCTAGCCACAATCCTAAATGGTGAGCTAAGCAAAGGGAAAGGCCTTAACCAGCAGCGTGTGAAGGCCTAATTCGCAGTTCTAAAGAGCCCTAATTGTTGTTCATAGCATGACCCTTATACACAATCAAAGACTCCAATACGCTTGCAGAAAAATCAGTTTGTAAAGCTCTTATATGCAGCAAGCAGAAGGAGCCTTTTGGTAACGAAAAGGGTCTCTATTCTAAGACCAAGGGTAGTGGAACTTCCAGCATGGAAGAGGAGGACTATCATTGTTTAGAAGTTGTCATGGAGGAAGACTTATTATGCAGCTCTTATCTACAGTTAAGAGAGGCTCATTAGTAGTCTTGTATTGCTGTCATGATTTGCTGTAGATGACAGCGTGGCCTAATTAAGGATTGTATGGGCATATTGGTGATGGTCCGTGAGCATGATTTGAAGGGTTGCTACAACTAGTTGCTTTGCTAGGCTACAAGCCATAGCAAGCAGCTAAGGTTGTCCCATGACAATATCGCAGTATGCAACATATGTGACAGGAGGATGGGTGCAGCATGGTGATGGGGTCACCTTGAAGGATCAATTGAGGTAGTATGCCTTCACCTGAGTTCAAATGAGCTACCTCGTGTTATTTTCTTAGAGAAGATCTCTGCTCTTATTTTGATAAGTCAAAATGTTGACTTTTGATGTTTATGTACTATCTCTCTCTGCTGAACTACTGAAGAACATAAGAAGAATTGATCAAGGGTTTCCCCACATTGGGGTTTGTCCCTGGCTGGCACCACATCTTTTGTCCTCTTGTCTTCTGCGATTTATGTTTATGTTCTATCTGTTTACTATCATACTAAAAGAATAAATATTGAGCTAATATGGAAAATTGAAGTAAATTTGCTCTCAACATAGAACATACCTAAAATTAACATGGTATCAAAGCTGAAGTGAAGACAAAGCCCAAGCAAGAGTGAAAGAGCAATCACCGAAGACAGTTGGAAAGGACAAAAGGCTCAGTGGGTTCCTATTCACCAAGGGTGAAGTTGAATCAAAGAAGATTATTAGAGTGGCGCAGCGGAAGCATCTAATAGCCTACCTAAGGGTGGAAGGAAAGGCAGATGCCTTGCTTGCAATGAGTTTGGCCATTATGCAAAGGAGTGTCCGAATAGAAGGTACACATCACTTGATGATGATAACAATCATTCCAAGGGCATCTTCAATGATCAAAGGAATGACAGGTTCAATGGCAAAAAGGAATGCAAGTGATCAAGGAAATGATTGACTCTTCAAAGAAAGCAAGGAACTCCAAGTATGAAGAATCAAATGTTGTTTCTGATAAGCTAAAGGAGTATTATCTTATATTAGCCCTCTCCACTACTTCTCCTCCAAACTCTTTGGGAATCTGGCTTATTGATAGTAGTGCTTCAAGGCACTTCATCGGATAGAAGGAAGCTCTCTCTAATTTGATAGAGAAGGAAAAAATCGTGGAGATTATACATGGAATCAATGCCACCTATTCCGGAAAGGGTGTAGGGAATGTTACCCCTCAATTGAATGAGGGTAACATGATTCATTTACAAGAAGTTCTTTATGTACCTGATCTCAAGAAGAACCTGGTGTCCATTTCGGCAATGGAAGTCAAAGGTTTCAAGGTGGCATTCATCAATGGAAAGGTACGTGTGTGGATAAGGAATTCTTAAAAGATGCTT
The DNA here is from genome assembly GCA_031772625.1 of Pinus tabuliformis. Classification (NCBI taxonomy): domain Eukaryota; kingdom Viridiplantae; phylum Streptophyta; class Pinopsida; order Pinales; family Pinaceae; genus Pinus; species Pinus tabuliformis. Next base: position 142,595,215 of record CM062813.1, read on the forward strand.
TTGATTTCAAGGTTGGCAATTTGTATCAAGTTGCAGGAAGTCCATTGGGGACCATGTCAGTTGACACATCTCTTCTATAGCACCGGAGGTCTTTTTCTTATGAAGCCCTACCCGATGTGAGTCAGATGGTGACAGGGATACCTGAATTCAAGAAGAGCATGGGGGTACATGTTTGATATGAAATGAAGGAAAACTTAGAAGGGGACCATTTCCCTCATATAGCAAGTCCACGAATTTGACACAACCCGAGGGGTTTGAGACTCATGATCGGGAATCTCATGTATGCAGGTGGAAGAAATCCCTCTATGGCTTGAAGCAAGCACCCAGGGGCTTGGTATGAAAGGATAAACAGCTATCTGATGAAGCTGAGATTCACTAGGAGTGAAGCTGATCCAAACCATTGCTTAAAGGTTGTGGATGATAGACCTCTCATACTGGTACCTTATGAGAACGACCTCTTTCTCACAGGTGTAGACCCTCTCATTTGCAAAAGTAGGAGAGAGTTGGATTCCAGATTTGGAATGGTGAACTGCAAGCCTGTGACTACCTCGATGAAGCCTAACTTTAAGAAGTTATGCAATAGTGATGCCGGACTTGATTTGGGAAATGCCTCTAAGTTTCATAAACTCATACTAACATTGATGTTCTTGGTGAACTCCTGTCTGGATATATGTTTTGCAGTTAGCATGTTGAGCTCAATGTCACATGGTTTGGGTTCGAATTCGAATTCGATTACAAATAAGTTTGATTCGAGTTCGAATTTTTCGATGAGATTCGAATGAGGTTCGCCATTAGGTTCATTCATGTATATAATTTTAAAAATATATATAATAATTAAAATTACATAAATCTTTTATATTCATTTATAATTAATATATATTTATAATTTTTATCATATACTATATCAATAAATTTATAATTTTTCATAAATATAAGTTATATTATTTTATAATATTTAAAATAACAATACCCTAATTTCGTTAATGTAATATAATTTAAAATATATTAAAATAATTCTTGTAAAAATATATAATTTTTAAATTATGTTAACTTATCTTTATTATTATAATGATAATAATAATAAATATACATTAGCCTATCGTAATGCCTCATATAAGCTGAGTTCAATACATTGTAATGTGTTAACATATTGTATTGCTTGTAATACATGTACGTTGAGTTCAATACTACAGTTCATTGTAATACTTATAGAATTATAATAATGTTGACACCTTATAATATAATGCTTTTAACACATTATAATGTATGTACGCAGATTTCGATACTGCAATATATTATAATGCTTGTAAAATTATAATAATGTCAACGCGTAAGCAAACAAATTTGAACCATGACTCAGAAATCGCGCACAAGCTCACTGGGAGATTGGGACGATTATGTGGAACACTGTACAAGTTAGGACACAGCAGCAGGAACCGAACCTTCTCGAACCTAAACCTTAGGGTAATAACAATATGAATGCCGTTATAAAATTAATGCACGGAGCAGGAACCGAACCTTCTCGAACCTAAACGAACCTTAAGATTTTTTTTGAAATTCGACAAATTTCGGACCTCAACCTTTAGGTTCGACGAACCCTGTGACACTAGTTGAGCTCATATATGGTTGAGCCTCACTGGATTGGTGCCAGGAATCATTTGAGATATCTTTAGGGCACAATTTCTCATGGATTGAGATACACTGTTGGAATGTGTAGCTGCATGATTATTTTGATGCTGAATAAGCAGACAGTGTGGAGGATCGCAAGAGCACTTTTGGGTGCTGGTTCTCTTTGGGTTCTGCTTTAATATCCTGGATGAGCAGGAAGCAAAAGTTAGTTGCTTTGAGCACCGCTGAGGCCGAGTATGACCTCGTGTGAAGCTGCCTGGTTGAGGAAGCTCTTCAGTGAGCTGTTTGGACACGTGCTAGATACCATCGTGATCTTCTGTGACAACCAGAGGGGGATTCGATTGTTAAGGAATTCCATGTTCTATGATCGCTCCAAACATATAAACATCAGGTACCACTTTATGTGGGATATGGTACATCGAGGAGCAAGAAGGCTCCATCGCATTGGGACTGATGTGCAAGTTGCTGATATTCTGTCGAAGCCCCTGGGAAAGGTCAAATTCTTGACTTTCCGAGAATGACTAGGAGTCATGGAGAGACTCTCTCCTAAGGGTCCTGTATGATATGGACATTGAGCTCTGGGATCTCCAAGGGGCTTGGGGGTACATCTTGGAGCGAGAAGCAACCAGAGGGTGAGTGGTTCAGCATTCTCCTAGTGGTCTGCTATGTAGGCAAGATGAGTGGTTCATCCTTCTCCCGCTAAGACACAGTCATAGGGTGAGTGGTTTAGCCTTCCCCTAGGATACCCCTGGTGACATGTAGGCAGGATGAATGGTTCATCCTTCTCCTGCTGAGACATCCTACCCATGTAGTCTGGGACTCATGGGAAGTACCTCTCATCTAGCCAATGAGTAGGGAAATGAGGATAGGGACCATAGTAGTACTGATGGCCGCATCGTGTTACTACCGTACTCCCTATGCTAGGATGATATTGATCTGGGATCAATTGGAACTAACTTCGGGTCAGTAAGAGTGATATAACTCACTCTCTTTTGGGACTGATTTTGGATCAATAAGAGTGGTATGATACACTCTCTTTATTTAGGAACTGATTTCCGATCAGTAAGAGTGGTATGAGACACTCTCTTTTATATGGAACTGACTTCGAGTCAGTAGAGGATGGTATGATACATTCTCGATCACATCTTCTTCTTAGTTCAGCAGAGCAGAGAAGTGCAGGGCACTGATGGCAGAGATAGTACAGTCTGGCAGATGGATTAGCAGATGGAGTTCTCCCTAGTTGAGAAGGAGTGTTAAAATTGGCAACTAGGGCCAAACTCCATGTGGGTCTTCTTATTTATGGCAGCTAATATTTTTCTTGAATTCCTCTTGTCGAGAGGTGTAGGATTGATCTAAAGATCATCCGATTCTGACATGTATTCATGAAGATATGAATTTATTTGTATTATGGGACAATTTGTTAAGGTCAACCAACAACCAAATTGCCCCCACTTATCCTCCACGTTTTAGTATAAATAGAAGAGAACTTTAAGTCATTTGACACACACACTCTTGTGATCTCTCTTCATTATGTTTTGGGTTTGATGAAGATGAGATCTAGAGGGAGTGCCCTAGGTGATACACTGCCCTAATAGGAGATGCCCTAGAAGCTATGATGGAGAAGGCTCTACATTGCCCTAATAGAGAAGCCTAATGCAGCCATCGAAGAAGCCTTATTATTATCATGGAGAAACACCTACACTAGCATGGAAATAAAGCCCTAACGTTGAAGCCTCCTAAACGTAGTCATGGAACAAGGGTTCTAATGTTGTCATGCCCTAAACGCAGAGAGACCTAAGCTCTGTCCTAAAGGAATCATGGTTGCAGCCTAACGTTGTCATGGTGATGACCCTATGGAGATGACCTTAACGCAGTCTCCTAGCCGCAACACTTAAGGTTGCCCTAGGCCGCAATCCATGAGGGTATATACGCAACAAGAAGGGATTCATATCTAGCCCTAGCTGTTGTCCTATGTTACCCTAGTTGCAGTCCTAAAGGGGGAGCTAAGACGCAGAGCAAGAGGCCTTAACCAGCAGCGTGTGAAGGCCAAATCCAAAGTTCTAAAGAGCCCTAATTGATGTTCAAAGCATGACCCTTATACACAGTCAAAGACTCCTATACGCTGGCAGAAAAATTAGTTTGTAAAGCTCTTATATGCAACAAGCAGAAGGAGCCTTTTGGCAACGAAAAGGGTCTCTATTCTAAGACCAAGGGTAGTGGAACTTCCAGCGTGGAAGAGAAGGACTATCATTGTTTAGAAGTTGTCATGGAGGAAGACTTATTACACAACTCTTATCTGCAGTTAAGAGAGGCTCATTAGTAGTCTTGTATTGCTGTCATGATTTGTTGTAGATGACAGTGTGGCCTAATTAAGGATTGTCTGGGCATTTTGGTGATGATCCATGAGCATGATTTGAAGGGTTGCTACAGCTAGTTGGCTTGCTAGGCTGCAAGCCATAGCAAGCAGCTAAGGTTGTCCCATGACAGTATTGCAGTATGCAACATATGTGACAGTGAGGATGGGTGCAACATGATGCAGCACAGTGATGATGGGCATGGATGTATAGCAGCATCATGATGTATTGCAGCAGGTTGATGATGATGGGTGCAGCAGCATGATGTATTGCAGCAGCTTGATGATGATGGGTGCAACAGCATGATCTATTGCAGCAGCTTGATGATGATGAGTACAGTAGCATGATGTATTTCAGCAGCTTGATGATGATGGGTGTAGCAGCATGATGATGATGTATTGCTTGCATAGTGCAATGAAGGGTACAGCACAGTGCAGCATGAAGGATGCAGCATAATGATGATGAAGAGCAACATAGTGATGAGAGCAGCTCAGTGATTGGGTGCAGCACAATGACGGGTGCAGCATGATGATGAGGTGCAACACAATGATGGGTGCAGCATGATGATGAAGTCACCTTGAAGGATCAGCTGAGGCAGTAACCTTCACCTAAGTTCAGATGAGCTACCTCATGTGTTATCTTCTTAGAGAAGATCTCTGCTCTTATTTTGATAAGTCAAAATGTTGACTTCTGATGTTTATGAACAATCTCTCTCTGTTGAACTATTGAAGAACATAAGAAGAATTGATCAAGGGTTTCCCCACATTGGGGTTTGCCCCGGCTGGCACCACATCTTGTGTCCTCTTGTCTTCTACGATTTATGCTTATGTCCTATTTGCATTTTACCATCATACTAAATGAATTAATATTGAGCTAATATGGAAAATTGAAGTAAATTTGCTCTCAGCATAGAACATACCTAAAATTAACAAAATGGCTTCCATCCACAATAATATATAAACTCATATCTACTATTATTCCTATTGGATACCTTAACCTCCCTACATACCTCATGTTACCCCACTAGGTATACTACAATTTCTTCCTCCTCTCCATGGTATGTGGTACCCACTTCTAGTTCTTCTTCCTCCTAATCATAGTATTCAAAACCGGCCTTGCTAACCGGTTATTGGTCTAATCAGGTGGTTAGCAGGCCCATTGTTGAAACTGGCCAAAAAACCCGGTCAGAGGGGTCACTTCGCCTTTTTTTGCAACTAACCGGTCCTAACAAGCCAGTTTAGGACGGAACCGGTCGGTTTGTATCAAACCAACCGGTTTCGTCCTAAATTGGCCGGTTAGGAGGCACGCCCACCGTGAACTGAGAAAGCGACTTTTTGACTGTGTTTTAGGGGTTTTGGGGGGAAACTAAGGGTGTTTTCCCTCCAAAAACACCCTCTCCAAGCCTTTAAGAGGCCCCTCTCACTCTCATTTGTCTCACACATCTGATTTGGAGTGTTTATGAGTGTTTGTGAGCTTGGAGAGTGTTGAGTTTTTGCTGAAGTAGTCATCTTGGAGTTGGAGTTGGAACTATTTTGGAGATAGTGTGTAGCTGTCAGTGGGGTTGCCATCTTCAAGAGGAGGCTAAGGAAGCTAGTTTGCATTTCTAGGTAAGGATTTTCACTTGAAAATTCCTCATTCGACTATTGTCCATGAATTAAATTTTTTTATGTGTTATAAATTTATAACTTCTCACTTCTATCATCTGTGCTATGAACTCTCTAGCTCTATGCTATCAAATTTTGTAGCTTGCATGTGCATTTGTTTTCCTACATTTATTTTTGGTTTTCCATGTTGCTTAGCTGCAATTTTTTTTTTAAATGGCAGATTTCTTTGCAAATTGTTATTATTTCAAGCAAACATGGCTCCAAAAGGAAAAGACAGTGCATGGGCTCATTGTGATGTAATTGATGGAAAAATGATATGCAAATTATGCCATAAATCTATTGGAGGTGGGGGTATTCTAAAGTTGAAACAACACTTGGCTGGGATAAGAGGCCAAGTAAAGCCATGTGATGCACCAAATGCACTGTTAGGTCCTATTAGGGCAGAATACATTTCCAAGCTTGAAAAGTTTTATGAGGATAAGGCTAGGGAGAAGGCCATCCAAGATGACATTGCAAGGAAGAGGGAATTATTAGAAGCCATGAAAGAGAGTGGGTATGATGATTATGAGATTCAAGACTCCTCTTCTATCCCTTCCACCAATGACCCCTTTCACTATGTTCATCCTTCTTTTGGCCAACCATTAAAAGGAACAAAGAGAACAAACATCCAAAGTTATTTCTCATATTCTGCCAACATTGCCTCTTCTAATCCCACTTCCTCCCAGCCAAGTTCTCAACCTACTTTCGATCAACATTGGAAAAGACAATGCAAAGAAACTTCTCATCAATACATTGCTAGATGGTGGTATGATTCAGATATCCCATTTAATGTTGCTCGCTCACCTTATTACCAAGCTATGTGGGACTCTGTTATAGCTGTAGGAAAAGGCTTCAAAGGCCCTAGTCTGCATGAATTGAGGAGAGTTCTTTTGCAAAAAGAGATATCTTCCATTGATGAGTATTTGGTTGAGTTTAAAGATTCATGGCTCAAAACAGGTTGTTCCATCATGTCAGATGGATGGACCGATGGAAAGAACCGCACTATCATTAATTTCCTTGTTTCTTGCCTTCAAGGAACCATGTTGTTGAAATCAGTTGATGCATCTGATACGGTAAAGGATGCAGCACTTCTATTTGAGCTTTTGGATAACATTATTCAAGAAGTTGGGGAGCAACATGTTGTGCAGGTCATCACCAATAATGCCTCAAACTATGTTCTTGCTGAAAAGATGCTTGAGACCAAATATAAGACCATATTTTGGACTCCATGTGCTGCACATTGTATAGACCTCATGCTTGAGGATATAAGCAAAGTGGAGTGGGTAAAAAACACTATAGAGCATGCCAAGTGCATTACAAAATACATTTACAACCACTCATGGGTATTGAGCATAATGAGGAAACGCACTGGGGGCAAAGAGCTTGTTAGGCCTACAATTACGAGATTTGCAAATCACTTCCTCACGTTGCAATGTCTCAATGGTCAACATAAAAACTTGCAGAAAATATTTTCCTTTGAAGAATGGTCTGAATCTTGATGGGCTTGTAGACCAGATGGAAAAGACACCAAAGAGAAAGTGTTACCACTTATTTTTGGAAAAGGTCTCTAGAGCTTGTGAAAATTACCGAGCCCCTTGTTAAGGTGCTAAGGATGGTGGATAGGGAAAGATTGCCCATGGGCTACATTTATGAGGCTATGGATCAGGCAAAGGAGCAGATACGGGCAGCTTACAAGGACAAGTTAACTAAATATGGCCGTATATGGAAGATCATTGATAACAGATGGAACAATCAACTCCATCGTCCTATACATGCAGCTGGGTACTTTTTGAACCCAAAGTATCATTATAAAAATCGATTAGAAGATCTGCATGATGGGGAGGTCAGAGCTGGATTGATTGATTGCTTGGAGCGCATGGTCCCTAGCCATGCAAACCAGTTGGAAATACATAGACAGCTTACTGTTTTCAATATGGCAGGAGGTACTTTTGGCAAAAACTTGCAAAGATGGCAAGAGATGTGGACCAACCAAGTAAGCAATTCCAATTTCCAATTTGTTTTTCTTTTCAAGTTAAAATTGTTTACGTTCTTTACAATTCAAATTATAAACTAAGTTACTAATTAATGTCTTTTTCTTTGCAACACATTGGTGGGAGTCATTTGGTGGCCAGTGCCCTCAATTGCAAAGGTTTGCAATTAGAGTCCTCAGTCAAACTTGTAGTGCTTCAGGTTGTGAGCGCAATTGGTCTGTTTTTGAGCGCATACACACAAAGAAGAGAAATTGTTTCGAACAAAAACAGTTAAATGATCTTGTTTTCATGCAATACAACCTTCGACTGAGGAGGAACCAAATGATGAGAAAAACACCTGATCTAGATCCCATTGTGTTGGACGATATTGATCCAACATCAGAATGGGTGGAGGAGACTGAAGATCCTCTCTTTGAGGCTGATTTTGATATCGACATGGCTTTAGCGGGGGATGAAAAAGATTATGTGGCGGCATCAGAACCAAGATCAGTAGTGGCATCAAGGAAAGGCAAAGAACCAATGGAAGGCACTAGTCGTGCAAGTCGACAAACTCGTGCTTCCATTAGGTCCACTTCTATTGTTATTGGTGGCATTGATACTGAGGTTGCAGATCAGGCTGAGGCATCCTCGGACTCTGAACTAGATGATGTCTATGTATCTCCTGATGATGATCCTATGGCTAGTAGTGGTGATGAACTTGATGATTGATCATGTGTACACTATAGACTTGTAGTAGGCCAATGGCCTCATAGCTTGCAGCATCGTTTCTGGACTTTATAGGCCATTTAGAGCCTCATTGCTTATGTATTTTGCTATTTTGTCGATGATATGTATTGCACTCGGTGCCATTTTGATATATTCACCTTTACATGGTCTATAAATGAGCAAACTTTGCATATTTTGTCTCTATTGGCTTGGAATCATGGTTTTAAATCTTAAAAATAGTTTTGTTTCATTAAAAATTAATTATTTAATGTACTTTTTAGCACCGGTTTGTTTAGACCAAACCAGTCCCGACTAGACCGATTCCAGTCGGTAAACCGGTTCATTAGGTGGACCAGTGCGGTCACCGGTTCCGGTTTTAAAAACATTGCTCCTAATCATGAGTATTTTAATTTTTGACTTTGCAACACCACCATCATAACAAAAAGTGCAACCAAAAAGATAAATCACACTGTCATGCCCATCATGGTTGTTGAATCTGGAAAATACTTTGCTACTTGCAATAGAATGATGGAGAATGGAACGTTCAAGCATTCAACATAATAAATATACTAGTTTACAACACATGGAAAAACTTAAAAACAAACGAGTTTGGGCAAGCCTACTTCTTCAAATCTCGAATGGTGGTTGAATATAACTACGACAGCCTTCAGTCTCCCTAAAGAACTCACAAACCTGCTCCTCGAGAACTAATAAGCAACCCATTCAAAAAGCTAGCAAAGATGAGAGAAATGAGGATAAATTAGTGAGTGAGTGTTTTAATCGACCACGAAACCCTAGTCATGCCTAAACCAACCTTTTGGAACTTCGTCTTGGTTCCCGCAACCAAGGAACCAAAATTAAGGGAGCATATGGGAAGCATTTTTAAAGCTCCTAGGAGCATCCCAAGAGCATTATGGGAGCACCTAGGGAGCACTACTTGTACACTCACTATTTGGGCAAGGATTATATTTTTAGGATTCAATGCTCTTGAAGGTTTTGCCCTTCAAGCAATCTGCATTCAAAACTAGACCTAGGTTGAATGAATGGACAAATAAGGGACTAAGTGGTGTTGCAAGCGCTATAGTTTTGTCAAAGCTTGTTGAACTAGAGGTGAGTTGCTCCCAGGGAAGAACTATAATAGATCTGTTCTAGCGAGTATGCACAGAAAGAACCATGTAGTTTGGACTCTGGAGAGACCGATTGAATCTTTTAAGGGGTTGAATCTCCATATCAGATTGGCAAGCGTGAGATTATGTGGGAGGGCTGAGCAACTATATATAATCATCACTGCAAACTCTGCTCTCGAGAGGACTTGCAAGAGAGCATATAATGGTCTTTCATGGTAAACTGTGCTCTCGTGGAACTTGCAGCAAGCATATAACAGCCTTTCACGACTTCATCCATAGCCACATGAACTTAAGCTTGCACTGTGTATAATCATCATTGCAAACTGTGCTCCCACGGGAACTTGCAGCAAGCATATAATAATAAGAGACTGTGCTGTTAGTTCTCAATATTTACTATCTTTATGCACGCATCACAAACGCGGGATAGTTCGCATGCTTTAATACCATGTTAAAAAACCCCACTCTAAAGAATATTGAATATTACTTTGTTTGCATGATTCCACAGTCACATGGCGCATTACAATGGGGTACTAGACGCCATTATATAGTGATTAGTTCTAGCATAAATCACGGACCACTGTGCCACCTTTTAACCACCATATTACTAGAGACCACTAAGACCACCTTCTATCTGCCACATTAATGACAGACAATTGGGACCTTACATGAAGTCAAGATTAGCAAACTACCCAGCACTATGATTCCCTTTATATAGCCACACTGATATTTTTGCAGTTGTCTATAATGAGACTTTTTGGAAGTCTTTTCGGTGGGTTTTTCCAGTCAAAATCCGGCAATAATTTATTGGAATCGCAAGTTTGATAGTTAGTTTCTGCACAATCAAAGCGTTCCAGGGGTTTTCAGGGTGCTGAATCCAAATATGCCGTTAAAAAACCATTTTAACTGCAACAAATCAAGATTTAACCTCAATTTATTCCGTCACTAGAATCTCCAAAAAATCGCATATTTTCAACTCAGGGAAATTATGCAGAATGATTGGTTAGTTTGCACTTACCAGCCCCAGATTTTCTCCCTAATTCTTTAAACACTAAAACAATCCAAGCAGTCAGTCAGCACGACAATGTTGGCCCATTTTCTGCTGTATAAATATTCCGTCCCCAAATCTCCAATTCACATACATACATACTCAAATCTGGGCGACATAATAAAATACTAAATGGGATCTGTTAGTGAGTGGGCACAATAGTGTTGGCCCACTTTAATGTCCCTGCCGTAAAGATCGATCCATGATCCCACTGGACAATGCGAGCTTTTTAAGTTTTCAAATGCTGAAAACGCATGCGCGTGTATTTCCACCTATGTAAGAAAGCTCCGTCCCCAAAGTAAGTTCCAGTTCCACAATGGAAATTGATCTGTACTGATATGTGAATTAATCTACAAGTCCACCACGCGTGAATGGGCAAAATTGGATGGATGATTCAACCGATTAGTAGCGAGTAAATAATTCCGAGAAAAAGAAGGCAGATCTGCTAAGATGGAGTGATCTATTTATTACCTGATAAAAGATCTTCCGTCGTTAACGCCAGATACCACGTCCTTACCCAAGGAAGATGAAGAAGAGGAGGAAGCCCTGAGACCCTCGCTTCCTCCATACAGCAGAAAAGCATTTCCATTGCCACTAAACTTTGCTCCAACATATTTGTGTACAGATCCCTCTACTACGTTCACACCAGGATTCAGGCACAGCAATAGAAGAAGAATGTTCAAACCAAGCCACATTGTATGTATATGTAACTTGCTTCCACGCATATCAAGGATCGCGCCTATTCCATTTCTCTGCAGATCTGATCTCGTCTCATCATATCATATCATATCCAAACTTCTTTACCCCTGTCCTTTCTCCGCTTTGGACTAACTCGCGTTACTTCCAACTTAACCTAACCCGATAAAACGGGTAAGCTGGGTAAAGCTAGGAGAAGCTTCCCGTCAACACAACCCTACAAAGGCATATGGACTTGTTCGCTGAGATATATTTTAATTTTAGTTTTAAATCTACCATGATTTTCACTCAAATGCACCTTTGTAGCTAAAAGAGATTCGAAGTTAAAATGGATAGTAAGATAGATTTAAGTTAAAATGGATATTTAAGATGGATCAATGTTAATTTAATTTTTTCTTGTTGAATTGAGGTTTTTGTGATCCATATCAGGTTTATGAGAGATTTTTCGGCTTAATTCACAATTTCTATCATTTGTCGACGCGTTTCAAACCAACAGTGTGGTTCATTGTTAGGACAAGTTGAAGAACCAGATCCAGCGTTGCATGTTAAATAGCTTGAGGAGAGCCTCCAATGGCTAGCTAGGCCAATGCTAAAATGGACTAGGGTCCTTAGCTCGAAAATAAATATATAAATAATTTAATTTAATAAGGGACTAAATAAATATATAAATAATTTAATTTAATTGGTTGTTAAAAGGAATTAGAAACTATAAATATTAGAATAAAATGTATAATTAATTATATATAAAGTCATTAACAAATTAATGATGATGGTGGTGGTGGTGGTTAATGTCCACTGAGACCAAACATAGAAGCAAATATAAATAAGGAATAAAACATATGAATAACTATTTAAAGAGTTTAAGCTTGGTTTAAAAAAAAAGATACATTAGAATAAAATCATAAAAATAAAATATAAATATATAAATACATTAAAAAAAATACAAAAAAAAAACAGTAAAATAATATTCGGTTAGAAAAAATGAATACATAAACTAATCAGATAAAATAATTGTAAATATTAACTAACTAGAATAAAATAATATTAGGTAAAAAAAAAAGGTACAGACACAATCAGATAAAATAATTAACTGATTATAAACAGAAGAGACCAGAAACGAGGGGAGGGGAGGAGGAGGGGCGGAAAGGAAGGAAGCAACTAGGAAGAGAGAGCAGGGACCCAACATCTACTGATTTTCCAACCATCCTCTCTATTGAGATTGCTTGGCCTCTTTTCAATCTCCAGAGCTTCCCTAAATTTCTGATGATGGAACTGAGAAACCCTAGCAATGACACTAGCCTCTTCAATACAAACATGATGATTGGTTTTTTCTGCATGCTCAGCTAAAGCCAAAGACTTTGATCTCCTATGCTTAAGGTCAGCTACATGTTCACTAATCCTTTGATTGATGGAGCGACCTGTCTCACCAATATAGGGGTCCCACAGGAACAAGGGATAATATATACCCCTTTCATATCTTTAGGGTCGATAGGATCCTTTGCTGATCTGAGGGACATACGAATGGTGTTAAGGGGCCTAAAGGTTACAGGGACACTATGCATCTTGAGAATCCTTGCAATCTTATCAGTGGTCCCCTGAACAAACGGAAGATGGACACCTGGAATCCGCTCCTTCAGTTCCCTTTTAGTGAGAGAATTCCTGACAGCTTTTAGGAAAGCCTTATGTCCCATGTATCTACTATAACCATTCTCAACACAGACATCAAGGAGATGGGATTTTTCTTTCTGGAAACTCTTTTTATTCGAGATCCTTAGGGCCTTGGTAGCAAGGGTATTGAGAACCCCCATCTTCTGAGCAGGGAAATGGTGGGAACTGGCATGAAGATACTGCTCCGTATGCGTTTTCTTTCGAAAAACTTGGTGGGAGAGAGAACCATCACTATTCTTAGAAATAAGAATATCAAGGAAAGGGAGGCATCCATCAACTTCCTGCTCTTTAGTGAACTTAATGGCCGAGGATTGATTGTTGAGATGATCGAAGAAGAGATCTAATTCCTCTTGGCCATGAGACCAGATAACATTGGTGTCATCCACATACCTTTTCCAAAGCTTGGGCAGGAGATGGGATGAGTTATATTCCACGTGAATACCATAGATCAATACCATGGGTTCTCATAAACCTAGAGGTCAAAAACCACCAATAACTTGACCAGCCGGTCAAGTTTATTTTAACTACCTAACAAAAATTAATATGAAATGTTTATTTTATTTTTAGTTAGAAGTTATTTTTATTTTAACATGGAGTTATTTTATTTTTATTTTATTTTATTTTGACTTAATCAAAATATTTACAAGATGTTACATCACATTACAACATCTCTCCCATACGTCTCTCTCAATTTATTAACACTAAAGGAATAAGATAGTTAGTTAGTTCCTCCATGAACAAACAAAAATTAGATTACTATATTTGTGTAGTTGTAACTTATTTTTATTCTACTAAGTTACTTAGTATGCAATGGAATGGGATGGATAGTTCATGCATCAACAAACAAAGCTTTGGGTAGTTGTCAACTTACTCTTACTCAATTTAAGGTGGGTTGAGATGGCACGTAATTGAATAGGGTGGTATGATTAGTCAATTCATGCATTAACAAATAAAGATTTGGTAGTTGTCAACTTATTCTTACTCACTTTAAGGTCAATATCAAGATAGAGTAATGTAATTGGGATGGATGTGAATAAGCCTTGTGTTTTGGTGTTTTGTTACACTAAAACATTGAAATCACTCTATCAAGGAGGTCCCTCAATTTGGCCATAACCTTCAAAATATATTAGTATTATAGAAGCCACTCAACATTGTTACCCTATCTAATTAAAGATGGTGGGCTTGCATAACATGAGATTTGTGAACCCAAATGAAATAGTTTTCTAAGCCTATGTGACTCAAACATCTTAGAATGCAATTGAAATATTCAACCATATAAACTTCACTTTAACAATTTGCATTTGGAAATGTTATGAGCTTGTATATCACGAACCTTGTCGGCCCATACAATGTGAGCTTTAATGGATCCACAAGACCCAAAGGGCATATACTCCATCATTACTACACTTTTATGATTGAAAAGTAACCTGAAAAGTATATTAGTTTGTATATTTTAAGTGTTATATTTTCTCAAAATTCTATAAAATGTTTATGTTGGAAAAACATCTGTATAGGATGCAAAAATGCATTCTTGTAGTTAATACAGGCTTATTTGGTTGGTGAAACTATTGTGATAATATTTCCCCAATTCCTCCCAAAATATCTTAACCCCTTGTGAATCATCGTGTTAGTATAAATGGCTCAAACATAGGACTAGAAATGTTCCTAGCCTTAGCCAATATCTTTTCACTTTAATGTTGATTGGGCAACACTAATAGTCAAAGGATGCACCTTCACAAAAAATGCATTACAATGGCATCAAATTTTGATAATGGCACCACAAATAAGTAAAGACCATGACAAGTTTTAATGGGAAGTTAGTGAAAGCTCGAAAGGAGTGAAACATGATTATTACTCCTCTAACTAAACCTACACTGACCCTCCTTCGAGTTATTAAACAAAGATATTTTTGTATCAAAGGAATACTATGATAGCTTGCATTCTTGTGGGTGTAAACATGAGAGAAAAAGAGATCCCACATAGATAGACTACAAGGAAATTTTCATAAGGAAAAACCACCCACCTTTGATTGTGAATTAAATAATAAACAATGAGTAGATTTGGATGGGGGGGGTGAGAAAATATTCCAAACTCCAGTGTTATTCAAGGAACACAAAAACAAACATAGTCATTTATAATCTAACTAGCAAGGCTTCCTTGTGGTGTGAATATCACATGTCATTAAAAATGACCAAGGAGAGAAAGATCACTTGGAAATAGTTTAGAGATTACTTTAGACAAAGCTACCTTTTCTATCATTGTTACCTGAAGAATATTAATGGAAACTGCATTCTCAGGTTAGGGCTATTGTTAATGGATGAATACAAAAAGAATTGTATGAAACTTATGAGATGTATTGATTATATCAAAGATGAGAAGTTGATATAGAGTTTGTTTCTTAATGTATTACAACCTATACATGAATTAAATTATAATCATGGTGGACCAAATGTTGGATGGAGTAGTTTAAAAGGATAAGTATCATGAGGATCACGGAAAGGGTTAATATTACTTTTGTTGTAGCGGCTACAACCACCCTCCAAAATTTTGCCTATGCTTCATTTTGGAGCCTCCCTCCTAAATCACAACAGCTCATCTCACATTGACCCAGGTACTTGTGCTTTGATGGAGCTTTATCTTTTGCATTATGGCTTGTGTTTTCTTACTTTCTTTACTTTCTAACCCACAAGCCGATCTCTTGACTTGGTTTCAACCCGGTTCCAGGCTTGCCTTAGTGAACTGCGCAATCCTTGAGGGCAACCAACCTTGCTCTCAGGATTACGCAATCCAAGCTAATAGTGAGCCTTCAACTCCATAATTGCGTAGAGCCAGCTAACAGCCTGTCTTCAACTGGGAAACTATATAGAGCATGAGAGACAGCCCAAATCCACTCAGCTCAGAAATTCCGCAGAAACTTCCTGCTCAGAAGTTGCTCAGTGCGTGAGCCAGTGAGTTGCCCAATCCTTCCCAGAGCTGCACAATTTCTCCAGGAAATGCGTGGCAGTTTTTCCCCAAAAAGAAAAAACAAAAAGCGAAAAAAACATCCCTAGAAAATAAGGATCTATTTTTAGCAGCCCGAAGAAGACACTTGATTTATTTTGGAAACTACCGACAATTTTTGCTTTTTCCTTGATTTTGGTCTTCGCGTCATAGACCCTAAATCGACCAAATATATTTAATGGATGCTGCCAAAGCTCATTTGCACATTCGATCTTCCTTGGAGAATCCAATCTTGATCAGAATTGTGGGGTTAGAAAGAGGACTTAAAGGGATACTACAGGACGCGATTTCAGATATTCGAGATCCGCAGTTACAGAGATACAAAAGATTCAATATCGAGCTCTTACAAAGTGAAAAAAAAGTTGTGTTGTTGTTGTTGTTTTTTTTTTGCATAAGATTGGTTTGAAAAAATAGTTTGAAGTAAATCAAAGGGAATTGTGAAGAATTATTAGCATTAATTGATGCCCCGAAGAAAGAAAATGGAAACACCTAGTAAGAAACCTGAAAGCTCTAGCATGACTCGTGAAGAAGAGGAAGAAATGCAACATGATATATCAAAATTGCAAGACCAAGTACAACAAGTTTCACTCTCACAAAAGGTAACTAAAGCCAAGATGAATGGCGTGGAAGCTAATATGAATGGCATGCAAGTTAATATGGATGGAATGGACGCTAAGATGAATGGCATGGACGCTAAGATGGAAGAGTTGAAGATAAATTTGAATAAGTTGCTACAAGAGATGGTTACTAATGTTGAAAGGGTAGTAAAGGAAACTCATGATGAGAACAAAATAACTGTTAATCATGATTTCATAGACTCTAATGTTGGATTGAAGGTCCACCATGTTACAAAAATCGACATGAGAAAAATTGATGGCAGGGATCCAGGAACATAATTACTACAGATGGAGTAATTTTTTGATCTCCATATGCGCAAAACACACAAAAGGTACGTATTGCAACTTTATATTTGGAACCAAATCAGTTTGTATGGTATCGATGGCTTTGCTCTCGTAAACAAATTGTCACTTGGGCAATTTTTACAGAAGAAATGATAGCACATTATGAGGATACAAAAAGCAACACCTTTTTTAGCCAATTGATAAATCTCAAACAAAAGGGTTTAATGATGGAGCACATTGAGGACTTCCAAAAATTGAACATAAGGGTAAAATATATTCCAGAGGAGCATATGATTGATGTGTTCATAGGGACCTTAAAGGATAATATCCAACATGAGGTTCGCCTTTGGGAACTTGATTCATTGGAGAAGGCATCCACGTTAGCAAGAAAAATGGAAAGCAAAATTATGGCAACCAAGAAGCCTACCACTCACAACTATAAAGATGGAAGTGTTGTTGCCCCTAGCCTTCCACAAACTACAAGGTTGACAGCACAACAATTGGAAGACAAAGAGCAAAATGGATTTGTTACAGTTGTGATAGCAAATACACTAAAAGTCATAAGTGTGCTGAGAATAAATTATTCTACATGGATTATGAAGAGGAAGAAGGAAAGGAACAAGAAATGTCAAAATAAGAGGATATACTCCAGGAACAAACCCTAGATAAAGAAGAAATGAATCCAACCATATCTTGCAATGCATTGGCTGGAATTACCACTCCTCAAACTATCAAGATAAAAGGACATATCAAGAAGAAAAAGGTAATAGTGTTGATTGATTCGGGGAGTACCCATAATTTTATTCATTGTAAGATAGCCAAGGAATTGAATTGCTTCCTATATCCAACACTAGAGTGTCAAGTGATGATTGCAAGTGGAGGAACCATAAATTTCTCTAGAAAGTGCTATAATATCAAGCTATCCATGGGAGAATATGTATTGAATAACCCAATGCTTTCCATTCCAATAGGTGGTGTTGATGTTGTACTAGGAGTCCAATGGCTATAATCCTTGGTACAATAGCTTTTAATTTTCAAGAACTTTTCATGAAATTTTGTGCAGAAGGAAAGGAAGTAGAATTAAGGGGTATTGTAGGGAAACCGGGAAATATAATCAGCTCTAACGGCATGACAAAGCTTCTAAAGAAGGAACAACGAGGTGTAATTGCACAATTATGTTCGCTAGAGGTTCCCACATCAAAATCATCTATTTCTCCAGATCTCCAAAAAGTCTTGGACAATCATTCCAAGGTATTTGAGACTCCCAAAGGCCTCCCACCTATTCGTGATCATGATTGTGTTATTCATTTGATACCAGGAAGTGTTCCTCTAAACATCGGGCCATACAGATATCCCTATGCCCAAAAGAGTGAAATTGAACGTATGGTTGCAGAAATGCTAGAGGCTGGTATAATTCAACCTAGCCAAAGTTCTTTCTCTACTCCAGTAGTATTGGTGCACAAGAAGGATGGATCATGGCGCATGTATCCTAATTATAGGGAGCTCAACAAGCTCACTATTAAAGATAAATTTCCTATTCCTGTCATTGATGAATTATTGGATGAATTGCATGGATCAATTTACTTCACCAAATTTTATCTTCGTTCAGGATATCATCAAATCAGAATGAAGGCCAAAAACATTCTGAAAACAACATTTAGAACTCATGAGGGTCATTATGAATTTTTGGTCATGCCTTTTGGCCTTACCAATGCACCTTCTACATTTCAAGGTTTGATGAATTCCATTTTCAAACCCTTCCTTAGAAAATTTTTGTTAGTATTTTTTGCTGATATACTAATCTACAACAAGTCTTGGAAGGATCATGTTGAACATGTTGACAGGGTGCTCAAACCATTGAAGGAGAAACAATTATATGAAAAAAGCTCTAAATGTTTCTTTGGAGTACAAGAGGTGGAATATATGGGTCATATTGTATCTCATGAAGGTGTTAAGGTAGACCCTGGCAAAATTAAAGCCATTAAGGAATGGAAAATCCCTACATTCATAAAGCATCTGCGAGGATTTCTTGGGTTGACAGCGTATTATCGCAAGTTTGTAAAGAATTATGGGAGAATAGCAGCACCTCTAACAACATTATTGAAGAAAGATGCATTTTCATGGACTCCAGAAGCAACAAAGGCCTTCGAACATCTTAATGAGGCAATGTGCCAAACATCGGTTTTAGCTACGCTAGACTTCACAAAAACCTTTATTGTGGAATGTGATACTTCAGGAAATGGAATTGGGGTTGTTTTAATGCAAGATGAAATACCCATTGCTTTCGAAAGTCGTCCAATCAAAGGAAAGTATTTACACGAAGCTATTTATGAGAAGAAAATGTTGGCAATACTACATGCACTTAACAAATGGCGACCCTACCTAATGGGAAGACACTTCAAGGTCAAAACGGATCATGATAGTCTTACATACTTTTTAGAGCAAAGATTATCCTCTGAAGAGAAACAAAAATGAGTCACAAAGATGTTGGGTTATGATTTTGAAATCATATACAAAAAAGGGAAGCAAAATGTTGTGGCAGATGCACTCTCAAGAAAGGATGAGGATGTGGAAGCATTATTGTGCGCCATTTATATTATCCAACCAAATTGGATAAACGAAGCAAGGGATGAATGGAAGAATGACGAAGAAGTGTGGGCACTCATTCAAAAGATACAACAAGATCCTAGTACATCTGATACATTTAGCTGGAAAAATGATTCATTACAGTACAAAGATCGCTTATACCTATGTAAGAATTCCCAACTCAAACAAAAGATTCTTACGGAATTGCACACTTCTCCCTTAGGAGGGCACTTAGGATTTTAAAAACTTACCACAGGGCTAAGAAGGAATTTTTTTGGGATGGCCTTAAATCAGATATTCAAAAGTTTGTGGCGGAATGTTTGGTCTGCCAACACAATAAAGTTGAAACAATTAAGACCCCAGGTTTATTACAACCTTTATCCATTCCAAGCCAACGTTGGGAGGAGGTTTCAATGGATTTTTATCACAGGTTTACCCAAGTTCGAAGGAAAGAGTGTCATCATGGTGCTAATTGACAGACTTACCAAGTATCCACACTTTTTTGCATTATCGCATTCAATTAAAGCCAGTACAGTTTCTACTGCCTTTATGGAAACAATTCAAAAGCTAAATGGAAACCCAAAGATTATTATAAGTGACAGAGATCCCATTTTCATTGGAAATTTTTGGACAAATTTATTTTCTTGTCTCAGTACTCAGTTAGATCATAACTCATCTTATTATCCTCAATCTGATGGGAAAACTGAGATAGTAAACAAATGTTTGGAAGTATATCTTCGTTGCTTTGTATCTGATAAACAGACACAATGGGTCAAATGGTTGCCTTCGGCTAAATGGGGGTATAACACTTCCTTCCACACTGCAACAAAAATGACCCCATTTATGGCACTTTATGGATATCATCCACCATCCATCACATCATATTTAAGAGAAAATTCTAAGGTTCAAGCTGTGGAACTGTTGGGTAGCACAAGCCTCGCAGAACGAGTATGGGGTGCGAAGCCCAGAGTTTTGGGTAATATTAGGGTAAAAGACTCCGCGGAAAGCGCGGAGTGCGAACTATAGTAAGTTGAGTCAAAGGGTAGTCCACCTAAAAATAATGTAAAGAAATAGTAATAGAGTCGGCCCACGCAGGGATCGTGGGCCAAGGGAAAGTATAAATAGAGCGGGGCTCTTTGAGGGAAAGTAGTTCTTTTGGAAGATGGAATGTAATGGGTTTTGAAAGGAAATAGCTTGAAAGCGTTTGTAAGTCCGAGTCGAGGGAGTAGGGTAGAAGGTAGAGGCTCTGCAGCTGCGTGCACAGAGGCCTAAAAGGTCCACAGCTGTGTGCGTGGACCCCTGCAGCTGAGTGTGCAGGGTGGATCTGGATGTATTGTTGAAGATTGATAATAAAGATAAGTTTTTTATGAATTCTGTGTTGATTACGACTTTACTCATTTATGATAAATAAACTATTATAATTTCTGTAATTTCTATGGTTGAATACATGTGAACTGGGTTAATCTTGATGCGCGAAGTAACCAAAAGTAATAAATGTTTGCTTAAAGATCGTTTTAACTAGATTAAACCAGTAATAAGTGATTCCATCTGTAATAAGCACGATAAGGGTATTCTGATCTGCACGGATCTTGCGCAACGCGAGGCTGCAGAACAGCGCGCGAGCCCCAAACCACATCCAAGACATCCCCAGGGTGCAGAAACTTCGTTCCAGCACCCTCCCCTTCTACCTCGGGTGAGATCTCAGTCCGCGCTTCGCAGGTTGTTGCCGAAAGGGCCGGTAGTTGCGGGATTTGTTTGGCTACATAATTCTTTAGAACCTGGGTCAAGCCCATATAAGCCAACAAATGGTTTCGTTGCCGGGACTAGGATCTACCTAAGGGGTGTCTAGTGTGAAAGGCGGGGACGCTAGAAGAAAGAGCGACGAAGGATCAGGATGGTAGTAATGGCGAGCGCCATCTAGTTACCAATATTCAAGGGAGTAGGAAGTGAAGATCCGGAAAAGTTTTGGTTTGTATTGAATTCAGTATGGAATGTGCAGCAGATTACGAATGACGATATCAAAAAAGACGTCTTAGTTAGCACACTACATGACCGAATGCTAACATGGTATATGAAGTATTCGGGCATCAACCCAATGGCGAGTATAGCGGACATCTACACGGAGTTAAAAAAGGAGTTCAACTGGCCAAAATCAGAGTCGTAGTCGGTCGTAGGATTCAAAGAAATCACGATGATGCCTGGTGAGACCCCGTGGGATCTGGATCAGAGGTTAAAAAGCACTATTTGCGAGGCCAACATGACCCTGACGGATGCACAACACTGCGCTTGGTTCATCGCATCACTAACGCCATATCTGAAATTGGCTTTGTCACAGTAGAAGATCTCAACCCAAGCATAAGCACTGGAGGCAACAATACGGCTGCACAAAAACCCGGTACAGGACCCAAGGATGGGAGTTCAGTGAATCCAAGCGCAGGTCCAAAATTTGTGTTTGGAAATACAGAAGTTAAAACAAGACCAGGCACCACACCTAGAAGTCTGGGAAGAAGTATGGTGGAGGGCGTGTAGAAGCCAAGGACATGATAAGGATCATTGTCTGGTTGCAGTGAATTTTGCAGTAATAGGGGCCAACAACCTTGCGACCAGAGGTACAGACGGGACCGAGTGTGATTTCCCCACTTTGGTGTGCGATTTGCCAGGTAGGGGGAAAGCATGTGACAGACAACTGCTACCTATTGTCAAACGTATGACAACCTCCTCAACACTTATTTTGTAACTTTTGCAGAACAATGGATCATGAGGAGAGAGATTGTCGCATGTTGATGGATCGACCCCCTACATATAGGATGCAAATAGAGACGCGCGGACAGGACCCGACTGCACCATTCATGCGTGGGGGATTCCCGATACGCGGATGAGGGCGTGGAGGATGGGGGCCCGAATGGGGCCGTGGACAGTTGATCTATTATAATTGTGGTGGACAGGGACATTACACGTAGGATTGTATGAATCCTACTAGAGCCTGTTGTCCGTCATGCTACCAATTTGATCACGATGTAGTTAATTGCCCTACGTTGCTCGCGCAATTAAGGGAGAAAGGAGTGCTCCCAGCTATTCTTGCCCAGAACGTCTAGATGATGAAGGCTGAACCCCGCACTAAAGGCCCCAACATAAACATGATGCTCAGAATCGATGTAGCTACAGAGGAAGATAAGGGGGAGAAGTCGGAAGAGGATACGTGGGTTTGCAAGGCTCCCACAAAAAACCCAGAATTTGATTTGGCGCAAGCAAAGGAAACCTTTTTGGAGGCTAAGAAAATTTTTGCAAAAGCATCAACTTCAGGTAGTAAGGAGCAACTGGACATACAACAAGATAATGCCTTGGTAACTGCCTTTTTAGAAACCTATATGAAGCTCCTGCGGGATGCCAACATGGTGAAAGGGTTACAAGAATTAATAGCTAGATGCGCGGGGGCAGACGAACCGCACATAATCCGGAAATTGGGCAAACACGTCTTACGCACTGGACGGGAGATGCGGTTGACTACCCAGATTGGCGATTACAAGATGGACCAAGTCATCTTAGATCTAGGTTCCGATGCGAATGTCCTACCAAAACAAACCTGGGAACGCATGGGCAGGCCTACACTGCAATGGTCCCCGATCCAATTACGATTGGAAAACCAACAAAAGATCCTGCCGATGGGAAGATTGCAAGGAGTTGTCGTAGATATCAACAGTGCCCGCACGCATGCTGATTTTGAAGTCATAAAAATCATGGACGACAGTAACCCCTATCCGGCACTACTAGGAATAGACTAGGCAATAGACATGAATGGAATCATCAACCTCAAAAAGCGGAAAATAATCTTCGAAATAATGCACTCTGAGTAGTCATTCCTTTGGATCCAGCTGAAGGTGCCCACTATACTGAACCAATGCGCAACGATGATAGTGACAAGGAACTAGACTGCATCTACCAGCTCACCACGCGAAATGGGGACCGAGTGAACCCAACTACGGATGGACGACTCTCATGGGACCGCGATAGCTCTTGCACATCAGATTCAGATGAAGAGGTTGAACGATGGCAAAATCAACTGCACGAAGTAACCACATTGAATTGTAACAGAATGGTGGCAGTAGGAGCTGTCGCATCGTTCGCAAAAGTCACCAAAGAACCAGTGGTCTCGATGAAATCAAAACCCAGTGCGCCGAAGGTATTCGCATCCCGAAAAGCTAGGACATCGACAAAAGAGGTAGGCACGGCTAAGCATAAACTAAAGCATGGAGGTCGCGGACACACGGTAATACCGATAGCTAGACAAACAAAGAAGAGCAAGCAGCAACACCAGAACACAGATCCACGAAAACCCAAGGGATGGCATACATCGCAGCGCTGCGCTAACACAACTTGCTTGGAGGCTGCAGGTACTGCGACCTAGATGGCTCTGCATTAGGCAATGGAAGAAAAACCAGAAGAAGCTGGGTAGCTACCGGCCCCGCACTGACAGCACCCTTAAGGTACGATCCGGAGATCAAAGCCTGGTAGAAAGGACTAAATTCAAGAGGATATCACGCTGCAATGCTTACAGAAGCTCAGCCCTTTTTCACCTAAGACGACTCAGACCCTCGTGGAATATTGCTAGAACTAACCCAGAGGGGACCAGGCTATCAAGACAGCACACACATCCGTGGCGCAAAACCCTGGCTGACCAAGCGCTCGGACGATGCCCGCAGCACAAGGAGGTAGGGATAGTACGGATCTGCACCAACGGTGCGGACACCTGACTAGTCGTTAAGGTCACAGTCTCAGCACCCCAAGTAGCTGAAAGAGGGCACGAGACTATAAACAAGTTCGTAGGGAGCCGATCTGGCGTACCAAGTTTTGCCTACATTACCCTGTCTCCTCGATCGTAACCACGAGTGATGGGCTACGCGGCTAGCCACAAGATAACCGTTAGCAGTCCTTTCCATAACAGAGACGTTAGGGTACGACAGGAAGGAGTGGGTGGCGAATCACTAAGATGAAAGTTTCGAGGTGGATTCATTAAGA
This sequence comes from Pinus tabuliformis, assembly GCA_031772625.1. Classification (NCBI taxonomy): domain Eukaryota; kingdom Viridiplantae; phylum Streptophyta; class Pinopsida; order Pinales; family Pinaceae; genus Pinus; species Pinus tabuliformis. The sequence continues at coordinate 142,619,577 of CM062813.1, forward strand.
TCACTCGAGGGAACGTTGGTATGATACTAAAACACAAAGGAATGACGTTGTTCAAAGTGACGGTCTTAATTTATGACTGCGGGAGTATACGAGCACATTGGCCCTATATACCAGGATCAATTAGTATACATTCGGCCACAAATCAACCCATGCGTCCTATGGTTAGAACCCGAGCATGATTCGCCAAATAAATGCAATTGAATAAGGAAGCGTTAGTAGGTGCGAGCCGAGAGAAACAAGTTCCAAAATCCCCACGAACACCATGAAGGCAGAAGACGAAACAGAAGACCCGCACAATCCGAACCTCACCGCGGCTCACCAAGCAAGTTGTAGCCGATAAGGGCAAAGCTGTTTCAACAGACAACAAGGAAGAGGATGAGGCTCTTTAGGAGCTCCTTGACCAGATCGATGAGGATGAAGTAGATGCATTCCAAATTCTGTCATTTCCCCCATATCTGTCTCCATGGACAGGGTCAACAAAGATACCAAAGGACTTAGATGGAGCAAAAGCTGAACTTCAGACCCCACTTCTTCCAGATGATATAAAGATTGAAGGCTCACCGTGGGGACGCGTTCTGACCCTCAAATTTGAAGATTGGGATCTGGCCGATAGTGAGAAGTTCCTTGAATTGGCCGCAGACAAATTGTTACCACGGGTGTGGCTGCTGGGTATAGAGAGGGCTGGGATCCTCAACCTCTGATGGCTACCTCACTACCACCACGTGACTATTACGACCTTTGTGATCCGGCAACTTCTCTGTCTTGTACATGATGGATTCTTATGGTTGGAAGAGCCGATTCCAATCACAGCTGACTTAATCCACCACATAACGCACCTACCACTGCAAGGAGATGACCCCGCTAACGCCGCAGGAACTAGCAGCGAGGTCAGCCTCGTTGAAACAATGAAGACACGGTACAAGTTGGCAAAAGGAAAGTGCGAATATGTCATAGCTAGCATCAACGACCAGGTCATCCGAGTGGCTACACAACTCCTCGGGGGAAAACTCATGAGGAAGTGTCGTGCAGACGAGGTACTCGCCTCTGTCATTGCACTGGCCAGGCAATGCGCCCAGGGGGTGCAGTTTAATTGGGCACAGTTCTTATGCACAGAGTTCTTGACCAACTGCCGAGAAGCATAGGACAAAGGTAAGACATTTCATTATGCTTGGTTGCTTCTGTCAATATTTTTGGTAACAAGCACGCTGCCAGTGGATAGCCAGTTCCCTAGCATTACAGATGACCTACCTGAGGCCGTACGGTTTATGGTGCTATGCTCAACAAGGGACGTGACAAGGGTTTCTGCAATTCGAGCATTTTGGACTTCCATGGCAGAACAAATACGGATCCGGATTGCTCGCCGACCGCGCATGTCTCCCACAATCTACAATAATCTCCAAAGCATGGCCGAGTTTAAAGCTGACATGCATCATGTGTACATCCGGGCACGAAAGAACCTGAACCAATCTTGGACCACACTTCCGTTCATCGCAACAGACGAAGCAATCTATGGGGTTTTGGCAAAATGGCCTCTCGAATGGTGCACTCCGGACAAGGCCATCCTAGACCAACTCGCTACCAAACAGTAGGAGAAGGAACAACAGCAGCGGTTCCAGCATCTGGTAGAAAAAGCACGACAGGAACAATAACTCGCTTCGCAACAAGCGGTTTCCCAAAACCCGCCACCGAAGAGACTTCGGTAGCGCAGGAATTGGAACCAGCACAGGAGACAGACACTCAGGCTCCCGGAGAACAGGTCAAACGGTCGCGGTGGGAGGACCCACCAAGTATCAAGAAAAAGTCCAAAGTAATAACAGGGGTGGAGAATGAATTCACAACAAGCCTTGCATTGCCTGCTCTACTTACAGAACAGACAACTGTGTTGGGGGAAATCTGGAAGCAGTTGGAAACATTGCAGGCACAATCTCGGGGGAAGGTTCACCTCGCCAACAACACAGGTATGACTGAGCCACTGATGAGCGCACCCGCACTGAACACTGTAACATTGCCAGTCGCTACTATTACAAGACTTGGTGATGAGGGTAGTTGGGATTTAGATCTGGTCGCCCTACCTAGTAGCATACTTTTTCAATTATAGGAGGGGCTCACTAGTGAACTCCGCACTAGGGAAGGTCGCGCCCTCCACACTTTACGGAAGCAGAAAGCTGAGATCGAACAGGTCAATCTTCAGCACGCTGTCTGGGTCGAGCGTTACAGGAATGTCGAACAAGCCGTCACAGAAGCATGCCGCACAGTTCTGAGGGTAGCTATCCCTGAGGATCTTCCAACTCTGACCAAGGTTCAACACATGGTCGCAGAAGTCTGCACGGTCCAGGAAGAGGCCAAAAAAGCACAAGGAGAGCTTGCCCTATAGATTGCAGAGCTTCGGCTCCAGGCACAGCAACCCCGGCCTGATGATGAACACCGTCGCGTGGAAATTCAAGAAGGCATGGAAACCATGCGAAGCACGGTCCGAGAATATTCAAGACTTTTGGATCAGTCTATTGGCCTACTTACATCTCTATAGGAGGACCCCACCGTTCAGCGTGTCGAAGCTGAGGTATGCACGTTGCAGCAGGTCTATGATACAGCTCGCGGAGAGGCACAAATGGTCACTATCACACAATGACTAGCTAAGATGAGGGAAGCTCAGGCTCTCAAGACCCAAATGGATGTTGCAAGGCAAAACTTAAAGATCGCATTCAGCCATGGATTGATGAAGTGTTTACCATTTCTACAACGATGGAGGGAAAGATAGCACAGATGCAGGCAGCCTGTGATTCTGAGCAAGTGAATCCATTAGACACAGATACATTAGCGACCCGAGTGGCACTGGTACAACGGACCGTCATAGAATTTGTTGAAGAGACACGCATAGCACAGAACTCGTTAAACAACCTTCGCGCAAAGATGGACACACCATCTAAGTGACTCGAGATGAGTCATGATGATTGTGTTGGGGGACTATTAGGTAGCGCAAACCCTGCAAAACGAGTATGGGGTGCAAAGCCCTGAATTTTGGGTAATATTAAGGTAAAATACTCTGCGGAAAGCACGAAGCGCGAACTATAGTAGGTTGAGTCAAAGGGTAGTCCGCCCAAAAATAATGTAAAGAAATAGTAATAGAGTTGGCCCGCAGAGGGATCGTGGGCCAAGGGAAAGTATAAATAGAGCGGGGCTCTATGAGGGAAAGTAGTTCTTTTGGAAGATGGAATGTAATGGGTTCTGAAAGGAAATAGCTTGAAAGCGTATGTAAGTCCGAGTCAAGGGAGTAGGGTAGAAGGTAGAGGCTCTGCAACTGTGTGCGCAGAGGCCTGGAAAGTTCGCAGCTGTGTGCGCGAACCCCTGCAGCTGAGTGCACAGGGTGGATCTGGATGTATTGTTGAAGATTGATAATAAAGATAAGTTTCTTCTGAATTCTGTGTTGATTGCAACTTTACTCTTTTATGATAAATAAACTATTATAATTTCTGCAATTGCTACAGTTGAATACATGTGAACTGGGTTAATCTTGATGCGCGAAGTAACCAAAAGTAATAAATGTTTGCTTAAAGACCGTTTTAACTAGATCAAACCAATAATAAGTGATTCCATCTATAATAAGCATGATAAGGGTATTCTGATCTGTGCGGATCTGGCGTAAAGCGAGGCTGCAGAACAGCGTGCAAGCCCCAAACCACATCCAAGACATCCCCAAGGTGCATAAACTTGGTTCGAGCACCCTCCCCTGCTACCTCGGGTGAGACATTAATTTGCGCTTCGCGGGTTGTTGCCGAAAGGGTCGGTAGCTGCGGGATTTGTTTGGCTACATAATTCTTCTAAACCTGGGTCAAGCCCATATAAGCCAACATGAACATTACATCGAGCATCAACAACAAGTTCTCCAACTCTTAAAGGATAACCTCACATTGGCGCATAATAGAATGAAACAATAGGTAGATCAACATCGTAGCGAAAGAAGTTTTGATGTAGGTGATTAGGTATTCCTAGGCTACAACCATATAAACAAATGTTCCTCAAGCAAGCTAAGAAGGATAATAAATTATCACCAAAGTATTATGGTCCATACAAGGTGTTGCAAAATATTGGTACTATGGCATACAAATTGGAGCTTCTTGCAGCTTCCCGAGTGCACCTAGTTTTCCATGTTTCATCTTTAAAGAAGGTTATAGGTGACAAGCTCCCAGTTCAAACAATATTGCCAGAACTTGATGAGGAAGGAAATATCATATTAGAATCGGAAGCAGTCACAGAAACAAGAACTCGAAAGCAACGAAATCGATCAATTTTTGAGTATCTCATCAAGTGGAAGAACTTATCTGTTGAAGATTCCACATGGGAGGATGAGAATTTTATACAGAAGCATCCAGAACTACTCAAGCGTTAAGGACAATGCTTTTCGAAGGAGAGGGGCATGTTAGGTCCCTGTAATACTAGTGATTCCCCCATTACTATTGTCATTGTATCCCTTATTGTTATTATTGTGCCCCTATTGTCCCCATATTTTTATTAGTGTGCCCCATAGAAACCCACAATTGTTATTGTTGTGCCCTTATGTTATTACTGTTAGGTCGGCTTGATTATATTGTGACCCCTTAGACTCCTATGTATAGAAGGGAGGTTTAGTCATTTGTATCATCCAAGAATTGTTCATTTGTGTAATGTAAAGGAGGTTGCCCCCTCGAAGAGGCTGAATTCTAAGGCATTGATCTATCTTTTCTATATTTTTGTGAGTTGGTTTCCTAACAGGGTAAATGAAGTTTTAGATAGATTTAAAATGGAGATGAAATAGTTCTCCACTTATATGGATTTGAATATATTACCAATTTTGTTTTGTGATATTTCTGTTGGAGTTAAAGCCACATTACTTAACAATTTATCATTACAATAAAAACTTTTAATGCATTAATGATGAAGGGAATGGAAGAGTGGTTCAACAAATTTTGAGAAGATAAACCAAGATATAAATTTTAAATTTAGAAGGTGGGAAATGGTTTTGGAAGAGTTATCATTTGCTTACAACATATATGCTTGATCTAGGTGGATATTAGTGGCCACCCACTTGTTCAATTGATTCACAATGGTTTCACATCCTTGTAGTATTATTATAGTGTTTCATGTCTTAAACTTTTGGCATATGTTTTGAATGTTTTCCTTACACTTTTGGCATTAAATTAGGCCATGCAAAGACTATGCACCCTACCACATCAATAAAGAATGGATAAAAAATTGTAGCAACATAAGAAATGTCCTAGATGGAGTTTAAATGCAAAAGTTGTGCCCTTAAGAAGTTCACATATCAATTAGCCTCCTTGGGGATGACATTCCTTTTGTCCAAATCATTTCCTAAGGTTGGTGTAACACCCTGGCTCGCCCCTAGGATAGTAAATAACATGTATGCATGAAACTTAGGCTAGTGAGTCCCTACATATTAATTAAGTTAGCGAGCTAAGGATTATTTTTGGGGCCAACGTGCCCATGTGTATGTGTGTCTATATGTTTTGGGGTTGATGCGCGCCATGTGCATATATCTTTGTATGTTTTAAGGCTATAGAGCGTGGTTTTGTAGTTATGAAGTTTCATGGATGTTAATCAAATATGTTATTGCTATAGACCAAGTCAAACGAAAAGAGTATAGGGGGCTAAGGCTCTTTGTATATTAAAAGGGACCTTTGTATGACTTAATAATTATTAAAATGAAAATGATTTTAACTAAACTCCATCAAGTGACTTTGAGGGGTGTCATGTGTTAAGAAATGGACATGCACATAAAATTAAGGGTGTTAGTACTATGGACAAACATCATGGAGGATATGATTGGGAAAAGAATGATTGGACACCTTAATGGAGAATGCAAGATGGCATTGCAACAAGTGGGACAAGTTCCCTGGTGTGAGGGTTGGAGGGTACTTGCATACCCCTGAGGGCAGTAGGAACTCCTAGATCCACAAGGCTTTGATACATCCCTGGCTAGCTGAGTTAGGCATTATGGAGGTAGTGGCACGACCCAAGGGACTACAAGTGTAAGGAAGTGGACATGCTACTTGGGTGTAGTGCTGATGGGGGATGTGAGCATGTTGGAGTTTAATACCTTGGCCCATTTTTATATATCGTACTGAACATATACCTAGATTTGGGAAATTTGTCGACCCATGGAGTCAAATCCCCAGCTCGGGGGTGACCCGCTGATGAAAAAAATGTGAGTGTGGTCTATGGTTGGGAGGAACATTTGAGGTCTACAACCAGTTGGAATCTATAAAATAGATAAGTGTTAATTTAAATGTTTAGTTGAACTTTTGTTGTAATAAATTATATAATTATGTATGTTGTATATGCATAGAAGATAAAGGCATAATTATGTGTTTATATACATGTGCATGAGAGCTTTGCATAGTAGAATGAATTTAGTGTGCATACCACATGAATAAGAAATAAAATAAAATAAAAATAGCAAAAAATATCACTACAGGTGTAACAAGTGCAATAAGACGCCCAAAAGATGGTTGCATAGGTGTTTCAGAAACATGGTTGTGGGGGATTTATAGAATGGTATCAGAGCCTAGGTTGTAACATTGGACCATATGGGTTCATCTATGTTTACAAAGGAAAGTTTCAAGTTACATGAAAAATTGTTAGGAATAGAGATCGATAAATTCTCAATTTGAGACTAGATCCAATGGAATGAAAAATGTAAGGGTTAAACTTATGGTTGCAAGCTCAAAATTTGTAAAGCAACACATGAATTTTAACAACATAAATATTAAATTTCACATAGACAAAAATATGGAAAATGAGTATTATTGAAGATATATATATATATATATATAATTTGAATGTTGTGACGTGGACAGCCAGATGGAAATGCTAGGTGGCAGAACAATGTCATGACTAGACACCATCGATGGTGTGACTTTAGTTTATTCACTCGTGCATGTTTAGGCCTAATCTGAATTTAGGTTGTTGGATTTGGATGATCTTAGCCATGAAATCCATTGGGGGGTGCAACTTCAATTTATTCCTCGTGCATGTTTGGGCCCAATATGAATATGGACCATTGGATCTGGCCAATCTTAAATGTCAAATCCATTGGGGGTGCAACTTCAGTTTATCTCCTACACATGTCTAGGCCCGATATGAATATGGGTTGTTGGAATGATATCAACAATCATATCCATCAAGGGTGCAACTTAATTTTTCCCCCATTCAAGTTGGAACCTGATGGGTGATTTGGGTCATTGATGGGGAATGATTGTGGCCATCACATCCATTGGGGTTGCAACTTCATTTTACCCCTTGTGCTTGTTTGAGCACAATATGGATATGGGTTGATGAATCAAAATGATCTTAGTTGTTGGATCCATAGGTGGTGCAACATGACTTTATCTCCCACGCATGTTTGAGCATGATACAAATCTGGACCACTAGATTAAAGTAGTCTAAATTGTCGAATTTGCAAGGGTGCATGTTGTGCATTTTGGAATAAAAGTGGGAGATGGACTTGTGTGTAGTTGTAGCTAATCATGGAATGTCACATGGAGTGTACCATGTGAATCGTGGGGCCTAGGTGCAATAAGGGACCGAAATGCAATAAGGGAAACTGCATGTGTGCTAAGTGTTTAAGGAAAGACATGCGAAATCTATTCATGTCCAATGAGAACTAGAAACTAAAATATACCCAGGCAGTTATCTTTCAATAGAGCAAGGGCACACATAGAATGTCCATATAAATCTAAAAAGTCACAAAACTGAGTTATAGGTCGATCTAATTGGTCTAGGGTAGTAAACCAACCAAAAATGTAGCAAATTATCTAAAATTTTAGTTGATTTTTCAATTCATTTGCTTGTAGGGCATTTTTAGGCTATAAATGACATTTTCAGGTAGCAAAAAACCACAATAACCTATAGCAATGAAATATGTGGTGTTTGTAGCTAAAATAAAGGAGCTCAAAGAGAGATTTTAAATGACAACTTACAATTGTGAAATGAAGCTAATGTGAAGAATTACGACTAAAACAATTTAAAGGAAAAATAGTGTATGCAGTGACTTCCAAAAGGTGTAACTATGCAACAAGAGCTCAGATCGGGGCGCCAAAGAAATCAAGAGAAATATATTGAACAACATAACATAAGCATGGGACTATATTTGAAATTTGGGTACCAAATTATTCAAAAATTGATAAATGTTTGCTATGACAGAATAGGGGAAATTGGGTTAAATTGGCCAAAGCTTTCATAGACCATAACTTTCAACTCAAAACTCAAAATCAAGCAATGGATAGTTAATATAATGACATTGAAGAGGACATTACATTTTTCAAACCATAATTTCGGTTCATGATAGGAAACTACTCATAAATTTAAAAGAAGGTTACGAGGGGCCTATATGGCAGAACCAACATGAGGACCAAAAGTATGGGAGATGCTCAAGGGTCATATAGCCATGAAGAAGAGGTCATAGGCATGAAAATTAGCATGGGTAATGTTAAAATAGAGTCAAATGGGAATGGAAGGGATGAGCCAAAGGATAGAGACTTGGAAGATACCATGAGCAGTCTCAAAATGGAGGTGCTTAACTACAAGGCTTATAATGATACAACGATAATAGAACATTAATAGAAAAGTAACACTCAAATTTTATAGAGACTGAATAAATTAAAGATGAGAATGGACCAAGGATCTAATTCTAGGCAGGAAAAGGAACTTGATTCATTAGCTAGGGGGAAGAATGCTAGAGGTTCAAGGCACTCTAACATTGGTGCTAGGAAACACCTTCATGTATCAAGGAAATCAACTAAGAGAGCCTATGTTTCCTCAGAATTGGGGAGTGGTCCAAGCATATCACCAGTGAGGAAACCAAGATGGAGACCCAGCTTGGATAATTTACAAGGATCTTAGGAAGATCAATCCTAACACATTTAATGGTGAAAGCAAGAATGGAGAGGAGGTTAAAGTGTGGTTGTTGGATATGAGAAAATATATCTAGTTGCATAATTACTCATCCAATTTTAAGGTACAAATTGCAATCTACCACTTAATGAGATAAGTGAATTTATGGTGGAAACAACTCAGAGAAGTTAAACACTTTGATGAAAATAATATCTCATTGAGGCAGTTTAAAATATACTTTCAAAGAAAATACCTGTCCGAGCACTACCATAAAAGGAAAATGCCAAAGTTCTTTGAAATAAAGCTAGGAAACATGACAATAGAAGAGTATGGTTAGAAATTCACTGAATTATTGAGGTATTTTGTTTTCATAAAGAACAAAAAGCTAAAAATACAAAGAGTTATGAGTAGGGTTGCCACCATTTTACAATGACCAAGGAACTTGAATGAAGCTATGAGGAAGGAAAAATACCTTATGAGTAGGGGAAAAACAAACCAACCTTCCAAAAAACTTGGGACAATAATAAAAGAACCAAGGTGGAGCAAAGGAAGAAGGGGTTTAAGCCTTTAATCTAAAAGAACAATTCCTAGACTAACTCAACCAACCCATAGTGAACTAAAGGGCGCTGGTTCATTAAGTAAGAGAGCAATATTTCAACACATTAGGTGTTGGGGTTACAAAGTATAACACGTGTATAGGGATTTCCCTCATAAATGGGGAAAAATTAGGATTATACATCACATCCAAGGAGTTGATACAATGGAGGATATGGGTAGAAGCATGCTTAGGATCTATGCAACATCGCACGACATGTAGGCTCATCATCAACTACATATGATGAGAGTTGAAAGTAAGATAAGTAACCAACCCATTACCATTTTAATTGATCTAGAGCTAGCCATAGTTACCTTAACCTTAAACTTGTTGAAATATTTAACTTAAAGAAAACCAAGCATGGCAAGACTTGGATAGTTCAATTAGCTACAGGAACTAAGAGAAGAATAATTAAACTTATAAAAGAATGCCAAATCAATATGAATGGGTTGGGCACAATTTCATATTTAAACATAATACCAATAGGATCATATGGTTGCCTAATTGGTATGGATTGGTTCGAAAACATAATGCAATACTAGATTATTACAATAAATCATTTACTTGCCTTGATGAAAAAGAGCAACAAAGACAAGTGTAGGGAATTCTAATGCTAATTTCTCTTAAGGAAATATCAACCATGCAATTGAAGAGAAAATTTAGGAAGGGTAGACTTGGTAATTAGATTTGCCTCAATGTCCAAAACACCATGTAAGATGAGCACACCAAAACTTAAGAAAATACAATTGTAGTTAGAGGAACTCTTAAAGAAAGGGTACATATTCCCAAGTTTGTCACTTTGGGGTGCTTCGGTGCCCTTTGTTAAAAAGAAGGATAGTACAATAAGGTTGCGTATTGATTTTAGACAACTAAACAAAGTAACAATGAAGATCAAGGGCCAAATTCCAAGAATAGATGACTTGTTTGATCAACTCAGGTGAGCTAAGGTGTTCCCCAAAATCAATTTGAGATTGGAGTAACCTCAAGTAAGGATTAAGGAGGAAGACATCAGTAAGACACCGTTTTCAAACTCAATATGGGCATTATGAGTTCGTGGTGGTACCATTTGAGTATTTTAATACACCAGGTGTCTTCATGTGCCTTATGAATGGTATTTTCCATAATTATTTGGATAAGTTACTATTGTACTTTTGGATGACATCCTAGTGTATTCTAAATATAAGGAATAACATGATAACATTTGAGACAATACTACTTGTACTTAAAGAGAATCAATTATATGCCACCTTGAGTGAATTCACATGTTATTACAACCAAATTCACTAATTGGATCATATCCTTTGAGAGGAAGGGATAACATTCAACCTAGGAAATATCAAAGCAATTAAAGAGTAGCCAACACCCAAAGATGTGATAGACGTGAGATCTTTAATGGGCTTAGTAGGCTATTATAGAAGATTCTTGAGGGATTCTAAAAAATATACCAACCAATCACTTCCTTGAAAAGAATGGTGTGAAATTTGATTGGTCTCATAAATGTGAGGAGGCCTTTTACCTTCTAAAAATACTATTAGCAACTTCACCTATATTGATGATAGTTGTTCCAAATGAAGATTCATTGTGTGTAATGATGCATGTAAGGAGGGCCTTGAGGAGTCCTAATGTAAAATGGGCAGACGATATGCTATAAATAAAAGAAGTTGAAAGAACATGAAAGGAATTATGCCACTCATGATTTAGAGCCAAAAATCATTATACATGCCTTAAAAAATGTGGTTGCATTACCAGGTTTGAATGAGGACTGACCATAATGGTTTGAAACATTTGTTTGGACAACCAAATTTAAATGCTACAAAAATTAGATGGCTGGAATTTTGGTTGATTATGACTTTCAAAGAAGCACATAAAAATTAAGGAAAATAAGGTGGTTGATGTATTGAACACAAGGGTTCATACAATGCATGCTACAACCATAAGTGTATGTAAATTTAATTTAAAAATTAGAATTTTAGTGGTTGAAATTTCATATCAGCAATACATGGAAATAAAAGGAAACTTATAACAAGGTAATTTATAGCCATTGTATAGGAATTACAAATTGGGAAAAGATGGAATTATTTAGTACAAAGGTAGGATTTATGTGCCAAATTCTCAGGGGCTAAAAATTTTAGTTTTGAATAAGATGCACAAGATACCTTATGTTGGACATCTAGGGTACCAAAAGATGATCTCAATAGTGAGTAAATAATAATTTTGGCCAAGTATGAAAAAATAGGTGGTTGGTTATATAGCCAAGTGTTTAGAATTATGTCAAAATGTTAAAGTTGAACATAGATAACCTGATAGATTGCTACAACCAATAGATATCCCTGAGTGGAAATGGGGAGTTGTTTCTATTGATTTTATTACAAATCTAACCAAGACTATGAGGCAACATGATTCCATCATGGTAGTGGTGGACAAACTCACTAAGGCTCACTTTATTCTATTGAAGTTAACACATAACATAACAAATGTTGATGAAATTTATATGAAGGAAATTTCCAGTCTACATGGCATGCCCAAGGAAATTATTTCAAACAAGGATCCCAAGTTTACATTAAACTTTTGGACAATTTTAATTAAAGGATTGGAACTAATTTAAATTTAAGCACAACGTACCATCCAAAGCTAGATGGTCATATGGAAAGATTTAATAAGGTTTTTGAATATATGTTAAGGATGTATATGATGGACAAACCACTAGGAAGAATATTTGCACTTGGTGGAGTTTGTTAATGGGTACCAAGCATATTTGAAGATGAGCCTATTTGAGGCCTTGTATGGCAAGAAATGCAACACGCCTGTGAGTTAGGATAACCTAGAAGACAGGGCCATTGTAGGGCCACACTTGCTTAAGGAAATGGAAGAGTAAGTAATAAAATCATACAAAATTTGAAGGTTGCTCCAAATAAAGAGAAAAGCTATGGAGATAAGAATAAGTTGAATGGGGAATTTATAACTGGTGATCATGTCTTCTTGAGAATGAAGGCAAAGAAAAGTTCATTGAAACTAGATAACTATACAAAGTTGACAACTATTTATTATGGGCCATTTGAAATCCTAGAGAGGATTTTCCCAATTTCATATAGGATTGCATTGCCTACATCCATGCATATTCATAAAGTGTTTCATATTTCATTACTTAAAAAGTATGTTTGTAATGTTAACCATGTAATTGACTTGAATATGATTTAGGTGGACCCCAAGGGAGACTTTTAAGTTGAACCAATGCAAATAATGGACAATAAGGTCAACATGTTCCAAAATCGAGCCATCACCTTGATAAAGGTGCAATGGACACCTTTTGACCCTGAAGATGATACACATGAGCATGAACATGCAATGGGGGAAGAGTACCCTCATCTTTTTGGATAATTTTGTTGTATATATGTGTATCTATAATGCATTGGTGACAATGCATAAATAAGGGGGAGGTGAATGTAACACCCCTACTTGACCGCATGATTGTAAATAACATGTATGTATGTAACTTAGGTTGGTGAGTTGGTACATATTAATTAGGTTGGTGAGATGTGGATTACTTTTGGGGCCAACGTGCTTGTGTGCATATGTGTTTATATGTTTTAGGTACTATGTGCTCGTGTGCATATATTTTTATATGTTTCAACTCTAGAGAGGTTGTTTTGTACATATAAAGTTTCAAGCACGTTAACAAAACACATTACTTCTACAAACCAAGTCAGAAGAAAAGAGTATGGGGAGCTACGTATTAAAAGGGGACTTTGTATGACACAACAATTATTAAACTGCATATGACCTTAACTAAAGTCCATAAAGTGACTTTGAAGGGTGCCATGTGTGAAGGAAAGGGCATGCACATAAAAGTAAGGATGTTGGTAATATAGAAAAACATCCAGGAGGATCTGATTGGGGAAAGAGGGACTGGAAACCTTGATAGAGAATCAGGGATGGCCTTATGATAAGTTCCCAAATGTGAGGGCATATAGGATACCTAGAGACCCCTAAATGCAACAAGAACTCATGGAGTCATAAGGCTATAAGAAATCCCTAGCCTACTGAGTTAGGCACTCTGAAGGTAGTGGCACAACTCAAAGGATTGCAAGTGCAGAGAAGGGGGTGCACTAATTGGGTGTGAGGTTGATGGGGGATGTTAGCCTATTGGTTGGAGGATGCTAGGGTTTGGTACCTTGGCCCTATTTGTATATGGTGCCAGACATGTACCTAGATTCAGGTAAGTTGTTTCCCCATAGAGTATTTGACCCAACTTGGGGGTGACCCGTTGTTGAAAAATAAGCAACATGGTCTTTGGTTAGGAGGAACATTTGAGGCCTACAACCAGTTTGCATCTATAAAATATATATATGTAAATAGGAAACTATTAGACATTAGAACACATCCATGGTGCTGGATTTGAAATTTGGGTATATAATTATTCAGAAAATTGGCAAAAGTTTGTTGTGATAGAATAGGGGAAATTGGTTTAAATTGGCCAAAAGTTTCACAAGGCATAACTTTAAGCTCAAAACTCTGAATTGAGAAAATTGATAGCCAACAGAAATCTATTGAAGAGAAGAGTAAGTATATCAACCTATAATTTTGGTTTAGAATAGGATATTTCTCATAAATGTAAAAGAAGGTTACATGGGAATAACAGGGCAGAACCAACATGAGGACCAAATGTATGGGAGATGAATAGGGCTCCTAGAGCCATGAAGAAGAGGTCATGGGTATGAACATTAGCATGGTTAGTGCTGAAATGGAGTCAAATGTGCATAGAAGGGATATGCCAAAGGAGAGATACCTAAAAGATACCACGAGGACTCTCAAGATGGAGGTGTTGAACTACAAAGTTGGTAATGAAAGGTTGATAAGAGAACCACAACAAATTAACACCTAGATTTTAAAGAGCCTAAAATTTTTACAAATTAGAATGGACTAGGGATTTGATTCTAGGTATGTAAGGGAACATGATTCATGAGTTACAGTAAATTATTTTGGAGATTCAAGGTACCCTAGGAGTTCTACTAGGCAACACCATCATGCATCAAGGAAATCAACTAAGAGAGCCTATGTTTCCTCAGAATTAGGGAGTAGCCCAATCATATCACCAATGAGGCAACCAAGAAGGAGACCTGACTTAGATATTTTACAAGGAGATCTCAGGGAGATCAAGCTCGCCACATTTAATGGCGAGCATAAGAAGGGAGAGGAGGCTTAAGCGTGGTAGTTGGAGATGAGAAAATACCTCTAGTTATATAATTACTTGTCCAATTTGGAGGCATGAATTGCAATCTATAACTTGAAGAGGAGTGATTTTGTGGTGGAAATGATCCGGATTTAAGCAGGAACGCAATAGATTACAGAGATAACCATAAATACAGAGATGCGATAACCATAAAAACAGAGATACAGCGGAAATAATACTTCATTTCATTAATGGAGAATACTGAAATATGCTTACAAATAGAAATAACCCAGCTAGGGCGATGGTAGCTTATCTCTGAGAAGAGATGTGTCGGCTACATGCCTCTGAACTGTTTCGAACTGTGTTACAATGAGGCTCGAGGGCCTATTTATTGTTGAGAAACAATGGAAAACCCTTCACATTCCAAAACCTAACCCTAGAAGATGAAACACCAAATTGTGGGCCCCGTTTTTGGGTAAGTTGGTACATCAACTTCCCGGGGTCGCGAATTGGTCGTACTATCTCCGTTTGACGCGCATGATAGCCCGTTGGAAAGATCTCTCCGAGGACTACAACGGAAAAGATGATTCTTAGATAGAAAAATCGCTGGCGGAGGATTTCCCAAAAAACGTCGTTTAGGGCCTCAAAACGGCTTCGGAAGTTTAGGACCCGAAAAACTGCTAAAAATAGTAAATTGTGCTATAATTAAGGAAACAGAAAAACTGAAAGAGACAGTTGTGGGGGTCCAAATGGGATAGGTGGGTGGGCACCAACATCCACCTGGATCAGGAAACAACTCAGATAAGTCAAACACTTGGATGCAAATATGATCTCATGGAGGCATTTCAAAAGGTACTTTCAAAGGAAATACTTGTTTGAGCACTACTATGGAAGGAAAATGCAGGAGTTCTTCAAAAAAAAATTAGGAAACATGACAATATATGAGTGTGGTTGAAGATTCACTGAACTGTTGAGGTATGTTGATTTCATAAAGGACGAAAAGCTAAAAGTACAAAGTTTTGTGAGTGGGTTGCCACCATTTTATGGTGACTGAATTAAATTTGATGAACCAAGGAACTTCTATGAAGCTATGAGAAAGGTAGAATACTCTTATAAGGAGGTAAAAAACAAATGATCCTTCTAGAAAATTGGGATGACAAGAAAAGAGCCAAGGTGGAGGAAAGGAAGAAGGGGTTTAAACCTTCATTCTACAAGATAAATTCCTAAGAAAATAAGAAAACATAAACAACCGGTTTAAACCTTCATTCTACAAGATAAATTCCTAAGAAAATAAGAAAACATAAACAACCCATAATGCTTATTTTTTTTACCGAGTTAACAAGAATTATACCCTCAAAATGGGAACTATAGCCCAAAAAAACCCTATTTTCCGCAAAAAAAACATGAAAAAACACCTAAAAAACGAAAAGTGTTGATGTTACACCAACCTATTTTCTTATTTATTTATTATTATTATTATTTAAGGTTAAATTTTAGCATTTTTTTAGCAATGATAGTAAAACCAATTCTTTGTGTGCAAAAAACATGAAAAAATGCCTGAAAATGAAATGTGTTAATGCTGCATCATTTTTATTTTTTTGAGTTAAAATTCCAACATTGTTTAGAAATGTCATTAAAGGTAAAATATCATGAATCCGAAAAACCTTAAAATTTCAACAATTTTCAGCCATGGCGTTAAAGATAAACTATCACAACTCCAAATCCCCCTAAAATTCTAACTATTTTCAACCATGGCATTTAAGATAAAATATGAAGACTTCGAAAAACCTCACAATTTTGACATTTTTCAACCATGGAATTAAAACCAAATAGCATTATTACATAAAACCTTGAGTTTTCAACTGATTTCAATCATAACAGTATGGACCAAATATTATAACTGAACAAACTTTAAAAATGAACACCTAAATCAAAGAGTCATTATACCAAGAGTAATTTTTATTTTAAAGGCTAAAAGCATAACTCTTTTGAAATCTTAGCTGAAGACAAGTTGTCGCATTGCAATGAAAGATTAAAAATCAACCATCAAATTATTGTATCCCCTTTTAATGAGGCATTAAAATTGTAGTTTGTTTGTTTGTTTTTTTTTGTTTTTGTTTTGTTTTTGTTTGTTTGTTTGTTTGTTTTTGTTTGCTTGTTTGTTTTTGTTTTTGTTTTTTGTTTGTTTGTTTGTTTTTGTTGTTTGTTGTTTGTTGTTTGTTTGTTTTTTTTTTTTTTTTTTGAACTATGTTCTATCAAATCATAACAATAAATAATATCATGACAATATCACCGTATAATTTAAAAATTCAACATTGATTCCAACAAACATAGAACCGAATCATAACTTCATGTAAGATCACATGCAAGTTAAAATATTTATTCCAAGTTACCAAGAAAACATCATTTACAAAAAATGTCTTAGAAAATTATTCAAATTACTCATATGTTCTCGCACACCATCAGAATCTACAACATCTTCAGATGAATGGCTAGATGCAAATAAAGATGACCCATATTCTTCTTTATCATCAACTAGTGCCCCATCTGAGTCGGCATATATTCCCACCATTTCAAACGTCAAAAGTCTTCTAGATCTATGACTGGGTTCAATAAACTCCCATATTAACATTATTTCATGTGGTAGCAACCCCTTGATAATTTCCATGGTCTCGAAGTGAAGAGTTCCTTTCTTTGTTAAATTGAAGTCATAAACAAGTATGTAAACATCCTCCAATTTTAAAAGGTTAGTGCAGTGACGATTTATATTTGAATCCTTTCTTTTTCTCTTTTTATTGATTTGTTTATCAACTACCATCTTTGGCTTGTACACACCATTGAACGAGTGTGTCTCCATGACATAATATTGTACTTCAACTACTATAACATCTTCATTTTCTTTAATGGCCTTTATAATCTTGGAAACCCATAATGGATAAGTCATAAACAAGTATGTAAACATCCTCCAATTTTAAAAGGTTAGTGCAGTGACGATTTATATTTGAATCCTTTCTTTTTCTCTTTTTATTGATTTGTTTATCAACTACCATCTTTGGCTTGTACACACCATTGAACGAGTGTGTCTCCATGACATAATATTGTACTTCAACTACTATAACATCTTCATTTTCTTTAATGGCCTTTATAATCTTGGAAACCCATAATGGATAACCACGTGGATCTCCATCTCCTAACATTGCAATCATGCAACCCTTCTTAACATCCTACACAATACCCTTATAAAGGTCTTCTATGGCTTCATGTTGTGCACACCATCTTCTAGAATCAATATACATTTCTGCTCTACCTCTGAAGAATCAATAATGCCTTGAGATTGTTGTTGTTTAACAATGTTTCTTTCCTCATATTCATTTGGCATATTTTATGGCAAGATAAGTGGATTATTCAAAAGTGTGACTTCATTTCTTGATCTTGAAATGATGTCAATTTGATCATTGAAAAAATACTCCCACCAAACTAAATTAGCAACATCCAAGTAATCATATGTATCTTTAATCGTTTTCTTATTTTTCTCAAAGCATTGAGAATAATTTATCTCTCTTATGCCTTCATGCATTATGGATTTCAACAACTGATTGTAATAAAAATATATTTGATAAAAATATTGGACGATATGGAATGAACTTGAAAAATGCTAAACCTAATGATGACCCCCATTTTGCAGTAACTGAATACTTCTTGCTCCATGTAATTGTTTTCCCAACATTTTTTTTAATACAAAATTGATGTTGGAAGCTAATGTCATTAAGTTGTTCGATGCATTTCTCTTCACCATGAAATCCTAGAAAAAAAATTGTGTGTCAAGAGTTCCTTCCAACATGTGAAAATTAGGTCAATCTCTACTTAATACATTTAATTAATGATGGCAGCCCGCCTACATCCTTCCTCCTCAATGTTACTGAAAAATGATCAAACATCTAATCAACATATTCATGAGTGTGCCTAACAAGAAGGAAACCAACCTTTACCTTTTGAAAATTTCCCAATTCAAAAAACTTGCTTATATATCCAAATACAATTTGAGTTTTGTTTTCACAATTAGTGTTGTCTAATTGGAGATACAAAACTTCAGGAAGATTACCAGACTAATAAGCGAGCACATCATGAATTATGGTTATGGTTAGATTTGCATCATTATGAATATTTGGACTTTTGAAGTCAACGCTTGGACACATTTTCTCTCATTATAGACCATGCGATCGACCAAGTGAAACTGAATAAAATTTTCCTCCTATAAATTTTTTGGTGTGTGGACAAAATGTGGTAGAAGTGTTTTCTTTTGGTTCATACCAACATTTATCAAACTTAAATATTTATTTGGATTATCATAACACTTCTTTAAATTCTTATATAACTATTTCCTTTCGCTTGATTGTTGATTGTGAAGCTCTTGAAGTGATTTGAAAATAAAATTTTCACATAACATAAAATCAACCTAAGAAATATTGTTGTGAATGCATACCTCTTTCCGCCCCTTGACATTTATCACCTTTTTTATTTAAGAGAAGCACAAGTACTAAACCCCCCCATATTTGAATTCTTAGGAATATGAAAATTGTTGAATTATTTCCTGCATATCCTCGTGAAATATGCATATGTAATAAAATTACCATCTCCTTCAACACCTCTTGCATATTCTTTGTATAAGTTGTAGATTTATTGTCTCGAGAAATTATATGGAATATGTATTGTGTCTCTATTAGGCATCCACTCTCCATGTTTTGAAAAGAAGCCTTGCATCCATGACATTGTAGTATTTTTTAATGGCCCAATCTCTCGACTATGATCAATACTTTTGATTAAAATGTGGGATCTTTTTCCAATCTTGTTTGGATTCTTAAGAGAAAAAAACAACCAATTGAATGCAAACTTTTTGAAATCCTTTCTGCATAACAATAAATTCCCAATATGATAATCATTACCTCTCAATGTAGATTGCATGCACCCCAATAAATACAAATTTTGAATGCTTTTATTCATTGACAAATATGTCTTCCTTTTCTCCAATGCATACTTGAAATCTATATGTTTTAATTAAATCCTTTTGAAAACATTCAATTTAAATCATATAAATTATAGAACTTTTTGTTGTGAGATATTATTTTCTAGACCTTGTATAACTAGAATATCTTGGATTAATAAAAAAAAGGTATAGTCTTATTCCTAGATATAATATTTTATTGCAATGTCTCCATCATTTCATTATCCTCTCTACATGCATTTTCATCATTATTAGAAGGAATATTATCCTCACTATGACCGTTCTGAACATGGTCAAGAAATTCATCACCATCCTTGATTGGAGTGTATTCTTTACCATCCTCACTTGGAGAAAATTATTCATTATCATCATCTATTCCTTTGAAATCCTTGCTCGAAGGAAATCCATCATTATCATCATAATTATTCCTTCCTTTGAAATCCTAGCTCGAAGGAAATCCATCATCATCATTAGTGCCTTTGAAATCCTCGCTTGAAGGAAATCCTTCACCATCCTCATCCATTCCTTTGAAATTCTCACTCGGAGGAAATTCATCATCATCATCTATGCTTTTGAAATACCCGCTTAAAGGAAATCCATCATTGTCATTGGTGCCTTTGGAATCCTTGCTCAGAGGAAATCCATCATCATCATTGGTGCTCTTGAAATCATTGCTCGAAGCAAATCGTTCACCATCCTCATTTGTTTCATTGAAATCCTCGCTTGGAGGAAATCCTTCATCGTCATTGTCCGTGCTTTTGAAATCTTTGCTTGGAGGGAATTCATCATCTTTGTCTGTGCTTTTGAAGTCCTCGCTTGGGGGAAATCCATCATCACCATCTATGCTTTTGAAATCCTTGCTCGAAGGAAATCCATCATCGTCATCAGTGCTTTTGAAATCCTTGCTCGAAGGAAATCCATCATAGTCATCAATGCTTTTGAAATCCTCTCTCTGAGGAAATCCTTCACTATCCTCATCTATTCCATTGAAATGTTTTCTCAGAAGAAATTCTTCACCTTCCTCATAAGTTCCTTTGAAATCCTCACTTGGAGGAAATCCATCATCTTCATATGTGCTTTTGAAATCCTCGCTCGAAGGAAATTTATCATTATCATTTGTGCTTTTGAAATCCTCAATTTGAGGAACTTCATCATCATCATGAGTGCCTTTGAAATTCCGACTTGGAGAAAATGCATTATCCTCATTTGTGTCTCTAAAATTCTCATTTGGAGGAAATTCTTAATCCTCCCCTTCATCAGTGATGCCTTCATAATCCTTGGGATTGGGACTTTATTGATTAATATAGTGATTACTTGTACTTTCATTAAACTCCTCACTAAGTGAAAAAATTGACTTTTTATTCATAGTGAAAGCGTTCTTATTATATTCATCAATAGAAATTGAGTGAACAAGTTATTGATGCTACAAAAATAGAAACTTCCTTATCACATGAATCCATTACCTTTCAATAAAGATGTTGAATGATACAAATGCTCTCTCTCTAAGTAACAATGTATAACTCAAAGAATGAAAATTTCCCTCCGAAGTTCCCCCCCCCCCAAAAAAAAAAAAATTGACCCAAAAAAGTTGCCTTTACAGTTTCCCTCCAATAATTTTATCTGAAAAAATTCCATCCAAAATTCATTCCAAAACATTCTACTAAAAAATTATTTTAAAAATTTAGACCCTACTTTCTATTCAATATTTCCTTTAATACTTTCCTTCAAAAATGAAGTAAAAATTTTATTTTAATTATTTAAAATTAACAAAGTAATTAAGTTAAATTTTACAATTTATATTTTATTTTTTGTCTCACATTTAATAAAAGTTAATCTAAACCCAAAATCTTAGCTATGTATTAATTTTCTTTAATTTAAATTTTAACCCCACATTCAACAAAACTTAAAATATTCCCACAATATTTGCTATATGTTAACTTTCATCTACTAATTTACTAAAGAGCTATAGAGTCATCAAGAAGACATCCAATGGGGAACTTTGCATTTAAAATGTTGATTTTCTATGTTTATCATTTAAAAAGAAATTTGGGTTAAATATGTTATTTTATTGAAAATTTGTTGAAAATATAAGCATTTTTAAAACTTTTTTTCTCTTTTTTTTTTTTTTTTTTTTTCCAAATATATTTTGTAATATCATATTTTAGGGGGGAAATCACACAAAATTATCACATTTATAAGATTTTTAGGGGAAAAACACAAAAAAAAAACAATATTTTAGGAATTTTAGGAGGAAAAAAAAACATTTTTTAAGTACTTTGAAATGAAAAAAACAATTTTTTGTTTGTTTGTTTGTTTTGTGTTAAATTCATTTGTTGTAAATTTCTCTTATACTTTTGAAAAAAAACTTTAAACTAATAATGTACATTAAAAATAAAATAAAACAATAGAATATATAGAAGAAGAAAAAACCCCAAGGCTTAGCTCAACTGGTCAAATCAGTGCCTCGCCATACGGGAGGTCACAGGGTCGATTCTACCCGAAAGCCCTTGGGGTCAGGTCAGTACATAGGCCGAGGGGATGTGATCCCCCTTCAGGGTCGATCTGCCCAGAATTACTATGGATGTGGGAAAATATATATATATATATATATATATATATATATATATATATATATATATATATATATATATATAAAAATATATATATATATATATTATTTTTTTTTTTTTCCCACTCGAAAAATCCGTAATTTTCATTAGTATAGAGAAAATTACATATTGTAAATGCTGTAGCATATGCCGTAAATAGTGCCATCCATGAGCAAACATGTGGGGTTCTGTGTTGTCCAGATACACCACGCAGGGTGATCTGACTGAAATACAAAAAACAACTGTTTAAAAGTTAGTCTATCAGTCTGTATAAGCCTGTACATGACCACGCAGGGTCCATTTTCAGTATATTATCTCATATGTGGTGTGTCTTTTATATATCAAAAAGATTTCAAAATTTGAGCTTCAGATCTTTACAATAAAATCATTGATAGTTCAGGGACTAATGTCCCTCTGATAATGCTGATCTATATATGGCCTGTGATAATAGCGGTATTCTTCGGTCCCCCTCTGCTCTAGTATTAACCATTCTCCTCTGGGTAGTAGCGCGGCCTCCTTGGATAATTGATCAGCGCTGCAGTTATATTCCCTGTATATGTGGTTACAAGAGATATAGTTAAATGCAACCTTGAAAGTATGAACTTCATGCAATATGTTGTTGAGTGTGTGTATGTGACAAATAGATGTATGATTGAACCAATTTACAACAATCTTTGAGTCCCCAAAAATGTTAAGATTGTGACACCGATGACCCAAAGAGAAATGTAATAAGTGACGGAGGGTAATGAGTTCCGCAAAGTTGTTTGTGCCTGCACCGAGTCCCAACTTAACTTTGTAGCAATGGTGTTCATCTATGTTGAGTATAAAACCACCTCCACAGCCATGTTGATTTGCGGCCCCATCAAAAAAAGCCCATGGGGTAGATTTATCAATGCTGGGAGGTGGTTGAATGCGTCTCTCCCTAGGGGGAATAGGGTCTGGCAATTCATTGTATGAAGAGATAATGCCGGCCTCAATACGCGGCCAGCACACAACCATGTTGTCAAAGATGTACCTATTTCGGGCCTGCCAGATATACCAGCTAACCAATAAGGGAAGGTTCTGTAGTTTTGATCCTGTATGTCTGCAAAACCATTCCTCCCAAGCGTTGTGTATATCGTGACCTGTCCATAACCCAGCAGTGCAGATAGATGTGGAAATACGCTGCCAAAGTGAGCGTATTGTTGTGCAATGTAGAAAGAGATGTTCCGTGGATTCCGATGCCTCTTTGTACAGTACACACCAGGAAGGCCCGAAAATCGCTCTATGAGTAAGGTGCTCCCCCGTGGGCACTATGTGTTTAAGAATACACCAGAAGAATAGTCTAGTGCGCGGGGGGCTATAAGCTTCCAAATATTTCGCCACCAATGCAAAGACTGTTCAGGTTTTTTGTGTTGTATTAGTGAGCAGTAGCCTGGCTTAGGTGAATAGATACCATTCTCTGCCAAACACCAAACTAATTCATCGGGTCCCTCTTTGATTCTTATGTGTGATTCAGATAATGCAGTGGTATATTCATGCCATTCCTGATGCCATTGAGGAGGGAGGTCAAGTTGCTGAGCTGACTTCCATGCCTGTGTGAAAATATCTGAATTTTGCTGATCTGCAATGTGCGAGAATACCGTGATCTCTCGAGCATGTAGGTACATAATGAGGTCTCTATTAAAAATGTGTCTTCCCCCACTACCAATCCACGGATCCTGCCCTATCCTTCCCAGCGAGCCATCGTTGATTCTCCAAGCCAAATTGTCTCGAATGTGGGGAAGGGTATGGAGCAGTGCCTTCCATACCGATGAGCAGCCCGTCGATGGCCAAGTAGGTAGTCTGATCCAGTCCAATATGTTCTAAGGCCAGATGTATTTGTGGTATGAGATATGAGCCCATAGATTCTGACCAGTCACCAGTGTCCATCCCATTTTAGCAGCTAGTGCTTGTGTGAAAAGGGGAAGATCTTTTAGCCCCCATCCTCCCCATTTCTTTGGTAGGGCTATCTTTTTCCAGCTGATCTAGGCAAACAACCTTTTATCCTGATTCTCGTTCCAGAGATATCTGTTGCAAAGTTGTTTTATTCGAGCGAGAATATTCCTGGGAATCCATGCAAGAGCCATCCAAAAGACCAGTGTGGCCTCCAGGACTGATTTGATAAGCACCAGTCTGCCCGCCCTTGATAAATATCTATAGCTCCAAACTGACAGTCTCTTCTCCAGTTTAGAGACAAGCTAGACCCAGTCAACAATTCTCTGGCAAGTAGGTTTTAGCCAGAATCCCAAATATTTGAGGCCTCTATCCAAGGGATGAATGCTGTAGGGAAATACCTGATGAGCAAATTGGGATTCATGAACTGTGGTGCGGGTGAAAGTGATGGTGGATTTGGAGTGATTTGCGAGCATACCAGTAGCGGAGGAGAAAAGAAGAAGAATCTTAGAAAAGGTTCTGGAGTCCCGAATGCTGCCATCCAGCAAAATGAGCACATCGTCCACAAATAGGAGATGTGTGAGAGAGCAATCCTCCGAGATCCTGAGACCACAAAGATCACCACTCCTTTTAGCAGAGGCAATGAGACAACTAAGTCCCTCCATGACAATTGGAAAGAGAAGGGGAGATAGTGGGCAGCCCTGTCTAAGCCCCCTTTCAGAGTAGAAGAAGTGAGAGGCCGAGCCATTTATGAGGACACTGAAGGTTGGAGAGGTAATATAGGCCATAATCCAAGTGATGAAGATGTGGGGGAAGCCCAGGTGAATGAGAAGCATATTGATATAGAGCCAACTGACATGGTCGAAAGCTTTGGATAGGTCAATCTTAAGAATGATGCTTGGACTAGATAGAATGGATGGCTTCTTGCGCCGAACCTATGGCTTCATGGATCTGTCTGGATTCGAGGAATGCAAATTGCTGAGGGGCAATATGTCTGGAGAGTATCGGCCTGAGACGATTTGCAATGATCTTAGAGATAATCTTATAAAGGCAGTTGCACAAGGAGATAGGCCTATAATCATCAAAAGAAGATGGGGAATCGGATTTAGGTATGAGGGCAATGAAAGTCGAATTGATGGCGTGATAAATGGAACCCGTAGTTCTGCTCTCCTCCACTACTTTCAGAAGATCCTGTCCCAAGATTTCATAGAATGCCAGATAGAATTCAATGGTCCAGCCATCCGGGCCTGGACTCTTATCTTTTTTGAACCATTTTAAAGTACCCTCTAGCTCCCCAGAAGTAACCGGAGCAGATAGCTCTTCTGCATCTTCCCCATTGACAAATCTTGGAAAATGTCCCGCCACATTGATGATATCAGGAAGATTTACTCCACGAGGACATTTGTAGAGGTTTCTGAAATGTGTGATACCGAGGTGGGCAAGCTTGTTGAAAGTATCAGTCGTGCCTCCCTCAGGTGTAGGGAGGTTCCAAATGGTATTGGACACCTTTCGTCCCTTGGCATAGCTATGAAAGAACTTCATGTTATCGTCCCCCACTTTTAACCAAGTAGCTCTGCTCCTCAATCTCTGGGATTCCTCGCGCTCCTTAAGAATAACAGCCTTCTGATTTTCCAGTTCTATCAAACGGGTCTTGTCCTCCGCAGAAATGAATCCCAGACTTCGATCGTCAAGTAATGAGCTCAGCTCAGATTCTATTTGGGTGAGCTGTAAAGTTTCTGAGTTTGCTTCTCCCTGGCCCAATTAATGGAAAGGTGTTTGATCTCGGAGAGATTTTTACAGAAACCTTTTGCGAGGGACTCTGCTCCAGTAATGGGATGTGCGGTCCAGTAATCAGAGACCATCTTTATGTATGAAGGGTCTCTCAGCCAGACGTGATTGAATTTGTAAGGGGCTTTTGGTTTCTTAAAAGGCCCCTGTATTTCTAGATATATAGGCGAGTGATCCGATATGCCCCCCGAGCCCACCCATTGCTTGTAATGATGCAGCTGTTGTAGGAGCGAGTCTTTCATGATAAATCTGTCAAGTCTACGAGCCAATGCTGCATCTCCCACCCTTCTGTTCCTCCAGGTGGGAAGAAGTTTATGCATGGGGACATCAATAAAGTTTGTCTGTTCCAACAGATTTGTCATATAGTCGGAGATAGTGTCAATTTGGGCCGCAGACCCCCATGATTCTCTGAATCCCAATGAAAAGTTGAGGTCCCCTCCGATAATTGTCTGCTCAGAATCCAGGAGGGAGAGGTGTAATATGCGCTGCCATAATAGTTCTCTCTATATACAGGGAGCATATACATTCACAATGCGAAGGTTCATGCCCAGGTCCGCTGAAAATATATCAAGTCCCAAATATCCTGACCCCCCCCCAAGATGCTTCAACCCGAATGGTTCGAGGGTTATATCCAATGGCCAGACCCCCAGATCTGCCAGCAGCATCTAGGGCGACAAAGGACCAGCTCGGGATCAAGGATTGAAGGGTGAGGGAGATTTGGTCGGCCGAGCAAAGAGTTTCTTGTAGCAGGATGATGTCAATAGGCTCAATCTCGATGAGTCGCTTCATGGCTAGTTTCTTGGAGGCACTAGCCAAACCCCTGCAATTAAAGGATAAACACTTCATGGAGGAACACCACGCGGGGTATTTCCTGCTCTAAGGACCCCATCTATAGTGGATTGGCGACCAGAGACGACCTCCGCCCCCGCTTTCTTAATAGCCTTGGAGAGATCGGACTTCCTGCCTCTGGATGACAGGGGAGTAGCACCGGGTAAAGTGAGACCAAGACCAGACTGTCGGACCGGCAATTCTTTGGTGTGGGTTATGGAACGAAGGAAGTATTGGTGAGGAGGAGAGACCTCGGAAGATGGCCGGGAGGAAGAAGATGTAGAGGGAGAGAGCAAAGAGGGGCCAGTAGAGGCAATGAGAGGAGGGGAAGACATGATACAATGAGCCATAGATGTCTGAATAGAGGAACCTGCAGCAGTAGAAATATGATCAAAAGATGAGAGAGGAGGGTTCAGAGGAGTACCCGAAGCTATTGCGGCTTTAGCAGCAGAGAGAGCCCTGGTCAGCGGTGGCAAATAGTGTGTCCTGTATCAACCGTGGGAGAGGTTGCCACCAAAGCCGGACCAGAGGGTATGGGGCGCGAGCTGACTGGTGAATTTGCCCTGGAAGGTGCAGGTGTGATCTTCGGGGAGTCTTCTGCTTTCCGGTTGAGAGGGCAGTCTTTGAATAGATGTCCCACCTTGTGACATCGCCTGCAACGGAACGAGACCCCCTCGTAGTCCAGTATCTGGACTCTGATGTATCTCCCCCACTGTAGGGTTATCTTTTCCTCCAGTCCCTCGCGGGTATCCAAGTGAACCAATATGCATGCGAGGGTCCTGCTTCTCGACTCCACAAAGGTACGATCATGATCTAGATATGTACCCAGAGCGTTTCCAATCCTGATGAAAACTTCTTCACCCCAGAACTGTAGCGGAAGACCCGGCAAGCGCACCCAAATCGGTCCTGCTCCAATTTGTTCACGTTCAGGGTCGAATAAAGGGCTCCACCGCTTGAGAAGGACCGGGGCCATCTCGATGTGCCAGTACCTGGCCAGTACCAAATCCGTGTAACTTTCCTTTGAGAAATGTAGGGAGAACCAACCTCTAGGCAGAACATGGACTTCTGGCAGATCAATAAGCAAACCTCCCCAAATCTCCTTTACCCACTGAGTCAGCCTGTTGGCCGAATACGCCCGACCACGGACATGCCCAACTAACACAGTGCCTGCCATGATTGCAAATTCACCAATACCCGAGGTCTCTCTGAATCTGATGGTGATATCCTTAGAGGTTGTTAGGGTCCCACCCTAACCCCCTTATTTAGGTAATGGGATCGAGTCATAGTCAAGAGTCAATAAAGCCCACATTAATAATTGTAAGTGGTTAACCCACAATTAATGACGGGACCACAGTTAGTTGCAAATGGGTGTAGTATTAGATAGATGGTAATAATAAAACCCATGGTATTGATCCTTGGTATTGCATGTATGAGTCATATATAAAGGATAGAGACTCCCTGCGAGGAGCATCGTGTCTTATTTTTGTATCGAGCTCTGCTCTATTGGAGGTTGCCCCCTCGAAGAGGCCAGTGAACATTGCTTTCTCAATAATAAAGTATTTGCTGTTGTCTCTCACTGTTCTATGTTCTGGGTATCTTTCTTCGCATATTCTGTATTTGGGTATCTTTTGCAGGTTAAGAGCATAACAAGTGGTATCAGAGCACTTTCCAGGGACGGTGGGATCTCCATTTCGTAGAATTTTTTTTTTGGCTAGAGACGTGTTCCGGCGTCTTTAAACCACGGGATCTGTCGTTGAGCGCATAAACCTGCGGATTTGGGGAGGCATGCACGCAGGAAATACAAGAGGTGGTCACGCTTGTTGGACTCCCTTGTAACCCCTGTGGGTACCCCTTCGAGTAGTAGCGCATTAGACAGAACCGCGTACGGACTATCTTCCAAGTACCTTCTAGGTATATCGGAAGCCCCTTAGCTCCTCTGCAACCTCGCCATAGATAAACCTTCAGCCGTCTTGCTGCTACAGTACACCAAGAATAGCACTCGGAGAGATTACTCGCCCGTACGATAGGGTAGTCGGGTTGTACGGCTAAGGGTACGGTTGATCCTCCTTAGTTAGAGCCCTGAAACATTGGGCCGAGTACTACTGTCAGACCCTTATGTATATTGCGATCTGTAGCACTTGACACTCCTCGAGACCATAGTTCCCTTTTCTATCTGGGGATCACGCATCATATATACCAGATCACCGCGCAAAGAGGTGCAGCAGTAGCAGACATCAGTCCCGCAGTTCTGAGTTAGTATACCAGCCACTCTGATCTACTAGATCCATCAGATCCGCAGCAACAGTCTGTTCCGCCGCCCAGAGCTATCCGATCCGCTATTGGTGATCTAGCCCATCAGAATCCGGACGACGAGCTGAGCACGATGGTACCATTCAATTCTTAGTGAAATTTTTTTAGGCGTTCCCAATTTTCAAAAAACATCAGGTCGGTGCATGGTAGAAACTAGAGCTCAAGCGATGGCCAATGAAAGGATGGACAAACTTGAAGAATCCGTGCAAACCCTCCACATTCAGCTTAACCGACTAACTAGCCTGGTCGAGAGCATAATCCCGAAGGGCAAGGAGCAAGCCCACGAGGAGGCGTATAATGGCAATGGACACAGTGAGGGTGAGTCTAGCCACTCTCCTCACGTCTGGCACACCCACCAACAACCCCGTCAGCGACCTCCCAAGTTGGATATGCATAAATTTGACGGTTCTCACCCGTCAGCATGGATAGCACAAATGGAGCAGTATTTCAATCTGAATAACATCTTAGATGATGCGACTCAGCTTATGGTGGGGAGCATGTACTTGGACAATGAAAGGTGGCAATGGTGGGAATGGCATCAACGTTGCAATGGACCTTTTCTGACTTGGACCAAATTCAAAAAAGCTCTTCAAGACCGCTTTGACCAGGAATCTTCTTTTTTGGGTCGTCTTACTAAGCTCCGACAGACTGGTACAGTGGATGAATATATTACAGCTTTTGAAGCCTTAGCCTTCCGCACTTGGGGTCTCTCAGATGTGTTCTACACGGAATGTTTTATCAGCGGTCTTAAAGAAGCCATCAAAGCCCAAGTCCTACTGCACCACCCTCCCACATGGACGGAGGCTTGCAAGGTAGCTCGTAACGTGGAACGTGCATTAGCAGCCCAGTACAGTCGCCCAAATTTCTCCGCTAAAGGTCGCCCCCCACAGGCTCACAACACGACTCAAACACTTAAGGTCCAAAAGGTGTCACCTGCGGAAATGGCCGAAAGAAGAAAGCAAGGAATATGTTACTACTGTGATGAAAAATACTCCCCAGGTCATTAGTGCAAGGAGCCCAAATTTTTTCAAATTGATGCCACTGACTACAACTCAATAGAGGAAGATCCACCACTTGAGGAACATGAGGCGCTAGAAGAAGACAACCAAAAGGACAATGTCTCTGATGAACCAGTTATTTCGCTGCATGCTTTGGCAGGGATTTCTTCACCTCAAACTCTCAAAATCAGAGGTTTTATTAAACATCGCCCAGTAGTAGTCTTGATTGATAGTGGAAGTACACATAATTTCATCCATCAAAAAGTCGCAGAAGCAGTGCATTGTTTTGTACGAGCAGTTTCTAACTTCCAAGTCCAAATTGCGGATGGGGGCACAATGAAATGTGAAGGACGCTGTGAAAATGTCAAACTTCAAATGGGGGATTATCAGTTGAAAACCCACATGTTTGCCATACACATGGGAGGTTGCGACATTGTCCTCGGTGCTGAATGGCTCCGCACTCTTGGGCTAATCACAATGGATTTCCAGGAGTTATATATGAGTTTTAAGCAGAAAAACTACACACATACCCTCCGTGGGCTCCAGGCTGGAGCCCCCTCTATCATCAACTCGCATAGGATGGAATTTTTTTTAAAAAAGGGCAATCATGGAGTTATAGCTCAATTTAATGCCATCCAGGCAGTCGAAACCAAGTCTCTGCCAATTCATCCTGAGATGCAACAGATTTTAAATAACCATCTGTCGGTCTTTGACAAGCCTCATGAGCTTCCACCCTCGCAAGGGGAACATGATCATAGCATCACCTTGGTTCCAGGGGCCCAACCCCCAAAATGTGCGCCCATACAGATATCCGTTCACCGAAAAGAATGAAATAGAAAAAATAATCAAGGAACTTTTGGAAGCAGGTGTCATTCGTTCCAGCATTAGTCCTTATTCATCCCCAGTGGTCATGGTGCTCAAGAAAGATGGGGAGTGGCAGATGTGTCCCGACTTCAGGGCCCTCAATAAGTTGACAGTCAAAGATAAGTTTCCCACTCCGGCGGTTGACGATTTGCTAGATGAACTCAATGGGGCTCAATTCTTCACTAAGTTGGATCTTCGCTCAGGCTACCACCAAATTCGCATGAAGGAAGTCGACATTCCAAAGACTGCTTTCAGAACTCATGAAGGCCATTATGAGTTCCTAGTCATGCCATTTGGTCTTTGTAATGCCCCCTCTACTTTTCAGAGCCTTATGAACCACATTCTCAAACCATATCTCAGGAAATTTGTCATTGTCTTCTTCAATGACATCCTCATCTATAGTTGCACTTGGGCTGCACATCTTCAGCATGTAGATCTACTCTTGCAACTGCTCCGCAAGCATAAATTATTTGTTAAGATGTCCAAGTGTTCGTTTGGCATGGAAGAAGTTGAGTATTTGGGCCACATTGTGGGGCGTGAAGGTGTCAAGGTGGACCCCAAAAAGATCCAGGCAATGCAGGATTGGCCTCAACCTAAGACCTTGAAGAGCTTGAGAGGATTTTTGGGTCTCACAGGATATTATCATATTGTCCGCAACTATGGTCGCATAGCGAAGCCCCTCACTCAACTCCTAAAGAAAAATTCATTCTTCTGGAATGAGGAAGCACAATAGGCATTTACCGCTCTAAAAAATGCGATGTGTTCCACTCCAGTCTTAGCACTACCTGACTTCACCAAATCTTTTGTCATTGAATGTGATGCTTCGGGTACAGGTATTGGGGCGGTCTTAATGCAGGAAGGGCGACCTTTGGCCTTCACAAGCCAACAACTAAGTGGGAGGAATCTGGGCCAATCTACCTACGAGAAGGAAATGATGGCCATCTTACATGCAGTAGAGACCTGGCGACCTTACTTATTGGGGCGACGTTTCCAAATCCGCACAGATCATCACAGTCTTAAATATTTTTTGGAGCAACGCCTATCCTCCCCACAACAAAATAAATGGCTCGCCAAAATGTTGGGATATGATTATGAGATCATTTACAAGAAAGGGAAAGACAATAGTGTAGCCGATGCATTATCTCGCCAATTTGAGGAGGAAAGTACTCTGCTAGCAATTTCCCTCCCCATTCCAGAATGGATTGAAGAGGCTCGCAGGGAATGGTTTTCACATCCCGGGCTCTCCCAACTCATTTCTCAATTGCAGGTAGATCCAAATTCCACCAAGGGCTACTCGTGGCAGGATGATATTCTTCGCTACAGGGACAGAGTCGTCATATCACCAACATCCACCCTCAAAAGTCGCATTTTGGCAGAATTGCACTCATCTCCCGTTGCAGGACATTCGGGCTTTCAGAAGACGTATGCTCGCACCAGAAGATAATTTTTTTGGACAGGCATGAAAAAGGACATCCTTACTTTCGTAGCAGAATGCGATGTCTGTCAACGCCACAAAGGGGAAACCATCAACACACAAGCACATTACAACCATTGCCCATCCGGACATCAATTTGGACGGAGGTTTCTATGGATTTCATTACAGGTCTTCCAAAGTCAGGAAACATGTCAGTCATCATGGTGGTTGTGGACAAACTTTCGAAGTATGCTCATTTCTGCGCCCTACCCCACCCGTTTACACCAACTTTGGTCGCTCAATCTTTCATGGATCAGATCTTCAAATTGCATGGCATGTCCACTTCTATTGTGTCCGATCGCGACCCAATCTTCACCAATAATTTTTGGCAGGAACTCTTCAGGATACAGGGCACTCAACTAAAACTCAGTACTTCCTATCATCCGCAAATGGATGGTCAAACTGAAGCCGTCAACAAATGTCTGGAAACCTACCTTAGGTGTTTCACTTCAGAAAAGCAACATCTTTGGGTACAGTGGTTACCTCTGGCTGAATGGTGGTATAACACCAACTATCATGCCACCACCAAAATGACTCCGTATGAAGCAGTATATGGTTAACTCCCTCCTTCCCCTACTTCTTATCTCAAGGGGTGCTCAAAAGTACAAGCAGTGGATCAACTCCTACAACACCGCGCAACCATGCTCGCCCATCTTAGAGAGAATCTTCATCAAGCTCAAAACCGCATGAAGCAACAGGTAGACCAGCATCACTCAGAGCGCCAATTTCAAGAAGGGGATCAGGTATTTTTGAGGCTGCAACCATATAAGCAAACATCACTAAAAAACAAGGGTTGTCAGAAACTATCTCCAAAATTCTACGGACCATACCAAGTACTTCAGCGCATTGGAGAAGTGGCTTACAAGTTGGCTTTCCCACCTACTGCAAAAATCCATCCAGTTTTCCATGTCTCTTGCCACAAGAAAGTGATTGGGAACAATTGCAGAATTCGAACCAGTCTACCTGAATTGGACGAAGAAGGTTCAATCTGGCTCCAACCTGAACAAGTCCTAGACACACGAGACAAGCATTTGCGGGGTTGCATCATTAGGGAAGTCCTCGTCAAGTGGAAAGACACCTCTCCGGAAGATGCAACTTGGGAACCAACCACTATTCTTTAGCAATTTCCGCAGCTTCAGCCTTGAGGACAAGGCTAGTCTTAAGGGGTAGGGCATGTTAGGGTCCCACCCTAACCCCCTTATTTAGGTAATGGGATCGAGTCATAGTCAAGAGTCAATAAAGCCCACATTAATAATTGTAAGTGGTTAACCCGCAATTAATGACGGGACCACAGTTAGTTGCAAATGGGCCGTAGTATTAGATAGATGGTAATAATAAAACCCATGGTATTGATCCTTGGTATTGCATGTATGAGTCATATATAAAGGATAGAGACTCCCTGCGAGGAGCATCGTGTCTTATTTTTGTATCGAGCTTTGCTCTATTGGAGGTTGCCCCCTCGAAGAGGCTAGTAAACATTGCTTTCTCAATAATAAAGTATTTGTTGTTGCCTCTCACTGTTCTCTGTTCTGGGTATCTTTCTTCGCATATTCTGTATTTGGGTATCTTTTGCAGTTAAGAGCATAACGGAGGTAGCCTTGATTCACTTCGACTTCCTTTCGCTGGTGCGAGGAGCTGACGGGTGGTCCACCAGGGGATTTGGTACGCCTTCCTGGGAAAAGTGTTTTGCTGGTTTAACCTTAACCGCAGGAATCTCAAAACACCCAGATGGACGGGCTCCCACGCAGGAGGTATGAGACGCCGCAGTAACCGGGGGATCGACGGGAGGAGCAGTGAAAAATGATGAAAGCGGGTCAAAGGAGGGTGAGGGAGGGGTGTGTGAGGATAGTATGTGGAGGGTGCTCGGTGAAAGTGGAGGAACTTCGAAGCTCGGAGAATCGATAGAATGAGACCCGATGAGGGGTGAGACAGGACTATGCCGAGGTAAGGATATGACGGGAGAGCGATGAGGCGGTTCTGGGGCAGCCAACGGAGTAGTTGTGTCAATCGACGGGGTGGGAGTGAAACTAGGGTTATCGAAAATAACGCGATCCGGGTAGGGCTCCTCTGAATAGTCTACCTCTTCCGTCTCCATAATGTCACCCATTTCCAACCACAGGTCGATATCAGAAAGCGACGGGTGTGTGACCGCAACAGACAGGGTGTACAGTGCGCGTCGCCGGAGCTGTGACGGAAATCTGCAGTGCTCAGAAAAAGAACCCTAGGGTTTTACCCTAGACCTTCATGGATGCTCTCCATCGGACCTCCTTCCAGGACCTCTTTCGTTTTGTATATATATACTATATATATATATATATATATATATATATATATATATATATATATATATATATATATATATATATATATATATATAATTATTATATTTATTTATTTTTTTAAGCTTGGCAAGAATACATCTTCATCATGTCCAATATATCACTAGTATTGGGGCGGGTAATTGAACCAATGACTTCAGATCAAGGAGTGCCTTAACAAAGCATTCAATCAATGTCTATCCAAGATCTCGTGGACAATTTTTTGTTATAATTTTGAAAAAAAAACCTTTAAATTAAAGAAAAAATAAATTGAGCCTGTTACTTCACATCAAGGAGTGTCTTAATAAAGCATTCAATCATAGTCTATCCAAGATCCCGTGGACAATTTTTTGTTATAATTTTGAAAAAAAACCCTTAAATTAAAGAAAAAATAAAAAAAATAAATGAAACTAGAATTAAAAAGAAATCAAGTGCTACATAGTAGCCAGTACGTGTTGCTTAGTTTATATATAGCCAAATTGAAGTAAAAAAAATTAAAGAACAAAAATTGCATATACCTTATCTTGCAACAACAATATTAACTATTGTTAATTTTTAGAAAACTTTAACAATGTGAAATAAATGTAAGAAAATTATTTATTAAAAAAATCTTAGAAGTGAGATTTAGTTAAAGGGAAGAAAAGTCGTTAAAATTAAGGAATAAAAGTGAGCCATTCTTTTCATAGGTAGATACAACAAACCTTTGTGTTAACTTTTTTCTAGAGTCTCAAGACCATTGTTACTATTATTTGTAGTTTCTCTTGTACAAAAAATAGGTTTTTGTGTTGTTCTTCAAAAAATAATATGTTAGAGTCACAAACCAAATCTTTTACTTGTCTAGAGACCAAACCAAATAATATAATTCAATGTTGAATCCTCAATGCATATGAGAGTTCTATTACTAATATCAACACCTTCAAGAAAGAAATATCAAATTGTTTAATATGTTTAATCGAAAAACATAAAATGCTTCAATACTCAATAAGATAATCATAATACAATAATAATAACAATAACAAAGAAGAAGAAGAATACAAATAATAACACAATAATCACAGGAATCACATTGCCAACTTTAACTTCATAAGTTGTCATTTTCCAAATCTTTGATATTTGAGTGTAACAATAATGGCAAGAGGTCTTTAAGATTTGAGTGGAATGAATAATGAGACGTGTATATATAAGACAGGGAGAAATTACACTCAAATTTTATTAGTTTCTTATTTTTAGAATTGTTTTTACTAATTTAATTATATTTATTGAAATGGAAGTTTTATTCTATAGTAATTGCTTCTAAAGAAAGAAAATTATAGAAAGGCGAAGAGATAAAAATTCATATATATATATATATATATATATATATATATATATATATAATAAATAAAATAGAGTTAGAATTGAAAATAGAGAAAAAACCATAGAAAAATAAATATAAGTCAAATTATAAAGTAATAAAACTAAAAATAAAAATAAAAATAAAAATTATTGGATTTGTTTTTTTTTTACTTGTTCCTCTTTGGATAGCTCAGTTGGTTGAGTTCCTGTTGTTAAGTATCTTGCCTATCGAGAGGTCATGGGTCAAATCTCCTCCACGCCTTTGGGTTTAGGCCTTGTTAGTTTGGCCGACGGGTAGATCTCTTCGAGTTGATCTACATGGATTTTCCCATGGATGTAGCGGCCACTTTCCGTGAACCATCTTAAAAAAATCTCTTTAAAATTTGTCATATTAAATTGAAAATATGCAAAAAAAAAACTATAATTCATGAAGATTAAAATAAAAATAAAAATGAGAAATAAAACTAAAAACAAAAAAATTAGTAGCTAATATAAAAATGAAAGTTACTAAACAACACCCATAATAAGAGTTCAATCAATCACCTTATAGATAAATAAATTTAAATCATAATAAAAAATAGAAAATTTGAATTTCCAATGTTAATCTATGGATAAGTGGCATAAATTTTTGGTCAAAGACAAATTAATATACAGTCAAAAGGCAAAATTGAATGTGTAATACCATGCCAACATGCATGTATAAGAAAACTGAATGCGTTACACCATGCCTACAGGCATGTATAATAAATTAAATAAATCAAAACTAAACTTAAGATATCAAAAAATTTAAAAACAAAATTTAAAATTAAATAATTAAAAAAAAACATAAAAATGATTAAAAATTAAAATAAATAAATTTAAGAAAAAAAATTAAAAATAAATAAATAAAACAATTTTAAACTAAAAAATTAAAAAAATTCAAAAATAGGATCGAGGCATTGACCCTTAGTCGTGTTGGGCACCAAAGGGTCGCCGACATGACTAGTGTAGTAGTGGTCCACTACTGCACTGGTTGTGTTGGTGGCCCGTTGGTGCCGGGCACGACCGAGGGTTAATCTTGGTCATTGACCCTTAGCACAAAGCTTGTGTGGTTTGTGTCGAGGGTCAGTGCCCACCGCTCTACTTGTCATGCCGATGACCCTTTGGTGCTCGACGTGGTTGAGGGTTGATGTCGGGCATAACCCACGTGTGGTTTGTGCCAAGGGTCGATGCTTGTTGCTGCACTAGTCATGTTGACTACCCTTTAACACTTGACATGCTTGAGGTTCGATGCTTGGGACAAGTCGTGTGTGGTTTGCGCTAAAGGTCAATATTGATATTGACCCTCGGCCACATCGGGCGCCGAAGGGTCATCGACATGGCCAACATAGTGGTAAAGTGCCGAGGGTTGATGCTTGACATCGACCCTTTGCTGCACCGGGCACCAAAGGGCAACCAACACAATGGATGCAGTGACATAGTGTCGTTGCATTAGTCGTGTGGGGCTGTAGCCATGTTGACAACCCTTGTATGTTGTTGAACTAGCCGTGTTGGTAGCTCTTTAGTGCCCAAGGTGACAAAGGGTGTTTGTTATTGTGCTACCCATGTCGACGACCCTTTGGTACTTGGCGTGGCAGAGGGTGTCCTCCGCTAGACTGGTCGTGCCAATGACCCTTTGGAACCTAATGCAACAGAGGGACCCTCCAAATGTTAACAATAATTTTTGTATTTTTTCTTTAAATTTGATACGAGACTTGCCCAATGGGAAACCAAGCCTTGTTTATCCCAAAAGATGATAAACTTTATGTTAAAAGCCACCAAATATGCTTTTTTGATCTCGAGAATGGGATTTCACTTACTAGAGGGATCATAAACTAAACTATAGCATACCAAGACATTAAGAGCTATATTGTTAAGTTTCAAGCCTGAACAAGTGAGATTGTGTGTACTCTTGATGGAAGAGAATCTTACTCAGCTAATGTTTTACAATCATTGAGAAAAGGTGTATTAGTGCTTCCTGTCCAGGAGAGACTGAGGCTATTGGAAGGCTTTTCTGTTCCATGATTTGCTAGTATGTCCACCAATTTTTTTGTTGCTCTTTTAACATAAGATATTAAGACTAGCGAAATATTTTCCAGTAGGATTGGTAATAGGTTTAAAATAGCAGTCAATCTCCAATGCTTTAAGACTTTGAAGGGAGGTGTACCTTGGATTAGTTTCTTACAGATTGAGAGGATGATGGCAGAGTCTCCTTCGATCACTAATTTAGTTAATCCCAGACCTGTCGCGAGTGTGCGTTCTTGGA
This sequence comes from Pinus tabuliformis, assembly GCA_031772625.1. Lineage (NCBI taxonomy): Eukaryota > Viridiplantae > Streptophyta > Pinopsida > Pinales > Pinaceae > Pinus > Pinus tabuliformis. The sequence continues at coordinate 142,657,952 of CM062813.1, forward strand.
TTAAGCCTAAAAGTTTTGCTCCAATGTTGGTGTTGTAACTAGAATAACCTGCAAAAATATGAAGAACATGACCCTTATAATTGCTAAAAACTCCTCCATAACCTGCTTAACCAGGATTGCCTTTAGAGACTCCGACAAAATTCATTTTGTAAAAACCTTCTTGAGGGGGGGACTAAACTGTGGGGTTGTCACTGAACATGTGTTTGAATTTTTGAGGATGTGGAACTGGGATGAGATTTAAGTTCCATTTTTGAAGGATTTGAAGTTCAGAGTACGGGCCTTTAAAATCATTCTTTTTCCAATATTGGAGATTCATAATTCATTGTATGTGGTTTTTAACCTTAGACCAAAGGTTTAGGAGTATATGGTCTTTCCTTGAAAGATTCTTCTATTTCGTTCTTTCGAAACCTCCCATAAAATAAATCTTGGAGCTAATTACCAAAGTCTACTGAGAATTTGCATTAGTGAAGGGATTGGTGCATCATTGCATGATTGAGTTTTGTATGGAGTACTTATGAAGATTTGATTTCCTAAATAAACTTGTGCTTTGATACCAAAGTTGCATACTATATGGGCATCCTCCCAGAATATGGTCCATTGTTTCCTCTTGTTGTTGGCATAAGGAGCAGATTGAAGGTTCAAAGTAACCACACTTCTTGATATTGTCCCATGTTAATATTTTTCCATTCATGACTTGCCATTGGAATAATGCAGTTTTCGGCCAATGCTTTGACTACCATATTTTGTCCCAAACGTCTTTCTTCTCAAGAGTTTTGTGTCTAGCAGTAATATGGCAGGTCTCCTTGAGAGTGAAGGATCCCAGTGTAGAGTATCCCCATTAAAGGATGTCCAATCATGCTTGTTGTAGTATTTAACATTGTTGAAATTCCTCTCGGAGAGGAGTAATGTCCCCAAACATATTCCTTTCTAGATCATAGGAATTAGAGATCCATTTGCATCACTGGCAATGAGGGTTTTTGTTAAAATTGGAAACTAGGGCCAAACTTCATGTGGGTCATCTTATTCATGGTTGATAATATTTTTATTATATTCCTTTCGTCGAGAGGTGTAGGATTGATCTAAAGATCACCCGATTCTGATAAGTATTTATGGAGATATGAATTTATTTTGATTATGGAATAATTATCAAGCCGACCTACAACTCATGTAGGCTCAGAAGCCCAACAGTCACATCTATTCAAACATCAACATTTGTGTATAAATATAGGAGGACTTTTCCTCATTTGCACTCACTCATCTCATCACATCTCTCTCTCTCTCCTGCGCGGAAAGAAGGCTCTTCTCTACTGCGCAGAAAAGAGACTCTCTCTCACACATGTGGAAGGAAGCTGTTGAACTTGAAGCTGCAACTGCAGATCCAAAGTTTGACCAGCATTGACCATCAGATCTCCTCCCTTGAACTATGTTGTAGGTTCATCTGGACCTCCTCTGAAGGCTGCATTTTTTGGTGGTGGAATCAAGTCGATCCAACAGTCGGTTTGCAAGATATCGACTGCCCTAGTTTTGATGATGAAGCTGCTAATACTGATGCTGTTAATCTAGGGTTTGCTACTGTTGATATAAATCAGATTTATTGTACTATTTCTCTCTACTGAATTATTGAAAAAAAGAAGAAGATTTGATCAAAGGGTTTCCCCACACATTGTGGGGTTTGTCCCTAGCTAGCCGCCGCATCTTGTGTCTCTTGTCTTGGCTTGTTTTCTGTTGATCGTTTAATGTTCTATCTGCACTTTACTTATGCACATGTGATTGTTAATCTATGAATAATAATAAGAAAGAAAAGTAAATTGCTCTAAGCATAGAACATACCATAACTTAACATGGTATCAGAGCTGAGGTGAAGACAAAGCCCGAGCAAGAGCAAGAGCAATCACCGAAGAGAAGATTGGCAAGGTTATCCTAAAAGAACTATGGGGTCCTCATCACTCTTTCCTACCGAGGACAAGCTCCGTGAGAAAGCTGACTATCATAGATGGAAGATGTCTATTGATCTAACCCTAGAAGATCAAGGAGTGTTGGACCATGTGAGAGGCAATATTGTTGAGCCTCCATCAAATGCATCCATTGCTACCAGCAACAAATGGAAAACTGGAGAAGTCAAAGCAAAGAAGATCATCCGGGATTCTATTGACAGGTGCTTGGTGGCCTAAATCTCCGACCTGAACACCTCCAAGGAAATCTACCATAGACTAGTGAGTTTATTTAAAGTTAATAATGCAAATCAAGTTTTGTTTCTTATAAATAAGCTGAAGGAAATTAAGAAGGGTAAAGATGAGAGTATGAAAGCATACTTCTTAAGAATCACCGAGATCAGGAACAATCTCCTATCTATTGGGGAGACTATTACTGATAGGGAAATGGCACTCACGACTCTTGAAGGATTACCATCCGAATGATACGTGTTCAACACTACTCTTCCAAACAATAATGTAATTCCTGGTTTCAAGGAATTAATGGCTAGATGCATCCAAGAAGAAACAAGGGTAGAAGAGCAAGAAATGCCCATGCCTAAAGGTCCTCCTGTTGCCTTTTCTTCTCATGCTAAGAAAAGAAATACTTCCAGGACTAAATAAAAAAGAAAGGCTGGACCTAAGGGTGGAAGAAAAGGACGATGTTACATTTGCGATAAAGCAGGTCACTATGCAAGGGAGTGCCCTGATAGAAAGGACTCACACCAGGACGATGATCAAAATCCCTCTCATGGCAATCAAAGGAATGGAAAATTCAATAGCTAAGGTAAAAGGAGTGCTGGAAATTAAGGAAGAGGACAACCATTCAAGAAGGCTAGAAATTCCAGGTATGAATCCAACATTGTTGAAAATAAGCAGGATGAATATTATCTACCAGTTTCTCTATCTACCTCTGCTCCTTTGGGCTCAATGGGAATTTGGCTCATTGATAGTGATGCCTCAAGGCACTTCACTGGTTACAAAGATGTTCTCCATAATCTGATAGAGAAAGAAGCTAACCTGGAAATTGTCCTTGGAGATAATATGAAATATCCTATGAAAGGTGTAGGCAATGTCTCTCTCAAATTGAATCAAGGTAATACAATCCACTTACAGGATGTATTATATATACCTGACCTCAAAAAGAATCTGGTGCCCATCTCGACAATGGAAGACAAAGGCTACAAGGTGACCTTCAGTAATGGCAAGGTACGTGTATGGAAAAATAATGTTAAATATGCCTTTACTCTTGGGTTTCGTGTTGATTCATTATATCAGGTCGATGGAAGTCCGCTAGATGTCATGTCTTATGACACATCTCTTCAGTATGAACTTTGGCATCAGAGGTTTTCCCACCTTCATTATAAATCTCTACCCGATGTAAGACAAATGGTGACAGGGATGCCCGAATTCAGAGTAGAGAAAGAAGGTGTATGTCCAGGATGTGCCGAAGGAAATCTCAAAAGGGGACCATTCCCCTCAAGCCAAAGAAAGACCTCTGATATATTACAGTTGGTTCATTCAGGCTTATTTGAGGCTGACATTAAGAGGGAGACTACTGCACGACATACTCCTAAGCAGAATGGTGTGGCGGAAAGGAAGAATCGTACGATTGTGGAAGCCGTCCGTGCCATGCTCCATGATCAAAGACTTCCGAAGTTTCTATGGGTAGATGATGTAACAATGCCTGATGTGGAGGAACCCATGGATCCTATTTATCCACCTGAGCCTTCCTCTTCTATGAAGAGGCCTTTATGGCTTAGGGGGCTACTTGATGGTGTTGAAGGACATGCTGCACCCCGAGGAATCTTCGGTGAAAGTAAGAAACCTAACAGGTATTAGGGATACCTGACCATCACGAGCACGATCATACAAAATGAGCCTTCATCATTCTTAGATGCCGTCAAGCATCAAGTATGGAAGGATACTATGACCCAAGAATATGAGTCTATTATGAAGAATGATGGATGGGAAGCAGTTCCCAGACCCCAGGACAGACAATTATCACTTCTAAATGGCTTTACAAGATAAAGCATGCAGTAGAAGGAAGTACGGAAAAGTATAAGGCTCGTTTTGTTGCTCGTGGTTTCTCCCAGAAGGAAGGTATGGACTATGATGAGATATTTGCACCTATTGTGAGATATACGACCATCCACTTGATCATAGCCCTTGCGGCTTCACAAGGATGGAACCTACATTAGATGGATGTCAAGATCGCGTTCTTGCGTGGTTCGATCAAAGAAGAGGTCTACGTGAAGCAACCAGAAGGATTTGAGATTTATGATCGAAAATCTCATGTATGCAGGTTGAAGAAGGCTCTCTATGGGCTGAAGCAAGCACCCCAAGCATGGTATGGAAGGATCGATAGCTACTTGATGAAGCTGGGATTCACTAGGAGTGAAGCTGATCCTAACCTTTACTTTAAGGTTGAAGATAATAAACCTCTCATACTAGTGTTGTATGTGGATGACCTCTTTCTAATAGGTACAGACCCTCTCATTGACAAATGTAAGAGGGAGTTGGCTTCTGAATTTGAAATGAAGGACCTAGGACTTGAAGTGTGGCAGAAGCCAAGGGAAATTTTCCTATCTCAAGGAAAATATGTGGTGAAGATTCTGGAAAGATTTGGTATGGTAGACTGCAAGCTTGTAACTACCCCGATGAAGCTTGGCTTCAAGAAGTTAAGTGGTAGTGCTGCTGGACTTGTTTTACGAAATGCCACCGAGTATCAGCAACTTGTCGGAGAATTCATGTTCTTAGTGAACTCCCATCCAGATATATGCTTCACAGTCAACACGTTGAGTCAATATATGGCTGGACCTCACCATATATATTGGATTGGTGCCAAGAATCTGTTAGGGTCCGACCCTAACCCCCTTATTTAGGTAATAGGATCGAGTCATAGTTATAGTTAAGTAAAGAGTCAATAAAGCCCATATTAATAATTGTAAGTGGTTAACCTGCATTTAATGATGGGACCACAGTTAGTTGCAAATGGGCCATGGTATTAGATAGATGGTATTAATAAGAACCATGGTATTGCCCATGGTATTGCATCTATGAATCATATATAAAGGATAGAGACTCCCTGTGAGGAGCATCGTGTCTTATTTTGTAATCGAGCTCAGCTCTATTGGAGGTTGCCCCCTCAAAGAGGCAAGTGAACTTTGCTTTCTGAATAATAAAATACTTTTTGTTATTGCTCTTGTTCTATGTTTTGGGTATATTTTTTTTTCATATTTGGTATTCTGGTATCGTCTTGCAGGATTAAGAGCATAACAAGTGGTATCAGAGCGCTTTCCAGGGCCGGTGGGATCTCCATTTTTTAGCAATTTTTTTTTTGGCTAGAGACGTGTTCCAGCGTCTTTAAACTACGGGATCTGTTGTTGAGTGCATAAGCCTACGGATTTGGGGAGGCATGCAGGCAGGAAATACAATAGGTGGTCATGCTTGTTGGACTCCCTTGTAACCCCTGTGGGTACCCCTTCGAGTAGTAGCGCATTAGACAAAACCGTGCACAGACTGTCTTCCAAGTACCTTCTGGGTATATCGGAAGCCCCCCTAGCTCCCTTGAAACCTTGCCATAGATAAACCGTCGGCCATCTTGCTGCTACAGTACACTGAGAAAAGCAATCAAAGAGATTACTCGCCCGTACGATAGGGTAGTCGGGTTGTATGGCTAAGGGTACGGTTGATCCTCCTTGGTTAGTGCCCTGAAAAATTGGGCCGAGTACTACCGTCAGACCCTTATGTATATTGCGATCTGGAGCACTTGACACTCCTGGAGACCATAGTTCCCTGATCTCTCTCTGGATCATACATAATCTTTTCCAGATCAGATCTTGCAAGTGGGGTTTTTGCCGCCACAGCAGCAATCAGTTTCGCAGTTCAGATCTATCAGATCGGCCATCCAGATCTCTCAGATCCATCAGATCCACAACAGCAATCAGTTCCATTGTTCAGATCCATTGATCCACCATCCAGATCTGAGTAGTTGTGTGGGTTCCTGTATCTGGGTGTGATTTTCGCAGGACTTTTGGCAGCATTGACATTTCAGGGATTCGGCGATTGTAGTATTCCTAAGCAAGGAGTAAAACTCTGTTAGGAGTTAAACAAAAAAAGAAAAAAAAAAGAAGAAGTAAAAGTCTGAGACCCCCCGGGAGGCTTATTGGTGAATTAGCCCATAAGAATCAGGATGACGAGCTGAGCAAAGTGGTACCATTCAATTGTTAGTGCCAAAAAAAAAAATCGGGTGGTCCCAAATTTCAAGTAAATCAGCTCAATGCATGGTTGAAACTAGAAATCAAGCTATGGCGAATGAAAGGATGGACAAACTTGAAGCATCCTTGAAAGAAATCCAAGATCAGTTGACAAAATTAACTACAACACTCTCTATGGGCAAGGCGGAAACCCGGGAGGAGCCATATATTCCCAATGAACACAGTGAGGGTGAGTCTAGCCACTCTCTTTACCTCTTCGGCACCCACCAACAATCCCGTCCGCAACCTCCCAAGCTGGACATGCATAAATTTGATGGCTCTCACCCGGCATCATGGATAGCACAAATGGAGCAATATTTCAATCTGAATTACATCCTGGATAATGACACTTAGCTTAGTGTGGGGATCATGTACTTGGACAATGAAACATGGCAATGGTGGCGATGGCATCAACGTTGCTATGGAAGGCCCTTGACTTGGGACACATTCAAAAAAGCTCTTATGGATCGCTTTGACTATGACTCTGCTTTTTTGGGTCGTCTCACTAAGCTCCATCAGACTGGAACAGTGGATGAATATATTACAGCCTTTGAAGCCTTAGGTTTCCTCACTTTAGGTCTACAAGATTAGTTCTACACGGAATGTTTTATCAGTGGTCTTAAAGAGGCCATACAAGCCCACGTCCGACTGCACCACCCTCCTTCATGGCTAGAGGCTTGCAAGATAGCTCGTGAAGTAGAACGTGTGTTAGCGACCCAGTCTAATCACCCAAATTTCACTGCCAAGGGTCGCCCCCCATAGGCTCACAACACTACCCAAACACTCAGGGTTCAAAAGGTGTCACCTGCAGAAATGGCGGAAAGAAGAAAGCAAGGATTATTTTACTACTGTGATGAAAAATACTCCCCCGAGCATAAATGCAAGAAGCCCAAATTTTTTCAAATTGATGCTACTGATCACAACTCATCGGAGGAAGCCCCACCACTTGAGGAACCAGAGGAAGAAGAAGAGGACAACCAAAAGGACAATGTACTTGAAGAGCCAGTTATTTTGCTGCATGCTTTGGCAGGGATTTCTTCACCTCAAACTCTCAAAATCAGAGGTTTTATTAAGAATCGCCTAGTAGTAGTCTTAATTGATAGTGGAAGTACACATAATTTTATCCATCAAAGCATCGCGGAAGCAGTGCATTGTTTTGTACGAGCAGTTTCTAACTTCCAAGTCCAAATTGCTGATGGGGGCACAATCAAATGTGAAGGCCGCTGTGAAAATGTCAAACTTCAAATGGGGGATTATCAGTTAAAGACCCATATGTTTGCCATACACATGGGAGGGTGCGACATTGTCCTAGGTGCTGAATGGCTTTGCACACTTGGCCCAATCACAATGGATTTCCAGGAGTTATATATGAGCTTTAAGCAGAACAACCACACACATACCCTCCGCGGAATCCAGGCATGAGCTCCCTCTATCATCAGCTCACATCGGATGGAAAAATTGTTAAAAAAGGGCCATCATGGAGTTATAGCTCAATTTAATGCCATCCAGGCCTTCGAACCCAATTCTCTTCCGATTCATCCTGAGATGCAACAGATCTTAAATACCCATCAGCCAGTCTTTGACAAGCCTCATGAGCTTCCACCCTCGAGAGGGGAACATGATCATAGCATCACTTTGGTCCCAGGGGCACAACCACCAAATGTGCGCCCATATAGATATCCGTTCGCCCAAAAGAATGAAATAGAAAAAATAATCAAGGAACTTTTGGAAGCAGGCATCATTTGTCCTAGTATTAGTCCTTATTCATCAAAAGTGGTCATGGTGCTCAAGAAAGATGGGGAATGGCGTATGTGTCCAGACTTGAGGGCCCTCAATAAGTCGACAGTCAAATATAAATTTCCCATTCCGGTTGTTGATGATTTGCTGGATGAACTACATGGGGCTCAATTCTTCACTAAGATTGATCTTCGCTCAGTCTACCACCGAATTCGCATGAAAGAAGTCGACATTCCAAAGACAGCTTTCAGAACTCATGAAGGCCATTATGATTTCCTGGTCATGCCATTCGGTCTTTGTAATGCCCCATCCACTTTTCAGAGCCTTATGAACCACTTGCTCAAACCATATCTCAGAAAATTTGTCCTTGTTTTCTTCGATGACATCCTCATCTACAGTCGCACTTGGGCCACACATCTTCAGCAGGTCAATATTCTCTTGCAACTGCTCCGCGAGCATAAATTGTTTGTTAAGATGTCCAAGTGTTCTTTTGGCATGGAAGAAGTTGAGTATTTGGGCCACATTGTGGGGCATGAAGGTGTCAGGTTGGACCCCAAAAAGATCTAGGCAGTGCAGGATTGGCCTCAACCTAAGACCTTGAAGACCCTGAGAGGATTTTTGGGTCTCATGGGCTACTATCGCAAATTTGTCCGCAATTATGGTCACATTGTGAGGCCCCTCACTCAAATCCTCAAGAAAAATTCATTCCTCTAGAATGATGAAGCACAATAGGCCTTTACAGCTCTAAAAAATGCCATGTGTTCCACTCCAGTCTTATCACCACCCGACTTCACCAAATCTTTTGTCATTGAATGTGATGCTTCGGGTACGGGTATTGGGGCAGTCTTAATGCAGGAAGGTCAACCCTTGGCCTTCACAAGCCAACAACTAAGTGGAAAGAATCTGGGACAATCTACATATGAGAAGGAAATTATGGCCATCTTACATGCAGTAGATACCTGGCGACCTTACTTATTGGGGAGATGCTTCCAAATCCGCATAGACCATCAAAGCCTTAAATATTTTTTGGAGCAACGCCTATCCTCACCACAACAAAATAAATGGCTCGCCAAAATGCCGGGATATGATTATGAGATAATTTACAAGAAAGGGCACGAAAATATTGTAGCAGATGCATTATCTCGCCAATTTGAGTAGGAAAGTACCCTGCTCGCAATTTCCCTTCCCATTCCAGAATGGATTGAAGAGGCTTGCAAGAAATGGTTTTCACATCCTTGGCTCTCCCAACTCATTACTCAATTGTAGGCGGATCCAAATTCCATTGAGGGCTACTCGTGGCAGGATGAGATTCTTCACTACAAGGACAGAGTAGTAATATCACCAACGTCCACCTTCAAAAGCCGCATTTTGGTGGAGTTGCACTCATCTCCCACTGCAGGACATTCAGGCTTTCAGAAGACGTATGCTCACACTCAAAGATCATTTTTTTGGACAGGCATGAAAAAGGACATTCTTACTTTTGTAGCTGAATGCGACGTCTGTCAGCGCAACAAAGGAGAGACAGTCAAAGCACCAGGCACATTACAACCATTTCCCATCCCAACATCAATATGGACAGAGGTTTCTATGGATTTCATTATAGGTCTTCCAAAGTCAGGAAACAAGTCAGTCATCATGGTGGTTGTGGACAGACTTTCTAAGTATGCTCATTTTTGCGCCCTACCCCACTCTTTTACACCGACTTTGGTCGCTCAATCTTTCATGGATCAAATCTTCAAATTGCATGGCATGCCCACTTCCATTGTGTCTGATCGTGACCTAGTCTTCACCAGTAATTTTTGGCAGGAACTCTTCCGGCTACAAGGTACCCAACTAAAACTCAGTACTTCCTATCATCCACAAACTGATGGTCAAACTGAAGCAGTCAACAAATGTCTGGAAACCTACCTTAGGTGTTTCACTTCAGAAAAGCAACATCTCTGGGTACAGTGGTTACCTCTAGCTGAATGGTGGTATAACACCAACTATCATGCCACCACCAAAATGACTCCATATGAAGCAGTTTATGGTCAACTCCCTCCTTCCCCTACTTCTTATATCAAGGGGTGCTTGAAGGTACAAGCAGTGCATCAACTCCTACAAAACCACACAACCATGCTGGCCCATCTTAGAGAGAATTTTCATCAAGCTCAAAACCGCATGAAGCAACAGGTAGATCAACATCACTCAGAATGCCAATTTCAAGAAGGGGATCAGGTATTTTTGAGGCTGCAACCATATAAGCAAACATCACTCAAATACAAGGGTTGTTAGAAACTATCTCCAAAATTCTATGGAACATATCAAGTACTTCAGTGCATTGGATAAGTGGCCTATAAGCTAGCTTTTCCACCCACTGCAAAAATCCATCCAGTTTTCCATGTCTCATGCCTCAAGAAAGTGATTGGGAACAATTGCAGAATTCAAACCAGTCTACCTGAACTGGATCAAGAAGGGTCAATCTGGCTGCAACCTGAACAGGTCTTGGACACACGAGAATGGCACCTGCGTGGCCGCCGGATCAAGGAAGTCCTTGTCAAGTGGAAAGACACCTCTCCGGAAGATGCAACCTGGGAACCAACCACTATTCTTTAGCAATTTCCGCAGCTTCAGCCTTGAGGACAAGGCTATTCTTATGGGAGAGAGCATGTTAGGGTCCCACCCTAACCCCCTTATTTACGTAATAGGATGGAGTCATAGTTATAGTTAAGTAAAGAGTCAATAAATCCCATATTAATAATTGTAAGTGGTTAACCTACATTTAATGACGGGACCACAGTTAGTTGCAAATGGGCCATGGTATTAGATAGATGGTATTAATAAGAACCATGGTATTGCCCATGGTATTGCATGTATGAATCCTATATAAAGGATAGAGACTCCCTGCGAGGAGCATCATGTCTTATTTTCTAATCGAGCTCAGCTCTATTGGAGGTTGCCTCCTCGAAGAGGCAAGTGAACTTTGCTTTCCGAATAATAAAATACTTGTTGTTATTGCTCTTGTTCTATGTTTTGGGTATATTTTTTTTTCGCATATTTGGTATTCTGGTATCGTCTTGCAGGATTAAGAGCATAACAGAATCTGTTGAGATATCTTCGTGGCACAATCACTTATGGGTTAAGATACACTGCCGGAGATGTGAGACTACTTGGATACACTGATGTTGATTGGGCAGGCAATGTGGAGGACCGTAAGAGAACTTCTAGGTGTTGTTTCTCCTTGGGATATGCTTCGATATCCTGGATGAGAAGGAAGCAAAATTCGGTGGCTTTGAGCACCACCGAAGCAGAGTATATTGCTGCTAGCATGGCCTTCTGTGAAGCAGTCTGGTTGCGAAATCTCTTCAGTGAGTTGTTTGGATTTACATTAGATACCACCGTGATCCTATGTGACAACCAAAGTGGGATTCGTCTGTTAGAGAATCCTGTATTTCATGATCGCTCCAAGCATATCGATATCAGGTACCACTATATTCGAGATATGGTGCAGGAGAGGGCTATAAGGCTCCAACATATCGGTACAGATGAACAGGTTGTCGACATTTTGACAAAGCCGCTAGGGAAAGTCAAATTCCTAACTTTCTGAGAACAACTTGGTGTTGTTCAAAGACCCTTCGATGAGGGTCTTGTGTGATGCATTGAGCTCTGGGAGCTGCTGGGGGGTGCGGGGTACTTCTTAGAGCGCCATCTGACCACAGGGTGATTCACTATCTCTTGGTGGTGTACATGTACACCCCATGACGATTATGTAGCAGGATGATTGGTTCTCCTGTGAGGTCTGGATGATGTGTTCTCCATGACGATTATGTAGTAGGATGATTAGTTCTCCTGTGAGGCCTAGATGATGTGTTCTCCATGGAAATTGTGTAGCAGGATGATTAGTTCTCTTGTGAGGATGGGATTGATTAAGTTCTCCTGTCAAGGCATCCTACCCATGCAGTTAGGGACTCATGGGAGGTACCTCTCATCTGATCAATGAGCAGGGAAATGAAGTTAAGGACCATAATAGTACCGATGGACGCATCATTGTATATACCGTACTCCCTACGCTAGGATGACGTTCATTGATCTGGGATCAATTATATTGGTTTGGGACCAGTGGTAGGATTTGTACCCATTATGATGCTGACTTCGGGTTGGTTGAGACTGGTTTGGGACCAGTGGTACATACTCTGAGATTGACCTCGGGTCAATGCAGTACTGGTCTGGGACCAGTGAGAGTGGTACATACTATGACCCTGACTTCGGGTCAATTGAGACTGGTCTGGGACTAGTGGTAGGAGTGGTACATACTATGACGCTGACTTCGAGTCGGTTGAGACTGGTCTGGGACTAGTGGTACGCACTCTGAGACTGACTTTGAGTCAGTGGAGGATGATACTGGTCTAGGACCAGTGGTAGGAGTTGTACTCACTATGACGCTGACTTCAAGTTGGTTGAGACTGGTCTAGGACCAGTGGTACATACTCTAAGACTGACTTTGAGTCAGTATGATACATCCTCGATCATTTCTTCTTCTTCATAATTCAGACAAAAGCAGAGCAGAACAAAACAAAGCAGAGTAGAGCAGAACAGAGCAGAGTAGTACAGATCAATACAGGGCAGAACAAGACAAATTAGAACAGGCAGAATAGAGTAGAGCAGGGCAAGGGTCAAGCTGTACAAGGCAGTGCATTTGATGGATGAATAGTAGCAACCGACAGACAGATTGCAGATGAAGTTCTCCCTAGTTGAGAGGGAGTGTTAAAATTGGCAACTAGGGCTAAACTTCATGTGGGTCATCTTATTCATGGCTGATAATATTTTTATTAGATTCCTCTCGTTGAGAGGTGTAGGATTGATCTAAAGATCATCCGATTCCGATAAGTATTTATAGAGATACGAATTTATTTTGATTATGGAATAATTATCAAGCCGACCTACAACTCATGTAGTCTCAGAAGCCCAATAATCGCATCTATTCAAACATCAACAGTTGTGTATAAATACAGGAGGACTTTTCCTCATTTGCACTCACTCATCTCATCACATCTCTCTCTCTCTCTCCTGTGCAGAAAAGAGGCTCTTCTCTACTGTGCAGAAAAGAGACTCTCTCTTACACATGTGGAAGGAAGCTGCACCTGAAGCTGCAACTACAGATCCAAATTTTGATGAGCGTTGACCATCAGATCTCCTCCTCTGAACTGCGTTATAGGTTCATATGGATCTCCTCTGAAGGCCACATTTTTTTGGTGGTGGAATCAAGCCGATCCAATGGTTAGTTTGTGAGATATCGACTGCCCTAGTTTTGATGATGAAGCCGCTAATGCTGATGCTGTTGATATAGGGTTTGCTACTGCTTATATAAATCAGATTTATTGTACTATTTCTCTCTGCTGAATTATTGAAGATAAAAGAAGATTTGATCAAAGGGTTTCCCCACACATTGTAAGGTTTGTCCCTGGCTAGTCGCCACATCTTGTGTCTCTTGTCTTGGCTTGTTTTATGTTAATCATTTAATGTTCTATCTGCACTTTACTTATGCACATGTGATTGCTAATCTATGAATAATAATAAGAAAGAAAAGTAAATTGCTCTAAGCATAGAACATACCATAACTTAACAGTTGTGGTTGTCTTACCAAAAATATGCAACATTCTAGAGAGAGGTCATAAGGAGTTGCATACTACATTCTTCCAGCTTTGGAAGTGAGCATAACTTTGGGAGATGATGCGAAGAATTCATCCAAAATCTAGCTTCCAAAACATTTCACATTGCGCAAAAGCAATGGGTATTGTTTTAGGAGTTTTTACTGCCATACTGCATTCTACGTAGTGGAGCCCCATACTGGTTTTGTTATATAAACAAGTCTTTGGTACCCAATATTTATAGTGTATAGGAATTTCCAGAAGAAATCCCAGAGATATTTATCATTTTCATCCACGTCCACCATATCTTTTCTTTTAACACCTCTGCTAAGGTTTTTGGATCTCTCATTCTAAGGCCCTAATTGCATTTGGGGATACACATGGTATCCCATGCAATGAGGTCCCGTTTTTGTTTCATGCTTGTGCCTTGCCACAAAAAGTTTCATTGCGTACTTTTGATTTTTTTAAAGATCATCTTGGGAGAAACAAGGGCTAAGAACAAATAAATTGGAATGGCTTGCAAGACAAACTTTAAGAAGACCACTCTTGCAGCCAAATTGAGGGATATAAATGTCTAGGAGTAAAGACAACTTTCCATACTCTCAAGAAGATCTTGCCAAGTAGCTTATCTTAATGTATTATTTGTAAGATGAATTCCTAAGTATATAGAAGGCAAATGACTTCTTGTGAAATCGAGAATGTGGGCGATGTTCTTTTGAATTCTAAGGTGGGTGTTGAAAAAGAAGATTTAATACTTTGCTTCACTGATGGAAGTTCCCGAGGCATACATAAAGTTTAGTAGAGAATCTTTTATAAATTTTCCATCTTTAATAGTTGGATTTCCCATTCCCATAGTGTAAACTACAAATTGATTATGGGAGAGAGGTTGTTTCAATTGATGAAAAAAGACACCTTTCAAATGCTGTGAAAAATGTGGCACCCTTGGATTTCCACCATAATTAAAAAAAAGGGGGATAAGGGGTCTCCATGGAAGGTTTGAAAGTAGTAGAGGATGAGCCATTGATCATAATAAAAAATAAGGCCGAAGAGGTAAGCGATATGATCCAATGAACCCCAAGCGTGGTGAAAGATAAAGGCTAGAAGGATTTTCTTCATATATTGCTAGTTGAGCTTATCAAACACCTTTGACATATCTAATTTGATGAACATCCTTGGGGCTTTCTAAGACTTGAGAGAGTGAATGGCTTCTCGAACTAGGATGATGTTGTCAAGAATTTACCTACCTTCCACATAGTCAATTTTTTTTGAAGAGATAATGAGAGAAAGAATCGGTTTAAGTCGGTTGGCTAGGATTTTGGTGATAAGCTTATAGATGACATTGTAGAGGGCTATTGGTCAGAACTTATGGGGATCATTAGTGTGAGCTTCTTTAGGAACTAAAGTGAGGAATGTTTCATTTAGAGTTGGCTAGACTCCTAAGGTTTTTTTCAATCCTTCCACTAGCTGCCATACATCATCCTTGATAAAAATCCAACAATAATGAAAAAAATCAATAGTAAAACCATATGGTCCTGGAGATTCACCTTCCTGAGTGTCAGTCAGTGTAGCTTCTACTTCTAGAAGGGAGATCGGTCGCATATGAGCTTCATTGTGTTCATCTTGTATCAATCTAGGGATATTGGAAATTATTTTATTAGTTATTTTGTATCTATCAAGCTAAGGTTTTGTGAGCAGATTATGGAAGAAATTGATGATCTCTACCCATGTCTTCATGATCTCACAATTCTAGTCCTAAGGAGTTCTTAATGGATGTAATGCAATTAGCTTTCCTATACTAGATCATTGAGAAGTGGAAGAATGGTGTATTCTTTTCTCCTTCACGAAGCCATGGAAACCTTGATTTATGTCGCCACAAAATTTGTTCTTGTTCATAATGGTTCTCTAGCTGTGATTGAATGTTGGCTTCTTCCTTAATGAGGTCTTTTGTTTTTTCGTTAATGATCATTTATTATGTATATGACCCGTCTGCTTTTTCAACAACGCATTACCTTGGAGGATATTCAAAAAAGTTTGTTGGTTACATCACTTGAGTTTGGATTTTATATTTTCTAGCCTTTGTTGAAAGTGGTACATGAGAGTGCCTTGGTCACCTTGGCCTTACTTCCACCATCGTTGAATATTTCGTTGGAAATCAGGGTGGGACAACAATAATTTTTCAAAGCGAGAAGGTCGAAAAAAAGGAGGACCTTGTTGTTCTATGTTAAGAAGTATGGGCAAATGATTAGAGCTCGATGTTGGGAGGATTAAGGCTTCAACATTCCATCCCACCACCATGTTTCTTTCTGAGAGAAGATATATGTATAACTCGCTTGTTATTTGGTGGATTCTCCCCATTTGATTATTCCAAGTGTAAATACCATTGTTGGTAGGGATATCGACGAGATTTGAGTCAATTATATTTTTTTTTAATATGTTGGAGTCTGCATTTAGTTGTTTAAGCCCTCCTTTCTTATCAAGGAGAGAGGTGACGAGGTCAAAATCGCTCGCTACTATCCAAAGTTTCCCTTGAGTGATCTCTTTGATGTATATTAGTTCCTCCATAAAGTTTCGTTTAGTTATTGGAAGTTGAGGGCCATAAACAATAGTAACGTAACCATCAATATTTGTCCCAATAGTTTGAAAGAGAGTTATCAATGTGTGCCTTGTGGAAGAATAGTTGGTGAGTCTAATAGAATTTGTATTCCAAGCTAAAAGGAGTCCTTCTGAAAATCCATAGTCATTTAGGGCTAAAACATCAAGATTGTGCCAACATCTTTTTAGAGTAGACGTGGTTGCATCATCATTGTTGCATTTAGTTTCTTGCATCATGAAGATATTAGGATTTTGCGCTTTCAACTTGGATCTTGTTGATGTAACATTGGAAGGTCTTCTACAATTGCGTAGTGTCTTAGCATGTGGAAGACACTACTTTCCCTTTTTAGTTATTGAGGACTACTGGGTTATTTTCTAAGGATAAATAATTTAATTATCTAAGTGATTTAGAAATAATCTCTACCGTTGATCTTCAAGATGTTTCTATAAGGAAGATTCAAGATGTTTCTAGAGGAGAGATTGGGGTTAGGTATTTCGACTCATTGAAGATTATAAATGGAGGCTAGATATGTAGGTGAAGAAACAAGAAATAATGAAGAAGTGCAAGTGGGTTTGAGAGAATCTAGGAGGTCCAAGTTGGAGGAGATCGTTGATGCCATTTTCTATTCGGTGTAAGCATATTTCAGTATTTTACAGTGATGAAATTAAGTATTATTTCTGTTGCATCTTTGCATGTATGGTTGTATATGTAATTTGCTACGTTCCTGTTTAAATCCGGATCAGTGGTATCATAGCAGGTTAAGATTCCATGGGAATGAGGGTTTGATGCATATTTCAATTTCAAATTTTGCAGCAATATTCAACAAACTTTAGGCACGTGCTACGTCCTCCACAGAGCATTTTCTTGGGCCAAGCGGGAATTTTTTTTCTTTTTTCATTTTTTGCAGGAATGTTTTTGGGTAGCGAGTTTGCAGATCAGATATGAAATGTTTGGTGCAAATAAAAAAAAAAAAATAACATATCTAGATTCCTTGTGGAAAAATACCCAAATTCAAAAAATAAATCGGCTGAATCAGAGCCCAGATGAGGGAGATATCGCTGATTTAAAATGAGTTATGTTGTAAATTTTTTTATGACGATAACTGGTGGATGGTGACTCTCCTATCATTTTTTGTAGTTTCTGTGCTGAATTGCAAAACAATGATTTCAGATTTGAGCTCCTCTTGAAAAATCACCCAATTTAAAAAAAAAAAGGTCGAATCGTAGTTCGGATGTGGGAGATATCGCTGATTTAAAATCATTTACTTTTTCATAATTTTTGTGACGGCGGAACAGTTGTAGCGCGAATCTCAGATTCCAAAGTGTACAGATAAGGATTTCCATCACATGTGAAGATTCAAAATTGTCTTTATGTTTCCAAAAACAGGTTATAATAAATATTCTAAGTTATATTGACCGAGTTATGTCCATTTTAATTCTGGAGCAGCATTCAGAGCGGGTTCCCTTTGGAGATGTGCCCTCCCACCCTAGGCTATGTAGGCACCTGCTACTTCATCAACAACCAACCTCATGGTTATGGGTCAACCACACAAAATCCTTGTCATCGAAGTCCATTTGCTAGGCCGCACACTGTTAACATCACAGTTGGTCACAGGCATTGCAGGGTATCTCTATCTCGGATGTTCGTTTGTCATGATTATGGGTCATCCACAAACCCACACTTCATCGAAGTCCATTTGATAGGCCGCACACTGTCAGTATCATAGTTGGTCACAAACATTACATGGTATCTCTATCCTCGGATCTCCATTCATCATGTTTATGGGTTAACCACATAAAACCCTTCTCTTCAGTGGCTCTTCATATTCAACAAAGGCTTTGCAGGAGGAAACTTCACGCAATGGGGACCATTTCTTCTTAAGGAGGTTGGAATGATCCGAATAGAAAATGGCATCAACCCATGGTATTCATCCACCCATGGAATTTACCCATGGTATTGTAAGTGACATCCACCCATGGTATTCAATCACCCATGGTATTTTCCCCGTGGTATTGTGACATCCACCCATGGTATTCATTCACCCATGGAATTGACCCGTGGTATTGTAACTGAAAAAGACTATAAGTAACAAGTTGCATTTTGTAAAAGGACAGTTTGTCTGCCACAATGTAGCTTTTACAATTATTCTCCTTTTTAATAAAAATTTTCTTTGTGGTTTTGTTTATTGGGCATTCTCCGATTCTTCTTCTAGCATTTCAATTTTTCAGATGTCAGGGGCCTCTCCCCCAAAATCCATTTCAATCTTTTAGATATTAGGGGCCTCCCCCAAGATCCGGATCAATTGTAGGGCTGAGTTGCAGGAAGGAGATTGTGTTTGTATAAAGGAGGTCGAGTTGCTAGAGTGCTAAGGTTTTTCCAATGCGCATTAGTGGCAAGGTGCATATCGAGTTGCCGAAAGGTGCATATCTGAGTTTTGGAGGTTGATTTCTTGAGAGCATTTTCATTTGGAGACAGATTTCCTTGAGGTTTATTTATCTGGGTCGAATCCATTTTGAGGGATTTGAGTCGCAGGTTCAGATTGTATTTTTGATTATATCTCCGTGGATCGAAAAACCTAGATTTTCTAGATAATGAAATGATGGAGACTTACTTGTGGGTTAACTAATTTTACATTGTGTGATTGTTCTATCGGTTTATTTCCACTGTGTATTTTTTATTCTAGATGTTAAAATAACTAGTGATTATATTTTCCGGTGATTCAATTATTATTTGGGTAAATAAATAATAAATTGGTGATAAATTAAATTGTCGTGAGAAAATAAATATGGCTGGTATTATAAATTTAACATGGTATCAGAGCTATCCAGAAGACTTTAAAAAAGAGATCTAAGATCACGAGGATTTGCTATAGAAAATTTTCCTTTTTGTTGCAACATAATTATTTCTAAACATTTTGTAGTTCGGTTTTGTGGCCGTGGTTGATCTACAAAGATGGAATCATTAAACAGTTTGAGATATGAAGACATGTTGGACGGAGTATTAAATTTGAACCCTTGTAAGGAGTGAATTACCTAGATTATGAAGATGAAAGATCATTGGGATTTAGTAAGTAGAGATGTGTAGGTTCCTTCAGATCCAATATAAGAAACAAAACATTAAACCAAGTATATCAATGCGAGTTTCATAATACTAGGTGGTGTGGGGGATCATATAATTCCTCACAAATAAAGGAAGTATACCAATAGACATATGTGGGTAGCTTTGAACGATCTTTATCAGAGTACAAATGAGAATAAAAAAATGGTGCTATGGGAAAAGTTAAACATTATTAAAATGGGAAAATATGGGACTGTGACTTCCTATTTTACAAGGTCTAACAGGCTCATGACAAGATTGCACATATGGGGTAAATTGTGCATGATTAAGAGCTTGTCAAAGTTGCTCTTAAGGGGTGCTTGAAACAATGGCCCACTTTTGTGGGTTTCTTTCTCGTTAATAACTTCTTGATTGGAACCGACTATGGGATGATTTCACCCATAATGAGATCTGAGAAGATTCATTAACTAGAGGAAAGAATAAGGATTATGAGGATAAGGACAAAGTGCTTTTTCTACAAAAGTGAAAAAGGACAGAGAAAAATCCAAGTAGAACCAAAGTGGAGAAGCATCTTCACAGAGCAAGAAGGAAAAGAACATGAGCAAAGTTAAATCCTTTGCTTTTCATAAGTTCAGGAATTTTGTCAATTAGCGTCTTAATAAAAAGAAGGCCAAGGATAAGACTATTATGACCATTGACAACTACTGCACAATTGGAGGAGATAGAAGAGAAGTTTGATAAAAATTTGTGTCCTAGTATATTGCCTTTCTAGAACCATCACGAGAGGTATTTGGTTCGTGGACACTGGAATGTCTTATCAATATGACAGGATCGTGGGACTTCTTCACTACCATGACTAGGGGCCCATAATGTAAATGTGGAGCTTGGTGACAAGACCAAGTATGTATTTGGTGAAACTGAGAGTATCGAGTTCCAGATGGATTCAGGTGGCATCATGGAGGTGAACAAAGTGTTACATGTACCAGGTTTGGAGAGGAATTAGCTTTAAGTTTCAACCATGGAGGACAAATGACTGGAGGTTGGATTTATGAAAGATAAAGTGGTTATTGGGACAAAGGGACCAATTTTAGCAAGAAGTGGGTCATTGGTAGGAGGGAGAGAGATATTTATCTATATAGAGGATAGTTAGTGATGTTAATATTTATTAGGGCTATATTTTTCTTTGCTTTGATAATTTCATTTCATTATTTTCATATTAAATTCACCCCACAACATCATAACATTATTCAGATTTACAACATTATTCATCAGCATATGCAACAATATAGAAAGTACAATATCATCATCACTGCAATGGAACATAGAGGAACAATAGAAGAAAAGTGTTCACACATAGAGACTCCAGGATTGGTCGGAGACTAGGGTAAAACCCACTATGGGGAAAACCCTTACAAATTCTTCTTCTTATTAGATTGTGATTGAATTTTTCAACAAAGAGAAAGTACAATGATCCATATCTTTCATCATAAACCTATCCAACAAAATCAACTAGACCATATCCACGAGATGAAACCAACCATGCCAATAATCCAAAACCCTAATTCGAAAGCATGTGATTAGCAGTTACTAACTAAGGTTAGCTGTTGAACTCTGCAATGAATAGGTGGAATCTTCGACCAACTGAAAAATTCAACCTTTTAGTTCAAGTTGCAGGGAAGATGTGTCATGCATGCGGCTGAAAGGCTTCAATTGGAATTTCTCCATGACATCCTTGCGACTACAGTTGAAGTTTCTCAATGACATGCCTGCGACTGAGACCCAAAACCCAAAAAACATAGATGCAAGCTTCAGACCCTATAATTTCGGACCTGTGCCAACCAATCTCTGCGAGCTTGCCTTAGATCTATGCAAGCCAAACCAAAGAAGAGAATAGAAGAATGCTCCATGATAATGCCCAAATGAGGTTAAGGTCACTTGTATTTATATCCTTCCAAGGGTGTCCAATTTTCTTTAGGGCTGACCTGATCAAATATGCACATGTGGGATTTTAATTCAAAAAATACACTTTCCCTTGTCCAAATTGAGCTCTTCAATAGTCCAAATTTGTCCTCTCGAAAAGAGGAATCTTGTCCCATGGTTGGAATTTGTCACTAAGATGCCAAATTAACGCTCCATCCTATCTAGGGATAAATTCCAATTGCATCGTGTAATCATCGTAAGTATCCTATCATCAAATCATATCATGTCTCAAGAATCTCATCATCAAATGTCATCACTGTTCATCTTAGTTCATCTCTACTTATTCTTGCTTAAATCTTGATTGTCCCTGATCATATATTGAACATTCATGAATCTAAAAGAAGAATAATTTTACATCGGAGGGGAGTCTATGTTACCAACCTCTATCCATCGGGGAGTCATTGCTACCACCCAAAATCACTGCCATCGGGGAGCCTAATGTTACCACCCGGGAAACATCAAAGAATTGATCATTAGGGAGTACATCTCAACATGGAATGACATAAGGGATCTTAGTATCAACCTAGAATCTCATGGGGGAGAAAAAAATATCCAACCCATATCATGCAATAGGTGATATAGGTGAGCACATCTCAACCCATCCTATTGCCCACTGATCTTCCCAATAATGACCCTTAAGAGTCATGTGGTAGAACACCCACATCTTAATATGAGCTTCAGTGAGATACCCAAGTTACCAAAGGTAAGGATCACACAACCCCAAGCCTCCTCAACCCATTGACTAGATGGGGAGGGACAATCCCAACAAGCCCAACTTGTGGGTTTTCTGCCAACTAGGATATACTCTGCATAGACCAAGATAGGGGGAGATACCCTAATTGTAAAAACAAACAAGGATCACACACACCCTATGGGTAATAGATATGGGAGTAACATCTATGAACGTATTGGCTAGAGATCCCTCAACCCCAGAAGCCCTCCATCTCAATTCCTCACCCTGGGAGCTTGAACAAGGGGGAAGAGTTGGTTTAGTGTTCTTGATAATTCCTGCTCTTTGTACATCATGATCATATATGGTACTTTCTTAATCATCATGTCACATTAAAATCATATATATATATCATAAAATGGATACTTTATTCATCCTCCCTCTAATGAGGTGGAAACCACAAGCTTAAGCTTGTCTCGTATGACAATGCTGACTCAATATATGAAGAGATCCCAGTCTCAGCTATATACAGGATTCTCTGCCAATCAGATCCCACTCAATATTATAACAATGTATCCCTATCATATTTAGAACCTACTCAAACAAATCTCCAAATATATTCTTCATCTTGTCTCATACTTAACCATGCCAACATCATCATACTCAACCTCAGTCATGTTGAAAGCTACATACTTCTCATCCAAAAATATCATGGCAGATTTCATACTAAGGCACACCGAGACGTGCTCATCTCATCAATAATGATCCAAAAAAATCAATATATCTATGCAGTCACATATCACAGGAAGAATGTCTCAGACCAAAAATTGATCATCCTATGCAAATATCTCGAAGTGTGCTCAATGACATCTCAATGTGTATGAAGAGGCTCAATAATGAATTTACTCAAGTTGATCTATGCAAGACAAATATATATGGATGGGTTTTCACACGAAACATCACTGCTTTAATCAATTATCGGTTTCCAAAGCAGGTTCAATAATATCTCTTCATAACTTCTTGAAACTCAATTAGAGTGTCCAAGGATTTGCATTTCCATTTTCCAAAAACTCTTTAATAACTTCAAAATACAGATTTTCTTTTCCAAACCTCAGAAAGTGATTCATCATGTCATGATTCATTATTTCAAGTTTCAAAAGCCACCTCCCCCTTACTTTGTTCATAAGAGGCTCACTAGCTATCAAGAGTAGACCATCAACATATAAAACCAAAATCAAAGTCATACCTTGGACCCCTTTTGAAGTAGAGGTTTAGATCAACACATCTTCCTGACTTCACCAGATAACTATCAATGCAGACATACTAGGCTCAAGGAGCTTGCTTCATACAATTCTTTATGCAAACATAAAAGTTGACCAAACCAATATGCTTAGCCTTACAAAAAACGATATTGTGCAATAAAATAAACTAAGTCATCGTATCAAGCCTTAGATGCCAAATCAAATCTAATATCAAAGTCATACAAGTTTCTTCCAATATCATTGTGACAAATTTTTTGGAACAAATATCAGGTAGAGGTCACATTTATTTACCAAGCAATATCCAATCAACCTTTATCAAGCCATACTTATGATCATAACATGAATCATTTTTGCCTCTAAATTTAAATGGATACATCAGGGACAAGTCATATAATTTTCATGCATAAAACAAGAATGAGTCATGTAGGTTCCATCCATTTATTGTGAGATTAATTCATATTGAATCACACCTATTTATACTTCAACCATTGTGCCAAGTACAATGCGGCCAATACAGAACCATTATTGAATACACATATTAGTCACTAAAAGTTACTATGCTCACATAGCACTCTTTTCAAGGCAAATAATCATATATCAAGTTGATGAGTTTCATCATTGGGTAACTATATGGACCTTAATACACCTCCTAGATTATTCAAATCAACTAAGGAGGCCTAGAGCCTCATTAGGATTCGAATTTTTGTTGTAAAAACACTAGGCATTTTCTAGTTCAAGACTTGTAGAAGACATTGTTATGTAATTTTCTGTTTTGATAATGAGAATGTGCATTTCCTTGATCCAACACTAAGTTGTCTCAGAAGGTTGAAGATCTTGGGTTAGGGCCCAACCCTAGTAGCAAAGGCTCCTCTTCTTATATTTGTATGCTTAGTTGATTTCATAGATTAATGATTGAATTGTCGTTAACATTATTTCATTACAAGTAGTTTATTTCATAGATTAATGGTTGAATTGTCGTTAACATTATTTCATTACAAGTAGTTGTGGAGTTGATTAGTTTGCTTCTATTTGTGCATTGCTTCAGCATTAGCTTAGGAATATAAAGGAATATCAAAAAGATGTTAGTAGGTGGATTTGGCCTCACTCCTCCCTTCAGGGACCATGGTTTGAGGAAAGAACTCCTATGCAGCCCCAAAAAGACAAAATTTTGATTTCTCATGGAATTTAGGGTTTTCTGTTACTTAGGTCAACATTTTACTAGTTTTCAAGAATATGATTTAATTGTCATTTCTGCTATCTTCAGTCTTACATTAGATCTCATCAAGGTTTCATATTATTCTGCAAGTTTTCCCATGCATGAAATAGGCATCTAGCTCATGAAATTATGTTTTCCTTAGTTAATTTAAAAGCTTATTGTTTACATGATTTATGGATAAATATGAACGATTGATGCAATGTAGGAGTTTCAGTAGTATAGAGAGATTTCATGATTATCAACCCCATCCTAACCTCATCCATCCATGGTTATCACTTTCCTTCACTAGATCCCTCACCAAATTCATCATTCCACAAGAAAACTTCCCCAAGCTTGTTGAGCAAATCCAACCATCTCACAACTCTGGTTTTGAGCTCTACAGGAGTCCTAGGCACTCCCTTGTTTCATTTCACCCACCATTCACCTTCCCTAAGCCTTACATCACCTTACAAATCCCTCCTCTTGCTCTCGGCTATATCCTATAGGAATACAGGGGATCTTGTAGGTTCACTTGCGGTGGCCTGTTTTGAGGTCGAATTGTGAAAAAAGCCCCTAGGAAGCTAGAAAAGGACCCCTACTTGCCTCCCAAGCCATTTGACCATCCACCATCATCCCTAATCCACCTACCACATCACCAAAAGAAGTTAGCTTTCACATTTTCACACAAAAAGGACAAAAAGGAAAAAAAGAGTTATTTTGTTCATTTACATGCACATCAATAGAATGTTTGATGTTCCTAATTGCATGCATAGGACAATACGATTGCACATATGATAATTGAACATTCTCTTGAAGCAAATCCTCTTAGCAGTATATTAGATGAATGGTGTGTTTAAGCATTTGATTTTCAGTCTTTTCCTTACAGTAGACAATATTTTTTTTAGTGTAGATACCTTTTCC
This sequence comes from Pinus tabuliformis, assembly GCA_031772625.1. Classification (NCBI taxonomy): domain Eukaryota; kingdom Viridiplantae; phylum Streptophyta; class Pinopsida; order Pinales; family Pinaceae; genus Pinus; species Pinus tabuliformis. The sequence goes on from CM062813.1 coordinate 142,683,223, forward strand.
TCATTGGTAATCAAGCTTCTTCTGAACCAATAGAAGTCTGATTTGAAAAACCTTAGTGGTCTATGACCAGCTCAGCAGTGACAAAGAGTAGACCCATCACATTTACTTGTGCATACAACACAGTCACCTCCAAGTTTGTATGAACCCCGGGTTGATAAAGTAAAGTTGATAACCCCAGGAGTTGCAACATTCTTGCTACAATACTGGTGCTCATCACTTTTTGGCGCCGTTGCCGGGGAGGTGTCTGAGTAATATGTGATTTCTGCTTTCTTTCTTCCATTTCTTATCTTCAACATTCCGTTATTAGCTTCATTTCTTCAAAAGTAATTGTAAGTTAGTTTGCTTTCTTTTCCATTCTGCAAGTGAGATTCCATTCAAGAAATTAGTTTTCATTCAGTCAGTTAGTTTCAATTTAGTTTGTGATTTCAATTATGCAATTATTCTCAAAGATTAAAAAAAAAACACTTCATCCATGCCTTGTAGGAATAGGGATAAGTTAGGAAAATTTCTAACAAATTCCCCCATCGCTTCAAACAGCCAACCTTTCCTCTTCTTCGGTGACTGTGAATTGGAGGACCCCTTAGGTGAACAACCAAAGATATTTGAGGAGCCTACGGGGGGAGAAGAAGAAGGAGAACCCATTCCAACTGACCTAATGGATGAAATTAGAAATGCTACAGGAGATAGAGAAATAATTGAGGTTGCCTTTCCCATCAGAGAAACTAATGTGGATACCAAGATGAAAAACACAAGCCCCTCTACTCTTCCTCATTTCCATGGTCTGACCTCAGAAGATCCAAACACTTTCTTGCTTGAGTTTGCTATCATATGCAGAACTTATGATTACACCAATGATGAGCAGAAGTTGAAACTATTCCCATCCACTCTTAAGGATGCAACTTTGCGTTGGTTCATGGGCTTACCTGGGGATATCATCACAACCTGGGCTCAGATGCGGCAAGCCTTTGACAAAAAGTAGCGAGACTATTGTAGGTCCAAAGACACTGAAGAGGAAATTTTTAGGATGGCCTTAGAGCATGATGAATCCCTAGAGGACTATGAAGAAAGATTCCATCTTAGCTACAAAAGGGTCAGGTGCACACTTGATCCCGAGTCACTGAAGCTAGTCCTACTCAGAGGGGTAAGGGAAGATCTTCTCGATACCCTAAACTTGATAGTAGGAGGGGACATCTACCAACTACCCTATGAAGATATCAAGACTGTCTTTAGGAACCATTCTAGGGCAACTAGGAAAAAGGGTAAGGGTAGTCAACCAATGGCCGATCCATCCTCTTCCAATGCATCCATCAAAGTTGAAATTGGAAATACGATGGAAGATTTCAAGAGTGAAATGTTGCAAACCCTTGCCCTATAGATGGACACTATGCACATCAAGAGAAAGAAGGAGGAAGCATAGAGAGCCTTAGCCATTTTCTACCCTAGATGCACAAGGAGGCACCCTAGGAATGAATGTCCATTGAATCTGATTGAAGTCTACTCGGTCTTTGAAGAAAACCGCTCCACAGATAAGTGCCCTTCTCTACCTAGACTAAAAGTCGTGTATCAAGGAACTAAAGGAGTGACTGAACAACTTTGCTTCATAAATCAAAGGAGACCTCATGGGCCTCGACCATACCAGCAGGGCATGTAAGGGTCATCCCATGCATATTACAACCCTAACCAGACCCCATCCATTCCCTCTTGGCCCCCCCTGCTCATCCCTCCTGGTCTACACTTCCTCCTTGGTCTTTTGCACCTTAGTACCATTCCTAGCTGACCAGCCAGTCATTTAAGCCATATGCTCTGCCACAGCCTCAGTGGAATGCATCGCCCCACGGTGGAGGCCCCCATACAACAATGCTCTAGCTTTATTGCCTTCACCACCTAATCAACCACAAATTTTACACCTTGCTCCACCTAAACAACCTCAAATTCCTGCCCAACCAAATCCGAACATGAATAACAAACAGGCACAACAATTGTACAGTGGAGAGACATCCTATCCTTCTTATGTTGTGGAGATTCAGGAAATCAACTTGAGATCTCGGAGAGTACTCCCAGACAACCAACCTCCACCTCCACCTAGGGAGAGTGAGGAGGAAAGAGAGGAAAGCATTCCTAGAGTAAATCCACCACCCTTTCCTGAGAGATTAACTCAACCTGTCCAACCTACCCCAAAAGAGAATGAAATTCTAGGTGAATTGAAAAATCTGTGTGTCAAAATTCCACTTCTCCAAGCCATAAAGGATGTACCTATTTACAACAAGTTGATTAAGGAGAGTGCTTCAAACATCCAGGGAGGTGAAGAATAGACACCCCTACCATTAATGTCATTGGACATCTGTCCGACTTAATGCGGGGGTAGGTAATTTTCCCAAAGTATTTGGACCCTGGAAGCCCTGTAGTATATGTGCACATCAATGGTACCATTGTCCCACACATTTTAATTGATCTTGGTGCTTCCATTAATGTAATGACTAAGGACACCATGCTCAAGCTCAATCTCTAGGGTTCATTGAGAAAGACCACAACAGTCTTGCAACTTGCATACCGTTCCACAGTGACCCCTGAGGGGATTGTGGAGGATGTGATGGTCTCCATTGACTCTTGGGAGTACCCTGCAGACTTCCTGGTTCTCCAGCCTAAGGCCAAGCTTACTGGTTATGCTCTCATCCTTGGGAGGCCCTGGTTAGCCACTGCCGATGCCTACACCAGCTGCAGGGTTGGAAATATGACTATAAAAAATGGGCATATGTCCAAGTAGCTAGTCCTGTACCCTCCTGCTCAGCCATCTCTAGAACTTGACTTACCTTTATGGATGGAATAGGAGGAAGAATATGAAGTCTACTTAGCCCAACTATATACCTTAGAAACAACCATGGGAGGAGGACAACCGGATGAAGATGATTTGATTGAACACATACTCCAAACTCCTACTCCAACTCCCAGCACCTTGTCCTTAGAGGAAGTAGTAAAGGAAACCCAAAATAACCATCATATTGATCTATGCTTAGTTGATTCAAACCCTACCCGTGTCAAAACCATAGAATTCGGTCTTGAGAGAACTTTGAAAATCAACCCATCTCTTTCTGTACACCAAGAAGAAAAGTTGTGCAACATGCTAAAGGAACATATGGATGCCTTTGCTTGGAGTTACAATGAAATGAAGGGAGTGCACCCCTCGAAGTGTACTCAGCACATTTATATCAAAGAAGGTGCAAACCAGTCCAACAACCCCAAAGGAGAATGAATTTGACTCTCAAGGATATAGTCAAAGAAGAACTGCAAAAATTGCTAGATGCAGGATTCATTTACCCTATCTTGGACAGTGAGTGGGTCTCTCCTTTGGTGTTGGTTCCAAAGAAAAATGGGAAGTGGAGGATTTGTGTCAATTACAGAGAGTTAAACAAAGCAACAAAGAAGGACCATTTCCCTCTACCTTTCATTAACCAAGTGCTAGATGCCCTGGTAGGGAAAAAGTTTTTCTCTTTCCTAGATAGGTTCAGTGGGTACAATCAAATCCAAATTAGCCCGGAAGACCAAGATAAAACCACCTTCACTTGTCCTTGGGGTACTTTCACCTATAGGGTCCTTCCTTTTGTCCTATGCAATGCCCCTGCCACTTTCCAGAGAGCAGTCCTGAGTATCTTTTCCGAGCTAGTCCATGATGCAGTAGAAATTTATATGGATGATTTTACACCCTTTGGGCGTGATTTCCAAGAGGCTTTGTCCAACTTAGGTAAGGTGCTAAACAAATTCATTGAAATGAACCTATCCCTTAGTCCCAAAAAATGTGAGTTCTTGATGACTGCAGGGACTGTTCTAGGTCATTCAATATCCCAGAGAGGACTGCAGGTGGACCCAAATAAGATAGCCATCATCCAAAGGGTCCCACCTCCGCAAAAACAAAGAGATATTAGAAGTTTTCTAGGTTTAGTTGGATACTATCAGAGGTTTATAAAATACTTCAACAAGTTACCTTCTCCTTTATTTGGGTTATTTTTCCAAAGACTCTAAATTTTTACGGTTAAAAAGTTGTCAAGAGGCCTTGGACACACTGAAGGACAAGTTGACCACTGCACTTATTCTTCGAGGCCCAAATTGGGCCCTTCCTTTCCATATTCATGCTGATGCCTCTCACAAAGCCATAGGAGCAGCTCTAGGCCAGATAGATGACAAGTTACCTTATGCCATTTACTTCATCAGTAAGAATTTGTTAAAGGCTGGACTGAACTACACAATGACTGAAAAGGAGCTCCTAGCTGTTGTGCATTCATTGAACATATTTTGGCATTATATTATAGGTTAACAAACATTTGTACATATTGACCATGCTGCAAATAAATACTTGATGAATAAACTTGATGTGAATTCCCGAATTATTAGATGGTTACTTCAATTACAATAGTTTTATCAAACTATTATTGATAAGCCTGGCAAGGAGAATGTTGTTGCAAATTTTTTATCCAGATTAACTTTGCCTGTAGGGGAGGAAGAAATGGTTGATGATCAATTACTAGATGAACACTTATTCACCATTTCAGTTCTCTCTCCATGGTTTGCTAACATAGCAAACTACTTGGTGTCTGCATAGTTCCCACCGAATTTGTCCTCCAAAGAGAAAAGCAAGATTGTGAGGAAGAGTGCCCCATTCACTTGGATTGGGGGAAACCTCTTCAAACTAGGCCCGAATCAAATTCTAAGAAGATGTGTCAGGGAGGAGGAAGTCTTTGACATCCTTCTGACCTGTCATGATGGGCCTTGTGGAGGTCACTTTGCAGCCAAGAGGACAACATTCAAGGTGATACAAGTTGGGTATTATTGGCCCACTCTTCATCAGGATGTGATAAGGTATATGAGTCAGTTCGATTGGTGCCAAAGGATGGGAAAGCCTACTCTAAGGGATGAAATGCCTCTGCATCCTCAAGTGACTTTCAAGCCATTTGACAAGTGGGGCATGGATTTTATTGGACCTATTAACCCTCCATCCAGGAAAAAGTAGTACATCATTGTGTGCACTGACTATTTGACCAAGTGGGCTGAAACCAAGGCAATGAAGGCAACAACAGAGGAGAAAGTGGCTGAGTTCTTAAGGGAAAATGTATTTTATAAGTTTGAGTACCCTAGAGAACTAGTCACTGATCAAGGCAGCCAATTTACATCTCACATGATCGAAAATTTGTTAAGTCAGCACAAGATCAAGCATAGAACATCCACTCCTTATCACCCACAAGCTAATAGGAAAGTGGAGGTGACCAACAGAGCGCTGGAGGGCATTCTGACCAAAGTGATTAGCAACAACATAAATGACTGGGCAGATAGATTAGTTGAGACCACTTGGCCCTACAATACCACCTGGAAGACCACCATTGGATTCACTCCCTATGAGTTGGTCTATGGGAAAAAGGCTCTGCTATCCATTGAATTTGAGTACAATACATTGAGAATGACAACACAACTAGATCTAGATCTCACCAGTGCACAACAAGAGAGATTGCTCAGGCTGAATGGGATAGATGAGTTTAGAATGTAGGCCCTCCCGCACATAGAGGTGACTCAAGTTCAAAGGAAGATCTGGCACGACAAGAACATAAAGGACAAACAATTTCAAGAAGGTGATTGGGCTTTGTTGTATGATTCCATATACAAAGATTTTAATGGCAAGTTAAGGACTAGATGGTTAGGGCCTTATGTCATAGAGAAATGTCATGATAATGGTTTAGTGCAGATAAGAACCATTGATGCAGAGGCTATTCCTTTACTTGTCAATGGGCACAGATTGAAGGTTTACAAGAAGCCCTTGTCAAAGCAAGTTGATGGCATCAACAAGACAATGATGGCGGTGGAGCAAGTCTTAGCTTCTACCTCATCAAGTCACTAAAAAAGAGAAAAATAAAAATAAAAATAAAGAGACTCAGGTGGAAACCTCCATGAGGCTCCTTAGTCCCACAGTTGGGTTGAAAACCTCTTGAGCTGGCCCAATGGTGTCAAAACAAAAATAAAAAAAAAGAGATAAAAAGATCTCTGGGTGAAAATATCTTTTGAGGCACCCAGGGCAAGCAACTAGGATGAAAGCCTCTTGGAGGCAAACTAGTTGCTTTCAAAAAAAAAAAAGAGAAAAGAAAACTTTGAAAATATTTTTTATAGGTTAGCAAGAGGAGGATTAGAGCAATAAGAGAGGATCAAAAGGACCTATAAAGTTCATGTTTTCATTCCTCCATTCCATATCCTTCATCATTCCATCATTCCCTCCATTTTTTAACTCATTTAGCTTAGTTTACAAGGGTTCTGTGTTTTCTACAGGACTCCCTGTAAACCTACAAGATTCCTTGAAAACCTACAGGATGATCCTGTAGGAATTACAGTGGCTTGGGAATCCAAAAGGAAGTAACCCTAGAGAAAGAGGATGACCTGATTATGTCAAAAAATAAATTTCTACTTCACCTTCATAACCATGCCTCTCTCCACCTTGATCACCCCTACATTCATCCAATAAAGTTAGTTTCAAAAAAATTACAGTTTTCAAAAGAAAAAAAAAACAAATAAAAGAGGATAAAGACAGAGAACAAGGGGACAACACATGAAGGCTATACCTCTCATTCACTAATCCCTAGACCCCTTCTCTACCCATGACAACCATCCTCATGCTCCAGAAGTGAAGGAATGATTAAAAAATTTGAGGGAGAGGCAGCTACAGGACATCCTATAGGAAATCCTATAGCAGCCTATCTATCAAAACAAAAAAATCACAGGTTGCAGTGAGCTTCAACATGGAGATCCAAAGGTCAAAGAATCTCCTCCAAAGATTAGCAAGTATCAGCAAGATCATCATCATCACCATCAGGTACCTACACATCAAAGAAAAACATGAAAAGAGGACAAAAAAGAAGAAGAAAAAAACATATGCAGCAAATACATAGCAAGGACTTCACTCTCCAACAAACAACATCAAGGAATCATTACCACATGTATGTATCTCGCTTCCACTCTCTTGTTAGCATACTATGATCAAACATGTATATTTGTGGAAGAGTTGGTTTTATAAGTGAAAGGTGGCCAGTTAACTTTGCCACCTTCAGTCAACGAAGAGAATTCAATTAGTTCATTACACATGTGGCAACAGTCAAGTCAGGAGAAAGGATAGATGAGGTCGAAAGTGGTTAAGTTACAAATGCCTAAAGTGAGAGATGATTACGAGGAAGGGAGGAATGATGATGTGGTAGTGGGACCAACAATCCAAAAATGGATACTCGTACCTCGGTTTCCAACACACCATCCCACTCAAATCACCCATATGAGGAAATGAAACGTTGATTCCGATGCATAGAGGCATTCGCAATCTCAAGGCTACATCAAAGCAAAGTTACTCTAGGCCCCTGAAGAAATCTACAGGAAAGACATTGAGCGGTTTTTTCCAGCGTAGGAACACCTACAGGATCCTACATGAAAACCTATAGGAGATCCTACATGATACAAAACAATCACCTATAGGATTGGCAGTGAGCATTTTTAAAGGGAAAAACCAAAGTTTGGATTCATTAGGTAGTGACAAGGAGGTAGGAGCTATACCTTCCCACCTTTTCCAAGAAAAAATATATAGAAAAGCCTTCTATTTGGTCGAAAAGATTGCAGTCTAGGGGAATTATACATAAAATTTTCATTTAAAATTCCTCATCCATTAGAATTTGGTATCAAACATATACATCCCTCCACATCCATCAGAGAAAAATGACAGGGGATTTAACAAGAGGGAACCCACAAACACAGTGAGAATTCATCAGCACCCTCCTGTACTAGAGATATTCATAAGGCACAATTGGATGGGTTTCTTTGAAGAATTGATAGGATATGATGATGAAGTGGCTAGAGACTTTTCTCTCTCCCTCATACCACTGACTAGGACCCATGCCACTGCTATGGTGAAATGCCTCTCTTTAGAACTCACCCCTGAAATCATAGGCATAATCACCACACTTCCTTTAGGGTTGCCTTGGAGAAAGGAAGATAATGGTAACATCCAAATTGCAAAGAAGAAATTCATTTTGGAAGGAGAGGAGGTAATGGAAGACAAAAATGGGGTCAGAAGAGCAAGCCTGCCATATCCTTAGAATGAAATTAGCTACCACCTCATTAAGTATATATCATGTGAAGGTAGGTACAGTGTGGTATATGGGTACCATTTTAGGCTTCTCCAAGAGCTTAGGTTTGGATCAAACACACCTCCTCAAAACAGACTAACCATACCTTACTTTCTTCAATCAGTGATAGATATGAGCATTAAGGTGTAGGGAGGAAACCATCAACAACTAGCGCATCATGGCTAATTATACTTATGATAGAATATGCCCTCCAAAACCTAAGACTCCCTATCATACGGCTTATTTTCAGAGACATGCAGATAAAGGAAGACATAAAAGCCCTTGAGTATGACAAAAGCTCCACTTCCAGTGAAAGGGATGAAGAAGAAACAGAGAGGGATGAAGAAGAAGAGGAGAAAGACAAGAGTGAGAAGGAGAATGGAAAAGGGGAGACAAAAGACAAGAAAGAACAAAGGTCTACAGTGCAAGGCAAAGAAGGGGAGGACTCATCCAGGGTATCTCCCGAACCCACTAAGAAAGAGGCAACAATTGCCCTCACTGCCCTAAGTACCCCTATCAAGCAAAAAGGGAAGAGACAGAGACAAACTCCATTTTACTTTAGGACAAGAAAAATTACAAGGATTAGGCAAGGAAAACCTCAAACACCCACCAAAGTTCTTATTGTCATTGAAGAGTCACCAAAACATCAGCAAAAGATAGCTCCTATTGTGAAAAATCAAGGTGAAGGATCATCAAGACAAGCCTCTACCAAGTCTCCTATCACTTATGTTAAGAGGCCTATCACTAGATCTGCCTCATTCAAAGGAAAAGGTATCCTACAGGAGACTCAGAAGGACCTACAGGAAGCATAGGCCATTCTACAGGAAACTCTGCTAAACCTACAGGAAACTCAGAAATTGTACAAAGAAGAATTCATGAAGCAAGAAACAAAGAAGGAGGATCCAAAACCGAGGGAACCTAGTCCTAAACCCAACCTTGACTCCTATTACAGGTTCATTGAAGGGGGTAGGGTCATTCCATAGAAATTTTCCATCCCTTTATTCTTTAACCTTGAGAAAGAAAGGGAAAGAACACATAGGTGGATGAAAATTGACAAATCTAAAGGAGTGGAGGACATATGTCACATGGAGGAGAAAGTAAAGGAGATGGACAAAGAACTGAGCAACTTGAGGGACAGAGAGGCAATGATGAAATCTTAGTTGGAGGCAAAGAATGCATGGTTAAGAGGACAACTACAAGAATGAGAGAATGGATTGGCATCCATGGCCAGTCTATCCTTAGAGGCAATCAAGTGCAGGATGCGAGCAAAGTCCTATGCATTGTATCTTGAGGAACAATGGCTGTAGTTCCAAATCAAGAGTTTAGCACAGAGAGATACTATGCCCTTCAAAGATTATAGACAATCCATTGATCTTTGTGATCAAAGCACTTTGGAGGATAGGGCTAAAATGTTTGAGTTCTACCTACATAACTTGGCCTTGATAGATTTGAATGTGTGGGACCCTAATTCAAAACTAGGGGACTTGCAATTGATGGCTTTCACATCATGGATGAATCATGAGGAAGCAAGGGTTGTAGAAATAAAGAAGGTAATGGCAAGAGAAGAAACATAACCCCTCATGATAAGAGTTGCGAAATCAAATCCAATGGATGTCATCAACACTCATAACTTGATTGCAAATGACCCTCAACTTGCACCTAGGTACCTTGCTACACAAGAGCAAGCAATCACACACTTTGAGGACATGCTCAGGCTATTAGGGAATGACAACATGTAATCTTTCCAAAGGATATGGAACACTTTGCCCTACAACTTGAAAATCGAGAGTGTCATTCTCCTCAGAGAATGAGAGAGGCACTGAACAAAACACCCATGTACAAGCAAGCTCTCCAAAGACTCAAAGTCAATTGGATTGGCTTGAGACTCAGTCCACCACTTATCTTAGGAATGCTGAAAGGAAGGAAGGAAGAGGAAGAAAAAAATTAGTGGGACGAGATAGAGAGGAAGGCAGGATTCTATGCACAGGAAAAGGAAACTACAACAAAACCATGGGATGTCAGGGAGTCCACTAGAGCAATGAAAGACATGGATATAGATTGAGTTGATTAGAGGATGAACAACACTTTTAGTAGGGAGTGATGATGAGCCTCATCATTGGGTAACTATATGGACCTTAACACACCTCCTATCTGATTCAAATAAAATATTCTCATAATTTCTTACATATTTTGATTATATTTTTCTTAATGAGATGAGTCAAAGTGAGGTATTATGCCTAGTGGATTAATGTGCATTGATTGCAGGTTTTTGAGAGAAATTGATGGAAATTTTGGCTAGCTAAGGGCTGAAACTCGAATTAGACAAGGAGGATAGATTGTAGGAGATAGATCCTCCTCATTTAATCCTCACTCATTCAAATATTCCTCCATCAATCACACTAGCTCGGAGTTACAAGCCGCCAAATCATGAAGATCAAAAGGCAGCCGAGCCAGTTCATCTTGATTTTGGGAGCCGAGACTCCCTAGATTTAAGGAAGTTGTTGGAGACTTCAGTTGTGTAAATAAGGAGGCCTAGAGCCTCATTAGGATTCGAATTTTTGTTGTAAAAACACTAGGCATTTTCGAGTTCAAGACTTGCAGAAGACATTGTTATGTAATTTTATGTTTTTATAATGAGAATGAGCATTTCCTTGATCCAACATGAACTTGACTCAGAGGGATGAAGCTCTTCAGTTAGGGCCCAACCCTAGCAGCAAAGGCTCCTCTTCTTGTATTTGTATGCTTAGTTGATTTCGTAGATTAATGGTTGAATTGTCTTTAGCATTATTTCATTACAAGTAGTTGTGGAGTTGATTAGTTTGCTTCCATTCGTGCATTGCTTCAACATTAGCTTAGAAATATAAAGGAATATCAAAAGCTGTTATTAGGCGGATTTGGCCTCACTCCTCCCTTTAGGTGTAGAAAATTTGTGATAGGTTAACTCGATAATGCAATATAAATCAAAGCAGAGTACTATAACCTACTTCTACTATCAATTTGCGAAAGCTTAAAGATCAAGCTGAACAATATAACCAGAAGAAGAAGAATCAATGGCACAATACACATGAAAATACTTTGGGGAAGTCTCAGATAAAAACCCCACACTATTGTATTATCATACATGGTGTAGATACATAGGAATTATACAAAGCCTTAGCTCTCACAGCTAGCCAGCTCTCAGTACAATCCTCGTAGATGCTCACAAGCAATCTTGGCTTCTCTCCAGCCTTCCTCTCTACATTCCAAGCTCCTATTTCCTTGCATCCTTCCTTGTGGATGATTAGGCTATTACCAAGTGGAAAAACAAGCCTTCAAAACTGCGCAATCCTCAAGGATGAATCCTTGACTGCATGCATGCGTTTTCTCCATGAGAAAACACATGCAACCGATAGTACATTGTCCTTGAACATTAATCTCAACTGGGTCTTTCTTAGAATAGACATGCATGAGTTTCTGATGAGGGAATATTCAGTTGAGTGGAGTAGCATTAGTTGAGTGCATTAATGCATCAACTGACTGTTAACTCACTATTATTTCGTCAAACAGTTTGGAACTAATTTAACTGGACTTAACTCGGTAAACTGAGTTAACTAATTACAACTCAAATATAACTCAATCTTATCTCCTTAATTTAAGGGATAACTCTTGCATGACTTCAGAAAGACTTCTAACTTGAATTTCTCCAACTAATTAATTTAAAATAAATTAATTAATTATTTCCAAGTAGCTGTTAAGACTAAATTTGATTTTAATTCACAATTTTATTCAAGGACAAATTAAATTGGAATATTCTTGTTGCCATATTTCAACACTCCCTCTCAACAAGAAAGGGATTATCTGCCACCCTGATCCTGTCTCTATCGAACTCGAATTTACACTTTAACAATGCCTTTGTCAAAATGTCAGCATCTTGCTCCTCTGTCGAAATATATTGCAACAACATGATCCTCCTTGACCCGTGAAAAGCCACGGGCAACAAATATTGCCTTATGCTTCTCCACAATACCATCAACAAATTTATTTACTTTGTAAAGCCAACGGGAACTCATAACTGGCTTGTTCTCTGGTCTCGGAACCACATCCCAAACACTGTTATGAACTATGGAGTCATACTCCTCCACCATAGCATCAACCCAAATCGATTGTTTCATTGCTTCCTCAAAGGAAGATGGCTCGGTCTCAACACATTCCCCAGCAAGGGCCATGTATCCAGTGTACCTCTCAGGTGACCTCCTATGTCTGCGTTGAGAAGATGGTGCTCCCACATTATCTCTCGCATCCTCCAACAATTTGTCAGCTTCTCTTTTGTGCTTCCATCCATCTCTGGAAGACTTTGCTTGAGTGGATGTCTCCGCTTCTGGAACCTCTGCATGCAGCTACTCACATCAGTCTGAGGTTCCTCCTCCTTAGGAACCAACAGTTCTTCCACAACTTGTAGTTGGAGCTCCCTCTCAAAGGAAACTCGCATGGCCTTCTGCTCATCAAATTTGAGATCTCTGCGAACCACTGTCCTCCGACTGGTAAGCAAGTACACCCGATAGTTGTGAGGTGTATCAGTGTAACCCACAAATATCCCCAACTCTATTGTCGGCTCAAGCTTCTTCTATGCATGCTTTGTCACATGGAAATATACTGATGAGCCAAAGATCCTGAAGTGACCCACATCTGGTCTCTTACTGGAGAAAGCTTCCTTTGGTGTCTTCATCCCAAGTATGCGATGCAAGATTCTATTATGCAAATAGACCACTATGTTGCATGCCTCAACCCACAAGTGAAGTGGTAGGCCTTGGTCATGCAGCATTGCCTGTGCTGCCCCTACAATAGTTTTGTTCTTTCTCTCGGCCACCTCATTCGGCTATGGGTTATGAGGTGCCGTCAACTCTCGTTTAATTCCTTCTGCTACACGGAAGTCCTTAAACTCTTGAGAGACATATTCTCCATCGTTTTTGCTTCTCCAGGCCTTGATCTTCTTCCCTAACTCTTTCTCGACCAAAGATTTGAACTCACAAAACTTTGTGAAAGTTTGGTCCTTCTTCTGCATGAAATAAATCCAACATTACGAGGTCATCAATGAAAATCACATAATACCTTTGCTTTGCTGTGGATGTCGTTGAGAATGGTCCACACAAATCAATATGAACTTGCTCTAAGATAGCCTCTGCTTAACCGTCTCGATCATGAAAGGAAGACTTGGTGTACTTTCCCAAGGTACAACCTTTGCATGCATCAACTTGCTTAGGTTTACCTTTGGAAAGTCCTGTAGATACATGTTGCATTATCTTCAAAGCCCCATGATGCAAATGGCCTAACCGCCTGTGCCACAACTCGCCAATGTCTTGGATTTGCACCAATTCTGCTTTCATACTCAATGCTGCACAATCATCTACCTCTAGAGAGATTCTTCACCCAAATCCCTATCCTCTTGGTCTGACTCGTGGCTATGTGTCTTAGGAACGCCTTTCCTTTATTGAAGACAACATCGTAGCCTTTTTCCTCCAACATCATGAATGATACCAAGTTCTTCTTCAGTCCAGGCACATACATCACATTTGTCAAGGTGAGAGGAGCTCCATGCTCCCTCTTAAAAGCAACCGTGCCCACTCCTGAAACACTATACCTTCTGTCGTCACCCATCTCTATGCGCATCTTGAGGTCTTTCTCCTCCAAGGCACTGAATAAATTTTTATCACTGGTCATGTGGAATGAGGCTCCACTATCAAGATACTAGACACAACCCATCATTGATGACACCATGCATGTGATGAGGGTAAATTCCATTTCAAACTGAGAGGCTAATGCATCACCTTCCGATCCTTCCAAGGATCCCTTCTTGGACTTCTTCGATGGGAAATTAGTCACATAATGTCCCTTCTTGTGACAATTAAAGCATCTTACTTTAGACATGCCACCCTTCTTCCCTCTATGAGAAGAATTCGATTTGAAATGGGAAGCCTTCCCCTTCCCTTTCCTTGCCTTATTTGCTAAGGCCATATTTTCTTCATCATCATTCTTGGACAAAGAATCATCTCGTGTGCTCCTCCTAATCTCCTCCTGCATAAGATCCGACCACAGTCGTTCCCAATCCGACAATTTCTCCCTTCCATTCACAGAGTCCTCGTAGCTATTCCAACTCTTTGGAAGGCCAAGGAGAGCGAGGCTCACCATATTATTATCAGCAATAGTTATTCCCACACTACCAAGTTCATCTCTGTAGGTGGTGAGCTTGTTCAGATATGTGGAAATAGTATCGCCCTTCTCCATCTTGATTCTTCAAAGCTTATCCTTGAGTGCCAATTTCCTCTGGTCGCTACTGTTCTGGTAGAGGTCCTTCAATGTCTTCCACATTGAAAATGGAGTATCCTTCCCATGGAGACTCGAGACAATATGGTATCGAACTCCCTCAAGGATGATCCATCTCGCCTTTACCACACACTTCTTCCACTTAGCCAACTCTTGTGCATTAGTTGAAGCTGGCTTTGGGATTTCTTGATCAATGAATTCCTTCAAGCCATTGTCTTCTAATACAACCTCCATTCTGTCTTTCCATGCTATGTAATTCGAGCTACCTTCCAAGGCATACTCGAGTCTCAAGCCATAGAACGCCATTGGCCAACCTTGAAGTATGATATGAATTCGATTTGCACCTGCAACCCAAAACTTAAAACTTTGAATTCTCTTCTCAGTATACTGTTCACTGCTCTGATGCCATGTACAAAATCTGTGATAGGTTAACCCGATAATGCAATATAAATTAAAGCAGAATACTATAACCTACTTCTACTATCAATTTGCGAAAGCTTAAAGATCGAGCTGAACAATATAACCAGAAGAATAAGAATCAATGGCACAATACACATGAAAATACTTTGGGGAAAGTCTTAGATAAAAACCCCACACTATTGTATTATCATACATGGTGGAAATACACAGGCATTATACAAAGCCTTAGCTCTCACAGCTAGCCAACTCTCAGTACAATCCTCATAGATGCTCACAGGGAATCTTGGCTTCTCTCTAGCCTTCCTTTCTTCCCTCTAATCTCCTATTTCCTTGCGTTGTTCCTTATGGATGATTATCTTATTACCCAGTGGAAAAACAAGCCTTCAAACCGTGCAATCCTTAAGGATGAATACTTGATTGCATGCATGAGTTTTCTCCATGAGAAAACACATGCAACTGATAGTACATTGTCCTTGAACATTAATCTAAACTGGGTCTTTCTCAGAATAAACATGCATGAGTTTCTGATGAAGGAATCTTCAGTTAACTGGAGTAGCACTAGTTAGTGCATCAATGCATCAACTGACTGTTAACTCACTATTAGTTCTTCAAACAGTTTGGAACTAATTTAATTGGACTTAACTCAGTAAACTGAGTTAACTAATTACAACTCAAATATAACTCAATCTTATCTCCTTAATTTAAGGGATAACTCTTGCATGACTTCAGAAAGACTTCTAACTTGAATTTCTCCAACTAATTAATTTAAAATAAATTAATTAATTATTTCCAAGTAGCTGTTAAGACTAAATTCGATTTTAATTCACAATTTAATTCAAGGACAAATTAAATTGGAATATTCTTGTTGCCATATTTCAACATCAGGGACCATGGTTTGAGAAAAGAACTCCTATGCAGCCCCAAAAAGACAAAATTATATTTCTCATGGAATTTAGGGTTTTCTGTTACTTAGGTTAGCTTTTTACTAGTTTTCAAGAATAGAATTTAATTTTCATTTATGCTATCTTCAGTATTACATTAGATCTCATCAAGGTTTCATATTATTGTGCAAGTTTTCCCATGCATGAAATAGGCAGCTAGCTCATGAAATTTTATTTTCCTTAGTTAATTGAAAAGCTTCTTGTTTACATGATTTATAGATAAATATGAATGATTGATGTAGTGCAGGAGTTTCAGTAGTACAAAGGGATTTCATGATCAACAATCCCATCCTAACCTCATCCATCCATGGTTATCACTTTCCTTCAATAGATCCCTCACCAAATTCATCATTCCACAAGAATACTTCCCCAAGCTTGTTGAGCAAATCCAACCATCTCACAACTCTGGTTTTGGAGCTCTGAAGGAGTCCTAGGCACTCCCTTGCTTCATTTCACCCACCATTCACCTTCCCTAAGCCTTACATTACCTTCCAAATCCCTCCTCTTGCTCTTGGCTGTATCCTGTAGGAGTACAGGGGATCTTGTAGGAGCATTAGGACATCTTGTAGGACAAATCAGGACATTTTTTAGAATCTGCACTCGGATATTCCACAATTTTCATTTTTTGCTTTGTCGACGTTTCGAGTCTAGACCGAGACTCATCATCAGGACTTGATTTACAAAGGAGAGAGACAATAGAGATAAATAGGGTTAGGGTTGAGGTGTCAAGTGTGAGAGCCGACAGACTACTGATCTGAATTAACTAGCTTTATAATATTTTTATAATTTCTGATATGAAATAACTAGATTTACAATATTTTTATAAATTTAAGAGAAATTCTTTGGCGTAAATCACAAGATAAATCATTTGTCGACGCGTTTCGAACCAACAAGTGTGGTTCATCATCAGGACAAGTTGAAGAAACAGATCCAGCTTGGCATGTTAAATAGTGTGAGCAGAGACTCCAAAGGCTATCCTGACTAACGACTAATTTTGACTTTAGGACCAGAGTCAAGATTTAATGGAAATTAGTTAAATTATGTGAATATATAACAATATAAAATAATTTAAAAAATGTTAAAGGTTAGTTAGAAAGTTATTAAAAATTATAATTTGTTATTTAAATGGGACTTAAAGTATAAGTTATACGTATATATATATATATATAAATATAAAGAAATAAATACAAAGGTTAGTTAGAAAATTATTGGAATAATAAAATTGAAATATACATAAAAATAATAATATATAAAGTTTAATTACGAAAGTTATAAAAAGTAAAAAGATTTTATTTCATTTTAATAAATAAATTCAAATATATATATATATATATATATAAATAAATAAATAAAAAATAATAATAATAACGAAAATTAAATGAATAATAAATTAATTAGAATAAATAAATTAAGCGAGCGACAAAAAAAAAACCTAATCATAATAATAATAATAATAAAAAAAATGAAAATTAAATTAATAAATAAATCAAGTGAGCGATATTAACAATATATATATATATATATAATAATAATAATAATAATAATAAAACATATATATCTATATATATATATATATATATAATAATAATAATAATAATAATAATAAAACATATATATATATATATATATATATACAGAGACAAAATGAGAGACCCTAGGAGGAAGGAGAAGACAAGGTGCCAAGGAAAAACAACGACATAAAGGGGAACCAACGAAAGCAAGAAAGGGTAAGACTAGGAAGAAAGGGCCGGGATCCAACAGCTACTGATCTTCCAGCCGTCATCTCTATTGAGATTGCTCGGCCTTCTTTCAATTTCAATAGCTTCCCTGAATTTACGGTGATGGAACTGAGCAACCCTGGCAATAACCTTGGCCTCCTCAATACACACATGATGCTTGGTCTTTTCCGCATGCTCTGCTAACGCTGAAGACTTGGTTCTTCCATGTCTTAGGTCCGCTACATGTTCGCTAATCCTTTGATGGATGGAGCGCCCTGTTTCCCCGATATAGGGGGTCCCACAAGAACAGGGGATCAAGTAGACACCCTTCATATCTTTAGGATCAATGGGATCCTTCACTGGTCTGAGGGATTTGTGAATAGTGTTGAGGGGCTTGAAGGTTGAGGGAATATCATACTTCTTAAGAATCCGAGCAATCTTGTCAGTGGTTCCCTGGACATAGGGAAGATGGACCCCTAGCCGACGCTCTTTAGGTTATTTTTTAATTAACAAGCTTTTAGAGGCTTTTAGGAATGCTTTCTGACCTAGGCGCCTACTATAGCCATTCACCATAAAGACATTAAGGAGATGGGATTTCTCTTTATCGAAGCTCTCCCTATCAGAAATCCTCAGGGCTCGAGTAGCGAGTGTGTTAAGAACACCCAACTTTTGAGCAGGGAAATGATGGGAATCAGCATGAAGATACTGCTCAGTATGCGTTTTTTTCCGGAATACTGAGTGCGAGAGAGAACCATCATTATTCTTTGATAAAATAATATCCAAGAAAGGGAGGCAACCATTGACCTCTTTTTTCTTAGTGAACTTAATGGCAGAGGATTGACAGTTGAGGTGGCTGAAGAAGAGATCTAACTCCTTCGAGCCATGGGACCAGATGACATTAGTGTCATCTACATACCTTTTCCACAGCTTGGGAAGGA
The DNA here is from genome assembly GCA_031772625.1 of Pinus tabuliformis. Lineage (NCBI taxonomy): Eukaryota > Viridiplantae > Streptophyta > Pinopsida > Pinales > Pinaceae > Pinus > Pinus tabuliformis. The sequence continues at coordinate 142,701,678 of CM062813.1, forward strand.
GACGAGCTGAGGCTAAAGCTCTGGACTCAAAATCTTCCATAAAAAGATTCGCAACAATAGGGGATAGGGGGGAGCCCATGGCAATTTATTTATTTATTTTTTTAATTACATTAAAATGTTTTTATTCATTTATTATTATTTTTTAATAATAATTTTGTTTATGTTTTAGTTTAATTAATTATTATTATTATTATTATTATTTTTTATTAGTAGTTTATTAAATTGTTTGAGTTAAATTGTTTTTGCATTAAGTTTTTTATTATATTCTATTTCATAAAATAATTATTAATTTAATCATAATTTTGTTTTAATTAATTGTAATTTTATGGTAATTAAGTTTATTTTATTTAATTCTTGCAAGTTTTTAATTATTCAGGAGGTTAATGAATTGTTACTGATGTGCTTCAAAGCTTACTAGCTAGCCCTAAAGAGGGGGGGGAAGAAGAGAAAGAGAGGGTCAATTTAATCCATGGGTGAGGAGTGAGGTCCAATTCCTACTAATTTCCAAGCCTCCATCCCTGTTGAGGTTATGCGGGTGTTTTATGATCTCAAGGGCTTCCCTGACTTTTCGCTTGAAATAATGTTTTTCATTTGCAATGACTTTTGTGTTTTCAAGGCATATATGGTGGTTTGTCTTACCTGCATGTTCCGCCAAGGCTGAGGAATGGGTTCTTTCCCTACGGATATCAACACTATGTTCTTTTAGCCTGATACTGACTGATCTACCTGTTTCCCCGATATATTGTTCTCCACAGGAACAATTAATAATATAAACACCTTTCTGCTGGAGATGTTCTGGGTTGTCTTTAACAGATTTCATTCTTTGTCTGATAGTTGTCAAGGGTTTGAATGAGGTTTTGATATTCTTTTTTAAGAGAATTTTGGCTAGTTTGTCAGTTACACCATGAATATATGGAAGGTAGGCGTTAGTGGCTGAGGAATTGTTGGTTTTGTTTTTATTGTTTCCAGATTTGGCTTTTTGAAAGGCTCTGAAGATATCTTTATTATTGTATCCAAGTTTGGAAAAGGCTCTTTTTAAGTACGTGATTTCTTCCTTGGTGTGGTTCTCATCAGAAATTCTACAAGCTCTAGTGAAGAGGGTTTGAAGAACCCCCATTTTTTGGGCTGGGTGGTGGTGGGAATCTGCGTGGAGATAGTTATCAGTATGCGCCTTTTTCCTAAACACTTTGTGACCTATAGAACCATCCTTGTTTCTAATGAGGAGGATGTCTAGGAAAGAGATCCAATTATTCTCTTCAGTTTCCATAGTAAATTTGATGTCATTGGAAATATTATAAAGCTAGTTAATTCAGATCAGTAGCCTGTCGGCTCTCACACTTGACATCTCAAACCTAACCCTATTTATCTCTATTGTCTCTCTCCTTTGTAAATCAAGTCCTGATGATGAGTCTGGATCTAGACTCGAAACGTCGACAAAGCAAAAAATGAAAACTGTGGAATATCCGAGTGCAGATTCTAAAAAACCTAACCACAAAAATCTACAATCCATTAAATCAGGACATCCTGTAGGTTGACCTGTGGTGGCCTGTTTTGAGGCCGAATTGTGAAAAAATCCACTAGGAAGCTAGAAAAGGACCCCTACTTGCCTCCCAAGCCATATGACCATCCACCATCATCCCTAATCCACCTGCCACATCACCAAAAGAAGTTAGCTTTCACACTTTCACACAAAAAAGACAAAAAGGAAAAAAAGAGTTATTTTGTTCATTTACATGCACAACAATAGAATGTTTTATGTTCCAAATAGCATGTCTAGGATAGTAGGATTGCACATATGATAATTTAGCATTCTCTTGAAGCAAAGCCTCTTAGCAGTTAGATTAGATGAATGGTGTGTTTAAGCATTTGATTTTTAGTCTTTTCCTTACTGCAATAGACAAGATTTCTTTTAGTGTATATTTCCCTTTTCCTCATTGGTAATCAAGCTTCTTTTGAATCAATAGAAGTCTGGTTTGAAAAACCTTAGTGGTCTATCACCATCTTAGCAGTGACAAAGAGTGGACCCATCACATTTACTTGTGTATACAACACTATCACCTCCAAGTTTGTACGAACCCCGGGTTGATAAAGTAAATTTGATAGCCCCAAGAGTTGCAACATTCTTTCTGCAATACTGGTGCTCATCACAAGTTAAAATCTTAATTTGTCATCTCTTTGAATTCAATTAATCTAAAAGCCAAAAAAATATGAAGCATCATGTCAACGTTCTAAAGCATATTTATGAACTATCAAGCATCATGATATTTCTCATCTATACTAACCAACTAGATGTTGTCAAACCCTTGCAATTATTATCAAATACTCTCATACACTAGCTTCAATGATCAAATCAAAATAACACACTAATATGCATATTTTGGTCACCTGCAAACACAAGTTTAGTTAAGACATTCACATTATCTATAGTAAGTCAAACATTCAAACTTCCTTTCTCATGGGACTTTTTGATGTCTGCTCCATATTTCAAGGACTGTCATACTATTGGTGCATTCTTGATTTCATACATAAGTCTCTAATTTTGTGACCTACAGGCATAACCACACTCATAGGCTTTCTTTCATGTGGTTGAGAGGCTACAACCACACCCTCAAGCTTGCTTCTATGCAGTTGAGGCTTAAACTAAGGAAAACTCTCTCTTCTCAAACCAGAACTTGTTGCAAACCAACAATATCAGATATTTGTTTATTTATGTATAGAAAACAAACTTCAACAAATGACAATGGGAGAAGGGATATTATAAAGAGATTTTCCCTCTGAAAGGGAAGCCACTTTAGTCATAATCATTCAAAGCATAAATCTATCTATCAAAATACTTATCATGCCTTAGGAGAACTGTTAGATCATAAAATCTAGGTATATTGAGTTTTGAAACATACATCCACCATATTCATAACATGTCAACATCAACTACTTCATTATCATATATGAACTTGACATCAAGCTTTTATCAAGAGTAGAGTCTAATGATTAGGGTAGCAGATAAATGATTCATAATACTTCAAATATCATGAACACAATATCACTTACATAGCTTAGCCCATCAAGCCAGGTCATCCAAATTTTACCATATGACATAATTAATAAGTTTATCAAAACCTAACAAAGGATAACAAGAAGATCTTATATATCAATTTTATTGTCATACTTTCATCATTAAGGTTACCATGCTTAGCACAAACATTATCCATAGTATCAAGTTACCATCTATTAGAATCAAGGTGCTAACCTTCTTTATGGGATCAAGATATCCAAAAATGATAGATGTTAGCCAAACATCAAGTATACCAATATATCAAATATCAATATTAAGTAGCTTCATAGAATCAAGGAATTCATCATGTCTAGAAGGTAAGATACTTGTTCACTACCAAGTACACCATCCCATCATGAGTACCATGAATCAAACTTTCATATGTATGAGCCATTTGTGAAGGTGATATTCATCATTCCTTAGGGCTTACCTAGCCATCCAATGTTGCAGTTGAAACATAATATTGAAACAATGTATCATATATACCTTGTAGTATTCAGATACCTATGCACCTTGATAATGGAAATTGGAGTACTTTGTCAACTTTTTCATCAGGTGCCTCCTTCCCCTTTTTTTCTTTCAACGCTATCTCTTATCTTCTTGCACTAGCCATCTTTCTTGCATCTTGGATGATCCTCAAGAATGTTCCACTTATCACTTCTCATCAAGAGGTTAGAGGTATCCAAATACTCAAATATACATGCAAGAAGTATAATCAATGATCTAAACAAAAGTAAAGACATAAAGGAGCACCAAAAATTGAAAATTACTTATCTTCAATGAAAGGTGATCATCTCCCTCTTGAACCAACCTTCAAGAGCCATCATTATCCATTGTCCATATGATAATGTTGCCTTCAATATTCCAACCAACTTTATCAATAACCAGGCCTAACAAAGACTATCCCATATAGGGCTTCATCAAATTTTTCATGAGTGATTGTACATCTTTACACATCTCAAATCTTTGCAATAAACTAGGGTTTCTCCCAAAACCTAACCTCATAATATACATTAAACCCTAATATATAAATTGCCCAGGGTTTCCTTCAAACCCTAATATTATTTTAGGTCTCCACCATCTTCTCTTTATTCCATCAATGTTATCTTTATAGGGGTGATATTCAATGACTTTACTTCAGCTCAACTCTGATACCATGTCAATTTTTATTAGGGTTATATTGTTATTTGCTTTGATAATTGCATTTCATTATTTCATATTAAATTCACCCCAAAAAATCATAATATTATTCATATTTACATCATTATTCAACAACATATGAAAATATATAGAAAGCACAATATCATCATCAATGCAGTGGAACATAAAGGAACAATAGAAGAAAAGCATTGACACATAGAGGCACCAAGATTTTTTGGAGACCAAGGAAAAACCCACTATGGGGAAAACCCTTTCAAATTATTCTTCTTATTAGATTGTCATTAAATGATTCAACAAAGAGATAATATAATGATCTATATATTTCATCATAAACCTATCCAGTAAAATCAACTAGAAAATATCCATGAGACGAACCCAACCATGCTAATAATCCAAAACCATGGTTTAGAATCCAATGATCAAATGTTACTGACTGAGGTCAACTTATGAACTCTGTGGTCAAAAGGTCAAATCTTCGGTCAACTAAAAAATTCAACCTTTAGGTTCTTGTCATAGAGAATATGTGTCATGCATGAGGCTGAAAGGTTTCGGTTGAAATTTCTCCATGAGATGCCTACGACTGCAGTCGAAATTTATCCATGACATGCTTACAACTGTAGTTGAAATTTCTCCATGACATGCCTGCGGCTAAGACTCAAAACCATAAAAACATATATGCGAGCTTCAAACCCTGCAATTTTGGACCTGTGCCAAATAATCTCTGCGAACTTTCCTCAGACCTGTGCGAGCCAAACCAAAGAAGAGAATAGACGAATGCTCCATGATCATGTCCAAATGAGGTTGATGTCACTTGTATTTATAGCCTTCCAAGTGTGTCCAAGCTGATTTAGGGTCAATCTGATCAAATATGCACATGTGGGATTTTAATTCAAAAATACACTTTCCCTCGTCCAAATTGAGCGCTTCAAAAGTCAAAATCGGTCCTCTGAAAAAGAGGAATCTCATCCCATGGTTGGAATTTGTCATGAAGCTACCAAATTAATAGGTGAAGGCTCTAAAAATATCTCTATATATTGATTTGGCATAGGAGGTTGGGACTCCTACATGAAAAATCTCTTTCGATGGTGCAAAGGATGGTCACTGGTTTTTTAGAGATTTGGGTGGAGTGTGATGGAGTGTGTAAAGGTTGTGCACTTGGAAAGAAAGACATGAATGAATATCCTCATAGTGATACCACATTGAAGGGTGTGCGAGACTTGGTGCATTATGATATATGTGGTCCTATGTCTGTGACTTCGATGAGATGGTCCTTATATTTTCCGATATTTATAGATTATTATTCTAGTAAGACTTGGACGTACTTCCTGAAAACCAAGGATGAGGTCTTCAATAAGTTTCAGGATTTTATGATCTAGGTGGATATTGGTGGCTGCCTTCCTATTCCACTTGGACCGACACCATTGTTCTTTCAGTTTTTTCAGTTTCCTTGATTGTAGCACAATTTACTATTTTTGGTAGTTCTTCGGGTCCTGAAATTCTCGAGCCATTTTAAGGCCCTAAACAACGTTTTTTTTTTGGAAAAAGGGCAAACACAAGTCTTTAATTAATGTTTGTAACCAAAAGTTGTATTCCTCAGATAAATCTTTTTAACGAGGTATTGTGCGTGTCAAATGAAGATCGTATGCTAAAGTTACGACCCAGGGAAGGTAATGTAACAATTTACCCAAATGAGGCCTATAGTTTTGGCGCTTCATCTCCTAGGGTTAGGTTTTTGGATGTTTAGGGTTTTCCATTATTTCTAAATAATAAATAGGCCTTTGAGCCTCATTGTGACACAATTCAAAGTCATGTAGCTACCACATCTCTTCTCATAGATAAGCTACCATCACTTGAGCTAGTTTATTTCTATTTGTGTATGTAAGCATATTTCAGTTCTTTGATATTAATGAAATGAAGTTTTATTTCTGCTGCATCTTTGTGTATATGTTTATTTTTTATTTTGTTGTGTTCCTGCATAAGTTTAGATAAGTGGTATCAGAATGGTTTGCTCTTTCTCTGTTTTTATTTGCATGTCCCCAACCAGGTCAGGGTATAAGGAGTTAGGGCTCAAACTGGTTGAACCTACACAATACCAGCCTTATAAACCTCTACGACCTCCAATAGCGGAAGAAAATAAAGATGAGGGGGCATGAGATCCTTTAAAAATATTTCTTGAGGAAGCCCTCGAGCGACAAAGGAATGTGATGATGGATAAATTTTCCCAGATCCTTCGACAGTTATCCACAACAACACATCTTCATCCAACGGCCAATCTGGAGGCGCCACTCCTTTTAAGGTACAAGTTAAATTTGATATTCCCATATTTGAGGGCTAGATAAATGAAGACATTGTAGATAGATGGTTAAATATGTTGGAAGGATATTTTTTAGCTCATGACTTTTGCAATCGGGAAAAGATTACTTTTTCACTTCTCAAATCCGCCCCACATGTCAAGGACTAGTGGGAAACCTACTATGAACAAAAGGACGAGAGGGAATCCTCATTGTTTTCAACCGCACCCACTTGGAATTCTTTCCGAGATGCCATCAAGGAACAAAATTGCCATGTCGAGAGCAATGAAAATAAATACATAAAGTGGACCACATTGCGGCAGGGAAGGGACCAAGACGTGCCAGAGTTCACAATTTTTTTCCATACCCTTCGCACGAAGCTGGGTATCAAGGATTCTGAGCAGCATTTGGTACTTAAGTACCGTGACTGTCTACAAAAGTACATCCAAGATGAGATGGAGTTACTGGACATATCCTTGCTTGGCGCTGCCTATGGATATGCTATCAAGATCGAGTAAAAATTTAAACAGAAGAAGCATTGTGAATCCGAAGCAGGGGAAAGATGCCCCCAAGCCATAGAACAAAGGAAAAAGCCAAGGTGGGGCGACCCAAGACAACCCACCGAGCCGCAAGAGAAGAACAACACCATGAAGATAAATAAGGACACAGGGAAATGGTGTGAGTTCCAAAAGCGCCCCACTCACAACACAAATGAGTCGAGCCAAGCAGTTACTGCTGGCCGAGTTGAAGGCTTCCAAATCAGATGCATGTTCTGACTCTGAGTCAAAAACCGACAAGGGTAGTGACAAAGGGAAGAGTATTATCGATGTAGAGCCTAACACCACCATTGCCACCACTAAGATCCAGAAGGATGAGCTCGAAGATCCAGAGGAGGGGGAACGAATCTTCTACTTAGAAATGTGGATGAAGGGTTTGCAGCTGCAGTTCATTGTCGACATCGAGAGCCAAAGAAACCTCATTTCAGCAGATTTCATGAAGCGGTTGGACCTACCGATCACACCACATACATAGCCATACACCATTGGGTGGCTTCACCAAGGGCAAGATCTTCGTGCCAGCCAACAATGTCACCTTCCATACAACAATAAGCCCTTTGCGGATGAGGTACTATGTGATGTTGCTCCTCTTGAAGTTTGTGATGTATAATTAGGCCAACTATACTTGTGGAAGTGACATGTTGTGTATGAGTCTATGCCTCACACTTTTATTATTATTTTGGGTGATAAGTTGCACAGGATACCAGAGGTAACAACACCTACAACAATTTCTTTGATCACTGCAAAGAAATGCAGTGAGATCATTTCCCAGACCGGGAATTTTTTTCCTCTTTATGATTTTCCCTAAGGGCAAGAAGAAGATTATGGCCACGACCTCCAGACAGGGCTCCTCTGCATGACAAAAATAGATGGACAAGGTTGTGGAGGAGTATAAGGACATATTCACCTCACCCACAAGGGTACATCTACACTATCAGGTCAAGCACTCCATCGATCTGATCCAGGGCGCACCGCTACCCAATGGACTGATCTATCGACTCTCTGTTATGGAGAATGATGAAATCAAGAGGTAGATTCAGGAGTTGTTGAAAAAATGGCAAATCTGACCAATTTTATCACCTTGTGGGAGCACGATCGTGTTCGTACAAAAGAAGGACAAGACCTGAAGACTTTGTATTGACTATCGGGGATTGAACAAGATCATTGTTTGGAACAAGTGTCTAATGCCATGGATTGATGGCTTTCTGGACCAACTGGAGAGGAGGAAATATTTTTGCAAGATTGAGTTGAAGTCTGGTTATCACCAGGTACCAATCGAACCCTTTGATGTGTGGAAGACTACCTTCAATTCAACTGAGGGCTATTCTAAATGGATGGTCATGCCTTTCAAGTTGACGAATGCCCCTGCAACCTTCATGAGGCTGATGGATGAAATATTGTGACCCTTCACCAACTCATTCATGGTGGTGTATTTGGTTGAAAATCTGATCTTCATCCAGAGTTGGGAAGAGCACCTCCACCATATTCGACAGGTCCTCCAAACCCTGCGACAACACAAGTTGTGTGCCAATTTGGAGAAATGCACTTTTGGTATGACCCAGGTTCAATATCTGGGGTATATCATTGATGAGGGGGGTGTGCATGTGGACCAGACAAAGATACAAGTCATTCAGGCTTGGCCAACCCCAACGACTCTAACAGAGCTCCGCAACTTTTTGGGTCTTGCCAACTTCTACCGCATGTTCGTGTTTGGGTTCTCTCATAACACTTGGCCCTTGAGTCAAGTCACCAAGGGAGGAGAAAAATAAAATTTCTTTTGGTTTGAATCCCAACAGAAGGCATTTTCTGAGTTTAAACATCACCTTTGCTCTGTGCCAATGCTCACATTACCAGACCTGCAACAACCATTTGAGATCAAGATAGATACCTCCGACTATGCTATTGGTGCAATTCTTACTCAGCAGGGGCATCCAGTGGCATATCACATTGAGGCACTTTCATATCCAGTCCAAAAGCATTCCACCTATGAAAAACAGATGTATTCCATTGTACAGGTCTGCAGAAAATAGAAGCATTACATTATGGGGAAGGAAACAATCTTCCACACAGACCACCGACCCCAGTAGTTCATACAGACACAAGAGAATTTGCAAAACGATCGCCATAAAAAATGGTCCTTATACCTACAATAGTTAAATTTTAACATTAAGTACAAGAAGGTTAACACCAAAAATTTTGTAGACTGCCTCAGTCGATTGTTGATCATAGCATTGACCACTATGCTTGACTCTTGTGGGCATGAGACTGTGGGGTGGCCACATTTTTACAAGAGCAGTCCAAAATTCGACAACACATACCAGACGCTCCTGGAAGGAAATAAAGCTCCAAAATTTCACCTCCAAGATGCATTGTTATGCCACCTGGTACACCTCTATGTTCCTTAAAGCGAGCATTCCAAAATGATTTTGTAGGCGCACTATAGTCGGGTCGTTCTTGGAGTAGAGAAAACAATGGCAGTGCTGAAAAAGTATTTTTATTGGTCGAACCTTCGACAAGATGTTGGGAAGTACATCAGAGCCTGCACTGCCAGCACCATTGCTAAACTGACCATCAAGAAGCAAGGCCTATATACTCCTCTGTCTACTCTTACTCGACCTTCAAAATTCATATCCATGGATTACATCTCAGGCCTTCCTTCTCCCAAGCATGGAAGCAATTGTGTGTTCATGGTCATCGACAAATTCTCTAAGATGGCCATTATGGCGGCCTGCAAGAATAACATCATAGTAGAAGTCACTGCTAAGCTCTTCTTTGAACGAGTATGTGTACACTTTGGGATCCCACCTTCCATTATATCAGATTAGGACAATAGGTTCCTAAGTACATTTTGGTCAACTCTTTGGTCGGTGTTGGATACCAAGCTCACTAAGTCCATGGCTTTCTGACCCCAAATTGATGACCAAATAAAGGTCGTCAATAGGATGATCGTACATATTTTGCGCAAGTACAAATCGAAGCATCTATGCACATGGGACGAAAGCCTCCCCTATGTCCAACAAAACTAAAACATAGCTCTCCATAGCTCAATTGAACATAACCCCTTTCAAGTGGGTTGGGATTCCAGCCATTATGTCCCATTGATGTGGTCATACCATTTGCAGCTACTCAGGCAACTTATGCCCATGTCTAGTCCGAAGCTGACAGGGCTAACAACTTCATTGAGCGCATCCAGCACATCCGCCAGTAAGTCCATGAAACATTGGACAATGCCAATGCTAAATACAAGCAGCGACATGGTCAACATCAGGTGCTACATAAGTTCTAGGTGGGAGACAAAGTTTGGCTGCATTTAAAGAAGTGGAGCCTTGCTACCATAAGCTTCTTATGCTTCGATAAGGACCATACACCATCACCAAGGCTATAGGGGAAAATGCTTTCAAGCTCAACATTCCATCGTTCCTTGGCCTGCACCCATTGTTCAATGTGGACCCCCTTTGTCCATACTTTCCACCATTATTGGACACATCCAACTTTGCAGAACAACTCACACCAATAGAGTTAAGCCCAGACTGCATGGAACATGCCACAACTTATCGAATCATGGACACACAGATCAAGAATAGTCGGCAACAAAAGATACAATTGTATTGGGTTGTCAAAGCTAGCCAACTCTTGCACTAGGGAAAGTGGCTCACCAGGGACCAAGTTTAGCGTATGTTTCCCCATCTCATGGAGGCACTCAATGCAACGGGGACCATTGATTCTTAAGGGGGGAGGAATGATCCACGTGGATATTGGTGGCCACCCGCCTATTCCACTTGGACCCATACCATTGTTTATTTTAGTTTTTTCAGTTTCCTTAATTGTAGCACAATTTACTATTTTTGGCAGTTTTTCGGGTTCTGAACTTCCGAAGCCGTTTTGATGCCCTAAACGATGTTTTTTTGGAGAATGGGAAAACATGAGCCAATAATTAATGTTTGTAGCTAGAAGTTGTAGTCCTCGGGTAGATCTTTCTAATGAGGGTGCGTGTCAAACATAGATCGTATGCCAAAGTTATGATCTCGGGAAGTTGATGTACCAATTTACCCAAACGAGACCCATAGTTTTGGCGCTTCATCTCCTAGGGTTAGGTTTTTGGATGTTTAGGGTTTTCCATTGTTTCTAAATAATAAATAGGCCTTCAAGACTCATTGTAACATAGTTCAAAGGCATGTAGTTTCCACATCTCTTCTCAAAGATAAGCTACCATCACCCAAGCTAGTTTATTTCTATTTATGTATGTAAGCATATTTCAATTCTTTGATATTAATGAAATGAAGTTTTATTTCTACTGCATCTTTGTGTATATGTGTATTTATTTATTTTTTTGCATTCCTGCATAAGTCTGGATCAGTTCAAGGTCTTGTGGAGTACCTAGAAGGAAGGAAGATTAAGTCACTGAGATCAGATAATGGGGGCGAGTACTCCTCCAACGAATTCCTAGACTTTTGTAGGTAGGAAGGAGTCAAGAAGGAGCTCACAATACCCTACAACCTTCAGCAGAATAGGGTTGTTGAGAGGAAAAATAGGACTTTCATGAGGTAGTGAGGGCCATGATCTATGATTAGGAGTTGCCTATGTTTTTGTGGCTAGAGGCTTGCAATACAATTGTGTATGTGGAGAACATGAGTCCTTATAGAGTGTTAAAGGATGTGACTCTTGAGGAGCTGTATACAGGAGTGAAACCAAATGTTAGTCACTTACACATTTTTGGTAGTCCAATTTATGTCCATGTGCCTATAGAGAAGAGGACTTAGATGGAGTCCTTATCTTAGAGGGGCGTGTTTGTTGGTTGTAGTGAGGTCTCGAAGGCCTTATGAGTCTACATTCCAAGAAAAATAACGGTGATTTTGAGACAGGATGTCAAATTTGATGAGGATAGGACCCTCTAGAGATATCATGAGTGAGAGCCAACAATGGTAGACAAAATTAGCAAGAGGCTCCTAAGGCTGAGTAGGGACTAACAACACTCGTAGGGACACAACCAACACATTTAAAGGATGAGTTAGATATTAATTCAAATTTTACGAGGAGGAGGTCGAGATGGGATGAACATATATTGACTGATGATGATGAACATGTGCAAGCTCTTAACAATGCTTTTAGGCAGAGCAGACCATCAATTAGATATTCCAATTATTTGGCGTTGCCAAGCAACGTTTATGAGGTCGAGCCATCCACTTTTGAGGAGGATATAGGCGAGCAAGACTGGAGAGATGCCATGATATAGGAGTAAAGCCCCATCACGAGAAATGTTGTTTGGGATATAGTGTTGATACCAGAGTGGTAGTTTGTCGTCACTTCTTGATGGATCTAAAATATCAAACATGTAGTAGATGGAAGTATTGAGAAGTAAAAAGTGAGGTTCATTGCAAGAGGGTTCTCCCAAAAGGAGGGAGTGGATTACGAGGATATATTCACAACCATCACCATATATGCATATATTAGAGAAGTTATTTCCATTGCTTCAGAGATTGGGTAGAGTATACATTAGATGGAAGTGATGAATGCTTCCCTTAACGAAGTGATTGAAAAGGAGATGTATATTGAGCAGCCTCAGGGTTTTTCGGTGCATGGGAGAGATTCCCATGTGTGTAGGTTGAAGAAGGCCCTTTATGGGTTGAAGTAGGCTCCATATGCATGTTATGCTAGGATCGTTGGATATATTCTTAGTTTGGGATTCACCAAGACTGAGGAAGATCCCAACTTGTACTTATACTTGTTGAGGCTAAATTGCTCATCTTGGTATTGTATGTGGATGATCTCTTCTTGATAAGATTAAAGAAGCTCATATGAATGTGCAAGGAGGATCATACTTCGGAATTCGACATGAAGGAAATTGGCTTGATGCATTACTTTTTAGGATTGGAGGTGTGGTAGTAGCTAGGATATATTTTTCTTGGGTAAGGCAAGTATGCATAGGAGATATTGAGGAGATTCCAAATGGAAGATTGCAGGCCTATGTCTACACCTATGATCACTAACCTGAAGAAATTGAGCGCTTTTGAAGGTGAACTAGTGGATCCCATACTCTATAGGCAGTTAAAAGGTTCCTTGATTATCTAGTCAACAATAGATCGAATATATGTTTTGCTATGAATACATTCATCTAGTTCATGGTGTAGCTGAGATAGGTTCATTATGTGGCAGTGAATCATGTGATGAGATAACTGGTGGGACAATATACTTTGATTGATATATGTCAAAGTTGGATGAGTGGAGATACAAGGGAACATAGATTTTGATTGGGTAGGGAGTGTAGTGGACAGAAAGTCCACATTTGTATGTTGTTTCAACTTGTGATCAACCATGATCTCATGGTCAAGCAAGAAGAAATAATAAGTGGTACTCAATTTAGAAAAGGTAGAGTACATGGTAGCAAGTATGGAAAGTTGTGAGGCAGTGTGGCTTCGCAAAATGCTTGCAGGATTATTTGATCTGTAGATGGGGTTAATGATGATACACTATGATAATCAAAGTTACATTAAGCTTTCCTAGAATCTTGTGTTTCATGATTAGTTCAAGCATATCACGATGAAATAACACTTCATCATAGAGTGGGTCCAGAGGGGTGTTGTGAGTAGGTGCCAGATGTTCTCACAAAGCCTTTGGTGAAAGGAAGTTTGTGAAGTACCCAGATAAGCTAGGGGTGGTGGAGAATCCCTTACTTGACAAGAGGGAGTGTTGAAATAAGTAGCCTTAAAAGGTCTTCAACAATTGATTGGTGCCTTAGCATGTGGAAGACATTATTTTTATCTTCTAATTATTTATGTCTTCTTTCCTATGTTTAACTTAGGAAAAGTACAATAATTAAAGTCAATTAATTATTATGGACTATTGGGTTACTTTATAGGGATAAATAATTTAATTATTTAAGTGACTTAGAAATAATCTCCACGGTTGATCTTCAAGATGTTTCTAGAAAGAAGATTCAAGATGTTTCTGTAGGGGAGATTTGGGTTATGGATTTGGACTCGAAGATTATAAATGGAGGCTAACGATGGAGGTGAAGACACAAAGAAAAGAACAAGTGTGTGAGAGAGTCATCACAAGAGAGATATTTTCTTTGCAATGTGAGTGGCTCGGTGACTAGTGCATAGAGAAGGAGGAATTGTGAGTGGCTTGGTGACTAGTGTGTAGAGAAGGAAGAAGTGCGAGTGGCTCGGTGACTAGTGTGTAGATAAGGAAGACGTGTGAGTGGCTTGGTGACTAGTGGGTACAAAAGGAAGAAGTGCGAGTGTTTTCGAGTGAATCTAGGAGGGTCAAGTTGGAGGGGGTTACAAGGCTGAGTTGTAGGAAGAAGATCATGTTTCTCTGGAGGAGGCTAAGTTGTTGGAGTTCTAGGGTTTTTTCTAGCGCACATTAGTGGCAGGGTGCATATCAAGTTGTTTAAAGGCACATATATGATTTCTGAAGGCTTACTTCTTCAAAGAAATTTCATCTGGAGATAGATTTCCTTGAGCCTAATTTACCTGCGCAAAATTCATTCTGAGGGAGCCAAGTTGCAGGTTCCAGATTGTATTCTCCCTTGTATCTTTGTGGGTAAAAAATCCTAGGTTTTCTAGATAATGAAATGACGAATAATTGTTTGTGGATTAATTATTTTTGCAATGTGTGATTCATCTCTCTACTTTATTTTCACCACACATTTTTAATTCTAGAAGTTAATTATACTGTTGATTTTATTTTTCAATGATTCATTTTTTTTTGTCACTCAAATTTCAATCATTATATTAACATCAAAGGGCAAAGTACAAAATGCATATCAATAAGCCCCTCTCTCTCAGTCCGACTAGATTTGTTGAGTTTTGGACTTGGAGGATAACATGAGCTACTGACTTCATGTATTATCTTTTGGCAGCCTAGGAGCCATGACATACATATTGTAAATAAAAGAGCAACATAACAAAAAGAAACATATTAAGGAGGGGTGCTGGGGGGGATTACAGGGGGAGCTGCAAAATAGCCAGCATATTCATGCATATGAAAATCAATATGCTCCACCCTCGCTTCCAGACTACGAAGGTGGTTGTTGGTGCGCCTTTGTTGGTGTCGTAGATTATCCAAGTGTTCCATGATTTCACTTTGGCCAAATTGAATGTCATTGACGAAAGCTACCAACTCATTATGGTGATCATACATTTGGTTCTTGAAGTTGTCCATGTTCACTTGAATGTTCCAGATTTGAGCAATGATAAACTCTAGCGTCGTTGGAGCAACCACATGTCTCGGGGAGCCATCAAATCTCTCCTTTGCCTCATAGATTCCCGGCGAACCCAACAAGGTGTGATTGTCCCGCTCCGGCTGATCTACTTGTAGTGGATTTCCACCCCCATGGCATGGTCTCCCTTGGTGGTGAGGCATCGCGGTGTACCCAAAACACCTAAAAGTGTGACAGACGGAAACACCCTCCCAACCCCAAACAACAAAAAAAAGTAATGTAACTTATACCACTACCCCCAAAGAGAATTTAGGGGCTATCCTGCACTAGTTGTCACCGTAATCAACTCTCCATGCCCAGGTAAAACGGGACGAGGATTCCTTAGCACAGAGCTTCGGAAGTTGAATGTGGCATCCTGCCACCTCTTCTACACTTGCCTATGCATATTTCTTCTAGCTAGCCAAGCCCTTCCCTACTGTAATTCCTCGCGGGGCCCCTTAGAAACCAAAGTCTTGCCACAGGTGCCAATAGTCCAAAACCACCAGTCTGCTAAACAAGTTCCCCACCGCTCAAACCATAAGAGGACAACTCACTAGTGCTTGGCTAAGGTCTGTCAGCCCTGACTCTTCTCCTCTCCCCTGCACCATGTCACACAAACGAACTGGGCCAATGAGAATGCCAACCGACTCATTCTCCCTGGACGTTCCAGGGTACCAAGGATCATCCAACACTACCAACACACCCCGCAATGCGCGCTAGTTGCTGGCTTCTTCGCCTCCCCCCCAAGGCCTAGACCTCGACGAGGGTGTAGGAACTCCACAACCCTTATCGCACTACACAACACTACCATCTCCCACCACGACCAAGAAATGCGTAACCAACTCTAAGGACATGATTTAATAGCCATTGTCATGGGTGACAACCTCACAAGCTGGCGCTTGCTATCGCGTCTATTATATATGGGGTTGGGGTGCGCATAGAGGCCGAACAGGCTTCGCTGTTGCCTCCTCCACCACTTGTCCAATAATTAAGGTACCCCAATCGGGGATTTGAAGGTATGTATCTACAAGATCTTGGATAGTATGAAGATCTCCTAGATCTAGGTATGTCTTGATTCTCAGATCCCTCCAGGAAGAGGTGAAGCCTTTATGGTTACTTATGGATCCCCAATTTTCTAGCCAATATGCCACTCTGTTTCCTGAATGAAGGACGTGGCTCGTAGAAACATACCGAAACTTAACAAGAGCTACTTGACCCTGTCCAATTGTGCTTCCAGCCACCAGCTCTAGGAAATTTTAGGAATGAAAGACCCATTAATGATATTTTGGGTCATTTGGATAATGAACTTTGAGTCTCCAACTATATGTAGTTGTTTTCGATGCTGATCCTGTGCCATAATGAGCCCGTGTTCTAGACCCGTTAGCTCTGTCACGTTATTAGTGCTAATACCATAGTATACTACGAATGTGACAATTGGTTGTCCTGTATGATCTCAAAGAACTCCTCCATAACCTGCCTGACTGGGGTTCCCTTTGGAAGCCCCATGAAAATTAACTTGGATGCATTCATGAAGGGACTAGAGAAAATCGTTAGAGAGGTTGTTCCAGGAGCCTTTGAAGAGGATTTCACCAGGAATATCCTATCTTGGGCAAGGCCGAGGGAGGAGAGGATGCGGTCTTCTGTTGGATTAACCTTCCAATCTTCGGGATCCCATTTTTTTGAGAGGATGGTTTCCCGGATGTTTTCTTTGACCTGTGTCCATACTAGAGAGCTAGAGGGGGGCTTGTTCTGAAAGATGGTTCGGTTGCAGTCCTTCTAGACATTCCATAAGGCAAACCCTAGGGAAAGATTCCATGCTTTATTAACAATGGGGTTGCGGAAACGATGTGTCTACCATTCTTCGATGGTCGCCTGGATATCTTCCTGGCCATAGTCTGTGGGTTCAAAGAGATCATCCATCTGCCTCCATACTTTTTTTATAAGCATACAATCCTTCAATAGGTGTTGCATTGTCTCCTTTGAGGCTATGCATAGAGCACATCTAGAAGGCCCCTCGTAACCCTAATTTACTAATCTGTCCCAGGTGAGGATCTTATTGTGCCCCACCAACCATAAGAAATGTGCCACTTTAGGCCATAATCTATTACCCTGGATTCACTACCATATCTTCCTTCTAGGATTATTTAGGGCCATATTTTTGATGAGATAAGCATAATGTAGAGAGAAGTTACCTATTGTTGAGTATCCCCACCAGAGTTTATCCGGGCGCTGAGATTGGCAGATTCTTCGATGGACCAATTAATTGAGCAATGGTTCCCATTCCTCATTGTTGATGTGAATTGGATATTCTTGTGGTTTCTTCCAACAACAACAACCATTGTCTTCTTAACCTTCTCGCCAGTAACCGACCACTCGCCCCTGTCCTAAGTCTTGGATCGTAGCATTCAACGTCTGACGATTGGGCTCTTGGGAAAGACGAGGATGTTGCTTCCATGAGTCATCTAGAACACTGCCAATTGGCCATCCTAAACTTCACAAAAGAAGTGATTCTGAATAGTGTGGCTATTGTGGTTAACCATTTTCCAGATTGCTAAACCATTGGTCTTAGAGTGATTCCTCAAAAAGTCCCCTTGGGTTTTTCCTTGCCCCTATTTTTGTGTCTAGATGAGATTCCATTGTTCCATGCCCCACTAAAGCCAATGCCACCACAACTTGGCGCTGAGGGTAGCATTCAGGCCCTCCAAATCTCTGAGATCCAACCCGCTTAGATATTTGGGGAGACAAAGTTTTTCCTATGCTACTAGTGGCCACTTCCGTTCCATTGTTGCTCTATTCCATAAGAATTTCCTAAACAAGGTGGTTAAATCTCATTATATACTTTTAGGGGTAGGGGGAGCTAAGAGTTGATATAGGGGTATTTCCTGGAGTATGAATTTTAAGAGGGTGGCCCTTCTTGTGACGTTCAAAACACAAAAAAGTTCAATTAGAAAGTCTTTTTTTTTGAATTTTAGCACATAATTTCTTCCAAGGGGAAATACGAAGAGGGTTGAATAGCAGGGGAACTCCCAGGTATTTCGAAAGTAAATTTCCTATAGAAATCCCCAAGACCTTGGCTAGGAAGGATTGGATAGGTCGAGGGGTATGAAAGAAAAAAATATTTGACTTATCTTTATTCAAGAGCATACCTGATGCCACCTGGAATTCTTCGAGGATGCCATCGATTTGTAGAGCTTCTTCAAGAGTTGCTTCCCCATACAAGAGGTTTTCATCAAAAAATTGCTGATAAGTCATACCGATAGAGGTGCCAGGCAAATGGAGAATTCACAAGACATTGTCACTCTTAATTGCTTTGATTAAATGACTAAGGCCCTCTGCTACAATGATGAAGAGGAAAGATAATAATGGGTCTCCCTTCCAAAGACCTCTAGAGGAATGAAAGGTGGGGGAAGGGTTTCCATTTACAAGGATTGAGGAAAAAGGCACAGAGATTCATGATTTTATCCATGTCACCCAGTCCTTAGCAAAATTGAAAGCTTGAAGGATAACTAACAAATATGCCCAACTGAGCCTATCACAGGCTTTCAAAAGATCTAATTTAAGCAACATCCCTTGTTTTTTGTGGGCTTTTAGGGAATGGATGACTTCATGGGAAGTGAAAATTCCATCCAGGATCTACCTCCCTTCCATGAACCTCGACTGGTATGGGCTAATTATGTGATGAAGAATTGGTTTCAAGCGGCGAACCAAAACAGATGAAAGGATCTTGTAGATCACATTGCAGAGGGCTATAGGATGAAAGCCACTAGGAGAGTCGACTTATTTGGATTTAGGAATCAACATGAGGAAGGTGGCATTGAGACCTGACCACACTTGCCTGTGCCTTTGGGATTCCTCCACTAGTTCCATGATCTCCGTCTCTAGAATTGGCCATTAAGTCTTGAAAAACTATGAAGTGAAACCATCAGGTCCTGGTGCCTTATTAGAAGGTATACTTTTAACCACCATTTCCACCTTGTCTCTAGTGATTGGGCGAAGAAATGCCTCGTTTTTCTCTGTTGTGACTAGTTGTGGGACATGATGAGTAACCCTTGCTATATCCTCCGACTGGTCATACCCTTCTTCTCTCAACAATGATGAGTAGAAGGAAAAGTTCCCTCTCCATGTCTTCATGTTGATCCAAATGAATACCATCCTCAAAGAGAAGAGAGGGAATATGATTGTGCTATTTATGGTTGATCATTAAGCAGTGGAAGAACTTTGAGTTCCATTCCCCTTCTCTTAGCCACCAGATCCAAGATCTCTGCCGCCAGAGGGTCTCTTGCTGGATTCTTTGTACTCCAAGTGCTGAAATTAGGTTCCCTTCTTCAAATACCAGTTCCTCAGATCGACCTTCACACACCATTTGCATTTGAACAACTTCGATCCTTTCCTCTGTCTTCTCCTTTTCTGTGAAGATATATCCGAACTCTTCATAGTTCCACCCTTTAATTTTCTACTTCAGGGCCTTAAGTTTCCACTAGAAAACCTGCATATGAGTTCTGACTTCAACCTTGATTTCCTTCCACCATTCTTCTATCTTATCCATGAAGATTGGGTGCCTCAGCTAGAAGCTCTCAAATTTGAAAGGCTTGTTTTTAGGCAAAGATGGAAAAGAGATGGCAAGGCTTATGGGCTAGTGGTCGGATCCCATGGATGGGAGAATGGATACTTCCAGTGCAAGGTCTCTTAGGATTAAATCCTCAGGTAACAAGAAGCGGTCCAAATGACAGGCGATTTGATGGTGACCACCTTGTATGTGTTCCAAGTGTGGATCCGAGTTTGCGTTCTAATGTATGCCAACCAAATATCCTCAATTAGGTCATGGAAGGCCTCAGAGGCAGGTTCTAAGCGCCTTATTCCTCCTCTTTTATCCTCCAAATTCCAAATTATTTTGAAGTCACCTCCTATGATCAAACCCGGTTCGGTCCTGATCTCACTCAGAATCTAAACACTGTGCTAGAAGGCATCCTTCTCTTGGGGGATTGCTGGTCCATGGACTGCTGTCAATATTGTCCAAAGGACAAAGCCTACAGGCATGAAGCTGTGGGATATAGTGTGGCGAGTGTTAGAAAATTATATAATACAAAGTAATGGAACACATAAAATATTGCAGAAACACAAACATAAAAAATACATAAAACAAGAGAGACCCATATATACGTGGTTCACCCAATATGGGCTACCTCCACGGAGAAAAAACTAGTCCTTCCTTTTATATTATCCAACAAAATGAAGAGATACAACATTCAACATATCCACTATAAATTCCTCTTCACTCTCACATAGTCTCCTCTCTCTTTCTCGCTCAGAATACACATATTTACAACTCCAATACAATTCCCTCATATATAGCGAGGTGTTTCATTCTAGGGCAAAAAACCATAAATTAAACATAACTTCTACCATTAGATCATCTGCCTAATCAAAAGCCCAGATTGACTACGAAATTATAATATTTTATAAGGCAATTTAAAATCTATTTTTAGCTTTGGGGGACTGCTGTTCCCCGGACACCCCAGACAAGTGCCCCCTCACCCCCCCCGTGTGGATGGGTGCACAGTATTCCTAGGGCATACATCTGTTTGAAACAAATACCTCTTAATAAAGAAGATAATTAGGCTCCACACCCAACAACAAGTCCTTGTCCAGTGTTTGAAAATGATGTTAATAGGGTTCCATAGGATCAAAATTCCTCTCCCTGCTCCAATAGCTTTGATTGTCATGGCTTCACTCTTCCTCCAATAAAATTGGCTGGCTTCTTTGAGATTTTCTTCCATCATCTTTGTTTCCTAGATCATAACTATATCTGACTTATACTTCAAGATATTAACTTTAAGGGTTCAAAGCTTATCTTTATTGTTTAAGCCCCGAAGATGACCAAATATGACTTTTTAACAATCTCTTGATCAACTAATGAAGGATCAGGGGAAACATTTCGATAACCAACTGGAAAACAAGGTTGAGAAGCTGTAAGGTTTTCCAACTCTTTGGAAGACTCATCCAGAAGAGGACAAAGTTGAATGGGATGATTATCTTCACACAACTTACAGGGAAATTTAAATTTTCCCTTTTTCTGATGGACCATATTATTACTAGTTGAAGTTTTATCAGCAACATGATCTCCAGAGGCTGATGACAAAGGTTGATGTGAACCTGTGGACCACACTTCTAAGACCATGGGAATACCAGGACAATTTCGAAGAAGGTGGTCACCCTTACATAACATGAAAGGGAATTTGACTTTCTGGGGATGGTTGGAAGATTTTTCTACATCAGTTGCATCCGTAGCAACGGATGCTTGGCTACCCCCTTGCTTATTTCTCTTCTTCTTCTTCTTAGCTTCTTGGTTACTAGAATCTAGACTTTCACTAGGCAAAGAGGAAGAACGAGGTGAAGAAATAGGTGAAGAAGGTGAGGGGTTAACTTTAGGATCAACATGAGGTTGATGTTGTTTAGGTGGAGGAGAACTCGGTTGAAAAGAAGTTTGGACACTTGGAATCACCAAGGTCGAAAATAACCAAACTGGTAGACCAATAGTCAATCTGGGAAGGGACAAATCCGCCATACAAGGAGCACCATTATTTCCAAAAGAAGGAAAAGGACTAGGATTCATGTCAAATGTGTTCCCTTGACTGGTAGACTCAGGAAACGTTGCCATAAGTATCAACCTAAGATCTACTAAGGGGTATTTCCATAGGAAGGATGTTGTTCCGCGGTCAATTAATTGATTTTAGAAATTAAAAAAACAAAATAAAAGAGGATTAAGCTAGGCAAGAGGGTTTACAAAGTATACATGAACCACAATATACACCATAGCTGAAACCAAGGACTTAACGTACGATGACCAATCTCCTTTAATGTTGTCTTCGGTGTACCACATTTAGAAGGCGGATGACTTGGTTACCTGTGGCTAAAGGATAACAACATAGTGGGGTATCCCAATATATACACGAGGGCATGGGAAGCAAAAGTCTACTTTAGCGTTGTCTAATGCATAACCGTTTGATGAGAGCATTCCCATATACTTGCCATACGTGGAGCGCCTCTGATATACCCAAGAGTACTAGAGAATGATCCTATATACTTCCGTACATGGAACGAGATTTCACCCCTAGGATACAATGCTGGTAGATAATGAGAGTTGGTAGGTTTATAGACGCCATAACATGTCTTTAGCCTATAAATCTAAATGTTTGCATTAAGTTCCAAATGCTCCTTAGGTTAATTGAGTCAATTTTAACGTTTATCTTGAATTATGTTTCAATTTTGGGCTCAAAATGATATCAATTGAATCCCTAAGATGCAACTATATGAGAAAAGGAAAAATTTCCACTTCGATGAAAGCTAGACTAATAAAGGGAACAAATTTCAATCAATAATGCATCAAACAACATGCCTTCCACTAACTTTCACTTTCGCTTTTCAAATGCAATGATCAAAAGTAGAAATGATCTTCACTTTTCACTATCCTAAATGCAATTGTTTCGAAAGCAAAATGATCTTCACTTTTACTAAGATGCACCTATACAAATGATGTTTTTTCTTTAATTTTTTAATTCTCTAAGGCAACTAAAGAATCAACTAAAACAAAATCAAATCCAATTCAAGCACCTAAATGAAAATATCTTTCACTTTTCCTTTTGAACAAAATAAATAATGCACTCCTTTCAGCTTGAAAATCAAACAACATAATCTATGCTTGATTAAAAACAAAGATGATTTCCAAATGCAAATTACCTAATGCAACTTGAAAAGCAACTTTTTGAAAAGAAAGCTAAAAAATGCAAACTGATGTTTTAAGTGATTTCCATAGAAAACAAGGCTTAATCAATCAACAAACCAATATCTCAACGACACAACAAGTAACAAGTGATGACTAATTAACCTAGAAACCCTAGAACTCAATTAAATTCTCACTTCAAGCACTTCAAAGCCAAAGAGACTAATTTTCTAATTAAATTAGACAATCAAACAAAAAACCTGGCAAATCTAGACTCAGAGGATAGGAAAATACCTTCAGAGGCCAAGACACATTGGATCTTAGGGTAGAAACCCTATTTTTTCTCAAACTTTTGAGATCAACGTGACTGTGATAACCAAAAATGTGTTGAAAGTGGCTTCAGTGTGACTGTTTCAAGTAAAAACGCGCTGGCAATGCGATTGTTCATGTCAAAAACACGTTGGGTGAGAAATTTGGGAAAAATAAATAAATTTCAACAAAGATTCCAGATGTAACACTCTAAAGCAGTGATCATTCAATGTGCAGACTTCTACATACCCAGACGAACTAATAATTTAATGGTTGGTCAAACTGATCAAAAGACCAAATCAAGAAAAGAGATTGAAGAGGCTATAGAATCCCCAATGGAGTCACCATTTTGTTGTGAATATAAATCCCCTCTGTGGACTCTCTAGTCCAATGAGTGGGTCTAGCAACAAAATGAGCAAACGAATGCAAACTTTCCTAGCTTATGTTTAAAAATGCAGAGAGAGAGAAACCTGTTTCGCTATGATGCTAATTTCCCAATCCTTTGATGATGTGATCCAAAATGGATCTTGTATCAAACCTCTAAGTCTAAGTCTTCATATACATATACTATTTGAAAAAACTATCACAGAAGAAAAACACTAAGAATGGTGGAAAACAGAGCTAAGCGGAACGTAAAGTCTCGTTGCACATGAGTTGTCAGATTGGATAGATCAACGGCCCAACTTAAATCGGGATATCACATCAGGAGAGGCCAGTAGAGTATATTAGAAGTGAACCTAAGGGAAATGCGATTGCGATCGGTGACTTAATGTGGATCGTTGATCGAGTGCGCAGATCAACGACGGAGATTACAGATATCGCATCGTAAATTCCTAAAGGGAGGACTTAGCACAGGCGGACCTGAAGGAGTTATGAATTAAATAGCGAAGGATTTGAGTTCCATGGTGTTAGTGTCAGTCTTTGAAGCCTTCCACTAGTGATCAAACATGCTCTTACAAAGTGGTCTTAGGATTTCAAAGTCAAATTTTGTCATTTCAGTGAGTCTTCAAGTACAATTTGGTCACTAGGTATTAGGTCTAGGATTTGTTTTCACTCCTTTCAAAGTTTTCCAAGTGTCCGTCCATGTCACCATTTGGATGAGTGTACCATCATTCAAAAAGTTTTCATCATCATTTCAGGTTCCAATGGGTCATTTTACACCTTGTTTGTGCTTCAGTTGTACTTGGGTAAGGCTCATTTCCCTCTCCTAGGGTTTTGAAGGTAATTTTTTCTTGGATAGTCAAATCATCAACAAAAATTGTATCCTGATGCTCATACACCTTCCGCTATCCTTAATATACCTTCTCAAGCACTTCCCGTCATTAATATCCCTCAAATTCATCATTTTCCCACAAACCCTAGCTTATTGCTACAATTTGACAGTTTTCTAGGCTAGGCCTGTGTTTTTCCCTTTTGGAACCCTTCCCTCACTCAATCTTTGAAATTCCACTTTCCCCTGCTTCCTAACATCCCTCCCTACTTCCCAAATTTTTCCCAAGAATTAGAAGCCCCTCATCCCCTTCATTTCCCTTCATTTCTACAAATCCCCTGTTCCACATATCGGGATAGGTTTGATTCAAATGATGTTTTTGAGAAATAGAAGATGAATTTGACAAAAGTGAGAGATTTTTTTGTCCATAATTGACCCAATAAGAAAAACCTCTTTCATTTTTTACACAGGTTTCATGGTTTGGGAGAAATGTCGAAAACATCATTTGCCTCGGGAGGGTTGCCCCACCTCTGAAGTGACCTTGGTAAAATAATTTTTTCTCCTAGATGGAATGACCAAATGACTTGCTTGATGAGTCAACTGATAATTAGACACAAATATATTTCCAATGAGCTATCATGAGCTCAATTTGGAGTTGAGGAAGACCTTCAAAAGTTGACTGCAAAAACACTCTACATTTAGGCAACCTCATTCTGCACATTTTGACCAGTCTTGGGAGATTGTACTTTTGATAGGGTAAATGAACTCAAAATTGAAAAATTAAAGATATTCTAGAAAATAGACTCGACAAGCTTTCCAACGAGCTATCACACACCCAATTTGGACATCAGCAAGGCTGTCAAAAGTGAGTTTGAAGTTGGTGTCGTGCATCTGAGGCCGGCGCTACGCACCTGGCAGGCGCTGCACACCTGGCAATGACTCTCAGTGTTAATTTGAACGGGCACTGCACACCTGGGAAGCACTATGCACCTGGCAGCCAAGCCCCAAATCGTTTCAAATCGCTCCAATTTGTCTCAAATTTTCCAATTTACCTCTTTGCAAGTAAGTACCTCAGTGTTTCTTGTTGAAAAAGGGTTCTTATAGCAAGTCTTGGTGATTCTCTCACTCATAAAGTCAAACCATAGTGTTTTCACCAAACTATCTCATAAAATTTAAAAGCTCACTCATTTATTGCTTTCCTATCTCATCCATTTGCTATTGTTCCCTAAACCCCATTCCGTCATATAAATTTCCTAAACACCATTCCCTCATATATTTTCCCCAAATCCCATTCCCATGTACAAATTTCCCAAATCCTATACATTCTTCCCAAAAACCTACATACTTAAATCATACATACATCCCTAAACCCTACTCACCCCCTAAATCCCATTCACTCTCACATACTCATTCATAAAATATCTTCATACTCATCTTTCACTTATCCACCCTATCTCTTAATTCACCATAAGTGATCACAAGAATCAAAACAATGGAAAGAGACAGTGAATATGAGCTTGAAGAAGACACCCTTAGTGACAGTTCCAGGGAGAGAAACATACAGCACAGGAAGCCTCATAAAGGAGGAAGGGTTATCAGAGAGGAGCCCACTAGTTTGAGGGAGTTGCAAGCCTGCCCACTTGCCATTTCTTGCTTTAAACACCAGCCATGTTTTGGTTTTTGTGAAATGGTAGAAAGGGTTAAATTTCATCATGAGTTAGCAAGGTTGTTTGTGACACATTTGGACAACAATGAAGTATCCCTTGCTGGAATTACATTCACCTTATCACCAACTATCATTTCAGAGGCTACAGGTATTCCAGATGTGGGTGAAAAATGGAACAAAGGTCAGGATATTGTCAGGGAGTACTATGAGCCTTACATCAAGGTTAGATACAAGGAAAAACTTAAGGGAGTACTCCCCTTCAAGTTCTTGGAAGATAGGTTTGCTCCTTTAATGAAGATAATTATCAAGTACTTTATTTGTGAAGGTAGGTTCTCCCGATTGTATGCCTACCACATTAGACTGCTGATGCATTTCACTAGAGTAAGGATGATGAATATCCCTTACTTCATGTTCAGAAACATTGAGAAGATGGCACTTATTGTAAAGAAGAAACCATATCCCCAACAATTAAATAGCATCTACCACTACTCTTTGATTAAAATCATTGTTCTACATCAGCTGAACCTTCTTAACATGCCATGGGAGACTTTCATTTCTCATGAGATGTTCAAAGGCCCACAAATCTTTTCATCAGTGCATCATGAAGAAGGTGGACCTTCAGGACATGAAAAGGTCAAAGAGACTAAAACTGTTGGAGTGCCAGTGTTTGTGACATATGAGAGGGGCACTAGGAAACTTTTTGCAGCAGCTAGGCGAGTATTATCTCCACAGGGTGTGGAAGGGGTCTCGCCTTCATCATCAAGCTACAGGAAAATGCTATCTCCACAAGGAGTGGAAGGGGCTTTGCCTTCTTCTTCAGCTAAATAGGTACAGGTTGAGCAACAAAGCAAGGGCAAAGGTAAAGGCAAGAAAAAGATGCATAAGAAGGATCTTGGTGATGAGCAAGAAAGAGATTTTGACCTTGTTGATCATGAGGAGACACAAGGAGTTGATGTCATTGACTTGGAAACTCAAGATCCAAAGACTACCAAAGACATGATCATAAAAGAACAAGAGGCTGAGATACAAGCCTTGTCAAACAAATTAGAGAGGGCTAAGTGGGTCATCAAATATCTAGAGCAATAAAACAAGCAATTGAGTGACAAGCAAGTCCTCATGGAGCTGCAAATGATCAAACAAAACAGGCAAAAGGCTAAGAAGGCCAAGGTCAAGTTGACTTCAAATGAACAAGAGATCGAGAATGACTGGGAAACTTGGATTGAGAGGGTTAATATACACCTTGAGGGGTTAATTGAGAAGGCCAACAAAGATAAGAAGATGCTTCGCCACATGGCCTACCACTACATGACTCATAACAATATCTGCAACATAAGAATGAGGAAGCTTAAGGCTAGGTTGAGGAAGGCCTTAAGGAGAAAAAAGGAGCAAGACAAGTTGAAAATATTGGTTAAGGCCTCACTAGCCCATCAAAGCAATTAATGGTGGTGCCTTGTGCCAAATCTGGGCAAGTTTTGATAAATTTTTGTCATTTTGAAATTTTCCAACACAGAAAATTGCCCTAGGTGGCGCTACGCTTTTCACTGGAGGAATTTTTGAAGAAATGGCTTGTATATATGGATTCAGCAGGATGAGAGCATCAAACCCAGAAATCTCAACAATTTTTGAGTAAAATTAGGTCACCAAAAGGTTAAAAAACTACCAAAAAATGACCTCTCTGCCTCTTTTTGAACACACAGAAGCAGTCTTGGGAGATTTCACTTTTGAGGGGGAAAATGACATCCAAATGCAAATATTCAAGATATTACAGAAACTAGACAGGAATACCTTTCAAATGAGCTATCTTGGGCTCAATTTGGTCGAGGGGAAGGCCCCCAAAACTAGGTCTGAAGGGGCGCTACGCACCCGGCCAGAGGTACTGCGCATAGAGTCAATAGGGCTAGCTACTAGGTTAAGCTTGGTTTGTGGTTATCCTAGGATTGCCTCCCTTCAGCTTGAGGTCAATCTAGGCTCTAACACGTGGTAAATAGTATTTTGGGCAGGTTTCAGGCGGTAAGTGGTATTGGAAGGGCTTCACCCGATTCCATACACCAATCGACACGTAGCACGCCTTAGGAGAGATAAAACCACTTTTTTTGGCGGGTAATATTCATGCAAGTGGGCCACCCAAAATGGCTGACAGCCGTTGGATTGGAGATCATGGATCAACGGTGGAGATTGAGTGGACAGCTTGATGTTTCGGGTTGGATGCGAACCGTCAGATTGAAGGCAGATCAACGGTGTGGAATACAAAGGGATTATGACCCGTAGCCAATGTGACTTGCGATTACAATCAAGGTGGACCCGAGAGGATTATAGGGCAGAATTTATATCGTTTGAAGTCTAGATTTGGCGTTTTGGTCAGATTTTCCACTGTTTCAGTTTATTTCCGTGTATTCCCTGTGTAAACGGAAAAGTGTGTTCTCAGGGATTTTCACCCGCACCCGCTCCTTCCATTTGTAAACAGGTGGCCTCAATGCCTTAAGCGTTTTGCAATGATTGTTTAAACACTCAACATGGAGATGAAGGGACATCGTCAGGAGCCAGAGAGCCCAAGAAGGGGATTGAACTGACAACACTGATAGGCTTAAAAGCCATTCAATGGTAGCACAGAGAGGGGAGGTCAGAGACAGAGGGGAGACAGAGAGTCAGAGAAAACGCATAGCTACAAACAGTTGAATAGAGGCACTAAGAGGGAGAGTCTACGCACTCTTTAGACTCGATGTTTTCGAGTGAAATCCTTGTGTAATATCACTGTTTGTTGTGTTATGGCTCTGATTGAGCTCATACCTGTAAACTTTGTTCTTAAAGACATAATATAGACGTCGACACTGAAAGCTGGAGTAGGAGACGTGGCCAGGAAGTCTGGTGAACTCTTTGATTATTTGCTGTGTTGATGTGTTGAATTGTTATGTTTTCCAATTGTTAAATGTCTGTATTATTCATAATATTTTCAATCCATTGCACTAAATAATATAGGTATTCCTACACAGGAGTATGTAACACATTTTCTTCTTGATTTAGTATCCATTTCGGATCAAGTGGTATCAGAGCATTTGGTTTTGGTTTTGTTAAGGTTAGACAAGCTTGTGTTGGATTTTGAATGCTAACTAGATTAAAGCTCAGACTAGGAGAATGATAACTTGTTGAGGCTAATCCAGAGATTGGAAGAGTCTATTCTCAAAGGAGAATGGCAGAAGAAGCTCCATTGGGATCAAAATCTCAATTTATAAAAATTTTTAAGACACTCCAAGCCATGGTGGAAGAGATGTATCTGGAGTTTAAGAAGGGTCAAGGTGAAAGCACTGCAACACCCAAACAAGAAAAAGGAGCAGAGGAACCTTTTCTAGTTTCCCCTCCAGAAGGCAAAGGCAAAGGGGAAATTCCTCCTCCACCATATCCTCCATCATCAACTTCATCATCCTCATCATCTTCTTCGCATAAGACTAGCTCTTCTAAGAAGAAGAAGAAAACTTCCTTAATCAAATTAGATGTGAAGTTTGATTTGCCAATTTATGATGGAGAACTCAATGCAGAAAAGCTAGATAATTGGATAAGACAAATTGATGTATATTGCAGGGTACAAAACGTTGATTCAGAAAGGAAGAAGATTCAGCTGGCTAGCCTTCGACTTGGAGGAACTGCACTAGTATGGTGGGAAGGCAAGACATAAGCTGATCTGCAAAAACATGGTAAAATCATTTCTACCTGGAATGAATTTGTTTCTGCTATCAAAAAGAAATTCTATCCTTTAGCTTACATGCAGCAGGCAATGATGAGTTGGCAAACTCTTCGCCAGTTGAAGGGTCAAAGTGTACAGAGTTATACTCAGGAATTCAGAAAGAGAGCTTTAACTCTAGGTATATCATTAGACTCACCTGAGACTTTATTGAATTATATAGGTGGTCTTCATAGCTATTTAAAGCATACTATTCTCATGTTTAATCCCACTATCTTAGATGATGTATCAGTTCAAGCCACACATCTAGAAGCTAGAGGTAAGAATGTAAACCCAGAGGTTGGGAAATCATCTAAATATTCTGTAAGCAAGAATAAGGAAAAGAAGAAACTGAAATGGAAGAAGAGGAAAGCAAACACTGTAAAGAAGGATAAACCTTCATGCACTCATTGCAAGAAACAAGGACACGATGAGGCACACTACTCGTTTTTGCATCTAGAATGGAAACCTAAGAAGTTTGGTGGTAAGGAGAAAAAGAATGCCGCTGCTATTCAGCAGGACTTGGGATCAGATTCAGGCGATGAAACAACAGTTATTGCCACATGTTTTAAAGGTAAAGATTCTGAAGCATCCACAAGTAATTTTGCATAATCTGTTGATAATGAAAATAATGAGAGGGAAAGAAATGAGCTTTTATTAGAGGAATTTCTAAGCATAATAATATTGATACTTTGTTTGATAGTGGATCACAAGTAAATTTTATTTCTGAAACAATTGTAAAGAAGTTGGGATTACAAACAAAACCTCATGAGAAGCCATATCCATTAGGTTGGGTGTGTGATAAAACAAAGCTACAAGTAACGAGACAATGTAAACTTATGTTTGCTATTGGATCAACATTTGTAGATGACATTGAGTTAGATATAGTTCCATTGGATATATGTGGTATTGTTTTGGGAATTCCATACTTGTATGATAGAAAAGCTATTTTCTATAGAGCTGAGAATAAGCATAAACTCACTAAAGATGGAATAGAATATATTGTAAGAGCTCATAAACTCAAAGGTAACTATTCTCTCATAAACTCAGGGCAGATGAAAAGAATTGTGAATTCAAGTAAGCAATTTTTACTAATGGTTGTAAAGGCAAAGGATCCTAAAAAATCCAATGCATTTGAAGGCTGTGATTCTAAATAGAAAGCTGATTTAGTTAAAGTTGTTTCAGATTATGATGTTCTATTTCAAGAACCAAAAGGTTTGCCACCCAAGCGAGAAATAGTACATGATATTTATTTGCAGCAAGATGCTCCATTACCTAACACTGGAATGTACAGGTTGTCAAATTTAGAGAATGCAGAGATAAAGGAGTAGGTATAGGAATTTCTTGATAAAGGGTTTATATGACCAAGCACATCACCATGTGGATCTCCAATCGTGTTGGTGAGAAAGAAAGATGGTTCGTGGAGAATGTGCATTGATTATAGAGAACTAAATAAAATAACGATCAATAATCGTTATCCTCTTCCTCGTATTGATGATTCATTAGATAAATTTAAAGAAGCAGTTTACTTTTCTAAGTTAGACTTGTGAAGTGGTTATCATCAGGTCAGAGTTGCGGAATGGGATGCATGGAAGATTGCTTTCAATACAACGCAAGGACAATATGAATGGCTGGTTATGCCTTTTGGCTTAACTAATGCTCCTGCTACATTTATGAGAGTCATGAATGATGTACTCAGACCATTTATTGATGATTTTGTAATTGCTTATTTAGATGACATTCTTGTTTTTAGTAAGACATGGGAAGACCATGTAAAGCATGTAAAGCGGATTTAGATGTTTTAAAAAGAAAAAATATCTATGTAAAACTGTCAAAATGTGAATTTGGTAGAACATATTTAAATTATTTGGGTTATATTGTAGGGGTGGTGAATTGAAGATAGATCCCTCTAAGGTTGAAGTCCTTGTGAACTGGCCTAAACCCAAATCTGCTACAGAGGTTGGGAGTTTCCTTGGGGCAGCACAATACTGGAGAAAGTTTATTACTAACTTTTCTTTGATTGCAGCTCCATTACATGCTTTAACAGGATTGAAACAGGTGTTTAAGTGGGGAGGCAAACATCAGAAAGCCTTCGACACCTTAAAAGGGAAAATCAATACAACACCAGTACTAGCACTACCAGATCTTCAACATCCATTTGGGATTGAGACAGATGCTAGTGACTATGCCATGGGAGCAGTGTTGATGCAACACGGAAAAACCATATGCTATCATTTTGAGACATTTACTTCTATAGTAGTTAATTATCCCACATATGATAAAGAATTGTATGCATTAGTACAAAGTGTGAAAAAGTGGAAACATTACCTAATGGGTAAAGAAACAATCATACATACAGATCGTCAACCACTTCAATATTTGCACTCACAAACTAAATTGCATCAATCAAGACATTATAGGTGGATAGTGTTTCTACAATTTTTTTTTCTTGTCATTAGATATAAGAAGGGCATACACAACAAGGTTGCAGACATGTTATTAAGACCAACCATAAATGCATCTACTATACTTAAGCATAACTTAGTAATGTATGAAAGTTACATTGAACAATATGCTCAAGATGTAGATTTTAAAGATGTATATGCAACTTTAAGTCATGGAAAGCCAGTAGAAGAATTGGATTATTATGTAAAGGACCAACTCTTATATCATTTGGGAAAGTTATGCATTCCAAAAATTGAAAGAGTTAACATAATCCAAGAAGCACATACTTCTCTCATATCAGGTCATTTTGGTGTAAGTAAAACAGTTGCAAAATTGCAAAGGTTCTGTTATTGGCCAAGAATGCATGAGATAGTTTCTAGATATATCAAAGGGTGTACTATGTGTGCTACAAGCAAGTCCAATAATAGGAAATTAGGCTTGTACACTCCACTTCCAATTCCTTCTCATCCTTGGGAAAGTGTTTCCATGGATTTTGTTGGGGGATTGCCAAAATATAGGAAAGATCATGATTATTTGTATGTTGTTGTGGATAGGTTCAGTAAAATGTGTATCTTAATACCATGTAACAAGCAAGTTACAGCTGAACAAACAGCGAAGTTGTTATTTCAGAATGTATGGGTTCATTTTGGGTTACCCACTTCTATTGTATCTAATCGACATTCTCGATTTGTTGGGAAGTTTTGGTCAAGTTTATGGGAGTTGATGGACACCAGGTTGAAGAAGAGCACAACATTTCATCCACAAACAGATGGTCAGATGGAAGTGGTCAAGAAGATAGTGATCTAGTTTCTCAGAGGTTATTGCAGCAAGCATCCCAATCTTTGGGATGAGCATTTGTGTTATGTGCAACATGCTTACAACAGTGCCAAGCACTCTTCTACTTAGAGATCTCCTTTTGAGATTTGTTTTGGTTTTATACCAAAATCTCCCTTAGATTTTGTCTTTGGTAAAGACATAGCAGTTGATGGACACAGTGATGTGGAAAAAGCAACCAAGTGAACAAATCCAGGAAATTCACCAGGCAGTACATGAACAACTGGAAATAAGTCAAGCCAAGTACAAGGAAAGACATGATAAGCATCGAGTTGAGCATAATTTTCAAGTTGGTGATCAAGTTTGGCTGTACATCAGCAAAGACAGAATGTAGGGTGAAGGTAAGAAGCTAAAACCGATAAGGTATGGACCTTTCAAGATACTTGATAAAATTGGTGACAGTGCTTTTCGCCTTGATTTGCTAGCTTATATGCAGATCTATTCAGTCGTTAATACAAAAAACTTGAGATTGTATGAACCTTCATTGATTGAAGATCCTAAAGAGAAAAGTCAGTTGCCTTCTATTGGGGATTTGTTGCATGAGTATATCAATGAGTTATAGGAGGACACATTTCTGGACAGGAAGGTAAGAACTACACGTCAAGGGGATGTTGAGTACCTGAGAGTAGGACTCAAAGGTTCAAATCCAAGCAAAGCACGATGGATAGAAGTTAGACAGGTGAAGGAGCAGTATCCTCACTTGATCGATGCCTAAAACCAACTTTTGGTGGTCCAAAAGTTTTTTAGTGGGAAGGCGTGATCCAAAATGGATGTTATATCAAACCTCTAAGTCTAAGTCTTCATATACATATACTATTGGAAAACATTATCGCAAAATAAAAACATTAAGAATGGCGGAAAACAGAGCTAAGCGGAACGTAAAGTCTTGTTGCACAAGAGCCGTCGGATCAGACCGATCAACGACCCAGATTAAATTGGGATATCGCATCGAGAGAGGCTAGCGGAGTATATCGGAGGCAGTCCTAAGGGAAATGTGACTGTGATCAGTGACTTAACGTGGACCGTTGATCGAGCACGTAGATCAACGACGGAGATTACAAATATCGCATCGCAGATTCCTAAAGGGAGGACTTAACACAGGTGGACCCGAAGGAGTTATGAATTAAACAACGAAGGATTTGAGTTCCATGGTAAATGGTATTTCGGGTAGTCTTCAAGTGGTAAGTGGTATTGGAAGGGCTTCACCCGATTGCATACACTAGGCGACACGTAACACGCCGCAGGAGAGAGAAAACCGCTTTTTCGGGTGGGTAATCTCCATGTAATTGGGCCACTCAAAATGGCTGACAGTCGTTGGATTGAAGATCGTGGATCAATAGTGGAGATTGAGCAGATTACTTGATGTTTCAGGTTGGATGCGAACCGTCGGATTGAAGGCAGATTAACAGTGTGGAATACAAAGGGATTATGACCCGTAGGCAATGCGACTTGCGATTACGATCAAGGCAGACCCGACAAGATTATAGGGCGGACTTTATATCGTTTGAAGTCCGGCTTTGGAATTTTGGTTGAACTTTCCACTATTTCAGTGTATTTCCGTGTATTCCCTGTGTAAACGGAAAAGTTTGTTCTCAAGGATTTTCATTTGCGCCCAGTGCTTTTGTTTGTAAACAGGTGGCCTCAATGCCTTAAGCATTTTGCAATGATTATTTAAGTGCTCAATAGGGAGATGAAGGGACAGCGACGGGAGCCAGAGAGCCCAAGAAGGGGATTGAACCAACAACATCGATAGGCTTAAAAGCTATTCAATGGCAGCTTAGAGAGGGGAGGTCAGAGACAGAGGGGAGACAGAGTCAGAGAAAACGCACAGCTACAAACAATTGATCAGAGGCACTAAGAGGGAGAGTCTGTGCCCTCTTTAGACTCAAGGTTTTCAAGTGAAATCCCTGTGTATTATCACTGTTTGTTGTGTTATGGCTTTGATTGAGCTCACACCTGTAAAATCTGTTCTTAAATACATAATATAGAGGTCGACACTGAAAGCTAGAGTAGGAGACGTAGCCAGGAAGTTTGGTGAACTCCTTGATTATTTTCTATGTTGATGCGTTGAATTGTTATGTTTTCCAATTGTTAAATGTCTGTATTATTCGCAATCTTTTCGATCCATTGCACTAGATAATATAGGCATTTCTGCACAGAAGTCTGTAATACCTTTTCTTCTTGATTTAGTATCCATTTCGGATCATGATGACTTCGATCCCTTAGCTTCCAAGCTCGCTCCTTGCTTATTATTTACGTCTGAGTACCTGTAAGAGAGATCAAAGGACAATACAAGATACAAGATCATACATACTATATATCAAACATAAAATACTTGATAGATCAAGGAGTATCAAGCTGAATGCATAAGTATTTAGACATTTATGGAAAGCGAACATAAGATGTATACATTAATTAATAAAAAAGGGAAGCATACAACCATTCCCTTGATGTTGGAGACCTCCTTTTGGTGGATGTCTAATTCCAAGCCAAGACTCTTCAAGCACTCCTCCAAGTTATATGGGCAACATTTAGGCATAATCTCAGCACAAGAATGCAGGCAATCAATGACCAACCATTTAAGGATGGAGGGGATTTTATTTATAGGAAGGGAGAGCTATTTAGGGATCCATAAAAGAGGGAGAAAGGTCCACATCTCAAGTGGAAGGCCATTAAAGGTAGGATCAAGAGCTCCAAATGGGAGAGCTTGACCATATCTCTACCCAACAACATCCAACTCATTATTTCTCGAAGTTTCTAACATACAAAGCTTCTCCTCCATTTTGAGAAAACCTGCTAGAAGAGGTTCAACGTGGGTTTTCATATCAAAATCTGCGCTGGATAGCATTAGGTCAAAGAACTGCATCTTTCCTTCAACACGGGCAAGCAATGGAGCAAAGAGCATTGGTCCTTAAATTTAGGGTTTCAGTCAACCTTCTCCAGAATTGACTTAGGGAAATGTTTCTTCCATTCTTGAGGGATGTTTCAGTATGTGTTTCTCTGTGCTGGCAGCATTAGGTCAAAGAACTGCATCTTTCCTTCAACATGGGAAAGCAGTGGAGCAAAGAGCATTGGTCCTTAAATTTAGGGTTTCAGTCAACCTTCTCCAGAATTGACTTAGGGCAATTTTTCTTCCATTCTTGAGGGATGTTTTAGTATGTGTTTCATGATGAGTACACTCCACAATTGTCAACATTTTGGCACTTCGGGATGTGGAACAAGAAGTGAAGAGGAGGTATGACAAAATACTATGTAACAAATTTCCATAAAGCATGAAGGTAGAATAGGGAGTGATAGGTGAAATGATTTACAAGTCAAGGAAAGGACTAGAAAAACTCCATCAAGAGACCTGTAAACCAAGCATGTACATATACATATCTAACATCTCTCATAAACATGCCTAATGATACATGAATATGTATATAATAATAAATGAATCCATGACATGGGCACAACCATTCGAATAGAAGGGATCATGTGCATGGATCCATGGTATGGATGTAACCATTCGAATAGAAAGGATCATATATATGGACCCACAGTATGGTTAGAACCACCCTTATAATCATGTGTACAATCATGAATAACTCACAACTCCACGCAACTCAGATTTTATTAGATGGAATCCAGGGTCTTAAGCTTTATCCCTATCCAATCAATGTACGAATTCTAGCATGTAAATAGATGTGTCGAAGTCTAACATGATAGAAAACCACCTGATTACTTGTCAATGATGTAAACCATTAACATGCATGAGAGAAACCACCAATAATGATGATGGCTCTCAAAGGAAAAATCAGCATAATCCACGAGTGTGAATAATGAAACTGAATTCAAACACCCATAGAATCATTCGATCGAAGGCTAATGATGTAAACCTATCGTCGCATGCAAAGAAATTTCCATTGAGACATGCAAGCTCCAAGGTACTGAAAGGGAGTTTCTAGATCATCTTCTTGGATAATGATGTGAAGTCGAAACGAAGCGATCCACCAAAGGAGGGTCATATTGCATCTCACATCATCGACATGAAACAAAGGATATAGTAGAGTAGGTAAGTTTGATTAAGATTGTGGTAGAAAGTTAGGCAATGTATAAGCGGTAAAAAACTGCAGATAAGACTTCTCTTAAACATATCAGCAACACGACTTCGTAGTTTGGCAACATTTGACTCAACATAGAATCAAAGGTCATGATGAAAAAGCAGTATAATCAGATGATAGGCAAAATAAATTTACCAAAGCTAGGAAGGAAAGTGGCTAAGTGAGGATAACCGAAACCTGACACAAGCAACAGATAAGTGTCATGTTCAAGAGAGACACGTTTCCTTTACACAAAATGCAAGGGATGTTCACTTTCATTTTCCCTTGCTATTTCTAGCGAGTACCTCTTTATTTTTACACAATATTTAAGAGGATACCATATGCTTGTCATATAAGTTCATCCTTCAGATGAATCCATCCTAGTAATTTTAACGAGCCCTAGGAAGGAGTAACTCGGTCCCATCATGGTGACAAATCCTACATCGTTTAAGTTTTACAAGTCTGACAGAGGGGTAACTTGACATATTTTTCTTGTTTAGAGAGTTTGAAAAAGAGGTAGAAAAGAAAACTCTAGATATCCCTTTTCATAGATAGTCTCCTACGTCCATAAAGGTAGAAAATAATGCTTAAGAGAACCTCTTAGCCATGTTAGACTAAGGTATTCTTTTTTCGTACAATATTGTATCTCAGTCTAGAAAAGGGCTAAACTTATACTGAGTAGATGTCTTTTCATTTAATTTTACGAGTTCGAAAAGACAAGTGCTCGTCAATATTTTCATATTTTTGGAGTTTGAAAAGAGCTGAAACAAGACTACACCTGGAGGAATGAGTGGTATAAAAGGATAGAAACTAGTTCCGGTCATGATGGAACTGCTCAAAACATGTAAAGGTCAAGAGGCTAGCTAATAAGACCACTCATCGCAAATGTTCCTTAAGCAAGGGTAAAACAACCAAGCGAAAACATATGATTGACCAAAGAGGTGGTGTTTTGGAGAATTTGGTATCTACGGATAAATACTAATTCCCTAGATGAGTAGCCATATCTAGAACAACAATTTAAAGTATTTTAGTCTTTTCCTATAAGCAATAGATAAGATGAGAAGATGAGAAGACCTACTTGTAGTTTCGATTTCCTCACGTCTCCTTTGTATCGATCCTGTCGCTCCTTCCCGTACTTGCTACACCTGAGAAGTACCTGTAAACACAAACAAAAAACAAAGAATCGATCAAAGCAAAAGATCTATTGAATATAAGTGAATGGAATTAGATACATTTCACACATATAAGCATTATAAGACAATACAAACATATGGGAGAAAGGTTCAAATACTTTACTGAATATTAGAAGGAATTACAACCATTGTGTCTGATTCAGAGTCATTCCTCTAGCTTGGATCCCGTCCACATCACATCAAAAGCATGACAAAATTGTAGCATTACAATACTTGCTTCAAAGCCAAATCTCATAGCAACATTATCTCCTTAGAATTCAACATAATCCAGCCCCTGATCACTTAGGTGAGCGGTCCATTTATAGGGAGATGAAGGAGGTTTTGTCATAAATGGTGGCATTGAATGGCCTTCCATACTTAGAATTAGTTCCATGGAGGAAGGGATGAGAGGATAGAATGTATCTTAACTCGTTCCTCATCCATTTTCAAGCTCATAGGAG
Source organism: Pinus tabuliformis (assembly GCA_031772625.1). NCBI lineage: Eukaryota > Viridiplantae > Streptophyta > Pinopsida > Pinales > Pinaceae > Pinus > Pinus tabuliformis. The sequence continues at coordinate 142,740,556 of CM062813.1, forward strand.
TTGATAAGTGAGGGAACCTTCTAGATGACTCCAAGAGATAAGAATATTCCCCAAACCCTATGTGAATTTCGCTCAAACTCTCCCAACGCAAGTGAAAGACAGCCTAAGTGTTCTACAAAGCACCCTGGCATGGACTTAACTGCTTTGCAGTGCACCCTTACATGGGCCTACTTGCGTTGGTCCCTCTAGAGGACATTTCTGGATGTCTTCAAGTCATGAAACTATCTGGGAAGGAAGCATTCAAAGGGGCAACTTGTTTAGGGCATGTAGCAACTGAAATTAGGGTTTGATGAGCCCTAAACACTGATTTGGATGATGGGATTGATGTACCCAAATGGATCTGTAACAGATGGTCATGATGGAATGAAAAAACCAAGGCTCATCTAGCAAAATAGGCTGATAAAAATAGAAATCACGAGAGGTAAGATGAAAATGGTTTCATTTTTACACAAGCTTGAAACATAGGAAACTATGCATGAGTATTTACTTGAATATGGTTTCATTTTTTCATAATCTTGAAACATGAGGAAAAACTATGTTTTTTTCTGGTTTCATTTTTACACAAGCTTGAAATGGAAATAAACTATGCTTGAGAATGGTTTCATTTTTACAAAAGATTGAAACAAAGATAAATGATGCTTGAGATGAGTTTGCATGCCCCCAACATAATGACTCAATTCTGGGTACATGCCCCCCCAAGCTTCATTTCATTCGCCTAAGTAGATAACTTGTTACTAACAGGTGGATGGAATGAAGGTTCACTTACGAGATCAAGTGAAATATTTGACTGGGATTTTACGAGATCTAATCAAAGACCCAAATTGGTATGGATTTTATTTCATTTTTTAACGAGCTTGACATAAGAAAAGAACCATGCTCATGTTACCTTGTTTCATTGTTTAACGAGCTTGACACAATTAAATGAACTCTTCTCTGACACCTATTTCATTTTTTAACGAGATTGACATAGTAAAATAACTATCCTCATGACCTTGATCATGGACAATAAGAGACCATGGCTTCCAAGAGGTTCTCATCAGATGGGAGAACAATGCTCTAGAAGGGAAACATGTCAAGGGATCTACTAGATAGATCAGGTTCCAATGTCTCTAGTACATGGTGCACTATATCACTGATTGTATCATTAGTAGACACATGCATGGAACAGGTGGCCATGTAATTAACCTGTGGTAGGGAAGATACCACTTGTGTGTAAGGAACATTTAAGGAAGAATGCTGAGTGAGAGTCATATCAGGACCAACAAATGAAAGTCGATTGATGATCACGATTCTTCCTTCATGTGGGAAACAAATCACTCAAAAGCGGGAAGAGACAAGAGCTCCCATGACATAAACATAGTCACAGACAATGAGTAGATTAAAATACGATGGGACTTGGAAAACCATTACATCTATATAGACAGTCTTGCCTCCCAAAGTAGTAGGAAACTTAGGAAGGATCCCTAATAGTTGACTAGTTCCTCTGTTAAAATCCAACCGATTCTGAGTGACAGGGGCAAACTGTGAGGCACCTAAAGCTTGCCAAGAAGTGGAGGACAAAATACTAATAGATGTGTCCTCGTCTACAACTGTGCTAGGTACAACCGTATTATAACCTGCACTGTAATCTGGAAAGGCACATAAGATGGAAGACGGTATTCTGCCAGTCAATTCCAACCAAAAGAAGTGACCAAACTACTCGGAGAGGGTGCCATAGGAACGGGAGAGTTGTCTCCTTGCGCTATGGGAACATGAGAACTACTCCCATGCACCTTGGGAACGAGAGGATTTCCCTCCAGTTCATTCGAAATTGAAGAAACAATAAGAACCTGAGTAGTATTAGGTTCACTCTCTACCGTAAAGGTATGGTTAACTGAAGGTGGAACCAGGTCTATCATTTTCTCAACCAATCGTTGGTAGAGAATGGACTCATGAGACTCACTTTCAGAGAGAGTAGGGTTAACCAAAGATTAGTTTTGATTAATCACTTAATTAACTGGCGAAGGATCAGGGGGAATATTTTGATAACCAACAAGGAAACAGGGCTGAGAATATGTAAGGTTTTCCAGCTCTTTGGAAGCCTCATCCAAAAGAGGAAAAAGGTGAATGGGATGATTACCTTCACGCAACTTATATGGAAATTTAACTTTTCCCTTTTTCCCATGGACCTTATTATTACTAGTTGAAGGTTTATCACCAATATGATCTCCAGAGGCTGATGACAAAGGTTGATGTGAACCTATGGACCACACTTCTAAGACCTTGGGAATATGAGGACAATTTTTAAGAAGGTGGTCACCCTTGCATAATATGTAAGTGGATTTTACTTTCTGGGGTTGGTTGGAAGATTTTTCTACATCAGTTGAATCGGTAGCAATGGATGCTTGGTTTCCCCCTGGCTTATTTTGCTTCTTCTTCTTCGTCCTCTTCTTCTTCTTCTTAGCTTTCTGGTTACTAGAATTTAGACTTTCACTAGGAGAAGAGGAAGAACGAGGTAAAGAAATAGGTGAAGAAGGTGAGGGATCAACTTTAGGATCAACATTAGGATCAACATGAGGTTGATGTTGTTCAGGTGGAGAATAACTCACTTAAAAATCAATTTGGACACTCGGAATCACTGAGGCCGAAAATAACCAAATTGGTAGACCAATAGTCAATCTAGCAAGGGACAAAGTCACCATATAAGGAGCACCAGTATTTCCAAAAGAAGAAAAAGGACTAGGATTTTTGTCAAATGGGTTTCCTTAACTCGTAGACTCAGGAAATGTTTCCATTAGTATCAACCTAAGGTCTACTAAGGAGTATCTCCACATGAAGTATGTTGTTCCATGATCAATTAATTGATTTTAAAAATTAATGAAACAAAATAAAAGAGGGGTAAGCTAGGCAAGAGGGTTTACCAAGTATCCGAGAATCACAATATACACCTTAGCTGAAACGAAGGACTTAACGTAAGTCGGCCAATCTCCCCGAATGCTGTGTTTGGTGTATCACGTTTACAAGGCAGCTGACTCTGTTACCTATGGCTAAAGGATAGAAACCTAGTGGGGTCTCCCAATATATACACGAGGATACGAGGAGCACAAGTTCGTGTTAGCAGTGTCTAATGCATAACCGTTCGATGAGAGAGTTCCCATATAATTGCCATACATGGAGCGCCTCCAATACACCCAAGAGTAATGGAGAACGATCCTATATACTTCCATACGTGGAATGAGATTTCACCCTCGAGATACAATGATGGCAAATGACGACAAATGCTAGGTTTATAGGTGTCAGAACATGTCTCTAGCCTAGACCTCTAAATGTTTGTGTTAAGTTCCAAATGATCCTTAGCTTAATTGAGTCAATTTTAACGTTTATCTTGAATTATGTTTCAATTTTGGGCTCAAAACGATGTCACCAGAATCCCTAAGATGCAACTATATGAGAAAAGGAAAACTTTCAACTTCAATGAAAGCTAGACTAATCAAGGGAAGAAATTTCAATCAATAATGGATAAAACAAAATGCATCAAACACCATGCCTTCCACTAACTTTCACTTTTGCTTTCCAAATGAAATGCTCAAAAGTAAAAATGATCTTCACTTTTCACTATCCTAAATGCAAATGTTTCGAAAGCAAAATGATCTTCACTTTTACTAAGATGCACTTATACAAATGATGTTTTCTCTCTAATTTTTTAACGCTCTAATGCAAATAAAGCATCAACTAAAACAAAACCAAATCCAATTCAAAAGAACCTAAATGAAAATATCTTTCACTTTTTCCTTTTGAACAAAATAAACAACGCACTCCTTTCAGCTTGAAAATCAAACAAAATAATCTTTGCTTGATTAAAAAACAAATATGATTTCCAAATTCAAATGATCTAATGCAACATGAAAAGAAACTTTGTGAAAAGCAAGCTAAAACAAATGCAAACTGATGTTTTCAATGATTTCCACAGAAAACAAGGCTCAATCAATCAACAAACCAGTATCTCAGCGACACAACAAGCAACAAGTGATGACTGATTGACGTATAAATCCTAGGACTTAATCAAATTCTCACTTCAAGCACTCCAAAGCCAAAGAGAATAATTTTATAATTAAATAAGACGATAAGATAAAACCACTGGCAAATCAAGACTCAGAGGACAAGAAAACATCTTCAGAGGCCAGGACACATTGGATCCTAGGGTAGAAACCCTATTTTTTCTCAAATTTCTAAGATCAACGTGGCTATCATAGCAAAAAATATGCTGAAAGTGGATTTAGTGGAACTATTTCAAGTAAAAACACGCTGGGAGCATGATTGTTCATGTCAAAAACACACTGGACGAGAAATTTGGGAAAAAATAAAAAGAATTTCAACAAAGATTCCAGATGTAACACTGTAAAGCAGTGATCATTGAAAGTGCAAACATCTACAGACTTAGACTAACTGATAATTCAATGGTCGATCAAAAGACCAAATCAAGAAAAGAGATTGAAGATGTGCTGTAGTGGCTGCAACACCCTCCAAAATTTTGGCCTGCATCTAATTTCAGAGCCTTCCTAGGGTTTTTCCTTGATGTTTGCAAGCACTTGGGCTCATCCTGTGAGATCGTGTTGAGTCTTTGCACCCTCGTCACTTGACCATTCACCGGACATCTTTTAGCATGTTGGTCACAATGTCATGCTTTCAACCATGTTTTGGCTATGCACAAAGTCCATCTTTGTGTGTATAACTTGTATTCGCTATGTAAGCCTTTGTTTCACTCACACACGAAGTTATATGAAATGTCCTACAGGTGTCGTCACGGTCGTTCAACGATCTATCACAAGTGTCGTGCTTTTCACTTGCACTCGTCGGTTAGTCACACTAGGTGTATGTTGTCTTGATGGTTGTTGGCTTATTGGGGCCTGACCTAGATTCAGAGTTAAGTTAGCCAAACAAATCCTGGTACTACTGGCCCTTTCGGCAAAATTCTATGGAGCACGGACTAATGTCTCACCTGAAGTAGTATGGGAGGGTGATATAACTAGGTTTTCGCACCCTGGAGATATCTGATGAGTTCAAGTGGTCCGCAGTTTGACCCTGCATGCAGGTTGCTTCACGCACTTTCCCATACCTCGCAGCCTGATATACTGCCTTCACACAGCCCTATTTGGGGGTTGAATGTCGTGCTTCTACATTATTACCCAAGACCTTATTGGTATTCCAATGTTAGTTGATTATTTCAGCCCACTTACGTGCTTTAAGTTATATTTAACAACATAAACCATTCATACAAGTGCGCGCAATAAATAAACAATATATTTGCAAATCATAACAAACATGCATTAACCCAAGAACAGATACACATAATTATGACAAAACTTCTCTTTATTAATTCCTTCCTTGGTTATAGAGTCGACTTGCCCTGCGCACTTAGCTGTAGGGGTCCGCGCACTCAGCTGCGAACTACTAGGCCTCTGCACACTCAGCTGCATAGCCTTCTCCTACCCTACGACCAAAAGACAAACTTTATACTTCGACTCAATCACTTAGACTTTCCTACCTCTTTCTTCTTCTCTTCTACTTAGAGCCTCACTCTATTTATACAATCCCATGGGCTGCGGACCATGGGTAGGTCTATCCAGCTGACATTACATTACAAAACTAGGGAAGACAACCTTGTGACTCTATCATACTTTTGCGCCCCGCGTCCGCAATTCGCGGAGCTTTACAACAAGATTCAGTCAAAAGTTGGGCTTTGAGCCCCAAAACATGCCTTGGGGGGATTCCATGCCCAACAGGCCCCCAACACAAACATCGTGACTCACCCTCGAGTCACTCTATCGACGCGACGATTTTTGCATGGAGTCCCTCCAAATGTTCTCAAACTGCGCCGAGGTCAGCAACGCACTAAGTTGCTGGTTGCTGGATCTGCTGCATACGTTGTTCCGAGACCTTTGTGTCGGGAATGCTTCTCTACATCAATGTGTGCATCCCCTGTATGTGTGTGAGATTACCTTCGATGTCTGCCGTGATGGTGAAGGCCTAATCAATCCAAGGCTGGACGTGCGCTTTTAGGACTGCTTCCTTATGTAGTGCCACGTCCACCTGCTCCTTCAGTTCGTTAACTTGCTGCATCCATGCAAGCCTCTGGGTGAGGACCACTGCCTGCACAGTTACTAGGATACTGTCATACTGCTATTGGAGTTCTCACGCCTCTGTCTCTAAGCACTGGATGTTGGGGTCCTCCTATAGAGTTGTGATGACCTCAAGTGATTCTTCCAACATGCTGTTGCAGTCTCGCACTACACCTCCTATTTCGTCCAAACCCGCTGTGATAGCACTAGCGCACTGTTCTCTGACTTTCAGGGGAGTGGATGGCTACGCCTTTAACCGCAGTTCGACGATCTGAATATTCAGCTCCAGCTGAACCTTTGTCATTTCCTCCCTGGCCTTGCGGACCCCTGATGCTAACCTGTGGATCCACGCCTTCGCTGGTATATCTGCTGGGATGGCTAGCTCCGGGACACTTCGACAAGTGTCGTCTATCACTTGCACCAGCTGTTGATTTTGTGACACCAATTTGTCATGCTGCAAGCTTAGTTATTCCATATTTATCTTCTACTCATTGAGGACTTGGAGCGCGCGGCTCTCCCTAGCTCGCAGCTCTGCAATTATCCCATCCTGTAACACATATAATGTCTCGCGTGGAAGGGAAGCTAGATTAACACCAAGACCTTTTAGCATGCTAACCGAAGGCCTGTTGGCCTCATTTGATGTCACTAGTGCCCCTTCTAGCAGCACTATTGTGTTCGTCATTTGCGCGCGCAACATCTGCTCGACTGTCGTGGATCCGACTGCGAGGTTGGTCAAAAGGGTACCAACCTGAGGGGGGCGCGCCTATAATTCATGCAACTACGCTCTGAGGGCCCCCAACACAATCTAGTTCTCCTGCATGAAATCTTGGAGAGCCTCATTGGTGACATCGCGCACTGTCTCACCGATGTCATGCAGATCACCCTCGGTTAGGGTGATCGGGTCAATGGACAATTTCGAGGCCTTGACCTTCTTCCACGACCCTGCCCGCCCTACTGGGTATTGGTGCTTCAACTGTGTGGATGTGGTTCATGGGTCTGCGCCTCCTTCTATTTCTGCTTCCTCTGCTTCTTGCCCCTGCAAAGGCGTTGTTTGGCCCTCACCCGCCTTCGCGGCTACTACCTGTGCTGCTGCTAATGCTATGGCCATTTCTTTCTCGGATGCTTTCTGTGCCTCGTCCCGCACTGCCCGCACTTCTGCTTCTGCTGTTTCCTTCCTTCATTTTTCGACCCTGTGCGATGCGCAACTTGGCCTCATCTTTATTCTTTTGCGCTGCCGACTTCTTGATTTCTGCAATGTCTGGGGCATGCCATTCAAGCGGCCATGCCTCCAAGACATTGAAAATGGCGTCGTCGGTGGCTACAAAGGGTAGATTTGTCCACTGCTTCGTCAGGTCCTTGCGCGCCCTGATATATATGTTATGCATGTCTGCCTTAAATTCTGCAAAACTCTGCAGACTGTTGTACAACGTGGGTCACAATCGTGGCTTATGGTTGATCCACATTCGAATTTTCATCTCCATGAGCACCGAGAAGATCTTGCTGTCGCGTATCCTTTTAGAATTCTTCATGGCCTAGAGTGAAGCGTACTTTGTGTCTTCCTATAAATCTCTGTCAATTATGGGGAATTGAATATCCTATGGCAACTCCCTAGCTACGAGCACTATGGGTAGCAACAACCATGCATAATGGAACGTTTTGCCCTGTTCCTAGGCTTCGCGACAATCCTCTAAAAATTCTGTGCAGAGGAATTCAGACTAGTTAAACTGGACCCCTCCGCACATTGCTCTGCCAGTGCGACCACCGGCGTAGGTACCTCCTCTGCACGACACTTGAACATAAATTTTCCTACGAGGATTTGGGTTGCCATGTGTACTACTTTGTCCTTGATGCTGGAGATGGCATAGCCCCTCTTCTTCTTTTCCAGCTTTTACTTCTTCTTCATGGCCTCCGCGATGGCCAAATCACTGCCCTTCCCTTCCGATATGGCCGCGGGGTCCTCTCCTTTGTATGGAAGTTGGGAGACGCGATGAATCAAGTCTACCGTGATGGGGATGGGCTCCTCCATCCATAAACACCCATCATGCACCAAGCATAGTAGCTGCCTAATGAGGAAAATGGTTATTGGACACGATGGAAATGCGGCACCCAGAGTAGGTTCAGCAGCCCGACATTTTCCACTTTGCGTAACCACTTCCGCATCTCTAATGCTGTCACCACCCCCGCAGTGTTCTGCTTCATGAGGTTGCCGCTCTCAAGGTGAGGGAACTTCTCATGGTCAACAAGGTCCCAATCTTTGAATTTCATTCTCGACACGTGACCCAGTTGCGTGACTTCAAATCTAATGCCATTTGGGAGGAGTGGGGTCTGGAGCGAGCTCTTGGTCTCGTCCAGGTCCTTGGGCACTTTGGCCTTTCCTTTTCGTGGGGGGACATAGGCAGGCAGTTTTGTCGCAAAGTGCGTAGGTTGAGTATCCACCTCCATTACTTCATCTTCTTCTTCTGTGATGATAAGCTCCTGCAAATATTCTTCTTCTTCGTCTGTTTCTATAGTGATAGCTTTCCCCTTATCCTCCATCAAAAGTTTGCTGCGCAATAGGTTCTGCGGGGACACGCTTACAGGAGCCATTGCTTGTTTGTCCTTCTTGAGTCTTGGTGTGTGTGGTGATTTCAGGATTTCTGCCATAATCCCAACAACTTCTGGAACATCCCCCATAGTTAGGGCCTACACAGCCTCCTCGGCAGTCACTTCTTCTATCTCCATACCATCCTTAGTTGTTTCCATTGTATCTGTGTTGCAATCTATCACTGGAAAATTCAGGGGCTCAATCAACACTCGGTTCACAGCACTCAGGGATCTGCTTAATCGCTCAATTCACAAATGACCAAGTGTTGTTTGCTGGGCAACCCTTTGTATTTTATAGCACTTTTTGAATTCAAATTCAACTGTTCCCCCTAATTCCGGCTCATTAATTCTTTCTTGGCGGCAGATTTTCCCAATCTTGCCCATAAATCGTGTCTTAAATGCCTACTGCCCACTCCATTTGGCCTCAAGTCGAGCATCCCATCGTGAATAGTGACTTCAAGGATCACTTTTTGACCAACTGCGCGGCAGTACAGCCCCCCGTGCGCGGTCGCGGACCTTGTGACTTTTTGTTTCTGCGCATAGCTCCATCCTCGCGCAGCTTCCGAGCAGAGTAGTTTATAGTCCCGTGCTTCCTTTCAACTGCTTGGAGTGCTAAGACTGTATTTCCTTCGGTTAGTCAAGTGGCAACACCACCCGTGTAGAGTTCCATCCTGCCATCCATCATGGTTCCTGGGGAATCCCCACCTTTTACAGTTATGGTCAGCATCACGCACTTCACCATTTGCAATGCACTACCCTAGTCACTATGCTTAGGAATATGCGGTCCAAGCCAAGGCATCAAACTAATCAATTCATGGCGATAGTTCTCAAACTTGTCAGCATGATCGTACGCACCTTGCCTTACCATCCTAGTTTTTTCGGCGAGAAAACCTTCCTTTATCTCGTCCTCCAACTTCTTGACTTCCGTGTCGACCAGAGTGCATTTCTTTCTTAACTGTACCCTTTCTTCTTCAAGTTCTTCAAGTCTAAGGTTTCCCTGTTGGATTTCGGCTTCCAAGGTTCCACGAACCACCGTCCCTACCATTATTTCATTAGGATTTCAAGTACTAGAGGGCATACAAGATCCATCTCATATTCCAGCCTTGGTGGTGCCTACACGATCAGGTTCTTGCGTGTGGTCCTATATGCCCATAGAACCGCTGGTTTGGGTAGGTCCCAGTTAGTCCGTTTCGCATTGTGGACCCTGTTCAGTACTTCACAGACTTTGTCAAAGGCTTCCACGCGGATAGCCTTCTGCGCGCTTGGTATTATCATACCTACTGGTCCCAAATGGAGGGGTTGTTCACGCCATTATCTTGCCTGCTCCTACTTGTCGGTCGTGTTTCCTATCATGAGGATGGTGTGCATTTGTGCAGGTTGTGCACCATACGTCTGTACCCATCTGGAAAGGTGGGCGCGTAGTCTATTTCGTCCATCATACTCGGCTTTAATCCACATCTAAGGCTTTCCAAAATGCATGCGCATCATCCTTCTGCATTCGCGCTAGTCCTCAAAATTTCTTTGATGCATACCCCACCATCTTGTAGGCATAGCGCGCAGTACCCATTTCAGAGCATCGAAACGCTGCTGTTCTGGTACTTCTCTTTCAAATTTGTTCAGGAAATCATCCACCTCGCTCAACCCATCATACATAGGCAGATCTCTTACCTTTTTTGCCACACAACGCAATGACCTTGTCATCATGTTACTCTTGAGCGTGGTTACCTCATGTAACCGGTTTTGCCATCATTTTATTTCCTCATTCGAATTTGAGGTGTAGGAGCTTTCACGCTCCCACGAAATCCTGCCATCTGCTGTTGGATTTACCCACTCCTTCTCTCGCATGGTTATCTTGTAGATACAGTATAGATCGTCATCGCTACCATAGTCGCGCACTGGCTCTATGTAGCGCGATCCTTCCACAGGGTCTAAAGGTACCACTACACGTAGTGACTTTTTCTCAAAAATCATCTTGCGCTTCTTTAGATTTATCACTCCATTCATGCCAGTGGCCAAATCTATTCCCAGTAGTGCGGGATAGGGATTGTTGTCATCAACAATATCTATCACTTCAAAATCTGCAAGCGCGCTCGCACCTTTGATATCTACCGTTATTCCCTGCAATCTTCCCATAGGTAAGATCTTTTGCTGGTTCACCATTTGCAATCGAATAGGAGACCATTGAAACGCAGGCCTACCCATGCGCTCCCATGTCTACTTTGGTAGGACGTTTGCATCCGATCCTAGATCTAGAATCACTTGATCCATTTCATATTTCTCGATCTGCGCAGTCAATCTCATCTATCTTCTTGTTTGCATTGTGTGCTTCCCGAGCTTCCAGACTACGCACGGTTCTCCTGGCATGGTCCCATCGCATCTAGTTATGAGTTCTTGTAGCTCCTTCACAGCCTTCATGTTGCGCAACAACTTCATGCATGTCTCCAAAAATGTAGTGAGCATTGATGGGTCCATTTCTGGTTCCAGTTTGTCTTTACTTCCTGAAGTGGAGGCCTCCATGAAGCTCTTCTTAGCTTCCATGAATTTCTCCTTAGCGCACCCTAAATCAATTCTGGTTCCTTTGTTGGATCCTTGCAAACCCAGGCACTCTCTTCGGGCTGCTTTCCCTTGTCATCCCCCGTCGTAATACTGCTTTGGAGCAAGATATTTACATTCAGGTCTTCCTCACGCGGCTCAGAACTCATCATTTGTAGGTTTTGAGTTGGGGGAGGTCGGAGTGCTTCTTTATCGTGCAACCTCTCTATCAGCGTGGGACAATCCTCGGTCTCATGATCAAACTAGGTACAATATAAGAATGATGGTCTTGTTGGATTTGTACAATCGCGGGCATAATGCTCCGGTCCTCTGTAATTGGAACATATCAGTTGTTCACGACCTCCTCCTGGTCCCATTCCACCTCGACCTTGTCTCCACCCTTGAAACCCAATGCGCACCATCCCTGCATTTTGATCGAGGGCCTGTGTTTCGGTTTGAACTCTATAGGTAGGAGTCTGATCCATCATCAGTTCATAACTTCTACAGGTACGCTCATCGTGTCCTACTGACCTGCAGAAATTACAGAACAACTGTTGGGAATTCTGTGTATACTTCTGTAATAGATGGCAGTTATCTATAGCATGCTTCCCTCTTATCTGAAAAATCGTGCACCATAATGCAGGCGCCGTGCTCGGTCTTGCTTGTGCCTCCGGTCTCAATGGCATTGGTCCTCCTCCCGCCAAGTAGTTCGCGAAGACTGGACAATGGTCCTTGTCATGTCCTCGACCTTTGCACTTTATGCTACCTCCTTGCGCGATTCTGGGCGAGCTGTCCTGTATTGTTTCAAACTCTTCATCTCAAGGCACAAGTTTTTCAACTACGCATGGATCTGTTGAACTCCTAGGTTAGGATCTTGTATCCGGGTCTTGTGCAGTCTCATCGCGATCTCCAAGGCCTCGGCCTGAGTGGTTAGCTTCTGCTGTGAGAACGCGTTCCTTAGATGTGGCGTTAGTGATGCCACAAACCATGTGCGGTGTTCCCTATCCGTCAAGGTAATATTGGCTTCACGAGTTGTACACTTCAGTCTCTGATCTAGCTCCTAGGGGGTCTCGCTTGGAAGCATCACGATTTCCTTAAATCAATGATTGACTGTGTCTCTGATTTTGGCCTGCTAAATTCCTTCTTTAGCGCAACTGGATATTCGCAATCCCTGCATTCGGATTGTCATTAGAATGCTTAATGTACCAAATTAGTGCACGATCCTACAGAGCGCTGACCAGCGTTGATTTCTTTATATTGTCATCTGTGACTCCCTGTGCTTCCCATACAACCCTTACCACGAACCAAAACTGGTCCGGATCTTCATTCCCTACTCCTTTGAACACCGACAACTTTATCGCGCTTGCCATATTAAACTGTGGTGGTGGCGGAGGTGGTGTGGGCGAAGAGGGGGGTGAAGATGGTGAAACTAGCGGTGGTGTAGGTGGAAGTGGTATGCATGAAATTCGCTGCTTTATCAAACTGATCGCACTTCTTGGTGAAACGTTCGAGAGCTCTTCCTCACTTTCTCGCGGAGGTGAAATCAAGGGGCTATTTTTTAGTTCTATGCTACCTTCATTTATGTAGATCCTCCCACTTTGCGTAGCCCCAAACATCAATTTATTCCCATTACCCGCTTTCCACACAATAACATTTTAATCTAAGTGTTCAAAGATTTAACGTACTTACCTCACGGTCCTTTGAGGAAATGTTGTTCTGCCTCGCTATAGCTGATTGAAGTATCTACCGTGAACTTGGTGATAAATCCTCCTATAATTCGATCGAGCCAGTGATCCACAACGCACGTGATCTTATCTTCTGATGCTTCCAGTCTAAGAACCAACTCTGGAGTCCACAAAATAGGTTTGTCGAGTCTACACCTTCCTTGACTGTCTGCTAGCTTCATGATCCACTCGTACAACTCAGAGGGGAAGGATGCAAAGAAAATTTCATGGATTTCCATATATAAGTAGCAATCTAACCACTCTTCCTTTGATAATCGTGGATTCCTATTTTCTTGCACTGCAAACTCATGAATCTTTCTGTCCAACCACTCTTCAATTCCTTTCTTTGTCGGATTCCAGTGATACGACATCAGACATCTCTATGCAAATCCTGGTCCCGACAATGGAACCATTTGTTGGCTTATTGGGGCTTGACCTAGGTTCAGAGTTAAGTTAGCCAAACAAATCCCGGTACTACTGGCCCTTTCGGCAACAGTTCACGGAGCGCGGACTGAGGTCTCACTCGAAGTAGTATGGGAGGGTGCTAGAACCAAGTTTCCTCACCCTGGAGATGTCTGATGAGTTCAAGTGGTTCACAATTTGACCCTGCGCGCAGGTTTCTTCGCGCTCTTTCCGTACCTCGCAGCCTAATACACTGCCTTCGCGCAACCCTATTTGGGGGCTGAACGCCGCGCTTCTGCGTTATTACCTAATACCTTATTGGTATTCCAAAGTTAGTTGATTATTTTAGCCCACTTGTGTGCTTTAAGTTATATTTAACAAAATAGACCATTCATACAGGTGCACGCAATAAATAAACAGTATATTTGCAAATCATAACAAACATGCATTAACCCAACAACATATACACAAAAATATGACAAAACTTCTCTTTATTAATTCCTTCCTTGGTTACAGACTCGACTTGCCCTGCGCACTCAGCTGTAAGGGTCTGCGCACTCAGTTGCGGACTACTAGGCCTCTGTGCACTCAGCTGCAGAGGCTTCTCCTACCCTACGACCCAAAGACACACTTTACACTTCGACTCAATCACTTAGACTTTCCTACCTCTTTCTTCTTCTCTTCTACTTAGAGCCTCACCCTATTTATACAATCCCATGGTCCATGGACCATGGGTAGGTCTATCCAGCCGACATTACATTACAAAACTAGGGCAGATAACCCTATGACTCTATCATACTTTCACGCCCCACGGCCACAATTCGCGGAGCTTTACAACAAGATTTGGTCAAAACTTGGGCTTTGAGCCCCAAAACATGCCTTGGGGGGATTCCATGCCCAACAATGGTTCGAGGTGTCTTTTCATCAAGTCATGTTGAGTGTGTGTTCGCAAGGTCATGCATGTACAAAGTCACTCGTTCACACACTTAGTCATTTTGCTGAAGCTCTGTCGATCAGACCACCCGCTAACAACCAGACCTCTGCTGAGTTGCACTATGCAGTCTGAACCCTTAGTGAACATGTACTGCTACAAAAAATTGCACAGATCTTGAGGCTGCCTCCCAGGCAGTCTAAACTGCGCAATCCTGGAGTTAACCTAACTGACTGTCACCTAGAACAACGCAGAAGTTTCTCAACAAACCATCTTAATCTGCGTTTCCTAAAATAAAAGCCATTAAGCCTCCGATTGGTCAACCAAAGAGTTTGATCGGGCAGTGACCTCGGGCCTCACTCCAAAAAAATGTGCAGAAGCTGTCAAGCATGCCCGCTTTTGTTAACTGAAGAAACTACGTAGACATACCAGAAAAACACCCCCTACCTGTCATTGTAATGCCCTAAAAAATTATACAGTTTTGTCAACCAGCCACCCTGTCAGTCGACCTGCTCCTCCTAAAAATTGGGCTATTTTCATGAGCTTCCTCCAAGCTTCGCAGTATCCCACTCAACCCAGAAAATGCGCAGGGATTTCCTGTAGGCCAACCTCCCAGCTCTATTGATCCAGATGGATATTGGTGGCCACCTGCCAATTCCACTTGGACCCCCACCATTGCTTCTTTCAATTTTTTAGTTTCCTCAATTGTACCACAATTTACTATTTTTAGCAGTTTTTCGGGTCCTAAACTTTCGGAGCTGTATTGAGGCCCTAAACGATGTTTTTTGGAAAAATATACCTTTCTTGTTGTTGTCTAAAATTGTCTTTTTTGTCGTAGTCCTCAAATAGATCTTTCCAACGGGTTATCATGTGCATCAAACAAAGATAATATGACCAAGTCACGACCTCAGGAAGTTGGTTGTCCAACTCACCCCAACGAGGCCCATAAAATCTTGGTGTTACATCTCCTCGGGTTAGGGTTTTGGTTGTTTAGGGTTTGCTCTTATTGTTCAATAATAAAAAGGCCCTTGAGCCTCATTGTAAGGCAGTTCAGAGGCATGTAGCCGCCACATCTCTTCTTAGAGATAAGCTACCATCGCCCTAGCTGGTTTTATTTACATTTATGTTTGTAAGCATGTTTCAATATTTTACATTAATGAAATGAAGTATTATTTTCACTGCATCTCTGTGTTTATGGTTATCTCTATAATTTGTTGCGTTCCTGTTTAAATTTGGATCAGTGGTATCAGAGCGGTTTGCTTTTATTCTCTGTTTTTCTTTGCATGTCCCTAACGAGGTCAGGATACAAGGAGTTAGGGCTTGAACTGGTCGAACCTTTACAAGACCAGCCCCGCAAATCTCGACGGCCTCCCACGGTGGATGAAAAGAAAGGCGAGGGGGCAGGAGATCCAATCAAAATCTTGCTCTAAAAAGCCCTCAAGCGATAAAGGAATGCGATGATGGACAACTTTACCCAGATCCTTCAGTGGCTACCCAGGGGCGACGCATAAGCTTCCAACAGCTACTCTGGAAACGCCACACCGTTTAAGGTACAAGTTAATTTTGAAATCCCCATATTCGAGGGTCAGATAGACACAGATGCCGTTGATAAATGGTTAAACCTGCTATAGGGTTATTTTTATGTTCATGATTTTTCCAGTTAGGAAAAGATTATTTTCACTCTTCTCAAAGCAGTCCCCTACATCAAGGACTGGTGGGAAACCTACTGCGAGCAGAAGGATGAAAGTACAGGCTCACTATTTTCAGCCTCACCCACTTGGAATTCATTCCGGGATGCCATCAAGGAGCAGTACTACCCTATAGGAAGCTATGAGGATCAATACATAAATTGGACCACACTACAACAGGGAAGGGACCAAGATGTGCCAGAGTTTACCAATATTTTCCATACCCTTCGCACAAAGTAGGGTATCAAGGATTTAGAGCAGCATTTGGTACTCAAATACCACGACTGCCTGCACAAGTACATCCAGGAAGAAATAGAATTCCTTAACATCTCCTCACTCGGCACGACATACTGATATGTCATCAAGGTTGAGCAAAAGTTTAAACAAAAGAAGCGAGACTTTGGATTTGTGAATCCAAAGCAAGGGAAAGTTGCCCCCAAACCGCAAAACGAAGGACAAAGCCAAGGTGGGGCGGCCCAAGACAACCTTCCAAAGCTGCAAGAAAAGAACAACGTCGTGAAGCTGAAAAAGGACATGGGAAAGTGGTGCGAGTTCCATAAGATCTCCACTCACAACATAAGTGAGTGTCGGGCCAAGTAGTCACTGGTGGCCGAGCTAAAGGTTTCAAAATCAGATGCATGTTCTGACTTTGAGTCAGAACCTGACAAGGGGAATGACCAAGGGAAGAAGATTATCAATGCGGAGCCCAACACCACCGTTGTCACCACGAAGATCCAGAAGGAGGAACCCGAAGATCCAGAGGAGGAGGAGCATCTCTTCCACTCCCAGATGTGGGTAAAGGGCTCCCCGCTACAGTTCTTTATCGACAGCGGGAGCCAAAAGAACCTCATTTCGACAGAGGTCGTGAAGCGACTGGGCTTACCGACCACAACACATCCACAAATATACACCATGGCGTGGCTTCACCAAGGACGTGATCTTCGCGTGAGCCAGCAGTGTTGCCTTCCATACAACATCAAGCCCTTCACGGATGAGGTATTGTGTGACATTTCTCCCCTTGAATTTTGTGATGTATTAGTAGGACAACCATACTTGTGGAAGCGACATGCTGTGTATGAATCAAGGCCCCGTGCTGTTATTATTACCTTGGGAAATAAGTTGTATAGGATACCGGAGGTAGCACCGCCTACCGCCATCTCTTTGGTTACTGCAAAACAATGCAGTAAGCTCATTTCCAAAACCGATAAATTTGTTTTCCTTATGATACATCCTCAAGGAAAGAAGAAGATGATGGCCACGACCTCTAGACAGGGCCCCTCCGCATGACAACTACAAATGGACAAGGTCATGGAGGAGTACGAGGACATCTTCACCTCTCCTGCAGGGGTTCCCCTGCACTGTTAGGTCAAGCACTCCATCAATTTGACCCCAGGTGTGCGACTGCCCAATGGACCAGTCTATCAGTGCTCCATTCTGGAGAACGATGAAATCAAGAGGCAGATTCAAGAGTTTCTACAGAAAGGTCACATCCGTCTGAGTTCATCACCCTATGGGAGCTCGATCATGTTGGTACAGAAGAAGGATGGGACTTGGAGACTCTGTATTGACTATCAGGCACTGAGCAAGATCACTGTTCATAATAGGTACCCAATCCCATGGATTGATGACCTCTTGGACCAATTGAAGGGGAGAAAATATTTCAGCAAGATCGATTTGAAGCCAGGATATCACCAAGTACCAATTGAACCCTCCAATGTGTGGAAGATTGCCTTCAAAGCCAAGGAGGGCCTTTTCGAATGGTTGGTTATGCCTTTCGAATTGACGAATGCTCCTGCAACCTTCATGAGGCTAATAGGTGACATCTTGTAGCCATTCACTAACTTATTTGTAGTGGTATACTTGGATGACATCCTGATCTTCAGTCAGAGTTGGGAAGAGCACCTCCACCACATCCGAGAGGTTCTCCAAACACTGCAGCAACACAAGTTATGTGCCAATTTAGAGAAATGCACTTTTGGCATGACCTAGGTTCAATATCTGGGATACATTATTAATGAACAGGGGGTGCATGTGGATCTAGCCAAGATCCAAGTCATTTGGGATTGGCCATCTCCAACCACTCTGACAGAGCTTCACAACTTTCTAGGTCTTGCCAACTTCTACTGCAGGTTCGTGCTGGGATTTTCTCATATCACTTGGTCCTTGAGTCAAGTCACCAAGGGAGGAGCGCAAGCAAAATTCTTTTGGTCTAAATCTCAGTAGAAGGTGTTCACAGAGTTGAAAGATCACCACTGCTCAGCACCAGTGCTCACATTACTAGACTTGCAACAACCATTTGAAGTCGAGACAGATGCCTCTGACTATGCTATTGGGGCAGTCCTTACTCAACACGGGCATCCAATGGCATATCACAATGAGACACTTTCAGACACAGTTCAGAAGTATCCCACTTATCACAAAGAGATGTATTCCATTGTGCAAGCCTTCCGACAATGGAAGCATTACATTTTGGGGAAGGAAACGATCATCCACACAGATCACTAACCCCGGCAGTTCATACAGACCCAAGGAAATTGCAGAATGATCACCATCAAAAGTGGTCCACATACCTGCAACAGTTCCATTTGAATATCAAGTATAAGAAGGGAAGCACCAATAATGTTGCAGATTGCCTTAGTTGACCACCGATCATGGCGTTAACCACCGTGCTCAACTCTTGTGGGCACGAGACTTCTGATTGGCCACTTCTCTACAAAAGCGACCCAGAATTCGGCCACACATACCAGACACTCTTGGAGGGTCAACATATTCTAGATTTTCACCTCCAGGATGCCCTGTTATGCCACCTGGGTCACCTTTGTGTTCCTTCAAGCGAGCGTGCCAAGATGATTTTGGAAGCACACTATAGTCGGGTTGCTGGGTATTTCGGGGTTGAGAAAATGGTGGTAGTACTACAAAAGTATTTCTATTGGTTGAATATTCCACAGGATGTCGGGAAGTACATAGATCATGCACTGCCTGCGCCATTGCCAAACTAACCATCAAGAAGCAAGGCCTCTATACCTCGCTACCTACCCCTAGTCGACCTTAGGAATCCATCTCCATGGATTACATGTCAGGCCTTCCTTCCACTAAGCATGGAAATGCTGTGTTTTTGCGATCATCGACAAGTTCTCGAAGATGGCCATTATGGCAGCTTGCAAGAAGAATATCAAAGTAGAAGCCACTGCTAAACTCTTCTTTGAACGAGTGTGGGTACACTTTGGGATCCCATAGTATATCATCTTAGATCAGGACAATAGGTTCCTTAGTACATTTTGGTCCAATCTCTTGTCGATGTTGGACACCAAATTCACTAAGTCCACAACCTTCCATCCTAAAACTGATTGCTAGACATAGGTTGTCAACAGGATGATTGTACACATTCTACGCATGTACAACTCAAATCATCCATGCACATGGGACAAGATCCTCCCCTATGTTCAACACAGCTACAACCGGGCTCTCCACAACTCGACTAGCCACAGCCATTTTTAGGTGGGCTTGGGATTCTAGCCACTATGTCGCATTCATGTGGCCATGCCATTTGCAGCTACTCACGCAGTTTCGGCTCATGTCCAGTCCGAACAGATAAGGCAAACAACTTCATTGAGCACATCCAACATATTCTCCAGTAGGTCCATGACATTTTGGAGAAATCAAATGCCAAGTACAAGCAGTGACATGATCAACATCGGGTGCCACACAAGTTTCTGGTGGGCGACAAAGTTTGGTTGCATTTGCAAAAGGAATGCCTTACCGGAGGTTATCGGAAACTCAGGCCACTCTGATATGGTCCTTACACCATTACCAAGGCTATGGGAGATAATTCATTTGAGCTCAACATTCCGCCATTCCTTGGCTTGCACGCAGTGTTCAATGTGGACTGCCTTCGGCCATACTTTCCACCATTACTAGACACATCCGACATTGCAAAACAAATCACACCCATAGAGTTAAATCCATATTGCATGGAACAAGCTGCAATTGATCGGATCATGGACACATAGATCAATCACACTCGCCAGCAGAATATCCAACTGTATCGAGTTGTCAAAGCAGGCCAACTCCTTCACCAGGGCAAGTGGCTCACCAGGGACCAAGTTCAATAAAAGTTTCCTCATCTCATGGAGGAACTCAACACAATGGGGACCATTGCTTCCTAAGGGGGGAGGAATGATCCAGGTGGATATTGGTGGCCACCCGCCAATTCCACTTGGACCCCCACCATTGCTTCTTTTAGTTTTTCAATTTCCTTAATTGTAGCATAATTTACTATTTTTAGCAGTTTTTCAGGTCCTAAACTTCTAGAGCCGTTTTGAGGCCATAAACGACGTTTTTTTGGAAAAATCCACTACTAGAGATTTTGTAAACAAAATTGTCTTTTTTGTTGTAGTCCTCAGAGAGATATTTCCAACGGGTTATCATGCGTGTCAAACTGAGATAATATGACCAAGTCTCGACCCCGGGAAGTTGGCTGTCCAACTCACCCCAACGGGGCCCATAAACTCTTGATGTTACATCTCCTAAGGTTAGGGTTTTGGATGTTTAGGGTTTGCTCTTATTGTTCAATAATAAAAATGCCCTTGAGCCTCATTGTAACGCAGTTCAGAGGCATGTAGCCCCCACATCTCTTCTCAGAGATAAGCTACCATCGCCCTAGATGGTTTTATTTCCATTTCTGTTTGTAAGCATATTTCAGTATTTTACAATAATGAAATGAAATATTATTTCCGCTGCATCTCTGTGTTTATGGTTATCTCTGTAATTTGTTGTGTTCCTATTTAAATCCAGTTCATCTGCACAGTTTTGGCTAGAAACCTCCTTTAGCTCGTTGCCAGCCTCCCCGAAGAATATGTGCAGTTTTCATTGCCAGTGTCCCCCTGCTGCCTGCACTGTCTCCCTGGAAAAATTGCACAGATCTTCCCTCTAGCCTAGCCATATCTTGCAAATAGTCACTGTTGATATGGTCTTCCCATCTCAGTCTCCTAGTGACCTTTGCACAATTTTCATTGGCAGTTCCCAGAGTCCACATCCCGACCTAAAATGTGCTATGCGCAGTTTCAGAGCCTTGTCCTTTCTCCCAATCACCTGCATTTGAAAGCGAAACATAATGCATCATGGTAGAGTAAGATACTTTTGGATTTGATGTCGTTTCTTCATGAGTGATTTCATATATAGGTACATGGATGAGACATGGCGCGATGACGAACGAGATAAACAAGGAGCACATGCAAGGAGACTTGTTCGCGATCGAACGAACACATGGAGCATGCCATGTACAAGCGAAGGAGAGACATGTATGTTCAACATTAAGAAAACACCAATACCAACGAAGAATCTGCACACCTTGCCATGCAGAGGTGAAACTATGATACACCAAGAGCACATCCATCACTCAGCAACATTGCAACTCGAAATGGACACTAGCAGCAACATGAACATGCTAGCTTTGTCGTGTCGAGTCATGTCATGAATCATCTCAGCCACATCACTACTGTGGGCCATACTGTTGTAATCAATGTAATGTAACATGGAATTCCAGGAGACCCACATGTAAATTTGAAGAGTCATGTAAAGTTGAAGAGTCATGTAAGTCAAATAGTCAGGAGGGAAGTCAAACAGTCACAAGGGTCAGTTTCACCCTTGGTTATATATACCCCTCATTTGTACATGAAAAAGAATTTTCACCTTGGTTCCTCCCACATAGCCTTGAGAGTATGTAGTCTTTTATTTGAGGAGAAAGCAGTGGCTCCAACGCCCCATTATCGGTGTTAGTGATGTAATGGTGTACCGATGTGCCTCAGAACTTTCGCTTAATTCAGAAGCCTGATAACATGCCAACAGATTTTCACACATGTATTGTATTTGTTTGTAAGACTATTCTTTAGACACTTGTAATGCATGTTACTTTAACCTGTATTAGGACAGTTGAACTATTTTGGTTGTTCTAATACATATGTTTACAAAAATGCGTTGTTTAAGTTGTTAATGTTGTTTCGCCCATGTGGACTATTCCACCAAACACTCGACATAACCATTCTCATAAACTTGTTATAACGAACGTCACACTCATGTGGACTATTCAGCTGGGTGTTGTATGTGCTATCCGTTCATAGATTTTTTGTGACTTCCACATTTGTGTGGACTACTGCGCTGGAAGCTGTGCATGTCCTGCTGTGTTGTGTGTCTTTGAAAGAGTTGGGACTATTCCCTTTCGACTTGAGACTCACTTCCACCCTCTCCCTCTATGGTGAAAGAACCTTGACACAAGTAACACTAAGGACTCACCAGGCATGTGAACCTCATTGTGTGAAGACAAAGAAGAACACTCTCATGCGTTGACAAGCAAGAGATAAGTCAAACCTTTAAGATAATGGCAATCAAGCCATCATACCAGATGGGACTCCTACACAAAATAGTGTGAGGTATAGTTGGGACATTATACCGGAGAGATCCCCTAAATGTTGGTGGGTCCAGCACTGTCAACAAGAGGCTATAACATCCCCAATGTATTCACCATTTTTTTGTGACAATAAATCCCCTCTGCAGACAAAGGTGATATCTCTAGCCCAATGAGTGGGTCTAACAACAAATTGGACAAAGTAATGAAAATTTCCTAGCTTATGTTTAAAAATTCAGAGAGAGAGAGAGAAACCTAACTCACTCTGATGCTAATTGCTCAATCCTTTGATGATGACTTCGATCCCTTAACTTCCGCGCCTTGCTTATTCTTTTTGTCCGAGTACTTGTAAGAGAGATTAAAGGACAATACAAGATACAAGAGCATACATAGTATATATCAAACATAAACTACTTGATAGATCAAGGAGTATCAAGCTAAATGCATACGTATTTAAACATTTATGGAAGTGAATATTAGATGTACATATTAATGAATAAAAAAAGGAAGCATACAACCATTTCCTTGATGTTGGAGACCTCCTTTTGGTGGATGTTCAAGTCCAAGCCAAGACTCTTCAAGCACTCCTTCTCCAAGTTAGATGGGAAACATTTAGGCATAATCTCAGCATAGGAATGCAGGCAACCAATGAACAACCATTTGGGAGAGCTCCAAATGGGAGAGCTCGACCATATCTCTGCCCAACAACATACAACTCCATGTTTCTCGAAGTTTATAACATACGAAGCTTCTGCTCCATTTTGAGGAAACCTGCGAGAAGAGGTTCAACACGTGTTTTCATATCAAAACCCACGCCGACAGCACTAGGTCAAAGAACTACAACCTGCCATCAACATGGGAAAGTAGTGGAGCAAAGAGCGTTGGTCCTGAAATTTAGGGTTTCATTCAACCTTCTCCATAATGGACTCAGGGAAGTTTCTCTTCCATTCTTCATGGATGTTTCAGTATGTGTTTCTTGATGAGTACACTTCACAGTTGTCAACATTTTGGCACTTCAGGATGTGGAACAAGAAGTGAACAAGAGGTATGACAAAATACTGTGTAATAATATTTATCAAATTTTTTCCTTCCTCATGCAACGATTGTAGATTTTTTTTCCTTCACATGCACTTAGGTGATGCATACATCACCTTGTGAGGAATCTAGTTGTATTCCTTAGAAATCCTCTAGCATGTGCTCATTATCGTTGATATGGATTTATTGTTCTATGGCCCATCTGATGCAAATGACTTAGATCCTTTAGAAGGGAAACATGTGTTTTATTATGTAGCGCTTATGCTAATTCTTCCAAGGGGACTTCTTGAAGCACTTGATCAATTATGTTAGTTGTTGGATCTTCATTCAAGGCTAGATTCTCCATTTGAATATCTAGCTCTTCATATTACTACTCGGGACTAGTGATCATGGGTTTCTTGGGCAATTTGATCTATATTTTCCTCAATATTATTTCTTATGGGATTTTATTGTGCTTCCTTGAGATCTCCTTCCTTTTACAAGGTTTCTAAATGGTGAAGGGGGTTTTGATTTTATGTTTTTTTGGCATTGTATTCCTACTATGATTTTCTCTGACCAACCTTTTTGTTGCATTAGAATTTTGTGAACCCATTTGATGTCTTTGAATCTCCAGCCTAAGTTGATTTGGGAGTGATGTTCAAGGGACATTCGTGGAATAAATGCCCATGCCGATGACATCTGTGACAATGGAAAGGGATATATTCACAGTCTAAAGATTGTATGAAGTAATCATTCTCATGATCTAGATGGATAACTTCTAGGATGATATTGGAAACACCCATGTAGATGCATATGTGAGCATACACTGTATAGAGCCCCTGATAAGTTGCTTCTAATATCTTAAAAAAAGTACCAATTATATTACTTATTCCAATGAGAATCACCTCATCCCAAAATTCTTAAGGAAGTGAATGTAACCAAATCCACACCAATGCTGGAGAATTTTTCTTTATCTATGTTGAATTCCTCGGTCCAATATTTCATATGTAGCCCCGTCAATCCAAATAAATATGGGCCATTCTCGAAGATCCTATCCTTTTCTTCAAGAGAATGAACTATTGTGGTGAAAATCCCTTAGATCCAAGTTGTAAATCAACTTGTCCTTTCGATTTCCACCAATATTTAATCCATTTGATGAGATATATTTCACTAAGCGTGATACTAATGAATTTTCCCATGAGGGTATGCTTTTTCATGAATAAGATTTTGCTATTGATGCTATTGGATTGGAATTTGTAACGAGGAATATATTTTGTCTTAGGGAGGCATTTACCTGGTTTCCAAGAGGGTTTCACTGTTGTTCCTCCTTGCGAGGCATCCATGGCTACACCTTTTCCTTTCTCTCTTGATGTGGAGTTTTTCCTTTGATCATGAGATATTGTGTCTAAACTAGGTATTTGACACCCAATTCCCAATAAAATGACATCCATAGTTGCTATTGTATTCACAAAATTGTTGCAAGTTGTTGCCTTGAGATAGAAGGGGGATCCACCCACCCTTTAGATCCAACCATCTCTGATGTGATCGGTCTTATGAGAATAAAGGATTAATGAGAATTCCGCGCAAATGACTTAAACCCTAGCTAGTTTTCCTTCAACAAGTTCATTGGTCTCTCCTAATCCTACTTTTTTTAACCATGCACATTGTTGATTTTAGTCTTTAAAATTTAATTAATTTTTCTATTTGTCTTTATTTTTTGTTTTTTATTTATTTAAAAAATAATTCACTTTTTTTTTTTTAAATGGATCTTTAAAATTACATTATTAAATAAATTAATATTTTGATTTTTTTAGTGTCATTTTTTATTTTTTAATATTGTTTTTTTGGTTAATTTTAGTTTTATATTATTTTATATTTAAGTTTTTAAGTCAATATTGTTTATTTTTTTCAAATTACAGTTTTACGTTTTTGCGTTTAAATTTTTGTTTTTGTTGTTTGGGCTATTCTATATTTGTTATTTATTTATAATTTTGTAATGTTTTTTTTATTGGATGCCCTAATGTTTTCTTGTTAAATTTATTAAAAAAACTAAAATAATTTACTTTGTTTAAATGCAAAGGGTAAATATATATATTATTTTTATTTTCAATATAATCAGGGTATAATTTTCTATGATAATAAAATACAAACTTATATTTTCTTTTTTCATTTAGGAAAATGTCATCAAAGAAGGTATTTGTGAATGTTTCCAGATTAAGGGCAACAATTAGAACGTTTAAAGTTGTAATTGGACCCTCTATGATTGATATTCAACAAAACCCAACTAACACCTATTGTAAAAGTCGAGCAACTGATCCCTCAAAATCAGTGAAGAATGTTAGAGAATGGAAGATGGCACCAAAGGAAAATAAAATGGATTTTTCATGGTATATTAAAGATAAACGAAACAATGAAGGGAAACAAATATTTCTATATTGTGTTGAGCTTCGATATGGTGGAAATTATGAGGTAGTTGGTAAGGTACAAGACATAAATTTGGTGCCAAATACAAATATTGTTTGTGTTCATGTAAAATTGGCCAAGACATATGGCAAGGTTAAATATTGTTTTAATTAGACTCGACACAAGATTTTACAAAGATTTGTGCAAGTGTCGTGGACAACATTGAGAATTAAATTGTAAGTTTGCTTATTTATATTTATGTGTTATGCATTATTGGAGGTATCATTATAATTTTTTTTTAATAATTTATTTATCATTGAAATGCTATATTTTGTCTGACAATTTTTTTTTAACAATGTGGTGAATCGGTAACTGCCAGACCTAATCTAAGGAAGACCCAGGATCAATTCTCGTAGCTGCCACTATAAGACCAAGAGTACATCCAACAACTTGCAAGCCAGATATACTAATTTCTTAATATTTTGGCAAGAGACTAGACTCACGCTAACGAGGGAGCCTACTCCTTGAGCCACGCACCATAGCAGGACAATATACTCAATGTGATTTGAACCTTTGACCTCGTGGGTTTCACCCAACGAACCCAGTCACCTCACCATACATCACTGTATTTTGTCTGACATAATTTTGCTAAGTTGGAGGGCATTTATTGTACAAAACAAATATTAGGGATGTGATCGAAAATTTTCATATGGATTAAGAAAAAGAAGAAAGGAAAAATAAATGAAAAACAATAGAGTAGATAGAGCGGACCAGGAAAGGAATAAAAAACATCAATCCAATAAGGTTGAAAATATTACTTTTGAACATGAGGAAGCTGAAGATGAAGAAGATGCTGTCATTGGTGACAATGAGGTTAGAACTCCTGGTGAAAAGAAGAAGAGCCATAAAAAACAAAAAAGAAGAATATCGATGGATGCTTCTATTCCATTTGATGATGAGGAGATTGTTAATTTAGAAGAAATATATTAAATGACAGGAGGACGAAATCAAATGTTGTTGGTAATTATGAGAAAATCATGTGTGTCACTAAAAATCGTAGTGAAAGCTCTAAAGACAACAAGGAAATCATAACACTAGGCACTGATTTAGAGGATGGTATTGTTAACACAAAACAAAATTCCATTCGAAATCAATTGAGGAAGAACAACTTGGTTGATGACGACCATACATTTCAGTTAAATGTCAGATAGCTTTATAAACCAATAGAAGGGAAATCTAAATACCAAATTAAAAATCCACGCCACCTACATATTCATAACCTGAAAAAGTTGATTAGGTAGAATCCATATGCACATGTGGTTGACTACGTGGTTCTTGTTGATCTAATTGAAGTTCCTAACAAAGAGGCATCTGATAGATCAAGAATTTTTACTACAAATATTATGTATTTGTGGGAAACCATTATGCAAAGGCTAGAAGATAATTGATGTTGGAATATCCCAATAACCCAAATTTTAAAATATTGAAATGTGTCATTTATGCTGGTTTAACAAATACAAAAGCAGAGTTATTAGCATGGGATCATAATACAGATAACGAGTATAATACCTCTATGACTTCCATGCAAAGGCTCAGACTTATTCATAGTGAATTTAAAGAAAAATGTGGTGGGGATAAGACAAATTCTAGTCAAGGCTTTCAGAAGCAATGTTGTATGAAAATAGGTTGTCCAATTGATAAGGCAAATATTAATGCATATGGTCACAGAGTAAGTGATGCATTCAGAGGTATGGATATCTTTTTCCATTTGGAATTTAGAACTAAAGAGATATGAGATTTGATCAGTGGTATTTTCAACATGTGGGAGAATATTGGAATAAAAAATCAAAAGATTAAAAAGTCTAAATCCTTAATATGTACCAACAGTAAGACAAACCCTAAAACCAAGAATCTTCCAGATGGTATGACTATCACACTTTGGAGACAAATGCAAGGAGTGAAGGATGATAGACTTGTCAAATCAATATTATCTTGTGTGAAGTCAGGTGAATTATCAATGAAAAAAATGTCCAATGAATTCCAAAAGTAATTTTTTTGAGTTATTTTTATTTATTTTTGGATTACAATTTTCTTTTCAATTTAACATGTTGTTATTGTTAATATTTATTATACATATCACTATAAATTTTTTTACTTTATTTGTTCAGTCATAAGGTTTACATGAAAATACAAGAAGAGGTGGTTAAAATGTTGAATGAAGAGAGTTGGGATGCTGTGACATGCAACTATCCAAATGCAAGTTCTACAACAACACTAAAACAAATTTTTACTGCATTAAAAAACACATGTTGATTTAATACATTCATTTTATTAATTTGCAAACTATTTTTATTTTATTACTTATACATATATTTGTTTATTTCATTAAAGATGCCGAGGAGGAATATAGATGGAATACTAGAGACTTTCAAAATTTTTATTCAAAAAATTAAGTTGAAAAGGCAATGAAAGTAATGCCTTCAAAATGTTGAACTTGATTATGGTCTTGATCACTACAATTGGAATGGGCTCAACACTATCCAATATCACATACTATAAGGTGATTGTGAAGACATTGCAAATATAATTCCTAAAAGGGAATATTCTATAGCTATTGCATATATCCCTTATGGTTTCAATTTCCTAAACATTGGATATGATAGTGAGCCTTATAGTTATCAAGATTTCAATAAAGGGGTTACAGGATTTTAAGAATCCAGAACATCACCACTTTGGAGATTTCTGACATTTCATTTAGATAAACAATTTAGATTGATATTATTGAGCTTCAAGGGAAAAACAAACTCAATGATGTAGATTACATGGTAAGACATTGAAATTGTATGTTTATTAATTTATATTAAAAAAATATTTATGTACAAGTTAATTGAATTTTACTATTTTATGTTATAGGCAAAGGCCAAATATTATTAGTCCCAGAGATTAGCCAATTATAAGTGATTTTGAGTTCATACATGTTGAGATTTGAACAAATAGTCATAATCATATTCTTCTAAATCTAGTAGATGTAAAGAATCATAGCCAAATATAGGTTCATGATATTGTGGTAAGAAAATTGACATATAAAGATAAAGATGCAAAAGGAGAGATTGTTAATATTTATAAAAAAACCACAAGCATTGATTAGTTATATTTTAGATTTATGTTCAAATGAAGGAGATTGGAGTTTGGATTTGTTCTTGGGTTCAGGGAAGTGCTATGATATGAAATTGAACTCCATTTTTTTTCTATAAATGTGTTTATATAATTTACTCAATTATTTATTTTGTACTTGATGATTAGGTACAACACTAGCATGTGTCCTACAAGAAAGAAGAAATTGTAAAGCCATTGAAAAAGACTCACCACTATGCAGTTTTATTCAACAAATAATTAATATTATTAAAGTCCTTATAGATGCAATGCAAGAAGTTTATTTCAGGAAAGATGATTTTAATGAACCACATGTGGTAAAAAAGGAAAAAAAATCTTCAACCACCATTAGATGGAATTACTGGAAAGGGATACTTAGGGAGATTTTTGAACATCAAATATCCACAAGAAAGGGAAATGACCAAACAAAAGCACAAAATACTATGGAAGAAGACGATAATGGAGCTCTTGAAGATAATGAGCACGTATTATGTGATATTGTTGATTAAATTTAAGCCATACTTGAAAATCAAGCTCAATTTTGAGAACTACTCATAAATTATACTTGTAATGTTTCGACTTTAAGATTTTATGATAAGAATAGTTATTTAGTTATTGTTGTTATATGCTTAATATTTTTATTATTTTCTTTCACTTTAGTTTTTATTTGAATCATTATCTTTGGAAAAAAAACCTTTGAATATTATTATTTTTTGACATAAAATTCATAAGAATGTTATTTTAAAACTTTTTTGTTATAATTTTCCCATAAAAATAATTTATCTCACATGTCATTTTTAGCAAAAATGTTCCAAAATGTGTATTTTTTTGTCAAATGTTTAAAAAATATTGTTTTTTTAGTGACACTTATTTGATGCATATTTAATTATTAATTAATGATTCAAAATATGCAGAAAATCCTAACTTCAAAATATTGATCTTTTTTTCAACTTCGCAAAAAAAATGAAAATTTTATAACAAAATAAAATTGAAAAGAAAAACACAAACTTAAGAAACACTTAGAAAACAAACATTTTAGGGGAAAAGAAGAAGAAGAAGACTATTAAAAAATTGTTAAATAACCAACATTTAAAAAAAATATCCATACTTATCCATAGGGCGTTGATCCACGAATGCTTGTAAATGACTTTGGATGAAAAATTATTACAAGTGTGTTTGTATGAATCATTCATCATTTAAGATTATAACATAATAAAAGAATGAAGAATTAGAGGAATTGCAAAAAATATAAGAGAGAACAATAAACCACCAATAAAAATACACACGAGCTTTGATAACGAAGTTCGTCCAAGATCTAGACTATGTCTCTAGGCATTTTGATCTCTAGTGGGGAGGTCCCTTAAAAGTAAGTCAAACAAGCCTTTTGTTGGTTCCAGTGGTTTTTTCTCGTCCCTAGAAATCCACTGCAAAAATCGGCACTAAGAAACACTGAGTATAACACCTTAAAATGACCTCCAAATATTTTCTATTTCACTGGTTACAGGCTCTCGACTCTGCCTAAAAGTTTCATGCTTTGTTAAAATGCTTAACAACAACTTCCTGGTGCATTGATTAAAATTTTACAACATAAAACTTGGTGTCCGAATCACCCGGGGTAAAACCCGTGAAGGTGGTATCAGCCTCGATCATATAACAAAAATGTTTGTTTTGCATTAGCCGCGACTAAATCATATGTTAACAACTACAATTTGTTGTAACACCCACCGAAGGGTTGTATCCCATGTGAACAACATTGTGGATGTGTGGCATTATAAAAACTATGGTCGACCCGTTAAAGCAAATACAACCATAAAACCCAACAGTCCAATCATATGTGGTGTTCAACCATTTTGGCAGAGCTCTAAATCTGGCAGAGCTGCTAGATTTGGCAAGCTCCACCTGACCATTTTTCCGCCATACCATTATTAAAATAATAAAATAATAACTTCATGTGGTGCCTGCGGTATATTGGTGTGTCATTGTATTGTTCTAACTGAGGCGATGGGGTCGAATCCCTAAATGACACCCTTGATACGTTGTTCACTAAATAAAACCTTCAACTGACCATAGGCCATGTTATTTTGAGCGCCATGTGGGTGAAATGTGGCACCATTGGATTGTGCCACATGGCGAGACCCCATAGGTCCATGTCATGCCTAGTGAATCTACCACACATGTGCCAACTCAATGCCCAATCAATGGTCAATCCGGCCAAAATGTCTAGCCAACCTACCAACGTGTCATCCTGATGTGATGCCATATCACCTGCCACATGTCGTGCTGCCATGTTAACGTTGACTTGACTTTGAATTTTTTGTTTGCTTTGGCCCAAAATTTAAACTGTAATATGTTTTTCATACAAACTCCTTTTTCGCATGTTCAAGTTGTGTCGGATTCATTTTTACGAGCTTTACATAATGGCACCGCTCTCATATGAATCCAAAGAATTGCATTATTTTCCATTTTGAGATCCTCCTAGATCAGGGGACAAGGTGTTTTGTTAAGGTAGTCCATGGTGAAAAGTCACTAGTTCGAAACTCTGTGGGAAAAAATCCAACCATACTAAGGGATAGTGTGGCCTAGGCCTCATGCGATCTCTAGGTGATATTGATGACTTAAATATCCCTCAGTCATAGTTACTCAAGCCACATGTTAGGCGTGGTAGTCATCTTAGGAATCACATTACCTAACAAAAATAGAAAAATTTTTATCTACAATACATAAGAAATTATAAAGTGTAAAAAACAAGTTTCCTTAAAAAAGGGTTTGATGCTACATCAACACTTTTCAAAATCAACATGAAAATCACTAATTATATATATATATATATATATATATATATATATATATATATATATATATATTATTTTTATGTTTTATTTTTTTCCGTAGTTAATACATAAGAAATTTTGAAGTGTCAAAAATATGCTCCAAAAAGAGGTTGATGTTGCATCAACTCTTTTCAAAAATCGATATGAAAATCATTATTTGTTGCAACCTCTAAAAAATGAGAACTTTGTATAGTTCTTGTTAAGATGGTAACTTTGTTTGAACCAAAAGGAACTAATACATTAAGTAAAAGACCAAGATTTCATCCCATTAGGTGTCAGGGTTATGGAGGTGAACACATGCACAGGGATCACCCTCATAAAGAAGAAAAATGAGAACTACATCACATCCAAGGAGTTTATGTAATGGAAAATATGGGTAGAAGAATGCCTTGGATCTATGTACCATTGGACGACAGGAAAGGTCACCATCAAACATATATGATTCAATTTTAAGGTAAGATAAGTAACCAACTCAATTCCATATTAGTTGATTCTCAAGCTAGTCATAGTTATCTTGATCCTAAACTTGTTGAAATATTTAACTTAAAGAAAACCAAGCAAAGAAAGACTTGGTTAGTTCACTTAGCTATAGGAGCTAAAAAAAGAATAAGTCAACTTGTAAAAAATTCCAAATCAATATGAATGGGTTGAGCACAATTATATATTTAAACATAATACCATTGGGATCATATGATTACCTAATTGGTATGGATTGGTTGGAAAAACATTGTGCAATACTAGACTACTACAATAAAACATTTAATTGCCTTAATGAAGAAGGGAACAAAGAAAAGTGTGTGGAATTTCAGTGCCAGTTTCTGTCAAGGAAATATCAACCATGCAATTGAAGAGAAATGTTAGAAAGGGATGCCAAATTTATGCATCCCACATTGAGGAGACAACCAAGGATCGAACACCAAGCATTGAATACCATTGGGTACATAAGTAATTTGAAGATGTATTTGCTAAAATTATAGGTTTTCCATCTAAAATGGACATTGAATTCTCTATAGAATACGTAACTAGAGCTACCCTAGTGTCCAAAACACCATACATGATGAGCACACCATAACTTAAGGAATTGTGAATGTAGTTAAAGGAACTCTTAAATAAATGGTACAAACACCCAAGCATATCACTTTGGGGGTGCCCCAATCTTCTTTGTTAAAAATAAGGATGGTACACTAAGGTTGTATCTTGATTTTAGGAAGTTGAAGAAAGTAACAATGAAGAAAATTACCCTATTCAAAAAATGGATGACTTGTTTGTTCAAATCAAGGGAGCTAAGGTTTTCTTCAATATTTATCTAAGATAAGGGTATCATCAAGTAAGGTTTAAGGAGGAACACATCAGTAAGACAACATTACAAACTCAAGATGGGAATAATGAGTGTGTGGTGGTACCATTTGTGTTATTTAATACACCAAGTGTTTTCATGTGCCTTATAAATGCCATTTTATAGAAATATTTGGATAAGTTTGTTATTGTATTTTTGGATGACATCCTAGTGCATTCCAAAGCTAAAAATGAGCATGAACAACATTTGAGGACTGTGTTACAGGTAATTAGAGAGCATCAATTGTATGCCAATTTGAGTAAGTTCTCATTTAATTGAAGTCAAATTCATTACTTGGATCATATCCTTTCAGAGGAAGGGAAATCAATTGACCTAGAAAATATCAAAACAATCAAAGAGTGGCTAACACCCCAAAATGTGAAAAAGGTGAGATATTTCATGGCCTTAGAAGGTTACTATGGAATATTTATTGAGGGATTCTAAAAAGTAGCCCATCTAATCACTTCCTCGCAAAATAAAGGTGTGAAATTTGATTGATCTCATAAATGTGAAGATGCCTTTCAAAATTTAAAAATCTTATTAACAATTTTAGCTATATTGAATATGGCTAATCTAATTAATTGTTTCTTTGTGTGCACCAACACATGTAAGGAGCAACTTAGAAGAGTCATCATGCAAAATGGGCACGTGATAAGTTATGAATCAAGGAACCTGAAGGAACATGCAAGGAAGTATTCCACTCATGATTTAGAGATGGCAGTGATTACACATGCCTTAAAAATGTGGAGGCATTAACTTATGGGTAAAAGGTTTGACTTAAGAACTAACCATAATGGTTTGAAGCATTTGTTGGGACAACCAAATTTAAATGCTAGACAAATGAGATGGCTAGAATTTTTGGTTGATTGTAACTTTGAAATTAAACACATAAAAAGTAACGGAAATAAGATGGCCAATGCACTCAACATAAGGGTGCATACAATGCATGCTAAGATAATAAGTGTATGTAAATATAATTTAAAAATATTTTTTTTTGAGGCTAAAAATTCATAATAGCAATACATGGAAATAAAAGGAAACCTATAGAAAGGTAGTTTATAGCCAAAGTACAAGAATTATGAAATTGGAAAAGATGGAATTCTTTGGTAGGTTTTATGTACCAAATTCTTGAGGGTTGAAAAATTTAGTGTTGAATGAGATGCATAATGTACCTTATGTTGGACACCCAAGGTACCAAAAGATGATCTCAATAGTCAAGAAATAATATCTTTGGCTAGGTATGGAAAACAAGGCAGTTGATTATATATCTAGGTGTTTAAAATGCCAAAAAGTTAAAGCTAAACATAAACACCCCTTTGGATTGCTACAATCGATGCCTATTCTAGAAAAGGGAAGTTGTTTCTATTGATTTTATTAAAAATCTATCCAAGATTGGGAGGTAAGGTGATTCCATCATTGTAGTGGTGGACAAACTCACTAAGGCTCCCTACTTTATTCTAATGAATTCAACACATAAGGCAACAAATGTTACTGAAATTTATATGAAGGAAATTTCCAGTCTACATGACAAGACCAAGGAAATTATTACAAATAGGGACCCCAAGTTTACATCAAACTTTTGGACATGTTTATTTAGATGGTATAGAACTAATTTAAATTTAAACAAAACATACCATATAAATTCATATTGTTGAACATAAAGAGTCAATCAGGTTATTGAAGATACATTGAGGATGTATGTGATGGACAAACCATCCAAATGGAAAGAATATTTACACTTGGTGGAGTTTTCTTATAATATTGGGTACCAAGAATATTTAAAGATGAACCCATTTGAGGCTTTGTATGGAAGGAAATGCAACACTCTTGTGAGTTAGGATAACCCTGTGGACAAGGCCATTGTTGGGCTAGTCTTGCTCAGGTAAATGGAAGAGCAAGTAATAAAAATAAAGCAGAATTTGAAGGTTGACAGGGATAGACATATTAGTTATGCATATAAGAACAAATTGAATGGGGAATCTAGAGTTGGTGATAATGCCGTCTCTAGAAAAAAGGAAAGGAAAGATTCATTGAAACTAGGTAGTTTGCATAGTTGGAAGTTAGATATTGTAGGCCATTTGAAATGTTGGAGAGAATTAGCCTAGTTGCATATAGGATTTCTTGCCAACATCCATTCATATTCATAACATGTTTCATATTTCATTGCTTAAAATGTTTGTTCCTTATGCTAACCATGTAATTGATTGGAATATCATTCAGGTGGCTCCCGAGGGAGTCTTTTAGGTTCAACTAGTACAAATTTTGGATAGGAAGGTCAAAGTGCTCTATTGCCTTGGTAAACATGCAATGGACTCATTTTCGACCTTGATGATGCTACATGAGAGCATAAAGATGAAATGAGGGAAGAGTAACCTCATTTTTTTGGATAATTTTTTTGTATATATGTGTGGCTACAATGCACCTAAGGACAACACATAAATAAGGGGCAGGGGAATGTAACACCCCTATTCGACCTTGGGATTGTAAATAACATGTATGTATGGAACTTATGCTGGTGAATAAGTACATATTAATTCCAATGGAACGCTGAGGATTATTTTGGGACGGTGATCCAAATTATATCATTATATTTTTTTTCATCCATCTCGATGCATTTGGAGTGGAAAAAGTGGAGCAATCAGCTCATGGGACCATTTTTACTAGCGGGACCCAGTTTGGCAAAATAAGGTCTGAAACCTTCCAGGAGCGTTTTGAGGCATCAAACAACATTTTTAGGGGTAAAAATTTGTTACTTAGTGCAACAAATTTTCATGCTATTATACACACAAATACCTTTCTAATGACACAAAAATCACGTCAATCAGAGTTCGTATGCAAAAGTTATGCTACTCAGAAGTTGACCTTCTTGTTTTCACACCTATGGTTCAGGAGGATGACACGCCAACCCCCATCATTCATGGAGAAGGGGCCATGTGTTTTTGATGTAAAATACTCTAGAAGAGTTTATTTTGTAACTCTAGTTAAGAGTTGATGTAGTCAAACTTAACCACTAGTAGGTTATCAGGCTGTGTTATAACCGGGCCACTAGGAGGAAGAGGAATTCAATTCTTTCAAGAGCATTTTATTCCATAGTTGAGAAAATATAGCTAGGGGATATAGGAGGTAGAGTAAACAAAGAGGATCTGTGCACTGTAGCAGCCCATATGCCACAAACATTACTTCTTTGTACCTGCAACCATATTTCCATACATAGAAAGAGAGTGAAGCAACCTCACCTTCTAGCTAAGTTTTCTCCTGAAAGGGTGAGATTATTTTGTCATTCTCTACTTTTTTGCATAATTTCCATTCACACGCATGCACTAATTATAGTTAAATCCACAGATCTTAAAGTTTAATAAACTGTAATAGTGTATAATTTTTAAAGTTTTAATATAATATTATTAGATCTATTGTAACGAACTGCCTAGTGGAATAACCACGGTAGTTTACAGATCAGGCTGATGTGATCATGTGTGTGTGTGTGTTTATATGTTTCAGGGATGGTATGATTGGTTTTGTAGATATGAAATTTCATGCACATTAATAAAATGCATTATTTTTGTAGATCGATTCAAGTGAAAAGAGTATGGAGGAATGTGTATTAAAATGGAGATTTGCTTGAAAATAATTATTAAAGTGCACATGCCTTTAACTAAAGTCCATCACACGACTTTGAGGGTTGTTATGTGTCATGAAAGGGACATGCACATAAAAATAAGGATGTTGGTACTATGGAAAAATATATTGGATGATCCGACTAGGAAAAGAGGGATTGGACACCTTGATGGAGAACAGGGGATGACCTTATGACAGGTGGGATTGGTTCACTAGTGTGAGGGTCTGGAGGGTACATGGAGACCCTTGATGGAAATAAGAACTCTTGAAGCCATAGGAATATGATACATCCTTGTTCGATTGAGTTAGACATCCTGGAGGTAGTGGCACAACCTGAGCGACTGGAAGTGCACAAAAATGGGTGCACTACTAGGGTGTGGGGTTGATGGGGGAAGCTGCTGGGTTTCATACCTTGGCCTTCTTTATATATGGTACCAGACATGTACTGAAATTTGGGTAAGATATTTCCCCGTGGAGTCGAAGCCCCAAGTTGGGGGTGATCGATTATTGAAAGAAAATGAGTAGTGTGGTCTATGGATGGGAGAACGTCTGAGGTTTGCAACCAGTTGGAAGCTATAAAATAGAGATATGTTAATTTAAATGTTTAGTTGAACTTTTGTTGTAATAAATGATCTAATTATGTTTGTTGCACATGAACAAGAAATATTGGCATGTGTATGTGTCTACACACCTACACATGAGAACTTTGCATGGTAGAACACTTTTAGTATGCATAACACATGAAAAATAAATAAAGTAAAAAGAAAAATTGCAAACTCTAATAGAGCTCCATAGGTTCTTAGGCCTTGCCAACTTCGATAGTAGGATCATCTTGAGGCTATCTCATATCGCCTGGCCATTAGGAAAATTATCCAAGGTTGGTGCCAAAGATAAGTTTCTTTTGGTCAAATCACAACATAAATAATTCAAGGATTTGAAACACCAACTTTGTTTTCCACCAATATTCACTCTACCATACTTGAAACAATCCTTCAATATTGAGATAAACGATCCGGATTTAAACAGGAACACAATAAATTACAGAGATAACCATAAACATAGAGATGCAACGGAAATAATACTTCCTTTCATTAATGTAAAATACTGAAATATGCTTACAAACAACAATGGAAATAAACCAGCTAAGGCGATGGTAGCTTATCTCTAAGAAGAGATGTGGCGGCTACATGCCTCTGAACTGTGTTACAATGAGGCTCGAAGGCCTATTTATTTTTGAGAAACAATGGAAAACCCTTAACATCCCAAAACCTAACCCTAGAAGTTGAAACACCAAATTGTGGGCCCCGTTTTGGGTAAGTTGGTACATCAACTTCCCAGGGTTGTAACTTT
The DNA here is from genome assembly GCA_031772625.1 of Pinus tabuliformis. Taxonomy (NCBI): domain Eukaryota; kingdom Viridiplantae; phylum Streptophyta; class Pinopsida; order Pinales; family Pinaceae; genus Pinus; species Pinus tabuliformis. The sequence continues at coordinate 142,778,619 of CM062813.1, forward strand.
GGCACCCGGTCTTCGTTTGATGCGTACAATAGCTCGTTAGAAAGATCTATTCGAGAACTACAACTTTGGGAAGTTGAGGACCTAAAAAAATGCTAAAGATAGTAAATTGTGCTACAATTACGGAAACTGAAAAGCTAAAAGAGATAGTTGTGGGGGAAAAATGGGATAGGTGGGTGGCCACCAACATCCACCTGGATCATTCCTCACCCCTTAGGAAGCAATGGTCTCCATTACTTTGAGTTCCTCCATCTGCTGAACTTGGTCCTTGGTGAGCTGTTCTACAATCTCGGATGTGTCCAGTAATGGTGGGAAGCATGGTTGAGGGTGGTACACAGTGAACCCTTGGTGCAGGTGAAGGAATGGAGGGATGCTGTGCTCCAAATAATTATTTCCCACAACCTTGGTAATGGTGTAAGGACCATGTTGACATGGTCGGAGCTTCTGATGTGTTCTTGTAAGGTGCGTCTTTTTTTTTTTCTTCTTCTGTAGATGCAACCAGACTTTGTTGCCCACCTGAAGCTTGTGTGGTACCACTGTGGGTGAGGAGAAGTTGTTCATGTGTTCTGTCATGACCATATCCCTTTGCTGTTGTTGCTGCGTGGCGGAACCCTTCGCAGGGGTCATGGATGTGGCTATGATCTTCCCCTTAATTTGGGAGTGAACCAGACAAAAAATGAATTTCCTAGTCTGGGAGACGATCTTGCTGCATTTCTTAGCAGCGATCAAAGAGGTGGCAGTAGGCGGACTACCTCCGGTATCCTGTATAGTGAATTACCCAAAGAAATAATTATAGCACGAGGCCTTGACTCATACACAACATGTCGCCTCCATAAGTATGGCTGGCATAATAATACATCACAAACATCTAGAGGTGTAACATCACATAATACCTCGTTTGTGAAGGGTTTGATGCTGTAAGGAAGGCAACACAGTTGGCGAACTCAGAGATCTCGTCCTTGGTGAAGCCACCTAATACTGTACGACTACGGGTGTGGTGTGGTTGGTAGGCCCAACCGGTTCATGACCTCTGCTGAAATGAGGTTCTTTTAGTTGCCACTGTCGACAATGAATTGCAGCGACGAACCCTTCACCCACATCTGTGAGTGGAAAAGCCGTTCTCCCTCCTCTAGATCTTCAGGCTCATTCTCTTGGATCTTGGTGGTGGAAATAGTGATGCTGGGCTCCGCATCAATGATCTGCTTCCCTTTGCCATTCCCCTTGTCAGGTTTTGACTCGGGGTCAGAACGTGCATCTGACTCTGAAGCCTTTAACTCGGCCACTAGCGACTGCTTGGTCCGACACTCACTTGTGTTGTGAGTGGGGCTCTTGTCAAACTCACACCACTTTCCTGTGTCCTTCTTTGACTTCGTGGTGTTGTTGTTTTCTTGTGGCTTAGATGGGTTGTCTTGGGTCACCTCGCCTTGGCTATGTCCTTTGGTCTTTAGATTTGCAGATCCAAAGTATCACTTCTCCTGTTTGAACTTCTGCTCGATTTTGACAGCGTATTGGTACACCATTCCAAACGAGGAGATGTTTAGGAACTCCATCTCTTCCTGGATGTATCTGTGTAGGCAGTCGTGGTATTTGAGTACCAGATGCAGCTCAGAATCTTTGATACCCAACTGTGTGTGAAGGGTATGAAAAATGTTTGTGAACTTCGACACATCTTGGTCCCGTCCGTGCTGCAGCGTGGTCCACTTTATGTATTTGTCCTCATTGCTTTTGATAGGGTAGTACTGCTCCTTGATGGCATCCCAGAATGAATTCCAAGTGGGTGTGGCTGAAAATAGTAAGCTTGTGCTTTCATCCTTATGCTCGTAGTAGGTTTCCCACCAGTCCTTGACGTGGGGGACTGCTTTGAGAAGAGCGAAAACAATCTTTTCCTGACTCGAAAATTCATCAACAGAAAAATACCCTTCTAGCAGATTTAACCATTTATCTACGGCATCTGCGTTTATCTAACCCTCGAAGATGGGGATTTCAAAATTAACTTGCACCTTGAAGGGCATGGCGTTTCTAGCAGGGAAAATTTTAAGAACCCCCCCTAAATTTATAAATATAATAAATGGGCGAATCTCCATGGTATATAGGAAAAATTGAAGGCGATTTTATCAATAATATAATATGTATATATAATTTTTTGGCGAATCTCTCACAGGCATGGCGAATAGTTTACTCAATTATAAAATCTTGTAAGATCTTGGCGAGTCTTTCACTAAATAATAAAAGTTTGTAAAGTCCTAGTGAATCTTAGCATAGGCTACATGCTGGTTTAATTTCCTCATTTAAATAGGCTACATTCCAGGTGAATACCATGGGTCAATACCATGTGCCATTTTGGTGAATACCATGGGTCAATACCATGTGCCATTTTTGTTTTTATTAATTCTAATATTAGGGTTAATAATGGTTTTTTGCATGGTATTAATAACAATCTAGTCCATGGTATTTGTCCCATAGTATTTTGGCCATAGGTTTCACCTAAATATAACCCATTTTTTGAGTGTTCGTAAATATAAGGTGACTTATGGAGTAAATGTAAAAAAATGTTTTATTTGTTTACCATACCTCTAGTTTATTTATATTTTTATTAATTTACCATACCTCTTTTACAAATATGGTATTTGGCCCATAGGATTCACTTAAATAAAACCTCTTTCTTGAGCCTTCATAAATGGAACGAGGGTTATGGACTAAATATAAAAAAAGGTTTTATTTATTTACGATACGTCTAGTTTATTTATATTTTTATTTATTTACCATACCTTTTGAGTAAGTATAAAAAGACGTTTTATTTATTTACCATACCTCCACTTTACTTATATTTTTATTTGTTTACACCCTTACATGTATATAAGGTGACTTATGGAGTCAATATAAAAAATTATTTATTTATTTACCATACCTCTCATTTATTTAAATTTTTATTAATTTACCATACCTCTTTTATAAATATGGTATTTGGCCCATAGGATTCACTTAAATAAAACCTGTTCTTGAAAATGGGCGAATGGATTCACTTAAATAAAACCTATTCTTGAAAATGGGCGAATGGAAGGTTGTAAGTCCTAATTTCAAGGGCTAAATTTACCTTTTTTCCCCTCTCCCTTAAAATAAGGTGGGCTATTTGAGGTGATTTGTAAAAATGTACTATGATACAAAATATTCGCCCACTAAAAATTTAAAACCCCTTAATTTCGCCAAAGGGCGAACATTCGCCCCTAAAATTATCCTTGGTTTCTAGAGTAGCTACTGGAAGCCGATGCATCGCCTCTGGGTAGTCGTTGAAGGATCTGGGCAAAGTTGTCCATCATCGCATTCCTTTGTCGCTCTAGGGCTTCTTTGAGCAAGATTTTGATAGGATCTCCTGCCCCCTCATCTTTCTTCTCATCCGCCATGGGAGGCCATCAGGATTTGCGAGGTTGGTCTTGCAAAGGTTTGACCAGTTCAAGCCCTAACTCCTTATATCCCAACCTCATTGGGGACATGCAAAGAAAAATAGAGAAAAAGTAGACCATTCTGATACCACTGATCCAGATTTAAACAGGAACGCAATAAATTAAAGATATAACCATAAACATAGAGATGCAGCGGAAATAATACTTCCTTTCATTAATGTAAAATACTGAAATATGCTTACAAACAACAATGGAAATAAACCAGCTAGGGCGATGGTAGCTTATCTCTGAGAAGAGATGTGGCAGCTACATGCCTCTGAATTGTGTTATAATGAGGCTTGAAGGCCTATTTATTGTTGAGAAACAATGGAAAACCCTTAACATCCCAAAACCTAACCCTAGAAGATGAAACGCCAAATTGTGGGCCCAATTTAAGGTAAGTTGGTACATCAACTTCCCGGGGTTGTAACTTTGGCACCCGATCTTCGTTTGATGCATACAATAGCTTGTTAGAAAGATCTATCCTAGAAATACAAATTTGGGAAGAGCAACATCGGTCCATGGAATCATGTTGCTCCCAATTTTCCCAAAAAATGTCGTTTAGGGCATCAAAACGACTCTGGAAGTTCAGGACCCGAAAAACTACTAAACATAGTAAATTGTGCTATAATTACAGAAACTAAAAAGCTGAAAGAGACAGTTGTGGGGGTCCAAATGGGATAGGTGGGTGGCCACCAGCATCCACCTGGATCAATGGACATGTAGCGTCCTATCATAGCGAGACACTCTCCTCTGTGACTCCCATGTATCCCACCTATGACAAGTATATGTACTTAGTTGTGCAGGCTCGTCGCTAATGGAAGCATTACATTATGGGGAAGAATATGATCATCCACATTGATTAGACGCCTTTACATTTCATGCAAATGCAAGGAAATATATAGAATAACTACCATTAGAAGTGTATATACACATGCAAAAATCCTAATTTGACATCAAGCACAATAAGGGAGGAACAAATCACATTCCAAACTATCTCATCCAACCTCCATTTGCAACATTGACTACAATTCTTAACTCTCATGGACACGAGACCTCCAGGTGCCCCTATTCATATGGTATTGACCTTAGCTTTGTTATTATTTCTCAAATATTGGATTTACGCAAACTAGTTTCTTTCAACTCTATGGTAAACTTTTATACCGTCTAGGCTATCTTTATGTTCCTTCAAGTCAGCATGATAAAGTTGATTTGGGAGGTTGATTATAGTTAGTTGGAAGGGAAGTTTGACGTGGATAAGGCATTGGTGGTGTTGCAAAAGTAGTTCTACTGGCCAAAGCTTCGACAAAGGTTGATAAGCATCATGCTTCTAAATTGGCCCATCTTTATCTATCTTATATAAATAATTAGCCCTTAAAATTTATTTTTTGTCTATTATCTGGGATAGTACTTTTAAACTAACCAATTATGTAGGCCACAACATTGTTCTGTTTATTGGTTTAACCATACTTTAGTTTGGTTGTGTTTTTTGAGTTAAAATGAGAAAATGCTTGAGTTTTCCTATTGCCAATGAGTATGGGTTTATGATATTCTTTTTCAAAAAAATTTCTATGTAGCTTTCAATGTTATGGCTGTTGAAAGAGTATTGTTGAGTACACAACACACCCTTTAATTTCTTTCCAATTTTATTGGAACTACTTTCTTTTCAACATAATGGAATTGTCATATATTCGTGTTTCATAGATTCTATATTTGTTCCTTTTAATAGTTTGATGCATTTTTTTATTTCTTATGTTCATCTTAGTTGAAAAAACCAAAATTTCCAAGAATCCACAAAACTTTAAAATTATCATATTTTGCTTTAAAAGAAGAAAAAACAAAATAAAAACATGAAATAAATTCAATATTCCAAACTTTTCCTCTAAGCACCTATGAAATTATTGGCGTGCAGGTCAAAGAGACAAGATGATAGCCTTGCGAAATTGTCAATGTTGAAAATACCTTTCTAGGAGATGTTGATAAGCTTATCGAGCATCGACATAAAAGAGGAATGTAACAAGGTGTTAGTCTACTTTGAATGCCAATGTAGACAAAAAACCCCATAATACCTAATAGTCTAAAAGCGTTGGCCTAGAAAGCATACGTGGAAAGTCCTCATAGGACCTGATGGGGCTCATCAATAGGTAAACTATATGGGTCTTAAGGCTACTCTCCAGCTTATTGAAATAAACTTTTCTCACATTTACTTACATATTTTATTATATTTTTCTTAGTGAGAAGGGTAAAGGTGAGATGTTATGTCATGTGGCCTAATATGCATTAATTACAGGAATTGGAGAAGTTTTTGGCTAATTTAAGTGCAAGAACTCGAAGTGGAAAAACAAGAGGGATTTTAGGAGATTTTTCTCCCTCCTTAACTCCTTAAATGATTCGAATATTCCTCCACCATATCTCATCAGCTCATTACAAGCAACCAAGCCAACTGAGTTCATTTGCAGCCAAGCCAGTGACAGTGAAGATAAGTCATTCTCAAGTTTGGAAGCCAAGTCTCCCTAATTTTTAGGAATTTGTTGGTAGCTTCAGTTTGTATAAATAAGAAGGCCAAGGGCCTCATTAGGATTCAATTTTTTGTTGTAGCCAAGAGGCAATTTAGAGCTGAAACATTGTGACTGTTAATATTATGTTGTATTTGACATTTTGATGATAATGAGAAGGTTTACCTTGATCCAGCATTGAGTTGACTCAGAGGGCTGAAGCTCTTGGGTTAGGGCCCAACCCTAGCAACAAAGGTTCCTCTTTTTGTACATGTATTCTTAGATTAAAATCATAGTTAGCTGCTGAAGTTATTTATGCTTTGTTTAGTTTAACAAGTATTTGAATGATTGTTTAGTCTTGTTTCCATTAGTTGAAGAAGTAGATTAATGGTACAATATTGAGAAAGAATACTTCAAAAAATATTGTGACAGTGGGTCTTCCTCATCTCCCTCATGGGATCATGGTTTGAGGGCCCCACTCTCACAACCCCAAAAACAAATTTATCTTTTGATCATTGCATAGCTTAGGGTTCATTGTTGAATAGATCATTGTTTATGATTTCTTAGAAGAATTTGCAGTTTTCATTTTGTTTCTTGAGTTTGTTGAAGTTTAAGAAGGCATTTCATTTCATAGATCTAGTCACTATCCATCAATAAATTAGTTTTCTCAACTTCAACTCATCTTTTCCATATTTATATGAAGTTATGCATAAATTAAGAGAAGACCATATTTTTTTGTAGGGATTGTTGATCTGTAGGGAGGAACTAATCCCACCAGCCTCATCTAAGTCTTCTCCACCTTCAGCTAAGGCCTACCAACTGCTAATCCAAAATTTCTATTTTGTAGCCACCGTGGACAACCATCTTGGGCAAATCCAACTATCCTGAAGTGTTGGGCTGAGTCTTGGGTAATGTGCACCTTCCCTACACCCTATTTCACCATTAGACATATTTCCAACACTTCATTTCATCTTCCCTACCTTCCTATGGCCTTCAACTAACTTCTTGTAGAATTGATCTAGGTGGATATTGGTGGCCACCCGCATATTCCACTTGGAACCCCACCATTGTATCTTTCATTTTTCCAGTTCCCTTATTTGTAGCACAATTTACTACTTTTGGTAGTTTTTTTGGGTCTTGAACTTCCAGAGTCATTTTGAGGCCTGAAACAATGTTTTTTGGGAAAACTAGGACCAACATGGGTCAAAGACCCATGTTGGTCATTCAAAGTTTGTATTCCTCGAATAGATATTTCTAATGAGCTATTGTGTGCGTCAAACAAAGATCATATGCCAAAGTTACGACTTGGGGAAGTTGATGTACCAATTTACCCAAATGGGGCCCATAGTTTGGCACTTCATCTCCTAGGTTTAGGTTTTTGGATGTTTAGGGTTTTCCATTGTTTCTCAATAATAAATAGGCCTTTGATCCTCATTGTAACATAGATCAGATGCATGTAGCCACCACATCTCTTCTCAGAGATAAGCTACCATCACCAAAGCTAATCTTATTTCCATTCTGTTTCTAAGCATATTTCAGTGTTTGAGATTAATGAAATGAAGTGTTATTTCTACTGCATCTTTGTATTTATGGTTATAGATGTAATTTGTTGCGTTCCTGTTTAAATTTGGATCAGTGGTATCAGAGCAGTTTGCTCTTTCTTTGTTTTTGTTTGCATGTCCCCAACAAGGTTGGGATATAAGGATTTAGGGCTCGATCTGGTTGAACCTTTGCACGATCAGCCTCCCAAACCCCGATGGCCACCTATGGGGGGAGAAAATAAAGATGAGGGGGTAGGAGATGCTATCAAAATATTGCTTGAGGAGGCCCTTGAGAAACAAAGGAACGTGGTGATGGATAACTGTGCGCAAATCCTTCAACGATTGCCCATCGGTGGTGCATCCACATCCACCAGCCACTTTGGAGGCTCCACGCCTTTTAAGGTACAAGTAAACTTTGACATTCCCATATTTGAGGTCCAAATAGATGCATATGCCATAGATAAATGGTTAAATTTGCTAGAAGGATATTTTTCTGTTCATGATTTTTCCAGCCGAGAAGAGATTACTTTTGCTCTTCTTAAAGCCGCCCCCCACATCAAGGACTTGTGGGAAACCTACTGTGAGCATGTGGAATTCGTTCCGGGATGCCATCAAGGAGTAGTACTACCCTGTCGGGAGCTATGAGGGTAAATACATAAAGTGGACAACACTCTGGCAAGGAAGGGACCAGGGTGTGCCATAGTTTACCAATGTTTTTCATACCCTTCACACGAAGTTGGGTATCAAGGATTCTGAGAAACATTTGGTACTAAAGTACTGCAGCTGCCTACACAGGTACATCCAAGACAAGATGGAGTTCCTGGACATCTCCTCTCTCGGCACGACGTACCGATACAACATCAAGATTGAGCAGAAGTTTAAATAGAAGAAGTGAGAGTTTGGATTTGCGAATATGAAGCAAGAGAAAGGTACCCCAAACTGTAGAACAAAGGACAAAGCCAAGACAGGGCGGCCCAGGACAACCCACCAAAGCAGCAAGAAAATAAAAACACCACAAAGCTAAAAAAGGACACGAGAAAGTGGTGTGAGTTCCATAACTCACAACACAAGTTAGTGTTGGTCTAAGCAGTCACTAGTGGTCGAGCTAAAGGATTCAGAATTAGATGCATGTTCCAACTTTGAGTTAGAACCCATAAAGGGGAATGACAAAGGGAAGCAGATTATCGATGCGGAGCCCAACACCACCGTTTCCACCATGAAGATCTAGAGGAGGAGGAGCACCTATTCCACTCCCAGATATGGGCTTACCAACCACAACACACACACAACTATACACCATCAAGTGGCTTCACGAAGGATGAGATCTTCGCGTGATTCAACAGTGTCATCTTCCATACAACATCAAGCCCTTCACGGATGAGGTATTATGTGACATTGCTCCCCTTGATGTTTGTGATGTATTATTAGGCCAACGATACTTGTGGAAGAGACATGCTTTATATGAGTCAAGGCCTCGTGCTGTTATTGTTACTTTGGAAAATAAGTTGTACAGGATACCGAAAGTAGCATCTCCTACTGCCATCTCTTTGGTTACTGCAAAATAATGCAATAAGTTCATTTCCAAAACTGGGAAATTTGTTTTCCTGATGATACGCCCTGGGGAAAGAAGAAGACGGTGGCCATGACCTCCAACCAAGGCTCCTCCACATGACAAAAACAGATGGAAAAAGTCATAGAGGAGTACGAGAACATCTTCACCTCCCCCGCAGGGGTGTCTCTGCACTGTCAGGTTAAGCACTCCATCGATTTGACCCCAGGTGCGCTGTTTCCCAATGGACCAATCTATTGGCACTCCATTCAGGAGAACGACGAAATCAAGAGGTAGATTCAGGAGCTGCTGCAGAAAGGCCACATCTGGCCGAGTTCATCACCAGTGGGAGCCCAAATGTGTTGGTACAGAAGAAGGATGGGACTTGGAGACTTTGTATTAATTATCAGGTGCCGAACAAGATCACTGTTCAGAATAGGCACCCGATCACACTGATTGATGACCTTCTTGACCAACTCAAGAGGGAGAAATATTTCAACAATAACAACTTGAAGTTCAGATATCACCATGTACCAATCAAACCCTCGAATGTGTGGAAGACTACCTTCAAAGCCAAGGAGGCCCTTTTTGAATGGTTGGTTATGCCTTTCGGGTTGACAAATGCTCCTAAAAACTTCATGGAGCTGATGGATGACATATTTCACCCATTCACCAACTCATTTGTAGTGGTATACTTGGATGAAATCCCGATCTTCAGCCAAAGTTTGGAAGAGTACCTCCACCACATCTGACAGGTTCTCCAAACACTGGAGCAACACAAGCTGTGTGCCAATTTAGAGAAATTCACTTTTGGAATGACCCAGGTTCAGTATCTGGGATGCATTATTGATGAACAGGGGGTGCATGTGGATCCAACCAAGATCCAAGTAATTAGGGATTGGGTAGCCCCAACCACTTTTATAGAGCTCTGCAAATTTCTAGGTCTTGCCAATTTCTACCACAGGTTCATATTGGGATTCTCTCATATCACTTGGCCCTTGAGTCAAGTCACCAAGGGAGGAGCAAAAGGAAAATTCTTTTAGTCTGAATCTCAATAGAAGGCATTTGCAGAGTTGAAACATTGCCTTTGCTTTACACTGGTGCTCACTTTACCTGACTTGTAACAACCATTTGAGATTGAGACAGATGCGTCTGACTATGCTATTGGGGTAGTCCTCACTCAAGAGGGGAATCCAATGGCATATCATAGTGAGACACTTTCAGACACAGTCCAAAAGTATCCCACTTATGACAAAGAGATGTATTCCATTATGTAGGCCTACCAACAATGGAAGCATTACATTTTGGGAAGGAAACGATCATCCACACAGACCATCGACCCCTACAGTTCATATAGACACAAGGGACGTTGCAAAATGATTGCCATTAGAAGTGGTCCACATACTTGCAATAGTTCCATTTGAATATCAAGTATAAGAAGGGAAACACTAATAATGTTGCAGACTGCCTCAACCGACCACCGATCATAGTGTTAATCACCATGCTCAACTCTTGTGGGAACGAGACTTTCGATTGGCCACTTTTATGCAAAAGTGACCCAGAATTTGACCACACATAGCAAACACTCTTCGAGGGTCAACAAGTTTCATATTTTCACCTCCAGGATGCCATGCTATGCCACCTAGGACACATTTGTGTTCCTTCAAGCAAGTGTGCCAAGATGATTTGGGAAGCGGACTACAGTCGGACCGCTGGGCATTTCAGGGTCGAGAAAACGGTGGAAGTACTGCATAAGTATTTCTATTGGCCGAATCTTCAACATGATTTTTGGAAGTACATCAAATCCTGCACTACCTATGCCATTTCCAAACCAACCATGAAGAAGCAAGGCCTCTATACTCCGCTGCCTACCCCTAGTCGACCTTGGGAATCCATCTCCATGGATTACATGTTGGGCCTTCCTTCTACTAAGCATGGAAATGACTGTTTATTTGTGGTCATTGACACATTCTCGAAGATGGCTATTATGACGACCTGCAATAAGAATATCACAACAGAAGTCATTGCTAAACTCTTCTTTGAACAAGTGTGGGTACACTTTGGTATCCCATAGTCTATTAGCTCAGATCGAGATAACAGGTTCTTCAGTACATTTTGGTCTAGTCTCTGGTCGATGCTGGACACCAAGCTCACTAAGTCCACAACTTTCCATCCCCAAACTGATGGCCAGACAGATGTCGCCAACAGGATGATTGTACACATTTTGGGCATCTACAACTCAAATTATCCACACAAATGGGATGAGAGCCTCCCCTATGTTTAGCAAAACTATAGCCGGGCTTTCCATAGCTCGACTAGCCACAACCCTTTTCATGTGGGCTTGGGATTCTAGCTATTATTTCCCATTGATGTGGCCATACCATTTGCAGCTAATTAGGCAAATTCGGCTCATGTCCAATCAGAAGTCGATAAGGCAAACAACTTCATTGAGAACATCCAACATATCCGCCAGTAGGTCAATGAAATTATTGAGAAATAAAATGCCAATTACAAGCAACGACATCATCAACATTGGGTGCCACACATGTTTCAGGTGGGCGACAAAGTTTGGTTTAATTTCTAGAAGGAACGCTTTACTGGGGCCTATCGGAAACTTAGACCACTCTGATAGTGTACTTATACCATTACCAAGGCTATGGGAGACAATGCATTTGAGCTCAAAATTCCCCCATTCCTTGGCCTGCACCCAATGTTCAATGTGGACCGCCTTCGACCATACTTCCCACCATTGTTGGACACATCAGACATTGCAGAACAAATCACACCTATAGAGCTAAATCCAAATTACATGGAACAAGCCACAACTGACCGGATCATGGAAATTCATATCAAGAACATCTGATAGTAAAGGATACAACTATATCGAGTTGTCAAAGCAGGCCAACTACTTCACCAGGGCAAGTGGCTCACCAGGGACCAAGTTTAGCAGAAGTTTCCTCATCTCATGGAAGAACTCAACGCAATGGGAACCATTGCTTCCTAAGGGGGGAGGAATGTTCCAGGTCGATATTGGAGGCCACCCACCTATTCCACTTGGACCCCCATGATTTTTTCTTTCAGTTTTTAGTTTCCTTATTTCTAGCGCAATTTACTATTTTTGGTAGTTTTTCGGGTCTTGAACTTTTGGAGCCGTTTTGAGGCCCTAAATGATGTTTTTATTTTTTTTTGGGAAAAATGGGATCCACATGGAAGGTGGGTCAATATTATTCATTTAAAAGTTGTAGTCCTTAGATATATATTTCTAACGAGGTATTGTGCACGTCAAACGAAGATCGTATGCCAAAGTTATGACCCAGGGAAGTTGATGTACCAATTTACCCAAATGGGGTCCATAATTTGGCACTTCATCTCCTAGGGTTAGGTTTTTGAATGTTTAGGGTTTTCCATTGTTTCTTAATAATAAATAGGCCTTTTAGCCTCATTATAACACAATTCAGAAGCATGTAGCTGCCACATCCCCCCAGATATAAGCTACCATCGCCCAAGCTAGTCTTATTTCCATTCTGTTTGTAAGCATATTTTAGTATTTGAGATTAATGAAATGAAGTATTATTTCTACTGCATCTTTGTATTTATGGTTATATCTATAATTTTTTGCATTCCTATTTAAATTCGGATAAAAAAAAGTAGGACATCTTGTAGTAAATTAGGATATCCTGTAGTAGTTCCTATAGCAGCTACAGGATCTCCTGTAATAACCTGTTTAAACCTGTTTTGAGCATAATTGATATTCTGAGCATAGGGTAGGCCCTCTAATTAACTTCCATGCCTCTCATTTCCATTTTAGACCAGCTCTTCCATGCCTTTCTCCCCTGAAAAGATCAAATTGTTTAACTGATCATTTCCATTTCTAAATAAAAAATCAAAAGACTCTTTTTCTGCCATTTCAACATGAGATATCTAGTGCATTCATACATCAGTCTTAGAGTGATAGGATAACTTCCCATGTCCACTTAGACCAAATATCCAGATGATATAATGCAAGGTTAAATTAGTTCTTTTCTGCAAGTAAAGTGCATCATTTCTTAGCTAGATTATTTCACGACATTTCATAGCCCTTTCCATTCAACACTTTCATTTCCTAAATAGGAAAGCATTTACTTTCTTGCATTAAATATTAGCTTTACATTCATTGTCAGAAGTTAGACTCCTTCTACTCAATAGAAGACTGGTTTGAAAACCCTATTGCCCCTATTGAAAAGTGACAAGAGTAGTCAGTTTCATCTAGTGTGCGTATAGCATTGTCACCGCCAAGTTTGAACGAAACCCTGAGTTGATAAAGTAAAGTTGGTAGTCCTAGGAGTTGCAGCATCCTTGCTGCAATAATGAGGCTCATCACTTTTTGGCATCGTTTCCGGGGAGGTGTCTAGGTAGATGTAGTTTCTTCTTTCCTTTCTATTTAACATTTAGTAAATAGTTGCAATTTCTTCTTTCTTTCTATTTTGCATTCAATATATAGTTGCAATTTCTGCTTTATTTTTATTTTGCAAGTAATTCTAAAAAAAAAACTAAAAACAAGGGAAAATTTCTTTCATGCCTCATAGGAGTAGAGACAATTTAGGAATTTTTTTCTAGATACCCCCACACCATCAGACAACCAACCTTCCCTCTTCTTCAGTTGCTGTCAACTTCCCTCTCTGACTGCAGGGGAGTTGGAGGACCCATTAGGTGAGCCACAAGAGATATTTGAAGAACCTATTGGTATATAAGAAGAATAAACCATTCCACACACTTACAACATGGTTTCAAACAGAAAGTAAGGTGATGGGGAAACCAATGGATATGCTAGGATGAAAAACATAAGCCCCTTTGCCCTTCCTCACTTTCATGGCTTAACCTTAGAAGACTCTGATACCTTTTTATTTGAGTTTTCTGTCATATGCAGAACCTATGACTATACCTTTGATGAAAATAAGCTAAAATTGTTCCCATCCACCCTTAAGGATGCAACCTTGCATTGATTCATGGGTTTACCTGGGGACATCATCACTACTTGGGCTCAGATGCAACAATACTTCAATGACAAGTATAGGGAATATTGTAGGTTCAAGGACAGCGAAGAAGAGATCTTTAGAATGACCTTGGGGCATGATGAATCCTTGGAAGATTATAAGGAAAGGTTCCAACTCAGCTACAAAAGGACCAAATGCACCCCCGATCCTGAATCACTCAAGTTAGTCATTCTTAGAGGGTTTAGAGAAGATATCCTAGAAACCCTAAACATGTTGTCTAGAGGGGACATCTACCAACTATCTTATGATGATATTAAGATAGTTTTCAAAATAATTCTAGGGTAGCCAAAAAGAAGGGTAGGGCTAGTCAAGATTTGGCCAATTCATCCTCCTCCAACAAATCCATCAAAAGTGAAGTGTTGGAGGACTTTAAGAGTGAAATGATGCATACCCTTTCTCTACAAATGGGCACCATGCAAATCAAGAGGAATCGGGAGGAAGCAGAAAGAGCCTTAGCTATACTTGGCCCTAGATGCACTGGGAGGCACCCTAGAAATGAATGTCCATTGAATCTTATAGAGATCTGTTCGGTCTGTGAGGAAAACCACTCCATAGAAAAGTGACCTTCTCTGCCTGGATTGAAAGCTGTGTATCAAGGCACTGAAAGTGTGACTAAACAACTTTGCTATATCAACCAAAGGAGGCCTCAAGGACCTCAACCATACCAATAAGGCATGTAAGGGGTGTCCTATTCATATTACAACCCCAATCAGAATGCATCCATTCCCCTTGGTGTCCTCCTGCTCATCCTTCATGGTACACACCTTCTCCCTTGTCTTATGCACCTCAATACCATTCCCAACCTTCCAATCAATCATTTAAGCCATATGCACCCCCACAACCTCAGTGGAATACTTCATCACAGGGGTGGAGGCCCCCACTCAACCAATCTCCAACCTTACTGGCTCCACCTCCATATCAACCAAAGATCCTTCACCCTACTCCACCTAAGCAACGTCAGATGCCTGCTCAACCAAATCTGAACCCGAACAACAAGCATGCACAACAGGTCTATAGTGGAGAGACATCATACCCTTCCTATGCTGTGGAAATTCAATATTTCAACCTTAGGTCTTGAAGAGTGCTTCCAGATAACCAACCTCCATCTCCTCATGAGGAGCTTGAAGAGGGAAAGGATGAGAGTGTTCCTCAAGCCAATCCACCTCCTTTTCCTAAGAGACTAATCCATCCTAGCCAACACACCCTAAAAGAGAATGAACTTCTGGGTGAATTGAAAAACTTGTGTGTTAAAATCCCACTCCTCCAAGCTTAAAGGATATCCCCATCTATAACAAGTTAATCAAGGAGAAATGCTTCAAACATCTTGGGAGGATAAAGAAAGACACCCCTACCATTAATGTCATTGGACAACTGTCTGACTGAATGTTGGGGAGAGTGATTTTCCTGAAGTATCTACACCTTGGAAGTCCTATGGTAGATGTGCACATTGCTGGCATAATTTTCTCCCATACCTTGATTGATATTGGGGCTGCCATCAATGTGATGACTAAAGAGACCATGCTTAAACTGAATCTCCAAGAATCATTAAGGAAGACCACAACAATATTACGGTTTGTAGACAGATCCATAGTAGCTCCTGAGGGAGTTGTTGATGATGTGATGGTCTCCATTGATTCCTAGGAATACCCTGCTAACTTCTTCATTCTCCAACCTAAGACCAAATTCAATGGTTATCCTCTCATCCTTGGAAGGCCATGGCTAGCCACTACTGATGCTTACATAAGTTGCAGGGCTGTGAATATGACCATTAAAAATGGGCATTTGTCCAAATATTTGGTCTTGTACCCTCCCACTCAACAAAATATAGAGCATGAATTACACTTATGGTTGGAAGAGGAGGAGGAAGATGAAGTATAACATGCCACATATTACCAAATATGTACCCTAGATGTTATTATAGGAGGGGGGAAACCCGATGAAGATGACCCGATTGATCAAATCCTCCAGAATCAGCCCCCCAACGCCATGTCCCTTGATGAGTTAGTAAATAAATATGAAGATAACCCTTGGACTTATTTGTGCCTAGCTGACTCAAGTCCTACTCATGTCAAAATGATAGAATTTGGTCCAGCTAAAACATTGAAAATTAACCCCTCTCTCTCTGCACATCAGGAAAAGGAGTTATGTGACATGCTAAGAGAGCACATGGATGCCTTTGCTTATAATTATAAGGAAATGAAGGGAGTGCACCCTGTGGTATGTACTCACCACATTTACATCAAGAAAGGCTGCAAGCCAATGAGCCAACCTCATAGGAGAATGAACCCAACCGTCAAATACATAGTTAAAGAAGAACTGCAAAAGCTTTTGGATGCGGGATTCATTTACCCCATCTCAAATAGTGAGTGGGTGTCTCCTCTAGTTCTAGTCCCATAGAAGAATGGAAAAAGGAGGATATGTGTGGACTACTGAGAGTTAAACAAGGCCACTAAAAAAGACCATTTCCCTCTACCTTTCACATATCAAGTCTTGGATGGTCTTGTAGGAAATAAGTTCTTCTCTTTCCTGGATGGATTCAGTGGTTACAATCAGATTCAGATCAGCCCAGAGGACCAAGATAAAACCACATTCACTTGTCCTTGGGGTAACTTTTCTTATAGGGTCCTTCCTTTTGTATTATGTAATGCCCTTGCCAATTTTCAAAGGGAAGTTCTGAGCATCTTTGTTGAGCTAGTCCATGATTATGTAGAAATCTATATGGATGATTTCACTCCCTATGGGTGTGATTTCTTGGAGGCTCCTCTAACTTGAAGAAAGTATTAAATAAGTGAATTGAAATGAACTTATCCCATAGTCCTGAGAAGTGTGTATTCTTGATGAATGCAGGGAATGTTCTAGGTCACCCAATATCCCAGGAAGGACTTCAAGTGGACTCAAATAAAATTGCTATCATAAAGAGGGTCCCTACTCCTCTGAAGTAGAGGATGTTAGAAGTTTCATAGGCTTAGCTGGATACTATAGGAGATTCATAAAGGAATTCATCAAAGTAGCCTCACCATTTTTTGGACTACTAGCCAAGGACTGAATTTTTTTGATCAGAAAGCTGCCAAGAGGCCTTAGAAACCTTAAAGGACAAGTTGACTACTGCATCGATACTCTGAGGCCCAAATTGGTCTCTTCCTTTCCACATTAATACTGATGCCTCTAACAAATCTATAGGAGCAGATCTAGGCCAGATATATGAAAAGTTTCCTTATGCCTTTTAATTCATTAACAAAAATTTGTCCAAGGCTGAATTGAAATATACAGTGACTGAAAAATAGCTCCTAGTTGTTGTCCATTCCTTAAACAAATTTAGACACTACATCACTGGTTACTAGACCTTTTTACATACTAGCCATGCTGCTATCAAATATTTGATGAACAAGCCTGATGTGAATGCCAAAATTATTAGATGGTTGCTTTTATTACAACAATTTGATCTAACTATCATTGATAAGCGTGGTAGAGAAAATGTAGTTGCAGATTTTTTGTCTAGAATTGCTTTGCCTGCAGGTGAGGAAGGAATGGTTGATGATCAATTGCCAGATGAAAATTTATTTTCTATTTCAGTTCTCTCTCCATGGTTTGTTGACATAGCCAACTACCTAGTGGCTGCACAGTTCCCTCCAAATCTATCCTCCAAGGAAAAAAGCAGAATTGTAAGAAAGAGCGCCCCATTAACTTGGATTGGGGGAAATCTATTCAAGCTATGTCGAAATCAAATTTTGAGGAGATGTGTCAGGGAGGAGGAGGTATTTGACATCCTTATGGTCTGTCATGATGGGCGTTGTGGAGGTCACTTTGTAGCCAAGAGGAAAACCTTCAAGGTACTGCAAGCTGGCTACTACTAGCCCATTCTCCACCAAGATGCAAGAAGATACACCAGTCGATGTGATAAATTCCAAAGAATGGGGAGACCTACTCCTAAGGATGAAATGCCTTTGCAACCTCTGGTGACTCTAGAGCCATTTGACAAGTGGGGCATGGATTTCATTGGGCCCATTGATCCACCACTAGGGCAGAAAAAGTACATAATTGTATGCACTGATTATTTGATAATGTGGGCTGAGACCAAGGCTGTCACGGTAGAAAGAGAAGAGAAAGTGGTTGAGTTATTAAGGGAGAATTTATTTTACAAGTTTGGATACTTGTTGTAGTGACTACAACACCCTCCAAAATTTTGTCATGCATCCAATTTCAGATCCTTCCTTGGGTTTTCCTTGATGTTTGCAAGCACTTGGGCTCATCTCGTGAGCCCATAGTGAGTCTTTGCACCCTCCAAGCTTGATGGTTCAACGAACATATATTTTGCATGTTGGTCACAACGTCATGCTTGCAGTCATGTTTTGGCCACACAAGGTCCCGTTTCGTGTGCACAAGTTGTATTCACTATGTAAACATTCGTTGCACTCACACACGAAGTTGTGTGCATTGTCACGCAAGCGTTGTCGTGGTCGTTCAATGATTTATCACAAGTGTCGTAGTTGTCACTCACACCATTGGTTAGTCATGTTGAGTATATTTTGTCTTTATGGTTTGAGGCATCTTGTCATCAAGTCATGTTGAGTGTGTGCTCGCAAGGTCACGTATGCACAAATGCACTCGTTCACACACTTAGTCATTTTGTTGAAGTTCTGATGACCGGATCACCCTCCAACAGCCGGACCTCCATCCTAGAATCAACTCGACAGACTATCACCTAGAACAACCCAGAAGTGTCCGGAAAACCATTTCAATATGCATTTCCTACAAGTACATTAACCAAGCCTCCTTTTGCCCAACCGAAGAGTTTAACCGGGGAGTGAATATGGGAATCACTCCCCTAAAAATTTGCACAAGATTTGCCAAGCATGCCTCCTCCACTGATTGAAGAAGCTGCGCAGACAAGCCTGACAGACACCTATTGTCTGTCATTGTCTCCCTAAAAAAATTGCACAGTTTTTCTAGCCAATAACCCAGTCAGCGGGCTTGCTGCTCACCCAGAAAACTGTGTAGATTTCATGAGTAGTCCCTTAGCTTCCCAACATCCCGCTCAACGTGGAAACTGTGTAGAGGTGTTCAACAGGCCAGCCTGCCAACAATTGCATAGTTTTTTTCACCAGCACTCCCGCAGCCCGCTTCCATCTCATTGAAAAAAATGAGCATTTTTTCACGGCAAGCCTCTCGCAGCCCGTTGCCAGCTCCTCGGAGGAGTTGAGCAGTTTTTACTGCCAAAACCCCCTTTGCTTCCTGCTTGACTTCCATAAAGAAATTGTACAGATCTTCCCTCCAACGAAGCCAGATCCCATGGACAACCATTGCTGATTTGGATCATCCATCTCAGTCTCCTAGTGATTTCTATGCAATTAAAACCAGCAGTGATCGGAGCCCACATCCCAGTTTGAAACCTGCCTTGGGTAGCTTCATAGCCTTATCCTCTCTCCCGGTCACTTGCATCCGAAAGTGAATGACAATGCATCATGGTAGACTATGAGGTTTATGGATTTGATGCCATCTCGTCATGAGTGATTGCAGATACAGGTACATGGATGTGACATGATGCAATGACGAATGAGATGAACAAGGAGAGGACATGCGAGGATATTTTTTCATGAACGGATGATGCATGCAAGGAGATTTTTTTTGTGAACGGACAATGCATGCAAGGATATGTTTTCGCGAACGAAAAAGCATGTGAAGCATGCCAAAGTACAAGCAAAGGAGTAACGTGCACATGCAACATCAAGCGAACAATAAGACCATCGAAGACTCTACACACCTTTCCATGCAAAGGTGAAGCTATGAGACAACAAGAACATATCAATCACTCAACAACACTGGAGCTCGACATGCACACCAACAACAACTTGAACATACTAGCACTGTAGTGTCGAGTTATGTCATGAGTCATGTCGGCCACATCACTACTGTGGGCCATACTATTGTAAATAAATGTAATGTAATGTGGAAGTCCAAGAGAACCACATGTCATATGAAGAGTCATGTAAAGATGAAGAGTCAAATAAGTCAAACAGTCCTAAGGGAAGTCGAACAATCATAAGGGCCAGTTTCACCCTTGGCTATAAATACCCCCTCATTTGTACATGCAAAGGAATTTTTACCTTGGCTCCTCCCACATAGCCTTGAGAGTATGCAGTCTTTTCTTTGAGGAGAAAGGAGTGGCTCAAACACCCCTTTTATGGGGTTAGTGATGTATGGTGTACCATTGTGTCTTGAAACTTTCACTTAATTCAAAAGACTAATAACATGCCAACCCGTTTTCACACATGTATTGTAATTGTTTGTAAGACTAATCTTAGAACACTTGTAATGCATGTTACTTTAACTTGTGTTGAAACATTTGAACTCTTTCGGTTGTTCTAATATATATGCTTATGAAAATGTGTTGTATAAGTTGTTAATGCTGTCCTTCCCGCGTGGGCTGCCTCACCGGACATCAGACAAAATCTTTCCCATAAATTTGTTATAACGACCGCCACACTCACACAGACTACTCCGTTGAGTGTTGTACGTGGTATTCCTTCTTGTGTGTGTGTGGCTCCTGCATCCGTGTGGACTACTCCCCTGGAAGCTGCACATGTCCTGTTGTGTTGTGTCTCCGACAGAGTTGGGACTCTTCCCATTTGATTGGAGATTCACTTCCACCCTCGCTCTCTGAGGTGAAAGAACCTTGACACAAGTAACACTAGCACTCACCAAGCACACAAACCTTGAAGACAAAGCAAACCACTCTCATGTGTTGACAAGAAAGAGCTAAGGAAAACATTTAAGATAATGGAAACCGGGCCATCATACCAGATGGGATTCCTACACCAAATGGTGTGAGATATAGTTGGGAATTCATACAAGGGATATCCCTTGAATGTTGGTGGGTCCAACGCCATCAAAAATACACTAAAGAAATAATTGTTGATCACAGAGTTCAATTCACATCACACCTGATTGAGAATTTGTTGAGGCAACATAAGATCAAACATAGGAAGTCAACTTCTTATCATCCTCAGGCCAATGGACAAGTAGAGGTTACTAACAGAGCATTGGAAAACATCCTCACCAAGGTTGTGAGCAACAACAAAAATATTGGGCTGACAAACTAGTGGAGGCCATTTGGGCCTATAATACAACCTGGAAGACAACCACTGGCTTCACCCCTTATGACTTGGCCTATGGAAATAAGGTTTTGCTCTCCATTGAGTTTGAGTACAACACTTTGAGAATGGAAAAACAGTTGGATTTGGATGTTACAAAGGCACAACAGGAGAGGCTTCTCCAACTCAATGGCTTGGATGAATTCAGGATGAAGGCCCTCCTACACACTGAAATTATTCAAGTACAGAGAAAGGTTTGGCATGACAAAAACATCAAGGATAAAGTATTTCAAGAAGGAGATTGGGATCTGATATATGACTCCAGGTTCAAGGACTTCAAAGGAAAATTAATGACTTGGTGGATGGGCCCTTATATGATAGAAAAGTGCCATGACAATGGGGCTGTGCAAATCAAAACCATTGATGAAGAAGGTATCCACTTGCTTGTCAATGGGTACAAATTGAAATCATATAAAATACCTCTGTCAAGGGAGGAGCTCATTAGTACCATAAGTAAGGAAGTGAGTGTGATTTGAAGTGTCTCAACTTCTATCTCACCCAATTCTCGAAGACTATTTTTATTTTTGAAAAAAAGAAAAGAAAAATAATAAGGGACCTAGGTGAAAACCTCTATGAGGCACCTGAGGCCAACTCTTGGGTTAAAAACCTCCTTGAGGCAGCCCAGGAGTGAAAAAAGGAAAATGAAAAGATCCCTGGGTGAAAACTTTCCTTGAGGTGCCTAGCACAGGCATACAGGCTGAAAACCTCCTTTGGGGAGGCTTGTGTGTCTTTCAAAAAAAAAAGAAAAAAGAAAAAGAAAAAAGCAAAAATGCCATGGCAGGGACCTCAAACCTGCCCACTAATAAAATTATGTGATTTTGTAGGTTTTTAAAGACAACAAAGGACTTAGAGTTCCAAGGACAACAAGCCAAGCATCACCTCAATTCTTCCTCCATCCACTTCATCTCATGCATGCCTACCATGTCCCCATCATCCATTTCCACTTTCAGGCATCAAAAACCAATTTTGAGCAGTTTTCTAGCTTTCTACAGGATGTCCTGTAGCTGCTACAGGAAGATCCTGTAGTACTACAAGATGTCCTGAAATACTACAGGAAAGGGGTCCTGATCAGAAAATAATGAAGCAGGCCTATTCTAGGTAAAAAAAATAAATAAAAAGGACCCTAAACCTCACCATGTCTCACCCAACATCAACTCATGTCCATACCTACCCCTGTGTGTAAAAAAAAAACACAAGAAAATGTAAAAAAAAAAAAAAAAAAAGAAAAAAAAGGAGAGTCTAGAGGACATGTCATCATTTGCCTCACCCATCCATTAATCCATCTAATTCATCACCATTTATCAACTCCTACACCACCACCCAACCTCCCTTTAAGTGAAAAGAAACAAAAAAAATGATGAAGAAAAGGTAGCTACAGGGTTTCCTGTAGCAACTACAAGATCTCCTGTAGCAGCCCGTGTTACAACTGTAACAGGCCATAGATACATTCTCCTTAACCACCAATGAAAATAGGGGGCTCCAATATCTCTACAAGCCTTGTGCCTTCTATCCAGAGCTCAACAACAAGAATAGGATACCAAGCACCAACACATAGGAAACAACCAAAAGACAACTACATCAGCAAGAATAAAACAACAAAGAAATGACCAAAGAAGAGCACTCACCTAAACAAGAAGCAAAAAAATGTCATCCTCCAACATGCATTGACTAATAAAGGTAGGCATAGGTTTTTCATGTCATAAAAAATCTTCCCTAAGTACGATATGCTAAAAGTGTAAGGAATGTGAAAAAGTTTTTTTTTTATAAGCTGGAGGTGGCCCGTTAACTTGGCCACCCTCAGCTCGAAGACACAAAGTAAACTCACAAACAACATACCACGTTGGAATGTCACATCAAGGAGCATCAATCAAAAAGGTGGTCGATTTAGTTATGCGAGAGTGGGTGATAATTATGAGGGGAGGCTACATGATCACCAAGATGGGCCAATGGTCCCAATGAGGAAATCCCGTACTACTGCCAGCCAACACAACACGCCAAGGAATCGACCATAAATAGAGAAAATTCCAAAATTTCATGCACAAATTTTTTATTTTGAGATTAGAGAAACTGAGACCACCTTAGAGAGCCATTGCGGAAGCAATCCTTGTTTTGACCACCCTACATGAAACAAAGCTACATTAAACTACATGAAACTAAGGGAGCTACAAGAAGCACTGAAATTTCAACAGAAATATGCAAGGGGGTGCCTAGGGTCTAGTTGGTCAACAATTCTCATTATCCAGAGCATCACAATGAAAAGTAGGTGGCCCATCTCTCCTGTGTTTTTGACTTGATAGCTAGCGAAGAAAAAATGACAAGCCTGAAATGTTCTAGTAATCATAGTGGGCCTTGGGTTTAGACATATTTTTGTGAAGTTTAAAGAAAATTGTGTGGAGATAGGAAAGGGTAAAAATTGCAGTCATCCACCAAAAAGTCTAAACTCTCAGTCACCTTGAACTCACACTAAGGCTAGCCTACAAAATCTCCTACAACCAGCTAACTAGAGAAGATAAACGAGAGCAAGATTCAACCGAAGGGAACCCACAAACACATCCAGGATCCACCTTCATCCCCCTGTGGTAGATTTATTTAAGAGGCATCACTGGTTAGGATTATTTGAGTTGCTTAGAGGGTATGATGATGATATAGATCTGGAATTTTCCATGGCACTCAACCCTCACGCTAGAACCAATGCTACTATTGTGGCGAGGGGCTATCAATTACAATCAACCCTGAGGTGATAACTAGAGTCACCACACTTCCTCAAGGGGTGCAATGGATAAAGGAGGATAAGAATAGCAACATTTTTGCTAAGAAAACCTTTTCCTAGATGATGAAGAGCCAATTGAGGACAAAAATGGGGTCAAAAGGGAGAGCCTTCCCTATCCTTGGAATGAGGTGAGCTATCACATTCTCAAATACATTTCTTGTGAAGGGACACTCAGTGTAGTATATGGCTACCAATTTAGACTCCTTCATGAGTTGAGATTTGGAGAGGAGCTTCCCATAAACAAAAGGCTCAGTGTGCCTTATTTCCTGTTGCAGTCAATGATAAACATGAGCCAAATGGTACAAGAAGGGAAACATTAGCAATTGGCACATCACGAACTCATTAACCTAATTCTAGAGGATGCCTTGAGCCAATTAAGGATTCCTTTTCTATGGTCCACATTTAGAGACATGGATAGAGAAGTTGTAATTGAAATCCAAGCCCTTGAATATGATGGGGACCAAACCTATAGTGGTGAAGAGGAGGCAGGAGAAGAAGAAGAAGAGGACGCAAAAGAAGAAGAAGAAGAAGAAAAAGAAGAAGAAGAAGAAGAAGAAGAAGAAGAAGAAGAAGAAGAAGAAGAAGAAGAAGAAGAAGAAGAAGAAGAAGAAGAAGAAGAAGAAGAAGAAGAAGAAGAGGAGGTAGAAACAGATAAAACAAAGGAAGAAGAAGGAAAATAAGGAGAAGAAGGGAAAGGTGAAGAGGAAGTGTAGAAGGAAGATAGAATCCTTGAGGAACATACCAAAGAAGGGGAGAAATATCCAAGGTTGACCTTTGAGCCCATTGAGAAGGAGGAAACTACTACCTTGACTGCCCTAAGCACACCCACAAAGTTAAAACGAAAAAGATAGAGGCTAACTACCCTCTATTTCGAAACAAGAAGAAGCACCTAGATCAAGCAGGGGAGGCCACAAACACACACAAAGACTCCCATCATAATTGAGGGGTCACCAAAAAAGAAGGAATAACTAGTTTCCTTGGGAATGAAAGTTGAAGAGGGCACATCGAAACAAGATACCCCAAAGGCTCCCATCACCTATGTTAGGAAGCCTGTCACCAGGTCAACATCAGTGAAGGAAAAGAAGGCACCCACGATCCCATTATAGAGAGGAAAAATCATTCTACAGGATCCTAAGAAAATCCTACATGAAATTCTATCAGTCCTACAGGAAACACAAAAAATCTATAGGAAGGAAAGGAAGCAATACAACAAGTGCAAGAGGGGGCAACTCCTACAAAAACATCTGAGGGGGAATTCCAAGAGCTTTAGGAGCCTATCCCATATCCAAATTTGAGCTCTTACTACAAGTTCATTAAGGGATGCAGAGTAACACCATATAAATTTGGAATCCATCTCTTCTTTGAGCTTGAGAAAGAGAGAGGAAGGACACATCACTGGATGCAAATTTCCAAGTCAAAGAAGGTAGAAGATGTGGGCCATATGGAAGAGAAACTCCTAGAGATGGGTAGGGAGTTGAGTGAGATGAGAGATAGGGAACAAATTTTGAGATCTCAACTACATGCATAAAACACATGGCTAAGGAGGCAGTTGCAGGAAAAAGAGAGCCAATTGGCCACCATGGCAAGCCTCTCCATGGAGGCACTTCAATGTAGGACTCCATCAAGATCACATGCATTATACCTTAAGGATCAATGGTTGCAATTTCATATCAAGACACTATCACAATGGAGGACTATGCCTTTCTAGGACTATAGACAAATAATTGAAGTATGTGACAAGAGCACCCTGGAAGATAAGGTCAAGATATTGGAATTTTACCTACACAACTTGGCCTTAAAAGATTTTAATGTGTGGGATCCCAATGCAAATTTGGGGGATTTACAACTAATGGCCCTGGCATCATGGATGAGTCATGAGAAGGCCAGGACTAAGAAGGTGAAGATAGTATTGGAAAAAGAGGAAGGGGAGCCCCTTTACATCAGAGAAAAACAGATAAATTCCATGGCTATCATTAGCAACTACAACATCATCTCCAATGATGCCCAACTTGCGCCAAGATACCTAGCTACATAAGAAAAAGCCATCACCCACTTTGAAAACACCTTGAGGTTGCTAGGAAATAAAATATAACAAGCATGCCGGAGGAGATGGAGCAACCCACCACACAATCTAAGGATCAGAGAGTACCATTCCCCTGAGAGGTTGAGGAATGCACCGGGAAGAACCCCAATGTATAAGAATGCCATGAAGAAACTAAAAATCAATTAGATTGGTTTGAAACTCAGTCCACCCTTGCCGCTGGGTCTGTTAGAAGGTAGGATGGAAAAGGAGGAAAGAACGCAGTGGGAAGAAATAAAGAAACATGCAGGGTTCTATCCTCAAGAGGAAACTCCATCAACAAAGGCATGGGATGTCACAAAGGACACAAGAGATATG
Organism: Pinus tabuliformis; assembly: GCA_031772625.1. Taxonomy (NCBI): domain Eukaryota; kingdom Viridiplantae; phylum Streptophyta; class Pinopsida; order Pinales; family Pinaceae; genus Pinus; species Pinus tabuliformis. The sequence continues at coordinate 142,804,993 of CM062813.1, forward strand.
AAAGATATGGACATAGACTAAGTTGCTCAGAGTATGAGCAACACCTTCAATAGGAGTGTGATGATGAGGCTCATCAATAGTTAAACTATATGGGTCTTAATGCCACTCTCCAACTTATTAAAATAAATGTTTCTCACATTTACTTACATATTTTATTATATTTTTCTTAGTGAGAAGGGTAAAGGTGAGATGTTATGTCATGTGGCCTAATATGCATTAATTACAGGAATTGGAGCAGTCCTGGGCTAATTTAAGTGTATGAAATTGAAGTGGAAAAGAAAGAGGGATTTTAGGACATTTGTCTCCCTCCTTAACTCCTCAAATCATTCGAATATTCCTCCACTATATCTCATCAGCTCAGAGTTACAAGCAACCAAGCCAACCGAGTTCATTGGCAGCCAAGCTAGTGACAGTGAAGACAAGTCATTCTCGAGTTTGGGAGCCAAGTCTCCCTAATTTTTAGGAAGTTGTTGGTAGCTTCAGTTTGTATAAATAAGAAGGCCAAAGGCCTCATTAGGATTCAAGTTTTTGTTGTAGCCAAGAGGTAATTTAGAGCTGAACAATTGTCAATGTTAATCTTATGTTGTATTTGACATTTTGATGATAATGAGAAAGTTTACCTTGATCCAACGTTGAGTTGAATCAAAGGGCTGAAGCTCTTGTGTTGGGGCCCAACTCTAGCAGCAGAGTGTTACACAGTAATTTGTCACTGACCTCATCTTAGTCCCTCCGCTTTGTCATACGTCAGATAAACATGTCCATATCTTCCAACTCATGCAAGAAGATTAAGCAAGTGCTCTCTAATGTTGAAGATTGACCCTTTTTGCCTAAGTTTATGCATCATCACAAGTAAACCCTTAAAATGTGTGACGATTCCCTGTCATGAACTGTATCGTTGTGACATCGTCGTAGGTGTACACGTGTTTCCTGCGACGATCGAATTTTAGGGCTCGACGCAAGTCTTCCAGATGTTTATTGTGACGATTGGTCTGAACACATTGCTCCCTTGTGATGTCATCACTAAGCCCTAGTTTATGACTTGCGACGATCCAGATTTGGTGAATTAGTTCAAACAGTCGACCTTCTGGGTGATTCTAGAACTGGTTGTTGGGTCAGATTGGTTGACCTTTCCTCCTCTGGAATGGTAGTTTCACCTTTTATGAAACCTCCCTTGAGGATAAGCTCCCTCTCCCTCATTTCATGGAGGCTCCTCCTCTTATAAAAGCACTCACCATTGCTATGATCAGCTAGTTCCTAATTACTGTTTGCTAGTTGTTAGTTCTTGGTTTTGGATAGAAGTAGATTAGATAGCTTTGGTGTGAGTTTGACAAGTGTGGAATTGCTGATAGTTTGGTAAGAGGTTGTGGAGTGCCTTAGTCTTGCATTAGAGTTTGTGAGAGAGAGATATTATCCATTTGGGAGACCCATTCTTGAGAGTGAATGCTTGAAGGACCATACCGGCTAGACCCTCCGAGAAGGCTTGCTACGTCAAGGCTTGGTTGTAAGCTTTGCTCTTGATTTATTTTAATACAATCAATAACGATTTCTTATATCTTGTGTACAATTTACTTGATAGCTTATGATTCCTTGACTTTATAAGTAAATAGATCATTGTTGTTCTCGGTTACGTGCTCTGTTGTTTTCTTGTGGTGTTTCAGGTCGATTGCTCATTAAGGAGAAAGAAACGGACGCTGGAGTGGCACAATGGAAGCTTCACCAAACACCGGTTTTGAGGTAGGCCTCCAAAAATGACTATTTAAGGAAATCGATTGTTGTTTTGTTTTCCTATGACTAGACCCACTCTAGGGCTAGAGGGGTTGCCTATGTCCACAGAGGGAACACTTTCCTACTTCATAAGTTGGTGACTCCGCTGGGGAGTCCTTTGTATGTTTTCTTCTTGTTTACTCTTGGTTTGTCTTTTGATTTAGTGTCTCTTGAATTTTTGGGGTTTCATCTTCATTTTTTGGATTACCTGAGTCAATCTGGGAATTCTCCTTACTGTTTGGAAGGATAGCCTGGTGTTTTTTGGGTGTTGTCACTTGTCTTTTCCATTTTTTAAATTCATCACTGAAGATAGCTTAACAGTTGCGAAGACGTCGCCCTGTCCTCTTTAGAAAATCTGTGCGTTGTTGATTACCTATCGTAAAGTCGCGACTATTCCTGAAATTGGACTGTTGCAGAAGATAGGTGTACCCTTGCGATGATGTCACCTAGTTGCTGTCTCTACGCTTGCGACGATTGGCTTATCATCACAAGTTGCTTGTTATAGGCTCGCGACGATTCCTATACAAGTTGTCTTTTACAACTTTGCCTCCTAAAACCATAAGTCTTGCTTACCCCCTGCTCTTTTCTGTCTCTCATCAGCTTGTTTTGATTACTTTGGTTAAGGTTTGTCTCTATTTGATTTCATTTGAGTGAGTCTTGTGTTTTAGACCCCATGACCTAGCTCTTTTAAGTGTTTCAAACTGTTTTCTTGGGTTACTTGTCTATCCAAGGTTCATCCGTAACCATCTTATTGATTTGCTTGAGGCTTTTTGTTGCTTGTTTTCTTGCTGGTTGATTTTTAGTGTTGACTATTGAATCGATTTCTCATATCGATTCAATTTCTTCACTACCAAGCATAGATCACAATTGTTTGGATCAATCAGGTTTAAACTTGCTTGTTTGTCTCTTTAAATTCAAAAATAAAAAATAAAAAAAAAATCAAGAGATTTCATTCATTTAGTATATGAAAGTGAAAGTACATTTGCATTACGAATTTTCATGTGTGAGAAATTGGAAAGCAAACTTTAAATATTTCATTAGTAGTATCGATGCACTGTAGGATTAGTGTGTTGATGCATTGTGTTTCTTAGTGCTTGCATTTGCTTGTCTTGGTTTTGTGTTTACTTGGGAATGAACTCTCTACCTTTCTTTAAGTAGGTGTTCATCGAAATGATTGATGCTTTACTCATTCTAGTTGCATCCTAGGGATTTTTGACATACATACAGTAGGGCCTGAAAATCGAAACCTAATTCAAGATCAACTCTAAAATTAACTGAATGAACTTAACAACGCATTGGAACTTAACGCACATTATTTAAAGGTCTAGGCTAGAGACATGCTCCGGCATCGTTAAACCTAGTCACTATTGTTTTCACTTAAGGTTGGGTGATTCCTCCTTCTGCGACTCAATAGCTGCTAGTACGGACTTGTGCTCCCCGTATCGTCAAGTATATATTAGGAGACTCCACTAGGTTATCATCCTACATCCATAGGAAGATGTGCCTATCGCCTTACGAACTGTAATGCACCGAACAAAACATTGGGGTAGATTGATTGCCGTACGGAAAGTCCTTGGTCATTTCTCTTTCATTTGATCACCAAGGTGTATATGCAGTTTTACGGTTTGTCTGGTAAACCTTTTGCCTAGTTCTCCAGAGTAGTCACTTTCGTTCCTTTTCGACTCCCTAAAAGAAAAGGATCATTTGAGCATTTGTCCTTTCAGGCTCATTAAATATTCGAAGGTGACTAGATTCATCTTTTGTCCTTTTCTCGACTCTTTAAAAATGAAAAGGTAAAGTTTTGTTCCTGTGTCATAGAATTTATTCGACCACGTTCACATTTTCCTTGTTAAATCTTGACTGTGTTTCAGTTTGCATAGGATTGTTTTCCCTGCTCATTTATCTTTTCCTAGGACTTTTGAGTTAAATCATCCTGGCGGAATCACCAATCCCGTCTCCCGTACCAAGTGACCAAGGCTCTGCATCTTCTGTCACTTTTGAGGTACCAACTGTTAGTGATACCCTTCCTATTATTCCGAGTATTCAACCGCTTAACTCTCGTGCCCCGGAAGAGGAGTTGTACGATATTAATTGGAACCCTATTTGGGAACCTTTCGAAGAGGACTTCCCCATTACTCCTTCTGGTGTTTTGGTCCCGATGTCTTCTTCTGACATGGATGAGACGAACCCTATCTCTGGTGAAGAAACCTTTATGGCAAGTGGAAAAATCCCTATACCTACGGAAACTTCGCCCTTCTGTGTTACCCCTCTTGGTATCACATTGCCTTTACGCTACCATGCTTTGGCTGATATCATGAGTTCTAGGTCTCCCCCTACAAGTTCCATGTGGTCTCGTACTGTAGCTCTGACCTCAGAACCTTTTATACCCTAGATTCACAATGTGACTGTCACATCTATCCCAGCTATACCTACTGTTTGTGTGGCTTCTTCAGCTCCCACTGTTAGTGCCGTCCTCGGTGGTGACCACTATTTTTGGACCTTTAGTTGGTCCTACTAGTGGTGGTCCTTCAACATCGACATCTAGAGTTGTTAATCCCACCAGTAGTGTTCCACCTTCTTTCGGTTCCATTCTGGCAGGGTGGACGTATGACCAGTACATGTATGCTTTTCAGAATTCGGAACCGCAAAATCTGTTTCATTACTATGATTCTCGAGGAACTCATATTTATCACCCTGGATCCTTCCCATCTCAGCGTGCAGTTGAGGTTTCCGTTCCGTTATCTGTTGCTTGGGGCCGTACTGGTTATCATGTTGGCCAAGCACAGCCTTTGGCTTTTCAAGGTCTAACCTATCAAAGGTCAGCCATCTTATGGGTAGCCATATCAAGGGAAACCTTATCAGGGCAACCTGTTGGCCCACAAGGACAACCCTTACAGGGACAACCTTCGGCCTTCACCGGCTCCTCTTTTACTTACTTTGGGCAACCTTCTGGTCAACTAGGTCAGCCACACATCTAACAAGGCCAATCTAGTGCCCAGCAAGGACACCCTTCTGAACAAGTAGGTCAGCCTCAAATCTAGCAACGCCAACCTCCTGTCCAGCCTGGTCAACCCTCTAGACAAGTAGGCCAGCCTCAAATCCAACAAGGCTCATCTACTGTTCAACCAGCTTAACCCTCTGGTTAGTCAGGCCAGCCTTCGGTTCCGCAAGATCAACCCATTACCCAGCAAGCTCAACCTTTTGGGTAAATGGGTCAACCTCAGTCTCAACCAGGCCAACCTTCTAGCTAGATGGGTCAGCCTCAGTTTCCACAAGGACATCCGTCTGGTCCCGTTCAACTGGGCACTCAAACGCTCGTTTTTTCTCAAACTCCACCCAGTTTCCAGGCCCAGTCTGGACTCCAGACCCAACCTGGTCTCCAAACACAAGTTGGCTTTCAAACCTAACCTACTTATCAAATGCATCCTGGATCCCAGGCACAGTTTGGAGCTCAGCCGCAATATGGTCTTCAAAAATGACAGTAAGACAACAGCTCAGTTTTTGTTCAATCATGTAATTTCTCGATTCGGAGTCCCTTAGGCTATTGTCAATGATCATGGTTCTCATTTCTGTGATCATATGATGACTAAATTAACAACCCAGCTAGGCTTGTGTCACGATAGTTCGACGCCGTATTATCCTCAGGCCAATGACCAAGTAGAAGCCGTCAACAAGGTGTTGGTCACGATGCTCCAGTGTACCATTGGCATGCACAAGTCTAACTAGAATTTGATGTTGTTTTCTGCCTTATTGTTATAGAAATTTTTGTGCCTTACAGCTTTGAGCATGAAATGTCCATAATCCAAGGGATCCAAAGTCCCTAAAAGTGTTGTTCCTGCCCCTAAAGGAACAAGGTCAACCAATGACAGCTTCTCCCAGAAGTTCTCCACCAAAAACCACTCAGAACTAGTCAAATCAAGATCAATTCAGAAGCTCCACTAGCTGCCTGCGTTACAAAGCACCCAAATACACTGGCTAGGTGCGTTGCAACGCACTTGAATGCACTACCCAGGTGCGTTGAGCGGGAAATGACAAGTGGCAGAGTCATTCAATGAGGTGGAAAGACCATGGAAGCTTCCAGAATCTTCTCCAATGACACTTGCCTCACTGAATTCGACCAAGTGATGAGTAAGAGGCTCTCAGTCTCCAAGTGGAAGCAAGAACTGACAGAGAGAAGCCACAAGTCAAAACATAAGCTGACTCATCCTCTCTGCTTACATCTATATATGGATCCCTCATCCCAGAGATCCAGAGGCTGGAATTTTGTACTTTGCAGAGAATTGCTGTTGGTTTGAGATTGAGATTAGTACATTGGGTGATTTATGCTTTGTTGGAGGAGAGGAAGGGATTCCTTTGATGGGAGGTAGATGCTGGATCGGGACTCACTTGGTTGTATCTCCTCTTGGACTTTCTTATCATATCAATAAAATTATTTGAGTTTCTCCTACATGCTGTGTATCAATGATGTTTTGTTATATTTGCATGTTTAGCTTAATCTGATCCTGAGCTTTTTATGAATGTATATCTATATCTTCGTGTAGTTTCTCTCTCTTGTGATCTTGCAGGAATTCGGTGAAGCTGGGCCGGTAAGGGAGCAGGGAGCTGGGAGCTATTGAAGAGAGGAGCGATTGGATCAACAAACTAGCGAAAGACACAGGTTAGTTACATCCTTTCTCCTCATTTACATCTCATAAAGAAGAATACTCAAGTAGTTTTCCTTGTTTGTTGCTAAGGCACTATCACACCTTAGAGTGGGATAGGGGCGTTCTGAATAGATACTTTTCCCAACAACAAATTGGCGACTCCGCTGGGGATCGTATCTAGTTAGTTTATTTGTGTTTCTATTGTTGTTCTTCTCATAAACTTAGGAGTGGAGAATCGAACTGCATTTGCCATTTACAAATGCAAAGTAGAGATCTACCACTCTAGTCCACTCACTGGGCCTGTTTATGATCTGAACAAGCTGATCCACAAATGCTCTAACTGCCCTTTGTGATAGCTCTTAGTCCTCCTTTAAATCATCCCTCTAATTGTACCTTATTGATAGCTTTTATCCGGCCAAAAACCATAGATCAAACTGCAAATCGTGACCCAGAACCCAGAGACAATTCTCGTTTCTTCTTCAGCGCAGGCTCTGTGAAGAGACTCTGCATTTCAACGTAGGTCCCGAGAGGGCTACCTGCGCTGCGATTTAGTTTCTCTGTGCAACAGGTGCGCTGATCAGCCTTTGCCCTGTGCAGCTGTGGTTCTTTGCATCCTTGTGTTCAGTTTTATCTCTGTTTTTTGCAGCCTGTTATCAGTGTGTGTACCTATCTGAAAACCCCTTTTCTCTGCCTTAATTCCGCCTCAGTTGTATAAAAGAAACTGTATTTGTTTTTGTGTATTTGTTACGTCATTTGCAGTTTCCCATTTACAAAAGTAAACTAGTCATACTGTCGCTCCTAGATCTAGACTTGTTGTAAGTGTCGTTTTGATCTTAGGAGTAAATTTGTTTGCTGTTGACGGTTGATTGCGCTTTTACTTTTGTCTTTTGGTTTGAATTTGTGAATTTCTAGTGTCGAAACAAGTGTTTACTTCAAAATCATAAAGTGTCGTAATCGTCTTTTTGATTTCAAAAAGAAACTTGTTTGTGTTTTCACTTGAAATCGAATTCAAATTTGTACAACAGCTTTCTTTTTAGGCATCAATATTAAGAAAGTGAAAACAAATACATGCATTTGTGCATTTGCATATTGATAGTTTGTATGGTTTGATTTAGGAAAAGTGCATTTACAGTGTGCTCTTTGCTCTTTGAGAAAAGATTGTGTCTTTCTTTTCCCCTTGTAGCTAGGATTTTCATTGTTGAAAAGAGATAAAAGCTTGCTTATCATCTTTAGACTGCATTTAGGAATTGTATCTACATCTCGTGGTGATCCAAAAAGGCAAACTTCTAAAAAGATCAACTTAAAATAAATTGAATGAACTTAACAACGCTTTGTAACTTAACACACAACATAGAGGTCTAGGCTAGAGACGTGTTCCGGCGTCGTAAAACCTAGTGACTGTCGGCCTCACTGATGGTTGGGTGATTCCTCCTGAGAGACGATAAGCGCCAGTACGGATTGTGCTCCCACGTACCGTCGAGTATATATTGGGAGACCCCTATAGGAATAAAACCTTTATCCATAGGAAGCCGTGTCGGCCGCCCTACTGATCGCAATGCATTGAACACAGCATTCGGGAAGATTGACCGCCCGTACCTTAAAAAGTATTCTGCGGTTTTGCGAAAGGTTTGGCACACCCTCTACCTAGAACTCCAGAGCAGTCCCTTTCGTTCCTTTTCAGACTCCTTAACGGAAAAGGTCCATCTGAGCACTTGTCACTTCAGGCTCATTAAAAATCGAATGAGACTAGAGTCATCTTTTGCTTTTTCTCGACTCTTTAAAATTGAAAAAGCAAGTTGTGTCCAAGTGTCGTTAAAATTTATTTTAAACGGAATATTCATAACCTTTTTCCTGCGTTGATCTTTAGGTTGAGAAAATGGAGCCTACCAACCAAGGAATTCCCCTTGGTGGAAAACCTAGTCCCTTCTCCTCTTGGGGAGATGTTGGTGCGCCCCATATGGCCACATTGTCACTTCCAAGACTGACAATTGGCTTGCCGGTCTGGCTGTTCTCAACCAATGTCGTTCAGAACACCACTATTCCTGAACAGTCGAATCAGCAGTTAGACCAGTCCAGAGTTACCCACCAGCCTTCTACTTCCTCTAATTCTTCCTCTCCTCCTTCCTCTTCGCTTGATGAGGCTGGCAAAGCCAAAAGTCAAGTTCCTAAGGAGAAGAAGGAAAAGAAGAAGAAAGAGAAGAAGAAGAAGGAGCCAAAAGCGACTGGGGGCAAACGAGTGTCATCTAATGAAAATCCACACACTGCACTGACCAGGCCTAAATCGCCATGTGTCATTTGCAAGGGAGACCACTTTCACAGAGATTGTCCCTGCATCCCTCGGATACTAAGGGACTGGTCTCAGCGTTTGCACAATCCGGTGGCGTCAACCTCTGATAGCCATGTTGAAAGCACACCGTCAACTAGCGAAAGTGAAGTCCCAGGACAAAAAGGGAGAGCTAGATCTCCCTGTAAACTGTGCGAAGGCAATCACGCCATCCAACGTTGTCCCTTCTTAGACGAAGCTAGAAGAGTTTTGGATGATCGTCCGGTTTCACCGTTACGACTTCCTCCTGGATATAAAAAACTCTTGCCAAGTCCTTCGTTAGTTGAAAATCCAACTGGCCCACTCAAGTGGTCAGCTGAAGCGCCGGTCATTGAAGATGAACCAGCTGAATCCATACCCGACAAAAGTCAAAAGGTCGAGGCGGCAGTTGAACCGGTCTTGCCTTCAGAGATTTTATCTTCGAATGATACAGTCACTAAAGAGGATAAAGATGACACCATCCAAATTCTCTTCATCAACACAGACTCCGATGAGCATGGGGGCAATCCCCCCATTCCTTTATCGTAGGAAGGAAGTTCATCAGAGCGATACCCGGCCGTCTACTCGGTCCCACCACCAAGCAACCTAGTTGTCTCCTTCGACTGGAACCAACTAGGCAGACCCCGTTTGCCAGCAAGCATACCATTCAGAATTATCGTCCAAATATATAGAATGGTCATGGCTGGCACCATCATTGATGAGGGGGCATCTGTGAGTATCCTTTCCTCTATTGCTTGGAAAGCGCTTGGTTCGCCATCGCTTTTGATTGAAATGAGAAATCTGACAGGCTTTGATAAAGGAACCAGTCGACCTTTAGGGATCCTCCCCAATGTGCCCATAACATTGAAAGGGAAGACCATTCAAATGAACGTGATGGTCGTTCAAGGACCCTTGGATTATAACCTACTCCTTGGACGAGACTATATATATTGCATGGGAGCCATCGTCTCCTCACTCTTTAGAGTAATGTGTTTTCCGCACGAAGGAAGAGTGGTCAAGCTCGTGGACCAGCTTTCATTTCCCGGATCGTGCATCGCAAATAGTCATATACCATCCCTAAATGGTCTCTTCACGCAAAAATGTCTCAACCCACGGTCCGTCCTCCCGATGAGCGCGAGTAATTCGGAGGGATATCACTGGAACCCAGGGGGCATGCGTCCTGGTCTGCTTCGGCAGGAAAACTTTGGGTATAAGGTAGGTTTCCGCGGGAGAATATGACTAGTCTGTACCCCGTCCGTGATTGAGATAGGGGTTATTCTAGAATAAGATTCTTTTGTCAAAGTTATGTGAGTTGGCGGGCCTCATCGCTCACCTTTGTTTATCTCGGTAGACATCGCCGAAGAAGTGTTTTGTTTGAAAGATTAACAGAACAATATTTGGGTAACCTGAAAGAGGTAGGCCTCTCTCGGTAAAACAATTGTTTTGGCGGAAGTGAAGTAGAGGTAACCTTGAAACTCTGTTTTATACCTGGGGGCATGCAAACCTTTTGGAGTGCAAGCAAGGGGCGGCTATTTATTTTTTTAAATTTTTAGGTCCTCCCTTTAAACCTGTAGGTATAACCCTTTAAACTCGTAGGATTAGTCGTTTCCGAACTTGCATAACGAAAGGATGCGGGGCATAGCTTTGTAAGGCACAAGCTCCATAAAAAATGGCATCTTACATGAGACATTCTTATCATATGACTGGATTATCGAGCAGTTTTAGCACATAGTTCATGCTCGTTAAAAAATAAACATAAGATCGAGCAAGTGTTTCAACCCGCGTTTAAGCTCGTTAAAAAATGAACTATCCTCCGGTAAATAACCACCGTGAATGTAACATTATCAGCCATTAAAGCCTTGGTCGTGTTTGCACCGTCACCTCCACTTTTCCATTGGCCGATCATTCACCTCCATATGATTGTTTACCCATTTTGAGGAACAGCTGCGAAGAGTGATTTCACTAGCCATCCTTGTGACACTGCCGTGCTTGGAAAATTCCAACCCTTACCTGGAATCAGCTGCTACCCATTTTATCACTCGTTCCTCAAAAGACGAGTCTTCTTTAAGCTCTTTTCATTTGACTCGTAAAATATGAAAAGATTGCCGAGTTTTGGCCTTCCAGCTCGTTAAAGCGACAGGAAGAGCTATCCCTCCTCTAGATTTTAATCTTTTTGGACCTGAAGGATTATTGCACAAAAAGATCGAGCGCTTGTTTTGTTCGGCTCGTTAAAACTATCGAAAATTCATCCCTTTTGTATTGTTTTATACTTTTTCGGACCTAAGGGATTAGATGACGAAAAAGGACTTTCGGAGTTAACTTTATGTACCTTTTCAGACTCTCTAAAAATGAAAAGGACCGAGTTATCTTTGTCGTTAGACTCGTTTAAAAGATTAATAGCAACAAACTTGTCTTTAGACGAGAACGAGTTTCACTATCGCTAGGCTCGTTAAAACATAGCGATGGGTTTGCCCGAAGGGCAAATTATAGAACAAGCATATGTTATCCTCCTCAAGCTTAACAAAAATAAAGAGGTACTGGTCAGCAATGACTGGGGAAAAATTGGGAAGAAACTCAAAGAACCTTTATTGGTAGCAAGTCGCTCTTGAACATGACATTTCCTCTCCGTGCCTGAGTCGGGTTGGGTTGTTTCATTCACCGGTCACATCACCATGGTCTCGCCATACCATCCACCTTTGGGGTAAATGCTACCAATCCATCATATAAGTGTCGCCGATATGTTCAAGAGAAGTCATCCAGAGAAGTCAACCATGTCCCATCCACTACCATACATTATACTTCATTCTTTCATGACCGCCACCCTGAACCATATATCATCAGATCGTTTTCACCTCCATCAAAATCATTTGCTCCGTTCCGTGTCATTGATGTGGGATTCATTAAGGCCCTCCTTTGACGGATCGCTTCTTTTAGACATCAGCTCATTATCCAAGAAGTTGATCTAGGAACACCCCCTTCAGTACTTTGAAGCTTGCATGCCTTAATGGCAAGTTTCTCACTTCCGGCGACAGGTATACATCAATGAACTTCGACCGAAAGATTTTGCGTGGTGTTCGACGCCAAGTCCTTTATTCACACCACGTGAATTGTACTACAGTACCTTGAGGGTCATTATCATTATCGGTGATTCCTCTCGCGCTTGTTAACAGTTTACATCATTAACTGGTAATCAAGCGATGTCTTTCCATGTTCGACTTCAAAACATTTCTCACATGGATCGACTTGTACTTAGAGTGAAGATTAGACGAGATTGAAGACCCCGGATCTAGTTTCATCCATCCGGGCTGCGATATATATTCAGGAAAAATAAAGACATTGACATGTACAACACTGCAGAACAGATAATCATCCTACCAAAAGGATGATGATTTCATCAGAGTCATCAGTCTACCATCAGACGATTGTCTGTCCTATGTACATAAAATGAATTTATGAAGCTGAGCATGGGAATGCCCGCCTCAGCTAGATCATGAAAACAGTATGAAAAATAATGTATTGTATTGTATCTTATTACAGGTCTCCTCCCAGCATTGAAAGAACTTCGGATCCTCCTAATAAAGCATTTCACCCGATAAACGACCTCATACTTTAGGGGGCAACTGTTATAGACATTTTTGTGCCTTACAGCTTTGAGCATGAAATGTCCATAATCCAAGGGATCCAAAGTCCCTAAAAGTGTTGTTCCTGCCCCTAAAGGAACAAGGTCAACCAATGACAGCTTCTCCCAGAAGTTCTCCACCAAAAACCACTCAGAACTAGTCAAATCAGGATCAATTCAGAAGCTCCACTAGCTGCCTGCGTTGCAAAGCACCCAAATACACTGGCTAGGTGCATTGCAACGCACTTGAATGCACTACCCAGGTGCGTTGAGCGGGAAATGACAAGTGGCAGAGTCATTCAACGAGGTGGAAAGACCATGGAAGCTTCCAGAATCTTCTCCAATGACACTTGCCTCACTGAATTCGACCAAGTGATGAGTAAGAGGCTCTCAGTCTCCAAGTGGAAGCAAGAACTGATAGAGAGAAGCCACAAGTCAAAACATAAGCTGACTCATCCTCTCTTCTTACATCTATATATGGATCCCTCATCCCAGAGATCCAGAGGCTGGAATTTTGTACTTTGCAGAGAATTGATGTTGGTTTGAGATTGAGATTAGTACATTGGGTGATTTATGCTTTGTTGGAGGAGAGGAAGGGATTCCTTTGCTGGGAGGTAGATGCTGGATCGGGACTCACTTGGTTGTATCTCCTCTTGGAATTTCTTATCATATCAATAAAATTATTTGAGTTTCTCCTACATGCTGTGTATCAATGACGTTTTGTTATATTTGCATGTTTAGCTTAATCTGATCCTGAGCTTTTTATGAATGTATATCTATATCTTCGTGTAGTTTCTCTCTCTTGTGATCTTGCAGGAATTCGGTGAAGCTGGGCAGGTAAGGGAGCAGGGCGCTGGGAGCTATTGAAGAGAGGAGCGATTGGATCAACAAACTAGCGAAAGACACAGGTTAGTTACATCCTTTCTCCTCATTTACATCTCATAAAGAAGAATACTCAAGTAGTTTTCCTTGTTTGTTGCTAAGGCACTATCACACCTTAGAGTGGGATAGGGGCATTCTGAATAGATACTTTTCCCAACAACACTTATGGGACTACCGTAATTCCATGAAGGATGCCACCGGATTCACCCCATTTCAGCTTGTTTATGGTCCGGAGGCTACCCTTCCGATTGAATGCGAGATCCCTTATCTTAAATTAGCTGTCGAATTGCTCCCGAATACTACTCTGGTAGAAGAACGTCTTCTTTACCTAGAGTGGCTAGACGAGATCCATTGACTTGCCTCTTTAGTCATTGAAGCACAGAAGAAGAGAGTGACAACTCACTTCAATCAAACTGTTACTCCTCGTTCTTTCATTGAGGGAGAGTTAGTCTTGCTGTACAATCAAGTGAATGATAAGCTGGGGGCAGGCAAATTCGAGCCTATGTGGCATGGGCCTTATATTGTGAAATGCATTTTGTAAAAAGGGGCCTACAAGATGATTGATTATGAAGGGAACCCTCTAGATAAGCCCCGAAATGGGCTTTATCTAAAAAAATATTATGCATGAACTTCGTGCATCTGCTGTGTACATACGTGTGTTTTTAGTGTGTGTATGCATGTGTGGCTTGGTGTGTAGGCGTTATCGCCGCTTATTGTGTCGTTTTACTTCTTGTGCGGATGTTGGTGCACCTTACATTGGTTTCACTGATGGTGCTTGCCATAGTACCCAAAATCTTTCCTCTGCGGCATGGGTGATCTACGATCCTCACGGTGAGTTAGTAGACCTTCAAGGTGTTTGTCTAGGTTGTACCACAAACAATGTCGCTGAATATAACACTGTCATTGAACTGTTGATCGAGGCTGTTAACCTTGATATTTGTGCGTTGGTTGTGAATCTGGATTCTCAACTTGTTGTTCTCTAACTTAACGGGCGTTATTCTGTCATAAACCATCAAATTTTAAGGTTGTATTTGTGTGTTCGATTACCAGAAAGAAATTTTGATTTTATAACATATCAACATATTCCAAGAAGATTAAACACATTAATTGATGCATTGGCAAATCATGTATTAGACAGACATTTACGCAATTTATAATCAAACATTGTATGCAAGCATTTAGACATAGTAAGAAACCATATATAGTATAGATATATCATGTGGCACATTGAGGCGCTCAAAAAATAATGTGTATGTCAAAAAATAGATAGCAGAAAAAGAAACGTAGGCGTCTACTGTGGTGGGTTCTGCTCCCTATTGCAGACCACTTCCCACACTACTCGTCTCAGGAGTCTATGGACCCTGGGTGATATGCTAGCATTATGTCTCTAGTACTCTCGTGGGACCTCCTCAAACCCCCTGTAATCCGGGATCCCTTCGGTCAGGCCCTCAAGGTTCTGGCCAATCTCCTCCTTTACATCACCGCATGGGCATGGCAGAGCCAGCTCTCTGTTGTCCTCCCTCCATGTTGTAGGAGTGAGACCCACAAGCCTCTCAGGTCCCACATCTGCAAATGAAATGAACATAATGATTAAGACATATACATTTAAAAAATCCAAAAATATTATAAAAAACAAAAAGTCATAAACGGTGTGGTGGTTAACCAAGTGTGTTACCTCTCTCATCCCATTGCTCGCTGGGTGGGAGCAACATGTCAGGATCTCCTCGGAAGTTTGTGCCCGCATAGGGCCAATCCTCAATAATAACCATCTGTCGATCTAGCCACTCCTGGAAGAGTACTCCCCATGAGATTGACCGGCTGCCACCTCCTCGTGGCATCACATGTGCCCATCTGGTGATGCGAGTCTCTCGCGGTCCTAGCACGTACAGGTCCATGTCCTGCAGCTGAAGTGATGGTACCCGCTCCAGCATGAGCGATATCAGGATGGACCCATATCCAAACTGTTTGGTCTCTCTGCGTCGGCATTTGGTCAGTTGTCTCTTCATGTTCAGAGACACTCCCTCAGCCCAGTCATACATGGTCTGGTTAAGGCAATCTAGAGCCAACTGCAGTTGGGTCTTAGTTGCCTCGTGCTGTGCTTGAGAGCTTGTTACTCTTGTACTAGTGAATAGTAAGACACAAAGTGTCAAATCCTCCATTGTTGGGATCTGCAGTTTCCCACTGGTGGCTAATTTATTTTCCGCCGGGCACACTCGTGCAATTAGCATATCGAGAGTCTCTCCGCCAACCCGCATGCCTTCCATGTAGGGTTTCTCACCTCAACGAGATAAGCCTGTCAGGAAATATATGTCGGTCACATAGAACTCAATCTCCTGACCCCGAATAACAAACTTGTCCTCCGTCGGGTTCCACGAGTGAATCAAGAACTCTAGCAAGTTTAGCAGTGCCAGAAGGAGCAGTGTGAGGAAAAATTTCAGTAGCCCACAGTTTTGCAACATTCTTCTACATTGAGGATCATTGAGTGCTCTTTCATCATCAACATCATGAGTTTGCTCTTGCCACACGTACACCATTATCACACCCTGCATAAACCAATAACATCGATTAGAATTGTTTTGACCATTCAAAATGCTGCCAAAAATGAAAAATTCATATTTGCGGTGCCGTTGCAGCTGTTTTTAAAACAACAACGATGACTCAATTTCGTAGTTCATTTTTTGTCAGATTGTCACAACAGTACACCTGTTTCCTGCGACGATGCTGATTGTGGTGTGTGTAAAATCCTCGATCGTCGCTAACCCGTGAGGGACTTCCGCGACGACCGAGGCGCGGTTGTGAAACAAAAAATTCACCAAAAACCACCTAAAATGCATGAAATTCGATTTCAAAACAATCAAAATGCAGGTAAGGGATTGATGTACTTACTTGGCGAAAGTCTCGCGCGAAATGGTTGACCATAGGTGCCGGAATTGAGTTCCAAAAATCACACAGGTATGTAGTTGAAAAGTTACCAAAGGTTAAAAACTCAAAACACAATGTAAAAATGATTTACCATAGGCCTTTATATAGATATTTTTCAAAATTTTAGGGTTTTTAAACTATAGGGCTTGGGTTTTGCAACATGTTTTGGTTTTTACCTATGGTTTTAGGGTTTTTTACCTAATTTTTCAAATTTATAATGCATTTTTGTCGAATAGATCTTATACTTTGTTTTTCTGTGCAGAGACAGGGATGATGGATACATGCTTGGTCCATATTGTGAAATTTTCTACAAGTCTTCTTTAAGCTCTTTTCTGACTTATAAAAGACGAAAATATTGTCGAGTTTTCCTTTTTAACTCGTTAAACAGAATAAAAAGGTGGTCCACTTTAAGCTCTTTTCCGACAGTATAAATATGAAAAGATGGCCGGGATTTTGTCGTTTCAAGTTCGATTTTGGTTATGAAATGTTGTGTCTCCAATCGCTTTTTTACTTTTTCGGATCGGGAACACTAATCACGAAAATTACTCCTTGATCATTATGGTCAAGCAGTTCCTTTGAGTATTGTTTTCTACTTTTTTGGCCTTGAGGGACACAAATTTATGAAAAAGGACCCCCCTGGAGTTTTCTTTTTCGTGTCTTTTTCAAATTCTCTAAACATGAAAAAGATTCCGAGTTTTACCTATGTTAGACTCGTTAAACCCTGACGACATTGGACTCGTCACCATGATGAGACTCGAGCTTCTCCTCCCTAGGGCTCATTAAACTATCACTAGGTTGGATTCGTCTGAAGGCCAAACTTATATCATAAGCATATGCTATCCCCTTCAAGCTTGTTTTTCAAAAATAATTGGGGTACTCGCCAACAATGGTGGGGGGAAATTTGGAAGTTGTCGTTGGTTACCTACGACATCTAGTCACTCTTGAACATCGACACTTTTGCTTCTTGTTGGGTTGGGATATCCTTACATCGTCATTGGCCTTCTGGGGTTTTGGGTTGCCATTTTTCCTCATTCCATCTGATCCATGTTGCCTCCATCAAACTTCAGATCCCTTGGTACCAAAATGTTGCCTCATTCCGGAGTTGTGTCGCTGATATGTTCAAGAGTATAATCCTTCTGCAGTTCACACCCTTACCTCCTCCTTTGATGATATTTTTCACCATCTACCACTTGTTCCTTGTCTTGTGTCGTTGATGGGGGAAACATTATGGCCCTCCCGCAACGGATCGCCTCCTGTCGACATCAGCTCATTATCCAGGAAGTCAATCTAGAGATTCCTTTCGGTACCTTGGAGCTTGCATGCCTTAATGGCAAGTTCTTCGCACCTGATGACAGACTTTCATCATTGGTCTTCTATTGGGTGATTCCATGAGTGTTCAACTTCAGACCACTTTTCACACTTAGTGGATTGTACTGGCAGTACCTTGAGAACCATTGGCATTATTGGTGGTCTCTCTCACGCTTGTTAACGGTTTCCATCATTGACCGGTAATCAAGCGATTTTCTATCATGCTCGACTTCAGCACATTTGTTCGCATGCTAGAACTTGTACTATGATCGGTTAGGGTTTCAAGACCCCGGACAAAGATTACATATGTTCAGGTTGCGTGGATTAGTTCGTGATTGCATGTATGAATATTTGATTGGATGGTTGCAACCATACCCGAGTCTTCATGGATGCCTATGACCATACCTTTATCATTATATACGGTCTTATCAATTGGGTGGTTGCATCCATACCACAGACCAAGTTTCATATGTATTTTGGATGGCTGTGCCTATGCCTAGACTACATGTATTTCACTATCAAAGATATCAGTTGTACTTGAGCCTGCAGGTTCTTCGTGGTGGTGTTCTAGCTCGGTTATGATTTCGTAAAGCATTTCAGCCCTCCCACTCTCTCGGGCTTCATGCTTTAGGGGGCATATGTTACATAGTAATCTGTCACTAACCTCATCTTAGCCCCTCCATTGTGTCATACATCAGATAAACATTTCCATATCTTCCCACTCATGCAAGAAGATTAAGCAAGTGCTCTCTAATGCTGAAGATTGACCCTTTTTGCCTAAGTTTCTGCATCCTTGCAAGTAAACCCTTAAAATGTGTGACGGTTCCCTATCATGACTATCGTTGCGAAGTCGTCGCAGGGGTACACGTGTTTCCTGCGATAGTTCCCAGTCATGACTGTATCATTGCGACGTCGTCGTAGGGGTACACGTGTTTCCTGCGACGGTTGAATTTTAGGGCTCGAAGCAAGTCTTCCAGATGTTTATTGCGACGATTGGTCTGAACGGATTGCTCCCTTGCGATGTCGTCGCTAAGCCCTAGTTTATGAGCTGCGATGATCCAGATATGGCGAATTAGTTCAAATAGTCGAACTTTTGGGTGATTCTAGAACTGGTTGTTGGGTCAGGTTGGTTCGCCTTTCCTCCTCTGGGATGGTACTTCCACCTTTTATGAAACCTCCCTTGAGGATATGCTCCCTCTCCCTCATTTCATGGAGGCTCCTTCTCCTATAAAAGCACTCGCCATTTCTATGATCAACTAGTTCCTAGTTACTGTTTTTGCTAGTTGCTAGTTCTTGGTTTTGGATTGAAGTAGATTAGATAGCTTTGGTGTGAGTTTGACAAGTGTGGAATTGTTGATAGTTTGGTAAGAGGTTGTGGAGTGCCTTAGCCTTGCATTAGAGTTTGTGAGAGAGAGATATTATCCATTTGGGAGACCCATTATTGAGAGTGAATGCTTGAAGGAACATACTAGCTAGACCCTCTGAGAAGGCTTGCGATGTCAAGGCTTGGTTGTAAGCTTTGCTCTTGATTTATTTTTAATAAAATCAATAATGATTTCCTATATCTTGTGTACAATTTACTTGATAGCTTATGATTCCTTGACTTTATAAGTAAATAGATCATTGTTGTTCTCGGTTACGTGCTCTGTTGTTTTCTTGTGGTGTTTCAGGTCGATTTCTCATTAAGGAGAAGGAAACGGACACTAGAGCGGCGCAACGAAAGCTTCACCAAACACCGGTTTTGAGGTAGGCCTCCAACGATGACTATTTAAGGAAATTGATTGTTGTTTTGTTTTGCTATGACTAGACCCACTCTAGGGCTAGAGGGGTTGCCTTTGTCCACAGAGGGAACACTTTCCTACTTCACACAAAGGTTCCTCTTTTTGTACATGTATTCTTAGATTAAAATCATAATTAGTTGATGAAGTTATTTATGCTTTGTTTAGATTAACAACTATTTGAATGACTATTTAGTCTTGTTTCCATTAGTTTAAGAAGTAGATCAGTGGTACAATAGTGAGCCTCTTTATCATCTCCCTCATGGGATCATGGTCTTAGGGACCCACTCTCACAACCCCAAAAACATATTTATCTTTTCATCATTGCATAACTTAGGGTTGACTATTGAATAGATCACTGTTTATGATTTCTTGGAAGCACCTGCAGTTGTCATTTTGTTTCTTGAGTTTGCTGTAGTTTAAGAAGGTATTTCATTTCATAGATCTAATCACTAGCCATCAATAAATTAGTTTTCTCAAATTCAACTCATATGTTCCCTATTTATATGAAGTTATGCATAAATGAAGATAAGAAAATGTTTTATTGCAGGGATTGTTGATCTACAAGGAGGAACTCATCCCACCAACCTCATCTAAGTCTTCTCCACCTTCTGCCAAGGTCTACTAACATCTAATCCAAATTTATGTTTTGCAGCCACCGTGGATAGCCACTTTGGAAAAATACAACCATCCTGAAGTGTTGGACTGAGCCTTGGGTAATGTACACCTTCCATACACCCTATTTCACCATAAAACATCTTTCCAACACTTCATTTCACCTTCCCTACCTTCCTATGGCCTTAAGCTAACTTCCTGTAGAAAACTAGGAGATCCTGTAGGAAACTAGGACACCCTGTAGCAACCTGTTTAAACGTGTTTTGAGCAGAATTGATAGTCTATGTATAGGGTAGGCCCTCCACTTGACTTCCATGCCTCTTAGTTCCATTTTAGACCAAATAGTCCATTCATTTATCCCCTGCAAATATCAGAATCTTTAACTTATCATTTCCATTTCTAAATAAAAAATCAAAAGACTCTTTTCTGCCATTTCAACATGAGATAGCTAGTCCATGCATACATCAGTCATAAAGTGATACGATAACTTCTCATGTCCACTTATTCCAAATAGCCAAATGATAAAATGCAAGTTTAGATTAGTTCTTTTCTGCAATTAATGTGTGTCATTTCTTAGCTAGATTATTTCATGGCATTTCATAGCCCTTTCCATTCAACACTTTCATTTCCTAAATAAACAAGCATTTACTTTCTTGCATTAAAGATTAGATTTACATTCACTGTTAGTAGTTAGACTTCTTCTACTCAATAGAAGACTAGTTTGAAAACCCTAGTGGTCTATCTCCCCAGTTGAAAAGTGACAAGGGTATATTGTTGCATCTACTATTCATATAGCACTGTCACCTCCAAGTTTGTATGAAACCCCGGGTTGATAAAGTAAAGTCGGTATCCCTAGGAGTTGCAACATCCTTGCTGCAATGCCAAGGCTCATTAGGACCAACAAACTATCAAAGGCTTGGTATAAGGTGTGTTGGGTTAAGTTTTCGATGAACAACAATAAGCTATTAGGCGTGAATGAATTTGAATGAGCATTGAAAGCTTGAATTTTTATGGTGTGAAACATTCCAACATAAAAGTTAGAGAAAATTGCAAGATGACTCCTATTGTGCAGGAAATCCTTTCTTTGAACATAAATGATCCCTCTAGTCCTACGGGAGGATCTAGTAATAAACTAGACAAATATGTGCAAACTTTCCTAGTTTATATCAGAAAATACAAAGGAGGTAAGATGACCTACCTCACTTTGATCCTAACACCCGTTGATGTTGTCCTCGATATTCTCACTTCCAAGTTCAATCCTATCTACGCTGTTGTGGATGAATCCTACAAGTAAGATCAAACAAATACAACAAAGAAATACATAACATAATTCATTCTAACATAAACTATGTGACAAATTAAGGAGCACCACATTAAATGAGTAATGATTTACACACTTCTGGAAAGCAAAAACATAATGTATTATTAATAGAAAGTAAGGAAAGCATAAAATCACTTAATCCTTGATGTTGGAAGCCTCCTTTAGGCGAGTTTCCAAGTCCTAACCAAGACGTTCAAGCACTCCTTTATCCTTAGCAAAATGGGCAGCATTTAGGCATAGTTTCAGCATAGAAGGACAACCAAGCAATAACCAACCAAAAACTAACCAAAAGTAGATGGTAGGTTTTTGATTTATAGGGGAGGAGAGGTAGTTGAGGATCCATAAAAGGAGGGATAGGTTACACATTTCAAGGGGAAGATCCATGAAATTAGGACCAAGAACCATGAATGAGAGGCCTTGCTCTAATCCTCATTCAAATGCAACCAACTCACTGTTCTCAAGGCTTCTAGTAGGAGAATCTTCTCCTCCATTTTAGGAAAAAATGCCTAAAGAGGGCCAACACAGGTATTCCTATCAAAAGGCGCACTGCCAACGCTAATGACTAGTTAGAAAAAATGTTACCAACACGTGTTTGTCTGCTAAAATTAGTATTGGAATTCCAAACCATGGTTTTGGACAAGTTTTTTTCAGAATTTATTCAAGGAAAGTCTTCTTCTTCCTTCAGGGATGCTTCTGAACATGTTTCATGGTGAATACATTGTTTTTGACAACTTTCGTCACTTTGTGACACTTGCGACATTGACGAAACAAAGTGCGACATTTAGGATATGAGACTATGATTGCAAAAAAGTATTGTATAAAAGATGCCCCCTAAAGCATGAAGTTAGAATGGGAAGTGATAGCTGAAATTCTTTACAAATCAAGGCAAGGACTTTAGAGAACCACCGTCATGAGACCTGTAAATCAAACATAATACAATATATCTGACATCTCTGATGTAAGTATGCTCAAAGTGTAAGCATATAACAATACATAGATCCATGACATGGACACAACCATCCGACTAGAAAGGATCATATGCATGGATCCACGACATGGACACAACCATCCGAATAGAAGGGATCATGTGTATGAATACAAAACATGGGCACAACCATTCGAATAGAAGGGATCATGGATACAATCATGAATACTTAATAACTCCACATAGCCTGGATTTATCAGATGAAACCTAGGGTCTTCATCTCCGTCCCTATCCAACCAAAGTATAAATCTAACCATGTGAATAAATGGGTTGAAGTCGAACATGGTAGAAACCACATGATTTCTAGTCAATGATGTAAACCATTAACAGACACGAGAGAAACCACCAATGATAACAATGGCTCTCAAGGTACAACCACATAATATATGAGTCTGAACAATGAATCTAAAGTCAAACATTCGCAGAATCATTTGATCGAAGGCCAGTAATGTGAACCTATTGTTGAATGTGAAGAACCTGCCATTGAGGAATGCAAACTTCAAGGTATTGAAAGGGAGTTTCAAGATTATTTTCTTGGATCAGGGAAAATTTTAAGAACCACCCTAAATTTATATGTATAATAGATGGGCTAATCCCCATGATACATAGGAAAAATGGGAGGCGATTTTATCAATAATATAATATGTATATATAATTTTTTTGGCGAATCTCTCACTAGATTATATTATCTTGTACAATGATGGAGAATATTTCGTTGAATTATAAAATCTTGTAAGATCTTTGCAAATCTTTTACTGAATAATAAAACATTGGGAAGTCTTGGCGAATGTTTTGTTAAAGTATGAAACCATATATAATAATAAGAAAACATATTCATTACACTGTAATACACTAACATACATGTTTGGAAAAAAGAAACATAATTTTCTCTTCCTACAAACAATGTTCCAAGTTTTAGTGGCCGTGTTTGTCAAGATTCTTACAATACACTCTTTCATATCCTTCTATTAGTTTTGATAATATTCCACAACAAATTTCTTGTAGGTGTTGATATTGACAACAAGTTCTCATAAGGTAGGAGAGATTAATCTTTTCTCTACAACTTTTGTCAAGCTACCACTATTTTCAAGTTATCAAATTTCTTTCTTATTCCATAGACTCCAACTGCGAGATAAAAAAAACACATCAAGTTTGTTTACCCCAACACGCCAACAAGTAGCAAGCCCCAACTATATTATATAAGAAAGTATTAGGTATCCCAAAGGCTTGAAGGGGATCTAATTGAAAGAAGTGACCATTGTGAGAATCCTTCCAATCAATATATGAATATATAAATGTAGATTTATTATTATTTTAATTGAAAATATTCAATTAAATAATAAAATTTAATTACGTCTCTCCCAATCTAAATTGCTTATTAGCATAATTCACTACCCTCACAGGTATCACATTTTTTAACAACGTTGTAACATGTAGATTAATTTCCTTTTTGGTGAACAATCTCCACCTTTTAGGAAAATATGGTGTAGTGGCTCCAACCACTACAGATCATTAGGACAAACTAAGAATAGCACAGAATATGAAAGGTTGTACAAACCAGCTTGTTTTTCAAACAACTAATCCAACATCAGTACCTAAAATTTTTCATGAAGATATCATATTGAGAATGTTTGAAAAATGGTGAGAAATCTTTTGCAAGGGTGATGCGGAAAGAGTGATAAGGTTTCATTGTTTTGAATTTTTTTGTTAAATCAGAAAAAGTTAAAAACCAATATTAATGGAGATATTGGTATTTTTTACTAAATTTTATGAAGTGACTAAATGTAGCTTTAACCATTCACCTTAAGATGTTTTTACAATATAATTTCCTAAGTCTATTTAATATCTTCATTATCATAAAAACCAACCTATATCCATCTTAACTCCACATCTACCACTCTTAGAGGGATGAAATCTATTTATCCCTCTGAGCACTTGGTAGACCTAGAATTAAGATGGATCTAAGATGATAGAATTTCCCCTTTAAATAGTCTATGCTCACATGAATACCATGGTATTACCATGGGTCAATACCATGGGTTATCATAAACCTGGAGCTTAAAAATTACTATTAGTAATTTATAAAAATTAATAAAATTAATAATTTATTTTTATTTTAACCAAGTTAAAATGTTTAACATACATTAAATTACAACATCCATTTTTACTCTTGATCCACCAAGCCCCGAGAGGGATCAAATATTTTTTCACTCTATGCTAGTTTGCATATCACGATATTTGATCCCTCTCGGGGCTTAGTAGATCCAGAGTAAAGATGGATCTATGCTGGTTTAATTCCCCCATTTAAATAGGCTACATTCCACATGAATACCATGGGTCAATACTATGTGCCATTTTTATTTTTATTAATACTAATATTAGGGTTAATAATGTTTTTTTTGCATGGTATTAATAATAATCTAGCCCATGGTATTTGGCCCATAGTATTTTTCCCATAGGTTTCACCTAAATATAACGCATTTTTTGAGTGTTCGTAAACATAAGGTGACTTGTGGAGTAAATATAAAAAAATGTTGTATTTTTTTACCATACCTCTCGTTTATTTATATTTTTATTAATTTACCATACCTCTTTATGGTATTTGGCCCATAGGATTCACTTAAATAACACCTCTTTTTTGAGCCTTCATAAATAGAAAGAGGGTTATGGACTAAATATAAAAAGAGGTTTTATTTATTTACCATACGTCTAGTTTATTTATATTTTTATTTATTTACCATACCTTTTGAGTAAGCATAAAAAGAGATTTTATTTATTTACCATACCTCCACTTTATTTATATTTTTATTTGTTTACACCCTTGCATGTATATAGGGTGACTTATGGAGTAAATATAAAAAATGTTTTATTTATTTACCATACCTCTCATTTATTTATATTTTTATTAATTTACCATACCTCTTTTATAAATATGGTATTTGGCCCATAGGATTCACTTAACTAAAACCTATTCATGAAAATTAGGGCGAATGGAAGGTTGTAACTCCTAATTTCAAGGGCTAAATTTACCTTTTTTACCCTCTCCCTTAAAATAAAGTGGGCTATTTGAGGCGATTTCTAAAAATGTACTATGATACAAAATATTTGCCCACTAGAAATTTAAAACCCCTTAATTTCGCCTAAGGGCGAACATTCGCTCCTAAAATTTTCCATGTCTTGGATAATGAGCTGGAGTTGACAGGAAGTGATCCATCGAAGGAGGGACATAATGTTTTCCACATCATCGACACGAAACATAGGATTTTTCAGAGTTGGCAAGAGTGGTTCAAGATTATTGCATAAAATTCAAACAGGGTATAAGCAGTTCAAACTGTAGATGGGACTTATCTTAAACATATCAGTGACACGACTCTGGAGTTTTTAAGAATTTGACTCAACATAGGATCAGAGGTCATGGTGACAATATGATATAATCAGATGAGAGACAAATGGATTTCCCAAACCTAGTAAGACAAGTGATGAAGTGAGGATAACCCAAACCCGACATGAGATATAGATAAGTGTCATGTTCAAGAGTGACATGCTGCCTTTATACAAAATACAGGATATATGTTTACTTCCATTCCCCCCCCCAACTATTTCTAGCGTGTACCTCTTTATTCTTAATCCAAATATTGAAGAGAATACCATATGCTTGTTGTATAAGTTCATCCTTGAGATGAATCCATCTTAGTATTTTTAACGAGCCCAAGGAAGGAGTATTTCAGTCTCGTCATGGTGACAAGTCCTTCATCATTTCAGTCTTACGAGTCTGACGGAAGGGTAACTCAACGTACTTTTCATGTTTAGAGAGTTTGAAAAAGAGGCAAAAACAAAACTCCATAGGTCCCTTTTCATAGATAGTCTCTCGAATCCTAAAAGGTAGAAAACAATATTCAAGAGAACCTCTTAGCTAGGTTCGACTAAGGTATTCCTTTTTTGTAACTAGTCTATCTCAGTCTAGAAAATGGCTAAACTTATACTGTGTAAACATATTTTCATTTACTTGAACGAGTTTGAAAAGTCAAGTGTTCGACAATATTTTCATATTTTTGGAGTTTGAAAAGTGCTGAAAGAGGACTCCACTTGCAGGAACGAGTGGTATAAAAGGATAGCAACTGGTTTCAGTGATGATGGAAATGCTCAAAACATGTATAGGTCAAGATGTTGGCTAATAATACCACTCATAGTAGATGTTACTCATGCAAGGGTAAAACAACCAAGTGAAAGCGTATGATCGGCTAAAGAGATGGTGACGATGGAATGAAAATACCAAGGCTCATCTGGAAAAAACAAGCTGATAAAAATGGCAATCATGAGAGGTAAAGTGGGAATGGTTTCATTTTTACACAAGCTTGAAACAGAAATAAACTATGCTTGGATTTGGTTTCATTTTTACAATATATTGAAACAAAGATAAACTAAGCTTGGGTTTGGTTTCATTTTTACACAAACTTGAAACAAAGATAATCTATGCTTGGGTTTGGTTTCATTTTTACACAAGCTTGAAACAAAGATAAAATATGCTTGAGATAAGTTTGCATGCCCCCAACATAATGGATCAATTCAAGGTACATGCCCCCCAAGCTTCATTTCATTCACCTAAGTAGACTATTGGTTACTAACAAGTGGATGGAATGAAGGTTCACTTACGAAATCTAGTGAAAGACATGACTGGGAATTTACGAGATCTAACCAAAGACTCGAATTGGAAGGGTTTTGTTTCATTTTTTAATGAGCTTGACATAGGAAAAGAACCATGCTCATGACGCCTTATTTCATTTTTTAACGAGCTTGACACAACAAAAGAACCATGCTCATAGGGACCTATTTCATTTTTTAACAAGGTTGACAAAGTAAAAGAACTATCTTCATGGTACCTTGATTATGACCTATCAGAGGTCATAGCTTCCAAGATGTTCTCGTCGTATGGGAGTACAATTCTCTAGAAGAGATATAGTCAAGGGATCTAATGGAAATATCAGGTTCTAATGCTCCTAGTACACAACACACTATATCATTGACTAGATCATCACTAGACGCACACACGAAATAGGTGACGACATAATTAAACTATGGTGAGGGTGGTTCCACTTGCATACAAGGACCATTTAGAGAAGATGTTTGATCGAGAGTAAAATTAGGACCTATGAATGAAAGATGATAAATGGCCACAATTCTTCCTTCATGTGGAAAACATATGACACAAAAGAGAGAAGAGACAAGAGCTCCCATGACATAAACATAGTCACAGTCGAGGAGTAAATTAAAATCCAAAGGGCCTTGAAAAAGAATCATGTTGAGATATACGATTTTTCCTCCGAAGTAATAGGAAACTTTAGATGGATCCCTAAGGGTTGACTGGTTCCTCTTTAAAACATAACAAATTCTGGGTAACTAGCACAAGCTACGGAGAACCTAAAGCTTGCCAAGTAGTTGAGGACAAAATACTAACAATGTTGGGTGTGGAGCCTGATTATCTTCTTTATTCAGAGGTATCACTGTATTGGACCCCAGTTCGTAATGTGGCGGCAACGCCACCAGTAATATTTGCGCTACAAGGGGGTCCAGGGGGGCGACATCAATATTTAGGAGCCCCCTCGTGGTGGGGGATCAGGGGCAACGCTCCCGAAGCTAAAAATAGATGTAAAATTGCCTTGTAAAATGTTGTAATTTCATAGTCAATCTGGGCCATTCATTAGGCGGAGATCTGACAGTAGAAGTTATGTTTAATTTAGGGTTTTTTTGCCCTGGAAGGCACCCCTCGCTAATATGAGGGAATTGTATTGCGTATATGTAGATCTATATTCTGAGTGAGAAAGAGAGAGGAGATTGTGTGAGAGCGAAGACATAATTACAACGTATTTGCTATAGGTTGTCTCTCTTTAGTTTGCTGGATAATATAAAAGGAAGGATTGGCTATTTCCCATGGACATAGCCCAAATTGGGTGAACCACACATATTTGTGTCTCTCTTGTTTTATGTGTTTTCTATGTTTATATTTCTGCAATATATTTTATGTGTTCCATTTATCTGTAATATATAATTTTCTAACAACTGGTATCAGAGCCGAAGGTCTATTTGGCTGATA
Organism: Pinus tabuliformis; assembly: GCA_031772625.1. Classification (NCBI taxonomy): domain Eukaryota; kingdom Viridiplantae; phylum Streptophyta; class Pinopsida; order Pinales; family Pinaceae; genus Pinus; species Pinus tabuliformis. Next base: position 142,833,223 of record CM062813.1, read on the forward strand.
AACTCGTAGGAGAGAAGGGTTCCTGATTTGAGTGGGAGCAATGGCGGAAGATGGTAGGTTTAGGGTTGAAAAATTTAACTTCCAAAACTACCAGCTATGGAAGATGCAAATGGAAGATTATCCGTATCAAAGAGATTTGTACCTACCATTGAGTGGAAAGATAAAGAAGCCGACGAGTATGACATACATAAAATGGGAACAATAAGGCACTTGGAACAATATGACTGTGCTTAGTGGCATCAGTAGCCTTTAATATTTCAAAGGAAATGACAACAGAGGGTTTAATGAAGGCATTAGCCAAACTTTATGAAAAGCCCTCGGCCTCAAATAAGGTATTTCTTATGAAGCATTTATTTAATATGAAGATATCAGAAGGTGGATCTGTTGCTAATCATTTAAAACAATTTAATACAGTTACCAGTCAGTGAAGTTCTGTAGGAGTAACTTTTGATGATGAAGTTAGGGCTCTATTACTTCTATGCTCATTGCCAAAAAGTTGGAATGGTTTAGTTATGGCCATTAGTAACTCTGTCTCTGGATCTAGTACTTTAATGTTTGATGATGTTGTTGGTGAAATCCTTAGCAAGGAAATACGACGGAAAAGCTCTGGTGAGACATCAGGTAATGCTTTGACTACATAGACTAGGGGAAGAAAAATGGAAAGAGGAAAGAGCCCAGGATATCGTAGTAAGTCAAGGAAAGGTAGATCCAAGTCCAGATTGGGGATAATGTGTTAGAAATGTGGGAAGAAAGGACACCTAAAGAAAGATTGCAAGTCTCAGAAGGGAAAAGAAGGAGATGCATAGCAAGAAAACAATCATGAAGCGAATGTGACAGGTGATGTGTTGCAAGATGCCTTGATTATTTCATTAGAAAATATTATTGATGCCTGGATGGTAGATTCAGAGGCCTCATTCCATGCCACACTTGATAGGAAACATTTTCATGATTATGTTCAAGGATATTTTGGACAGGTTCAATTGGGTGATGATAAACCCTGTAAAATCATTGGAATGGGTACAATTTTCACAAAAAAATAGAATGGAAATTAATGGCTATTGAAGGAGGTAAGGAATGTTCCAAATCTAAAGAAAAATCTGATTTCCATAGGGCAGTTGGGAGGTGAAGGTTGTGTAACAAATTTTACAGATAAAACTTGGAAGGTCACTAAAGGATCCCTGGTAATACAAAAATGAGAAAAGGTTGGTGCATTGTATTTATGCAATGGTATTTCTAATTCTGTTAATGCTTTAACCTCTACAGGAGAAGATACAACATTGTGGCATCATAGGCTTGGGCACATGAGTGAGAAGGGGATGCAGATTCTTCACTCAAGAAATTTGTTACCAAGTGTGAAGCATGTTGATTTAAAATTCTGTGAGAATTGTGTTTATGGAAAACAGAAGAGAGTCAGATTCCTCAGAGTTGGGAAATAAAAGAAGAGCGAAAAATTAGAGCTTGTGCATACAAATGTATGGGGACCTGATCAGGTATCATCTCTCAGTGGATCTCATTATTATGTTACTTTTATTGATGATGCAACTAGAAAAACCTAGATTTATTGTATTCGAAATAAATTTGATGTATTTGATACTTTCAAGAAATGGAAAGATTTGGTTTAAAATGAGACAAGAAAAAGGTTGAAGTGTCTCAGATCAGACAATGGAGGTGAATATTGCAGAAAAGAGTTTGATAGATACTGTTCAAAGAATGGAATTTGTGGAGAGAAGACAGTTCCAAGAACACCACAAGAAAATGGTGTGTCAGAATGGATGAACAGGACAATCATGGAGCATGCAAGGTGAATGAGACTGCATGCAAGATTGCCTTTAAAATTTTGGGCAGATGCTGTAGATACTGTTGTTTATCTAATAAAAAAATGGCCTTAAACTTCCTTGGATGGTGGTGTTCCAGAGGAGACATGGAAAGGTAAAAAGGTAAACTACTCATTTTTAAATAATTTTGGTTGTGAAGCCTTTGCCCACATTAATAAAGAAAACAGAACAAAGCTTAAGGAAAAATCAAAGAAATGCACCTTTATTGGATATGGTGTTAATGATTTTGGTTATCGCTTTTATGATTATGAAAAACACAAAATCATTAGAAGCAGAGATGTCATTTTCAATGAAAAGGTTTTGTATATGGATCAGCTACAGGAAAAGAAATAGGAAAAGGAAAACAAAGAATACACAATGCTTGATGAGATCACAGAAAAAGTGAAGGTGCCTGAAAATCATAATGATCAATACCAAGAACAAATACGACAACCACAATAGCAACAAGCACCTCAAACACCAAAGTGGTGTTAGAAGATCTACCAGGATAAGTAGACCCCCTGAACGATACTCTCCTTCATTATATATGTATTGTTCACTGATTCTGGTGAACCAAAATGTTATGAAGAAGAAGTGTAGGTAGAAACCGGAAGAAGTGGGAGCAAGCCATGAAAGAAGAGATGGAATCCTGAGCACATAACTAGACTTGGGACTTAGTCAGGTTACCTGCAGGTGATACAACACTGTAGAATAAATGGGTTCACAGGTTGAAGGAAGAAGATGGAGGTAGGAAAAGGTATAAAGCTAGACTTGTGGTGAAGGGGTTTGCACAGAAAAATGGTATAGATTTTGATGAGATATTTTCTCCTGTTGTTAAAATGACTTCAATCAGAGCTATTTTAAGCCTAGTAGCACCAGAATATTTGCATCTTGAACAGCTAGATGTAAATACAACCTTTCTCCATGGGGATTTGGAGGAAGAGATATATATGCAAAAACTGCAAGGATATGAGGTACAAAGGAAGGAGAAACTAGTGTGCAGGTTGAAGAAGAGCTCATATGGCTTAAAACAGGCTCCAAGGCAGTGGTATCTAAAATTTTACAGGTTTATGTCTGAACAAGGTTATACTAGATGTCCCTCTAATCATTGTGTTTATCTCAAAAGGAAAAATGATGGCAGCTATATTATATTGTTATTGTATGTAGATGACATGCTTGTTGTAGGTTCTAACATTCAGGAAATAAATGTGCTCAAAAGAAAACTAGTGAACTCATTTGCAATGAAGGATTTGGGTGCTGCAAAACAAATCTTTGGTATGAGAATAACTAGAGACAGGAAAAATCACAAATTAACATTGTCTTAGAGTGAGTACATAGAAAAGGTGTTGAAAAGATTTAATATGCAGAATGCAAAACCAATTAGTATACCTTTGGCTAGCCATTTCAAACTAAGCAAGGAGATGTGTCCCAAGACTTAGGAAGAAATGGCTTATATGTCTAAAGTTCCATATGCATCATCAGTTGGAAGCTTAATGTATGAAATGGTTTGCACAAGGCCTGATATTGCACATGCAGTGGGAGTTATAAGCAGGTACATGAACAATCTAGGAAAAGAACATTGGATGGCAGTGAAGTGGATTCTCAGGTATTTGAGAGGTACCACAAGTCAAGCATTATGCTTTGGTGGTTCAAACATTGCTCTACAAGGATATGTTGATGCAGACATGGCAGGTGATAGAGATAATAGGAGGAGCACAAGGTGGAACAATTGTCAGTTGGGTTTCAAAACTGCAAAATGTTGTTGCACTCTCAACAACGGAAGTTGAGTATGTTGCTGCTACAGAGGCTAGTAAAGAAATGATTTGGTTACAAAGGTTTCTGGATGAATTGGGTAAGAAGCAGGAGTTGGCCAGGTTATACAGTGACAACAAAATGCCATACATCTTGCAAATAACTTTGCATTTCATTCCAAGACTAAACATATACAACTCAAGTGCCATTTCATACGGTAAGTGTTAGAAGATGGACAGTTGAAGCTAGAAAAGATACACACTAGCTAGAATCCTGTAGATATGTTAACAAAAGTTGTAACCAAGGAGAGATTGAGATTCTGCTCAGTTTCAATTGGTCTTCAAGTATGATGAAGAAGATGAGAAACAACCAGGTCCAAAGTGGAGTCATTTTCCAACAAATGAAGCAGCGGTGGAGTTACTATAATTAGTCTCCAAGTGGGAGATTGTTGGGTGTGGAGCCTGATTATCTTCTTTATTCAGAGGTATCACCGCATTGGACCCCATTTCATAATGTGGCAGAAACATCGCCCGTAATATTTGCGCTGCAAGGGGGTTTAGGGGGGCGACAATGATATTTAGGAGCCCCCCCTTGGTGGGGGATCGGGGGAAGTGCCCCTGAAGCTAAAAATAGATGTAAAATTGGCTTGTAAAATGTTGTAATTTCATAGTCAATCTGGGGCATTCATTAGGAAGATATCTAACGATATAAGTTATGTTTAATTTAGGGTTTTTTTCCCTAGAAGGCAACCCCTCACTATATATGAGGGAATTGTTTTGCATCTATGTAGATCTGTATTATGAGTGAGAAAGAGAGAGGAGATTGTGTGAAAGCAAAGAGGGAATTATAGCGGATCTGTTGTAGGTTGTATCTCTTTAGTTTGCTGGATAATATAAAAGGAAGGATTGGCTGTTTCCCGTGGATGTATCCCAAATTGGGTGAACCACGTGTATCTGTGTCTCTCTTGTTTTATGTGTTTATATTTCTGCAATATATTTTATGTGTTTCATTGATCTGTAATATATAATTTTCTAACAAACAGATGCGCCTTCATCTATGATTACGCCATGTACGAATATATTATAATCCTGTACTATGATATGAAAGGGCACCTAGGAAGGAAGACGATATCCTGCTAGTTGACTCTAATCAAATAAAGTGACTAACTATTTGGAGAGGGTGCCACCAGAATGGGATGACTGCTCTCTTGTGTTACGAGAATAGGAGGATCCTCCCCTATATCATTGCAATAGGAGGATGTCTCCCCTGTAACATGGGAATAGGAGGATTTCCCCCTAATTCTTTGGAATCTGAAGAAACTTGAAGAACTTGAGCAGTATGAACTTCACTCTCTACAGGATAGATACGATCAACTAAAAGAGGAATCGAGTCAACTGTTTTTTCGACCAATGGTTGGTTAGAAAAAGACTCATGGGATTCAATTTCAGAGAGAGTGGGATTAACCAGAGATGAGTTATGATCAATCACTTGATCAACTAGTGGAGGATCAAGGGAAAGATTCTAATAACCATTCGAAAGATGAGGTTGAGAAGTGGTATGGTTATGCAACACATTAGAGGCTTCATCCATATAAGGACAAAGGTGAATAGGATGATTCCATTCACATAACCTACTGGGAAATTTGATTGTTCCCTTTTTCCCATGGGCTTTACTGTCACTAGTTGAAGGTTTATCACCAGCATGATATCCAGAGGCTAATGAAAAAGGTCAATGTGAACCAATGGACCACACTTCTAATATATTGGGAATACTAGGACATTCTCGAAGAAGGTGGTCACCCTTACAAAGCTTGCAAGGGAATTTCACTTTACGGGGTTGATTGGAAGAATTTCAACACTAGTTGCATCTGTAGAATGGTCGTTTGGTTGACCCTTTGCTTATTTTTCTTCTTCTTAATCTTCCTTTTATTCTTCTTCGTATCCACTTGGTTACTAAATTGTATGCTTTCACCAGATGAAGGGGGAGAAGAGGAAGAAGACCGAACATGTGAATAAGGAAAAGAGTGAACTCTTGGCTCAATCGAAGGTTGATACTGTTTAGGTGGAGGAGAGCCTGGTTAAGAAGCAATTTGGACATTTAGAATCATATGGGTGAAAAATAACCAAACTGAAAACCAATGGTAAACCTAGGAAGGGACAAAGTTTCCATATAGGGAGCACCAACATTTCCAAAAGAAGGAAAAGGACTAGGATTCTCGTTAGAGGGGTTTCCTTGGTTGGTGAACTCAGGAACTGTTGCCATTAGTCTCAACCTAAGATCTACTAAGGATTATTTCCATAGGAAGGATGTTTTTCTGCAGTCAATTAATTGATTTTATAACTTAACAAAAATAAATAAAAAAGGGGTAACTAGGCATAAAGGTTTACCAAGCAACCATGAACTGCAATATACACCTTGGCTAACCAAGGACTTAATGCACGAAATCCTATCTCCCCGAATGCTGTGTTCTGTGTATCACAGTATACAAGGCGGTAGACTCAATTACCTATGGATGGATAACAACCTGTTGGGGACTCCCAAAATATATGCCACGGTATGTGGGAGCGCAATCCATAGTAGTGTTGTCTAATGTGTAACCATTCAATGAGAGAATCCCCATATAATTACCATGCATGGAGCACCTTCGGTATAATCGAAAGTATTAGAGAACGGTCCTATACACTTCCATACTTGTAACAGGATTTCAAACCCGGGATACAACGTTGGAAAATAACGACAACTCTTATGTTTAATGATGCCAGAACATGTCTCTAGACTAGACCTCTAAATGTTTTCGTTAATGTTCCAAATGCTCCTTAGGTTAATTGAGGTAGATTGTAACGTTGATATTGGATTAAGTTTCAGCTTTAAGGCTCAAAGATCGATGTCACCTGAACATACCTATGATTCAACTAATATGAAAAAAAATGATTTTTTTCATTTCAATGAAAGCTATCTAGTGTAGGGAAAAAAACATAAACATTGATGCAAAAACCAAGTATGCAAAAAACAAAGCTTCCTAACTAGAATTTTCGCTTTCACTATTCCGATGCACCTACCAAGAGTCAAATGATTTGTTTTTTTTTTACTTTTCTTCTAAATGGATGAAAATGCACTTTTTAGCTTTCAAAACTAAGGAATGTAATCTATGCTCAATGATAATCCCAAAAATGACTTTTCAGTGCAATGTAATCTAATGCATTTCAAACAGTAAATTTTGAGATGAAAGCAAGCAAATGCAAATGCGATTTGTTTTATAGTTCTCAAAAGAACTTATAATGGTTTAATAAAAAAAAATTAGTATTCCTTCGACACATACAAGAAGCAAACAATAAATTCAATTGACCCAATAACTAAAGACTCAACCAAAATTCACTTTCACTACTTCAAACAATGGGATGGGATTTTGCAAACCAATAAGAAATCAACAAAAATAATGGAAAATTCTATGCACACAGAGCAAGAGAACACTTCAGAGATCAAGGCACACTAGACCTTTCTGATAAACACTAAAAAATCTCATTTTTTGGATCAACATTACTTTTATGGTCAAAATCTACGCTGATAAGGTGGATCAACGTTACTTTTATGGTCAAAGCCCGTGCTAACAGGGTCTTCAATGCGTCTATTTCTAACAAAAAGCATGAAGATTGAGAAAGACTTAGGAAAATGAGGAGAAATCCAAAGAGAGATCTAGACTTGACACTCTAAAGAATGTACTACTCAGAATGTAGACCCAAAATGACCCTAAATCACAGATCACAAGGAGGTTGGTCAAACTAATAAAAAAGACCAAACATAAAAAGGAGGTTTGAAGGGTTATAAGCTCCCCAGTGGAGTCACCATTTCATTGTGCATGCAATCCTTTCTTCAGACATAAACGAACCCTCTAGTTCTATGGGAGGATCAAGAAACAAACTAGACAAATATGTGCAAACTTTCCTAGTTTATGTCTGTAAATACAAAGGAGGATAGATGACCTACCTCACTCTGATGCTAATACCCATTGATGTCATCCATGATCTTCATGCTTCCAAGTTAAATCCTATCTATGCCGTTGTGGATGAATACGTGCAAGGAAGATAAAATAGAGACTACAAAGGCATACATAACATAATTCATTCTAACATAAACTATGTGATAGATCAAGGAATATCACACTAAATGAGTAATGATTTACAAACTTATGGAAAGAAAACACATAATGTATTATTAATAGAAAGTAATGGGAGCATACAACCAGTTAAGCCTTGATGTTGGAAGCCTCCTTTAGGTGAGTTTCCAAGTCCTAACCAATACCTTAAAGCACTCCTTCTCCTTAGCAAAATGGGCAACATTTAGGCATAGTTTTAACATAGGAGGGAAACCAAGCAATAGCCAACCAACAAATAACCAAAAGTAGATGGTAGGGGTTTAGATTTATATGGAAGGAGAGGGAGTTGAGGATCCATAAAAGGAGGGAGGGATTACACATTTCAATAGAAAGATCCATGAAAGTAGGATCAAGAACCAGGAATGAGAGGTCTCTCTCTAATCCTCATTCAACTACAACCAACTCGTCGTTCTCGAGACTTTTTTATGAAAGCAGCTCACAAAAAGAAAGAAAAGATAGATCAACACCTTAGAAATAAGCCTCTTTGAGGGGGAAACCTCCTTTACATTACACAAATGAACAATTCTTGGATGATTCAAATGAAAAAAACCTCCTTTCTATATATAGGAGTCTAAGGGGACACAATATAACCAAGCCGACCTAACAATAATAATATAAAGGCACAAAAATAACAATAGTGGGATTATATGGGGCATAATAATAACAATATGGGGACAATAGGGGTACAAAAATAATAAAAAGGGATACAATGACAATAGTAATGGGGGAATCACTAGTATTATAGGGACCTAACATGCCCCTCTCCTTCAAAAAAGTGTTTTCCTCAATGCTTGAGTAGTTCTGGGTGCTTCTGTATAAAATTATCATCCTCCCATGTGGAATCTTCAGCGGGTAAGTTCTTCCACTTGATGAGATACTCTGAAATTGTTTGATTTCGTAGCTGTCAAGTTCTTGTTTCTTTGACTGCTTTAGGTTCCAATATAATTTTTCTTTCCTCATCAAGTTCTGGCAATATTGTTTGAACTGGAATCTTGTCACCTATAACATTCTTTAAGCATGAAACATGGAAAACTGGGTGCACTTGGGACGCTGCAGGAAGTTCCAATTTGTAAGCCATAGTACCTATCTTTTGCAACACCTTGTACAAACCATAATACTTTAGTGATAATTTACTATCCTTCTTAGTTTGCTTGAGGGACATTTGTTTATATGGTTGTAGCTGTAAGAATACCCAATCACCTATATCAAAACTTCTTTCACTGTGATGTTGATCTGACTGCTGTTTCATTCTATTCTGTGCCAAGGTAAGGTTATCCTTTAAGAGTTGGAGAACTTGTTGCTGATGCTTGATGTGAACTTCCACTACTTGAACCTTAGAATTTTCTCTTAAATATGATGTGATGGATGGTGGATGATATCCATAAAGTGCCATAAATGGGGTCATTTTTGTTGCAATATGGAAGGAAGTGTTATACCACCATTCAGCCAGAGGCAACCATTTGACCCATTGTGTCTGTTTATCAGATACAAAGCAACAAAGATATCCTTCCAAACATTTTTTTACTATCTCAGTTTTCCCATTAGATTGAGGATGATAAGATGAGCTATGAGCTAACTGAGTCCCAAGACAAGAAAATAATTCTATCTAAAAATTTCCAGTGAAAATGGGATCTCTGTCGCTTACAATAATATTTGGATTTCCATGTAGCTTTTGAATTGTTTCCATAAATGCAGTAGAAACTGTACTTGCTTCAAATGGATGAGATAATGCACAAAAGTGTGCATACTTGGTAAGTCTGTCAAATACCACCATGATAACACTCTTTCCTTCGGACTTGGGTAAACCTGTGATAAAATCCATTGAAACCTCCTCCCAACGTTGGCTTGGAATGGATAAGGGTTGTAATTGTCCTGGGGTCTTAATGTTTCAACTTGATTTTGTTGGCAAACCAAACATTCCGCCACAAACTTTTGAATATCCGATTTAAGGCCATCCCAAAAAAAATCCTTCTTAACCCTGTGGTAGATTTTTAGAAATCCCGAGTGCCCTCCTAAGAGAGAGGTGTGCAATTCCATAATAATATTTTGTTTGAGTTGGGAATTCTTCCATAGGTATAACCGATCCTTATACCATAACGAATCATTTTTCTAGCTAAATGTATTAGATGTACTGGGATCTTATTGTATCTTTTGAATGAGTGCCCACACTTCCTCGTCATTCTTCCATTCATCCCTTGCTTCATTTATCCAATCTGGTTGGATAATAGAAATGGCGCAAAGAAATGCTTCCACATCCTCATCCTTTCTTGAGAGTGCATCTGCCACAACATTTTGCTTCCCTTTTTTGTTGATGATTTCAAAGTCATATCCCAACATCTTTGTGACCCATTTTTGCTACTCTTCTGAAGATAATCTTTGTTCCAAAAAGTATTTAAGACTATCATGATCTGTTTTTACCTTGAAGTGTCTTCCCATTAGGTAGGGTCACCTTTTCTTAAGTGCATGTAGTATTGCCAACATTTCCTTCTCATAAATATCTTTGTGTAAATACTTTCCTTTGATTGGATGACTTTCGAAAGAAATGGGTCTTTGTTCTTGCATTAAAACAACATCAATTCAATTTCTTGAGGCATCACATTCCACAATAGAGGTTTTTGTGAAGTCTGGTGTAGCTAAGACTGGTGCTTGGCACATTGCCTCTTTAAGATGTTTAAAGGCCTTCATTGCTTCTAGAGTCCATGAGAATGCATCTTTATTCAATAATCTTGTTAGAGGTGCTGCTATTCTCCCATAATTCTTAAAAAACTTGCGATAATGCCCTGTCAATTTGAGAAATCCTTGTAGATGCTTTATGGATGTGGGGATTTTCCATTCCTTAATGGTTTTAATTTTTCTAGGGTCTACCTTAACACCTTCATGAGATACAATATGACCTAGATATTCCACCTCTTGTACTCAAAGAAACATTTGGACATTTTTTCATATAATTGTTTCTCCTCCAATAGTTTGAGCACCATGTCAACATGTTGGACATGATCCTTCTAAGAATTGCTGTAGATTAGTATATCATCAAAAAATACTAACACAAATTTTCTAAGGAAGGGTTTGAAAATGGAATTCATCAAACCTTGAAATGTAGAAGGTGCATTAGTAAGGCCAAAAGGCATGAACAAAAACTCATAATGACCCTCATGAGTTCTAAATGATGTTTTTGGAATGTCTTTAGTCTTCATTCTGATTTGATGATATCCTGAACGAAGATCAAACTTGGTGAAGTAAATTGATCCATGCAATTCATCCAATAATTCATCAATGACAGGAATGGGAAATTTATCTTTAATAGTGAGCTTGTTGAGCTCCCTATAATTTGGACACATGCGCCATGATCCATCCTTCTTGTGAACCAATACTACTGGAGCAGAGAAAGAACTTTGACTAGGTTGAATTATACCAGCCTCTAGCATTTCTGCAACCATACGTTCAAGTTCACTCTTCTGGACATAGGGATATCTGTAAGGCCTGATGTTTGGAGGAACACTTCCTGGAATCAAATTGATAGCATGATCATGATTGCGAATAGGTGGGAGGCCTTTGCGATTCTCAAATACCTTGGAAAGATTGCCCAAGGCTTTTTGGAGATCTGGAGAAATGGATTATTTTGACGTGGGAACCTCTAGTGAACATAATTGTGAAATTATGCCTCGTTGTTCTTTCTTTAGAAGCTTTGTCAGTCCATTAGAGCTGATTATCTTTCCCAGTTTCCCTGTGATACCCCCTAATTCAATTTCCTTTCCTTCTGAAGAGAATTTCATGAAAATTTCTTGAAAATTAAAAGCTATTGTACCCGAGGATTGTAGCCATTGGACTCCTAGTACAACATCAGCACCACCCATTGGAATGGAAAGCATAGGGCTATTAAATACATATTCTCCCATGGATAGCTTGATATTATGGCACTTTCCTGAGCAATTTGTGGTTCCTCCACTTGCAACCATCACTTGACACTCTAATGCTGGATATAGGAAGCTATTCAATTCTTTGGCTATCTTATAATGAATAAAATTATGGGTACTTCCCGAATCAATCAACACTATTACCTTTTTCTTCTTGGTATGCTCTTCTATCTTGATAGTTTGAGGAGTAGTAATTCCAGCCATTACAAGATATGGTCGGATTCATTTCTTCTTCTTTTTTCTAGGGTTTTTTCTGGGTGTATATCCTCTTCTTTTTACATTTCTTGTTCCTTTTCTTCCTCCTCTTCACAATCTATGTAAAATAATTTCTTCTCGGCACACTTATGACCTTTAGTGTATTTTATATCACAAATGTAACAAAGCCCTTTTGCTCTTTTTTCTTCCAATTGTTGTGGTGTCAACCTTGTAGGTTGTGGATGGCTAGCGGTAGCAACACTTCCATCTTTATGATTGTGAGTGGTAGGCTTCCTTGTTGCCATAATTTTGCTTTCCATTTTTCTTGCCAACCTGAATGCTTTCTCCAATGAATCTGGTTCCCAAAGTCGAACCTCATGTTGGATGTTATCTTTTAAAGTCCCTATGAACATATCAATCCTATGCTCCTCTGGAATATCTTTTACCCTTATATTCAATTTTTGGAAGTCCTTAATGTGCTACATCCTTGAACCCTTTTGTTTGAGATTCATCAATTGGCTAAAAAAAGTGTTGCTTTTTGTATCCTCATAATGTGCTATCATTTCATCTGTAAAAATAGCCCAAATGACAATTTGTTTATGAGAGCAAAGTAATTGATACCATATAAACTGATTTGGTTCCAAATATAAAGTTGCAATGTGTACCTTTTGTGCGTTTTGCACATTATGGAGATCTAAAAATTGCTCCATCTGTAGTATCCATGTTCCGGGATCCTTGCCATCAAACTTCCTCATATCAATCTTTGGAACATGGTGGTTCTTTGATCCAACATTAGAGTCTATGAAATCATGATTAACATTTGTTTTGTTCTCATCATGAGTTTCCTTTACTACCTTTTCTCCATTAGTAAGCATTTCTTGTAGAAACTTTGTCAAATCTGTCTTCAAATGTTCCATGCTTGTCTTCAAATCTGTCTTCAAATCGTCCATCTTAGTTTCCATGCCGTCCATCTTAGCTTCCAGTTCATTCATCTTAGCTTCTATGCCTTTCTTTAAACCATCCATCTTAGCTTCTACGTCTTTCTTTAAACCATCTATCTTATTTTCTGTTACCTTTTGTGTGAGTGAAATTTGTTGCACTTGGTTTCCTAATATTGATATATCATGTTGCATTTCTTCCTCTTCTTCATGAGTCATGCTAGAGATTTCAGGTTGCCTACTGGGTGTTTCCATTTTCTTTCTTCCGGGCATCAATTACTGATAATAATGCTTCACTATGCCCTTTGAATTCCTTCAAACTAATTTTTCAAACCAAGCTTATGTAAAAATTTAAAAAAAATACACACCTTTTTTTTCACTTTGTAGGAGATTGATATTGAATCTGATGTACCTATGTAATTTTGGATCTCCCAGTTCTAAAATCATGACCTACAGTTGATATTTGCGTCCTCTTTCCAATGCCACTAGTCTGATCAAAATTGGATTCTCCAAGGAAGAGTTATGCCAAATCTCCCACAGTGACCTGATTATATACATTTTCAGAAGAGTGAACTTGTATGAAGTGCCACGTGTCACTATTTTGACCTTTGGATCTAAAAAATATATACAAGAAACTACAGTCCATCCTCTTTCTATAACTTCTTACGAAATTTCAATCTAATGCTCAGAGAGACAGTTATGACGATTTTCCCACGGTGACCTGTTTGGAAAGTAATTCGGGGGTCTGCAAAAACCCTAACTTCCTCAGACTATATCTCCGAAAATATAGCGAGACAAGATCTAAAATTCAGAACCGAGGTTTAGACCAATTTCTTCTCAAATGGGTTTTTGTTTTAGCTTCTAAAACTTTGTAGCGAAAGAGTTATAGCGAAAATACCACGATGCCCTGTTTTAGCTTAAATTCTGGAGCTTGCAAAAACCCTAACTTCCTCAGATCATATCTCTGAAAATATAGCACGACAAGCTCTAAAGTTTGGACTCGAGGTTCAACACGATTTTGTTTCAAATGGGGTTTTTTGTTTGCTTCTGAAACGTCGCATAAAAAACGTTATAGCGAAAATTCCACGATGACCTGTTTGGAGCAGCGAAACCCTAGAATCCAAATCTCTGATACCAAATGTTATGAAACCACCTCACAAAAAGATAGAAAAGATAGATCAACGCCTTAGAAATAAGCATCTTTGAGGGGGAAACCTCCTTTACATTACACAAATGAAAAATTCTTGGATGATTCAAATGACAAAACCTCCTTTCTATATATAGGAGTCTAAGGGGACACAATATAACCAAGCCAACCAACAACATAATATAAAGGCACAAAAATAACAATAGTGGGATTTTATAGGGCACAATAATAACAATATGGGGACAATAGGGACACAACAATAACAATAAGGGATACAATGACAATAGTAATGGGGGAATCACTAGTATTATAGGGACCTAACAAACTTCTAGTAGGAGAAGCTTCTCCTTCATTTTAGGAAAAATTGCCTGAAGAGGGCCAATGTGGATTTTCCTATCAAAAGGCACACTGCCAACATTAGTCACTAGTTAGACAAAAGGTTTCCAGTGCGGGTTTGTTTGCTAAAAGTAGCACTAGACTTAAAAACCAAGGTTTTGTACAAGTTTTTCAGAATTTCTTCAAGGAAAGTCTTGTTCTTCCTTCATGGATGCTTATGAACATGTTTCATGGTGAATACATTCTTTTTGACAGCTTTCATCACTTTTCGACACTTGCGACATTGACGACACAAAGTGCGACACTTAGGATATGAGACTGTGAGTGCAACAATATACTGTATAACAAATCGTTCACCCCAATAAATCATATTTTTACTTCCACCTTTAGATCTAAGAATCACCCCAAAACATATGCGTCTCCTCTTGTGACTTCAAATATCTTCTTGCTTGGATTGTGTTCAAATGCACTTACATTCCCTTTATTTATAGAGTTTGTATGTTAACTTATGGGGTTGACAAGTGTTGTTTGTCCTAGGAAAGAATCTTAAATCATTTATGCTACCAAACCAAGTATCGCAACAACTCTACTTTGCAATAACAAAATAAAATATGACAATAAGTCAACACGTGCATGATATAGACAACCTTTTAGAAATTTTACAACCCAACTTCATTTATTAATCCAACTGAATAACACAATAGTATAGCGCTCTCGTACTAGGGATGATGGCCCTCATACATCCACTGATACAAGATATACAACAACTGGGGCTTGGTGTCTATCGTTATGACCACCAATCTACCCTGAACAAAGTAATGTGACCATCTAGATGATGTAGAGTGCCTCACAACTCCCTTCGTCATACCATATGCACACCTGCTCGGTACTTTGGCTCTTGATCTGCAACACTCGCCTCTAGCAATGAACCAATTCCTTCTAGCCACTAAATCTTGGATCCAATATGCTGCCTCGCTCACCATTCATCCTTCAATGCATCAACACATTAAGATTCCTATAGAGTTGTTCACTACTTTGTTTGTGAACAACTCTCAACTACCCGCTGCTACTCCTCAACTACTTAGGGACTTCAACCCACTATAGTATTCCTACATTGCTCCAATGAAGACTAACATAGGGCACAAAGGGATGCCACCTATCATTGTTAGTAGTACTTCTACAACAATGAACATGGGCTTATAGGACTATCCAAATTTTTTTGTAAATGTCCTTCTCCATGAGGCAAGTCTACGGCTACTCAAAATGCTCCTGGATGATTAGAACTATGAGATCTTCTTTTGCCACTTCTAACAATCCCGTAGTCCTTCAAGGTATTTTTTCCTTTGATCTTGAGTCCAACCTCTACAATCCTCCCAAGTTTTTCTTTACGCTACTCCAATTCTACCTTATCTAGACCTACACTTGGTCCACTCTCACTCTGCCCTCCATCAGACCACAAGTGTCCAGTACATGCTGTAGTGTATACTCACTAGTTAGGGCATCCAATATCTTTTTTTTACCCTTCCACTTGGCTGCTAATAGACTTCCCAAACTCTCCACTCCTAGGACACCTTCCACCTACATCAATTCAACTCTAACACATCAACAACCACACATACCTCATGTCATCAAGGGCTAGTGTAGATTGTTGCATTTATGAACTTTGGTTAGGGTTGCCTCACTACTACAACTCCTTTCTCTCACCAATCAGACCTCATAATCATTGCGGCCTCCCTCTAACCTCACCTGCTCTTCATTGATGCTAATTTGGGCTAGTAACCAACCTTTAAAAAATCCTAACTGCCCTCATATACAAGAAAAACAAGGTCTGATCCTATCTCCTAGCCTCATGGCACCCTATCTAAGAGAATTAGGCTTGCGACCTAGCTGAAGCAAGCTCCTAAGGGTCTTGGGCCACCTGTTAGAGAGAAAACCACTAAAAAAAAACCCATACACCACCTAATCTGCCCTCAATGCATGCTACACCCTCGGTTCTTTCTTGACCTTGAAAGAGATAAAAAAATAGGCATAATAAGCCCTCCTCTTCCACATCTAGCCTATGATCCAACTCAGCTTCCTCATAAGTGTTGTGTATATTTAATGAGGCCCAAACATGTCCCAAACAACTCGACCCTACTGCAATTCTACTCATCCTCCAAGAACAATCATGAAAGATGCCAACGCTGCCTCCTTCTCCTTCATTTTGGAGTCCTCCTTGAACTATGACCTAAACAGAGCTTTCCTTCCTCTTGACCGAGTTTCGTATGTTCCCTGGGATTTTATCAAATGGTCCTCACACACCTCTTATTTATACTTTAAGGCGCGTCTCCAACATAATGCACATGTGGGCTTGAAAAGCTATCACTAGGCTTATAACACCCCAAGCCGACTTCAAACATGAGACAAAATCCCACACACAACCTTCAAAAATTAATATTTGAAGATAGACAACTCATATTTCAATGATTTTTGATGCCTATGGTTGCTCTCGAAGTCCTTTATCATCTCCATCATCCACATGTTAAAATATCATCATGGTTTTGGCCCCACATTGATGGGCACAAACCCCCAAGATTGGGTTCCAAGCCCACAAAGCACTTTTGTGGTGCTCCAAACTCCAATCCCCAAACCCTAGGGCTTGGAGTACCTCTCAAGCTACAAATATCAACAACATGTAAAATTGGTTAGTTCGACCTCCTTGTACTTTGGATGGGTCGTCCCAACAAAATATTTCACATCTCCTCATTCCTATTGAGTTAGAGGGAGTACAATATACTATTGGAAAGGTATAGGAATAATATTTCCAACCATATATCCCATGATCCAATTTGAGCTATGAAGTTAGAGTAAAAATTCCATCAAAGATGGGGTATCCAAATTGGGAACCAAAAGTACAAAAACAATATTTCCAACAACATTCATTTTCCAATCTTTATCTCAGACATATGTAGTCTCCCCTTGTATTTGACATCAATGACAACAATATTTCCAACGTATTTATCATTGAAATTGGATTCACTAAATCTCATAGTTCACATGTCATATGCAACCATCAAATTTCACATTAATGGCCAACTCTTTACTTGGGTGAGTGCCAAAAAAATTGCTCTCTATTGATTTCAATGATTTCCAAAAAAACATAAATTTTGGCCACTTTTAGATTTGTCTATAAAATTTCAAGAAAATAATGCATCAACATTTGCTACAATACCTCCAAAAATTTGTTTTAATAATTTTGAGAAATATCATGACCATTGATGGTTTGGAAATGTGTACATTGTGCTTTTGAAAAAATGCGACGTTAGCACTCTTCGACAATCTTCCAAAAGTTTATTTGAATGAGAGGTTCTCTAAATATTCCCCTTGTCACTTTAGAAAAAACTACCCTTTTACACATTCTAGGCAGCCCCTAAAGCTTATTGGTGTTCTTCAAAAAATTACCTTTTGACACTTTTCAATAGATCTCCAAAACATATTAGTGCTTTGAATATAACTATGCTTTATAAATTCTTCCAAAAAAATGTGTCCCCTTTTCAACACTTTGGGAAAAATTGTATTTCCTTTATCAAAGTACTAAGAAAACTCACTCATGTCTCATTGGCATTTGTCAAAAAGTTTATCGTGTTGCAGTTTCAAGTAGATCCTCAAAACCCTCAATTGTTTTTCAAAAAAATTCTCTCTTTTTGGATGCCCCCTAAAAAGGTTTTCCTTCTGGTGGTTTCCTAAAAAATAATCAACTCATTGAAATTTGAGAAAAAAAAATCCTTACTTCTTTTGGTGCTCTGAGAAAATGTTGTAATCTTCAACATTCTACAAAATACCTACTCTTTTGCATCGACAACATACAAGATAGTTTGTTTAGAGAAATTTCAACTTCATCGATTTTAGAAAAATGTATTTTTTATTTTATTTTTATTCTTTTATATTTTTTGTATATTTTTTCATTATTCATTATAATTATTATAGTTATTTTATTATTTTGAACTTATAATTTTGGGTTTCTTGGGGTTAAAAACAATTTCTAAAGTGAACACAAACACACTTAGAATAAAATGCATGATGTTAATCAAAAGGTATGATTTCTCAATATGCATGAAACTACTAATGAAATCAAATAAAAAATGACACCTAAAACTAGAATTATAAGGGACATTGCGTACTCAACAAATGTTCATTTAGTGAATAAATCTAGCATATCTACCTTATAACCATGATCAACTATTAAAAAGTAAACAAAATCTATGAACAAAATCAATGATCCATATTCTAAGAAATAAACTATTCAATGTCTGACCACAATTACTAAGGTATTATTTTGTAATCACTATGTAAAATTCTCATCCTATTAGTGTTTCTCTATTTCCCTTGAGTGTTAATGGCGACATTTAAGATATTAAAATATCACAAACATTTCTCCACTACCACCGAGTATTGATAACCCCAATGGAGATATATACATTCCCATATTAGCAACATGTCTGACTTTTCTTTGTCCCACTTTTTTTTCCTTTTCTTATTTTTCTCTTTTTTTTCATATATATTGAATTACAAAGTTAAGAAAAACAAAAAAGTGCAACTTGGAGGATGTTATTGTTGGAAATGTAATTAGTTTCAGCCTTCATAATTGTTATTGTACTCATTTCAATATGTATCTTATGTAACAAACAAAAGAAGAAAAGAAAAAGTTATTATTTTAAAGCATGGGTTTCATGCTCTTTATTGATGGGCTTCTAGGTAAAGTCATGTTCTTTGTGCTTTTAGGGTTTATTAGGTCATAGAATATATTGGCATGAGTCAAGAGAGCCAACATCATGATTATAAGACCCTTTTGGAAAGTTGTACCTTGAAAAAGAATTCATTTTTGAATCTAGAAAGTCTTGGAAACCTCTTAGCACAAGTTGGCCCTATCAGAGACAAGTCAACCCAGAAAGGCGTATTCGACCCACACAAAATAGTATAAATAGAAGTAGTTTGACCTCATTTTTTCAACAATTAGATCTGTAATCAAGGAGCTTGATTTGAAGTGCAAAGATCACTAAGAAGGACAAGAAAAGCAAGGAAGAAGGAAGCAATAGCTAGAAGAAGAAAAAATCAAGGTTTTTTCTAGTTTTCTCTTACATGTGCAAAGTTTTTATGCTGCTGCATGGGCCAAAATTTCTAAAACCATGAAGTGGCAAGCCCCGAAATTCTATTGTAGGGGGGCCAAAATTCTGAGAATGGTGTAATTTTGGAAGGATTTGTCTCTAGTTGACTTGATTTGACTTTGACCTAATTGGAAGGTCTCTTTGGAGGCCTGACTTGGTGGTGGAGGAGGACTTGATCTAGGGTTTAGGTCTTTGTTATCTCATTTGAAGCATATTCTATAAGAAGAGAAGAGATTTTCTAGGTTTCCCCTTAGAGGGTATTTTCCTTGGCTTAACCTAATTTATGTGTCCACTATATTTATTTTGTTCTTGATAATTATTTGATGAAGAAGATCTAAAAATAAAAAACATAGGAAGATAAATAAAGTTCACAAACAATTTCTAAGGTTAAGAAAAATATGAATTAATTGCTGCCACATTACACTTTCCAACATGGTTTTAGAGCTAAGGTGAACAACTAGGCAACTGGAAGGATCATCTTGTGGACACAAAGAAGGGTTTGTTTGAAGAATTAGGGTTTCTGCAACTATAAGGAGGGCCAAAATTGCAGGTTTGAATTGCAGGAAGATCGAGCTGTAATATCAAGTTGGTAAGAGAGAATATATTTTGTCTTGATCTCATTGACCTTGGAAGGATATGTCTCACTGAAAGGGGGAATTTTTAAAGGACTATCGTACTAGAACTAGGATCAAATGTGCAAATAAATTTTGTAGGGTCGAAACCGAGGAACGAAGAAAGTATCTTAGAAAACATCTTTCTAGGACATCATCAAAGTCTCTTTGAAGATCTTAAAAGCATCAATATAGTTGTAGACATCATCAAAGAAGAGAAGCCTCTTACTCTATGTATGAA